>JAWDJE010000001.1:352435718-353635718 GCA_035047345.1 Bradypodion ventrale
ACCAGTGGTGGCGAACCTATGACGTGTGCCAGAGGTGGCACTTGGAGCCCTCTTTGTGGGCACCAATGCAATCACCCTAGCACAGAGTTTACCCTGCCTCTGCCCAGCAGCCCAATAGGAGCCCTTTCTCCCTCCTCTCAGCACAGTTAGCCCCACCCCTCTGCCCAGCAACCCAATGGGAATACTTCCTCCCTCCCCCCAACACAGAGTTCACCCCACCCCTCTGCCCAGCAGTCCAATGGGAGCATTTCCTTCCTCTCCTGTTGCTGTGTTGGCACTTTGTGATAAATAAGTGGTTTGGGTTGCAGTTTGGACACTTGATCTTTAAAAGGTTTGCAATCACTGGGATATACCGTAACTATCCTATAATGAAGTATTAGTACTACTCAGTTACACAGGATTCTTCGTGTGATTTTGTGTAGCACTTCTAGATGTGATGTTTTGATCAAATATTTCTGTACTGACTTAGTTTGGGGCTCTAGAGGCTAGCAGCATGCCTACTCTTGCCTTGAGTTTTTGTAGACACTCTATCCTGACTTACAACTTAGATTCTGAGTATCAGAAAAGAGTCAAAGTTCTTCATGTAATTGGCCAGTTGCAGTTTCAGGAAGCTGAGATATCGGGCATTACCTCATTTGGTAATTTTCCTGATTTGGTCTGTAGCTTATAGCAACCCTACTGGCAAGGTTATGATTCATGCTGTATGGGAGTGATTTAACTTGTAGTTTAGTCTTATCTTGGAGGGTACAGGTGGGTACTTTCAAATAAAGTGGATGAGTGATCTTGGAGGTTCCCTTGATATACGAAGTGTATATTTTCACAAACATAAAAAAATACACTGCTTGTGCTGGAAAATATATGTACTGTACCTCCAAGTGAGAATGTTAATTTTAGAGTTTGTTTGGGAAAGTTAACATACTGTCATCTAGAATAGTGGTTTTCAAGTTCTGCCCAGTGAGTTCCTAGAAACCCTCACTATTGGTCACCTGGTACAGCAGGGTTTCTCAACCTATGGCTTGCAGGCTGGATACGGCCGCACCACCATTTCATGTGGCCTGCTGCCCTTGCTCCCGCCACGAGAAGCGATGGAAACAACTGTAAAATGCACCCATGGCTGTTGTAAATGCGTTTACAACAGCCGCGGTCACGTTTTATGGCAGCGTTTATGGCAGGGAGGACCACCAGTCCAGTCCCTGTTGTCTGAGGGAGCATTACCCAGCCCACGGCTTGAAAAGGCTGAGAACCCCTGGGGTGCAGGAACTTGTAGGAGATGAAATCCAAAACCTCTGGAGGGTCAAAATTTTCAAACTCCTGAAATGGGAAATAAAATTGTAAGCAGTAATTGTGTAAGTGTGGAAGGAAGAATAAGTGATAATATGCATCTGGAAGTAAATAACAAAGGGTTAGAAACAAATACTGTATTCATAAATTAAGTCTGTAGATAAAATAATAGTAGGCATGCTGTCCCAATTTTTTTTAAAAATCCTCTGTAGAAAACTAATAGTAATAATAATGTGCTGTTCAGTCAGTTTTGATTTATGGAAACCATTTCCAGCAAGATTTTATTATACTCTTTTAAAAATTCTTATATGGTTATAACATTTATTTTGAATAAATTAAGAAAAGGGATATCATCAGAATGGCATTCAATAAAAACAAATTTATATGCATGCAGAAATACAATAGAAAATCAGTTTTTAAAAGTCTATATAGGATAGACGTATTGTTTCTAAAAGAACAACCAGCATGTATTTGATCAGTAAAAGCTAATTTGAGAAAGCCTAGTGAAGCAAAGTGTATTTAAGAGAGACCCAACATTGATAATCCTTGATGTATGCCTTAATTTTCCTGGCAGTGTGTTTCAAATGACAGGGGCAACTATGCTGAACTTTCCTTTCTGAATTGCTGCCAAAAGTATCAAAGGAGCATGCAGTGGTACTGGCAGAGTTTCCTGTAAAGATCGAAGTGGTTGTGTATGTGTGTAAATCCATGGCGCTAAATTACATTAGAGCCTTGAATCCAAGTAAATGTGACACAGATGGCCAGATATGTGTTCTGAAGTAGTGCAGTTCTAACTCTGTGCCTTAATTATACAGTACCTCAAATGTTCAACTTGAATCTAATTTTCATTGTCTAGAATTGACTCTACCACTGGAAAGAGCCCAGTAGAACCCATTCAATGGAGAAAAGGGCAGGAGTGGCAATTCTTGCTAAGTCCTCCTTTTCCCTCCAACTCCTAGTTCCATGTCTTACAATGTTGGGGAGGTTTCTCTTTTCTTCCAAATGGACTTTGAAAAGAGGCAACTTGCATGGAAGAAGAATCTGCAAAACTTATATTTCCCATTTCCTTACGTGGTTTTCTTTAGTTTTTAGAGTTCTGTTCTAGCCTAGTGTGGATCTAGTACACTTATGTGTTAGTAACTTTTTTCTAGAGACTGGAGGACAGACCACAAATGCGAGTACAATATTATCTTGTCACAAATTCAGGCCAGGCTTGTTTTAGACATGCCCTCTGTTTCTTGGATCACAGATCATAAATACATAATATTTACATAAATACATAATAATAGTTAGGGACTACTGTATACTCATGTGGTGGTTTTTAAGCTAAAGTACTTTGGACATCAAATGAGAAGGGAGGACTCACTTGAGAAGACTTTGATGCTGGGAAAGGTAGAGGGCAAGAGAAGAAGGGGGCGTCCAAAGATGAGATGGCTAGATGGTATTGTAGACACAATGGGCACAGAGCTGGGCAGGCTGAGGAGGATGGTGGAGGATAGGGGTGCTTGGAGGAAAATGGTCCATGGGGTCGCAGGGGGTCGGAATCGCCTGTGCAACTGTACAACAACAATGTACAAATCCAATAGGTTGCTGCTGGGGTTGCTTGTACAGTTTCTAATACATAATACAATTTCTTCCCATGTTACTGTTTTTTCTTGACAGACCAATTGTCACCTTTCTCCCCGTTAAAAAAAACCCCACCAGGAATTAACCCTTGCACATGAAAAAGGCTTGGCTGAGGATATCAGTATGGTTTTTGTCAGGATGACTGATAAAATATACCATGCAATTTTTACGGATTTCCCTGCATTAAAATGTGAATAGTAATCTACTTGCAAGGAGAAATGAAGGAATACTGTATGATCTATTCCTAACATCAGGGATACTCCAAGTGACATATCTTAAGAACAAGAATAAATTTCCTGATTATATCATCTTACTCCCACCCATCCCAGGATTTTGAATACAGCCCTAGGAAAGTGAGACAAAGTACAGTAACTGCGATTCCAGGAATTGATGCATATACAGTGGAACCCCGCATAACGAACAACTGGTTTAACAAAAAAATTGTACAATGAAGCATTTGTTATGCAAAGGCGATACCCCGCATAATGAATCCCCCCCGTTATACAGGGTTCCCGTTAAGTGGGGTATACCCCAGTTAACGGAAACCCTGTATAACAAACATTTTTCCATTATGCGGGGTATCTCCCATTGGATACGCATAGCGAAAAAAACGCATAGCGAAAAGCTCTGTGGAACGGAGCTATTTCGCTATGCGGGGTTCTACTGTATTATAGTTCGGTGTCACGGTATGAATATGGCTGTTCAGAAGTGAGTCTAGTTTAAGAGGACTGCCTTTGTCAGGTGGTAAAAGGTGCTCTATTTCCTTAGGATAACAGATCTTACTTTCTCCTCGCTAAGTTGCAGATTCAGCTAAGAGCTGCACATTCGGCCTTTTGGTACAAATATAGCAAACTCCTGTTTGTCTGGAGTGGGTTGTTTTCTGTCTTAACACAGAACGGGCTCTTTGCAGTGAATCCCAAAGAATGGTCTGTTTTTAGTGGGGCTAAATCAGCAGAAATGAGAATGCCAATGCAGACAGCTTGCAGAGTAGGCGAGTGTGAGTGTATGTAAGGGAGCTAGTACTGGAATTCCAGACTGGGTGATAGTACAGTACTGTACTACTTGCTGTTACAGCTGCAGGAATGACATTTTGGCCTTAGCTGCTCTTTACTTTCATGCTTGCTGTTCTGTCACACTTTTCTATTCCATTGCTTCCTGTCCACTCCCTTTTCTTCCTTTGTGCATACCTTGTGCATGGATATTGACTAATTTACATTCAGAACGATGGAGTGTGGTATAGGAAGCTACCTTAGGCAGCGCATTTTTCAGAATTTCTGATGCAGGAATGTTAGTTGCGATTTGGGCCTCTCCCACCTTATTTGGTACAGAGCTACTGCTCGGTACCCTGTTGCTCATGATACAGTAAGTTGGAGTTGCTTGTATAGTTTCTAATACATAATAGAAACTATACAAGCAGTACTGTACTGTCTTTTTAACCATTTGTTTTCTCCAAATTATTCTGCATTTGGCAAGTCAAGGGTGTAAAAGGCAAAAGAGGGAGAGGGAGAGAGAGAACAATCTATAGTGGGGTTGTTAATGGTTGGAGGTAGAAATCATAACAAAAGAGGGTAAATTGAAGAGGCCAGTTCATCCTTTGAGCTGTGGAAGCCAGGTACAGGCCAGAGGGCTAGAAACAAACTTGCCTTGAAAACGACAACACCCCGAAATCCTTCTTGGGTAGTCCATCTCTGTGTTCGTATATACAGAAATAGATGAAGATTCTGCACAAGCGTGTGATGTTGTTAAAGGGTTCTTTCTCACATTAGTCCTTCCTAGTGGTGCAAACTGTTTAGCAGATGTGCAAGCATTAATGTTAAGTGGCTTAAAAAAAACCAGGAACTCTTCCCCCCCCCCAAATTTCATCTGAACCAAGGTATTTTGCATCCTTTGCAAGCTAGATGAGATGTATAGAACCCCCTTGCATCATGTACACCAGGGATTCTCAACCTTTGGCCCATGGGCTAGATTCTCAACCTTTGGCCCATGGGCTGGATTCTCAACATGCGGCCCGTGGGCCCCACCGCCTCCACCACACCAGGAACTGCCATGTGGTGGAGGAACGGCAAAATTGAAGCTGTCTGAGGGAGCATGACCCGGCCCCCAGCTTAAAAAGATTGAGAACTCCTGATGTACACCGTAAGATTCCTACTTTCTTTATGAACGCTCAATTATTCTGAAACAGCAAGCCATGAATCCTAGGTAATTTAGATGACTTGTTAAACAGTGATTACTGACCTGCTTAGAAATTACAGCAGCGAAGAGGAGCAAATGTAATAACCTTGGATTCTCCAGAATCCTGACTTGTTCTGTATAAATGCAACCAGTATATGTGAAAGATAACCAAATACTGTAGAACACCAAGTATGTAGTATAAATATGTTTCTTTGCAATGGGCTAGATTTGTTGAGGGAACAGGAGATGGATTCCCACAATGAGAAAACATTTGGTTTAAAGCAAAAAGTTATGTCTGAAAGCTACACTCCTAAAAACAAATAACATTCAGACCACAAATCAACACACATACACCCTCAAATCATGGGCCCATGCATGCATTTTGTACCTTTTGTTACCTTACCTTTTGTTCCAAGTAATTATTGCAGCATGATTGACGTACCATACTGTTGTGGAAGAGCTGAAATGTAATACAGGATTTGGTAGTATTGGCATCTAGAGGCAGCAGATTTGTATGGTAATCTTGGCCATAGTTCCATAATCTTTACAAGTCAAGTCAGTTGATCCTAATTTAGGTGAAGGAAGTCTCATTGTGTTTAATGGGCTTAGTCTGGTCTACTTGATCTTTATTTGGGGAAAAAGAAGTCTCATTGTGTTTAATAGGCTTAGTCATAGGTAAGCAGTTTTTTTGTTATGAAATCAAAGGGCGAAGCTCATCTTTTGTGTTCTTTGGGATAGAAGTCAACATTAAAATGTGTGCCTATTTTTGAGTGTTGGTTGATTTATGGCCAGAGTTTATTTGCTTTTGGAGGTACAGCTTCTATTCCCCCACTTTGGGAATTGCCGTCTTTTTTAAAAAGTAGGGCTATATGGACATGAAGAAAGTCTTTCTTAACTGAGCAATTTAAGAGATTTTTTAATAAAAAAAAATCACTGTATAAATAACAACTCAAGCTGTCAATAGTAACAATTGTAGAAAGCAGACCAAGTTCTCCATGCCTGTTCTTTCTGCATCTTTAAGTAAAGCACACCTACTCACAAAGGAAAGGGAGTTGCTATTTAAGCCTGCTTTTAAAGCGACAGGTCCTGGATGTTGCTGTTGGTATGCTACTTAGAGTTGTCCATTTAGAAACACATTCTGTCTAAACTAAGAAATGTTTCACCAAAAAGTATTGTTACCCAAGGAATGGGGAGGGTTAAAAAAAAAACCACAATGTCCACCCCATAATTGCTACTATGCATTGTCCATTTGGACAGAAGGCACAAATAGAGATCTCAAGCTTTCAGAAAACAGGTGGTTTGAGAGGTAGAACTGCAACATCGGTAAATTAATTAAAAGTTTGGTATAAAATTTTAAAAAGCAGTCTGTAACATTCATTTTCTTGTGAGAGGTTACTTGGAATCTAGTTATCAGACATGGAAACTAGTCATTAACTATAACTGTAGAGTGGCTAGAGCAGGGGTTCCCAACCTACGGGCTGGCCAGTGGCACCATTTCATGTGGCCTGCATCACTGCTGCACTGGAAGCGGAAGCAGACACATTTACAACAGCCGTAAATGTGTCCGTGGCTGTCATAAATGTGTTTACGACAGCCTCGGGTGTGTTTTACGGTAGCGTTTATGCAGGGGGAAACCACTAGTCTGGCCTACTCAGCTGTTCAAGGGGCGTGGTCTGGCCTGTGGCATAAAAAGGTTGGGAACCCCTAGGCTAGAGTGAATGCAAACGATTTTTGTGTTTTTGTAAATTCTGTGGATCCACAGACTAGTTGGAAGGTAGCATCTAAGTCAGTGAAAATCTCTGTTGTACTTGCACTGGAGAGCAGGATAAAGCGGTATTTGAGTGGAAGAACAGGTCTTTAGTGCCATTCCCCTGTAGTGTTGTTCACATAGTTTATTATCTTTCTTGCCAGCTGTGCATTTATGAATGGGACACTTCCCTTCCTTTATTCCTAGTTGAAGCCCTCTGCAGATGGGAAAGGGCCCTCCCTCTACTGTGAAACCATTTAGCAATTGGTTCTTTGCAAAGAGTCTTTGGGTAACTCTTGATGAGCTCATCTTGCTTCTGCAAGCAGCTGCCACACACAAATACCAGCTGTGCCATTAAAAGAGCCTGGCAGACAAGCCTCATAGAATCAACAGTTCCACCCAGTGCATGATTAGCTTGGATGCATGCGTCTTCTAAGATGTTTACCCATGCAATTCACAAAATCACAGAATTCATGATCCACTATGGACTCTTGACCACTGCATAGCTTTCCTCACCCCACATGAGAGGTATGTCAGTGAGAAATGTACAGTAAATGTACTGTGTTGTTTAGAGGGTATATTTCAAAGATGCATCATTCATCTTGTTGTAAGATGCTTTCTGTTTTCTTTTCCTGATAGGTATTGTATGTTGATGTGTCAGTGGATTGAATCCCACCTGTTCCTAATATGATACTTCATTGTTTGTAGTTAGGATTGCTCAGAACCAGCCAGATATACTTGAGGCTAGGCTGAACCTATGGAGAGCAAAAACAACAAACCTTGTCAAATGGATGAATGCCTATGTGTGTTTCCCGCTCATCTGGAATTCACTTAGTAGACTTCAAAGCAAAGTAGAAAGATCATGCAACATACGCACTACTACAAAAGAAGATCTAGTAAATGGTTGAGATAATGCTATTGAAGTAACATATTTCTGGTCAAAAAATAATATGATAATTTTGATTTGATTTGATGTATCTATATTTCATAAATGTCCACAGTTTACAGTTGTGCAGCACTGTAATATAAAGATATTTCCTATGTTTCAATACTTGTTATATTTTTGTGATTTCCACTGTTGTTCAGTCGTATAGTCAAGTCTGACCCTTTGTGACCCCATGAACCACTGCACCCCTATCCATCTCATCCTCTGCTGCCCCCTTCTCCTTTTTCCTTCCATCTTTTCCAGCATCAGGTCCTTCTCGAGTGAGTCCTCTCCTCTCATTTGGTGGCCAAAGTACTTGAGCTTTATCTTCATTATTTATCCCTCCAAGGAGCAATCAGGGTTGATTTCCTCCAGGATCGACTTATTTGATCACTTTGCTGTCTAGGATACTCTCAAAATTCTCCTCCAGCACCACATTTCAAAGGCGTCTATTCTTCTGAGCTCAACCTTCCCTTATGGTCCAGCTGTCACAACCATACATTACTACTGGGAATACCATTACTTTGACTATGTGGACTTTTGTTGACAGGGTGATGTCTCTGCTTTTTATTATGTTCCCTAGGTTTCTCTCAGCTTGCCTCCCAAGAATTAATTGTCTTTTTATTTCATGGCTGCAGTCACCATTTCCACTATTGCTACACAAAAAAGAAATTGAGGGTTTTTCCCGATTGCCTCTTGAGATGCACCAGTGTGAAACTGATTTTTTGAAAGGAGGTTTTCTGAAAGAAAATAAAATACCTATATATTAACTTCTTTGTTGAAATGTTCAAAACATTTCATCATATTTATATTTAAAGTTTGTATCCCCCCCCCCCCAGCTGCTGCTTCCTGCTTAAACTTTAAATGAAAGGGAACAAGCACCAGCTAGCATGTAAATTTTCTTCCTATAGAAGGTCAGAAGAATGAAGTGTTGGTATGTTGTTGCAGTTGGAGATTGGACTGTTGTCTGGGAGATTGAGGGTTCAGGTCCCAATGGGAATAATGAAATGTAGTGTGTCTCCTAAGGTCAGCTGCTCTGTTTCAAGTTGGCCTACATTATAGGGTCAACTAAGAGGACAAAGTGAGGACAAGGAGAGCCATATACACTGCCTTGAGCTCACTTGGGGGAAAACAGAATGCAAATATAAAATAATAAATTGCACAATGAATATTGGAAATGGTAGGCTGACTTCTGTTTGAAAATGATTTAAGAACTAAACATTGCCAGTTTTTGGGGCATGTGAAATTGGTTTGGGATTTTGAGTTCATTCGTGTTATTTAGAGAACAGAATTGCCTGTCTTGCCTTGATCTTCATCTCAGGATCCCAAGATTACAACCTTTATTTATTTACCCTTGCCATACAATTGTGAAATAAGAGGGATTCTTGCAAAGAACAGGGTGGAAGCAGTTCAAAAGATTTAAGTGTGAGGGTGTTTTTTTCTTGCTTGGAGTACTTTCTTCTGCAGGCAGCTTTCTACTGAGCTCACTGAAAATATACATGTCATTCACCCTAGGACCATTTCCATTTTTAAACTTCTTATACAGTTTTGATTTTATGAATATTTACAGCAGGGGTGCCCAAACTATGGCCCGTGGGCCGGATCTGGCCCCTGATGCCAATTTAAGCATTTAAGTAAAATGCTTCCGGGAGCAACTAGGGGTTTGGGGGGCGGATGAATTGGTGTTGGGGGCCAGATCTGGCCTGTGGGCCATAGTGACCACCGCCTGAACCGCATGACCAGCCCACAGCCTGAAAGGTTTGGGCAACCTGACTTACATGGATGCATTTTCATTGTCTTTGTTTTCCTTCATTATGAATTTGATTTAATAGATTTATATACTGCCCTATCCAATGGACTATAGGCGGTGTACACAAGTTAAAACCAATATAAAACAATCTTTAAAAAACCTAAAAAGCATAGCAATATTACCCACCGCTGTACCATATACTATCTATAAACAAATATAAAATCTGCATACCTTAACATTAAAAATTAATTACAGGAGGGAAGAGCTTCAGACGAGCCAGAAAGGGGAGCTTGTTGACAATCCCGGTCCCCAGACCCATTTTACCAACCATGTCTTCAGTTCTTTCCTAAATGGTAGCAACTGGGCCTGGAGGCATAGTTCTACTGGGAGGAGGTTCCATAGTGTGGGGCCTACGACCGAGAAGGCTCTTTTCCTTGTGCTGGAGAGACGAGCCTTCCCAACAGATGGTACCTGAAGGGTGCCCTCTCGGTTTGCTCTTGTGGGACGGATTGATGTCCTAGGGACAATGTCGTCTCTGAGGTATCTTGGTCCACTACCATGAAGGGCTTTAAAGGTGGCAACCAACACCTTGAATTTCACTCGGAGACATATAGGCAGCCAGTGCAGCACCCGCAACAGTGGGGAGGTGCAGGCAAAATGACTACACCCCACCACCGCATGGGCCACTGCATTCTGGACCAACTGCAGTCTTCGGAAGGTCATCAAGGGCAGCCCCATGTAGAGCGCATCCATGCTTCATATGTTCATGCCCAAAAGGAAAATTAATTGTTATCCATTGTCATGTTGCTTCTGACTCACAGGGACCCTATGAACAAATGACTTTAAAAGATCCTGTCATTAATACCTTTGTTGAGTTTTTGTGAATTAAAGGTTGTGGCTTCCTTTATTCAGCCAATTCGTCTTATGTTAAGAAACCCAATGGCCAAAATCCTGTTGCTTAGCATAGTACATTGCATTAGTGAGCCCATTGAATCATTGGGAATATAGTGAATAAATTCCTCTGTAAATTCCATTGATTCAAATGGACCTACTTCAGGGATGGTGAACTTAGGCACTTCAGGTGTTCTTGGACTTCAATTCCCAGAAGCCCAAGTCAGCACTCCTGCTGATCAGGGCTTCTGGGAATTGAAGTTCAAGAACAGCTAGGGTGCCAAGGTTTGCCATCACTGACCTACTCTAGCTACAGTCAGGAACTTATGGGGCAATTGATTCACCTAGTCCCCATTTATTCAGTGGGCAAAAGGTAAAGGTTTCCCTTGCTCAAAAGCCAGTCATATCCGACTCTAGGGTTCAGTGCTCATCTCTGTTTCAAAGCCGAAGAGCCGGTGCTATCTGCTTCTGCAGACATTTCTGTGGTCATGTGGCTTACTGCAGCACTATTCATTATGTTCGGCAACAGGATTTGGCCAGCATTTGCTATTAAATATAGAACAGAGTTCTTGCAAAATATTGATCAGATGAGTTGTGTGTTCTGTTTACACAGAGTATTTGTACAGTGAAAATCTTCCACCATGAATTGTTTCTACAATGAAATGGAGAGAGATGAAGTTCTGTAATTTGACTTTCTAGTAGTATCACCCAAAGACATGGAACCTGAATGGAATCTTTGACTAATATGCTGTTCAATCTTAGAGTGAATTTGAGATTGTGAAACAAAAAATGTTGTAGTTTTAATCAAAATGCTTCATAGGAAGAAAAAAATCCTAATAAAACAAACAGTAAACATACATGTGGGTCTGTGGTGGCTTAGTGCTGAACTTGATAACTGGAAGGTCGGCAGGTCAGCAGTTCAAGACCTGAGTCCTGCACAATGCTGTTCCAGCTCCTGCCAACCAAGCAGTTCGAAAGCAAGAAATTGCAAGTAGATAAATAGGTACCACTTTGGTGGGAAGGTAAAGAGCATTCCGTGCACGCCGGTGTTTAGTCATGCCTGCCACATTTCCATGGAAATGTCTGCAGATACAGACAGTGCTGGCTCTTTGGCTATAAACAGAGATGAGCACTGAACCCTAGAGTCGGATACGATTGGCTTTCGAGCAATGTCGACTTTTACTTTTACCTTAAACATACATACCAAAGTTAGTATTTTCATTTTGTGTTGTTCAAAGAGGTACCTGAATGCCATTGATTTTTTCCCCCCCTGCAAAAAGCTCTCTTCAGCATCAATGACATTTAACAAAATATCTGTATATTCATTACCCTTATAGGTTTGACTTGCTATGCTGTATTCAAGGAGAATAAGAGACTGAGATGGGAATAGTAGGGGAGCGGCTGAAAGGACAGGAAACTGGAGTTTCCGCTGCACCTTGCCAATACTTGTGCTCAAGCAGGTTATGTCCTGGAAAGGTTGCAGGCTGCTATCAGGGTAAAATGGGATCTACCTAATCTGGTTGCTTCTTCCAAAGTAGCAGAGAGCTTGAAATCTGCAGATTTTGACTGCCATCTAAGAAAAGACCAAGGTAGAATAAGAGAACAGAGGCATGCTCTAGAAGAAAGGAATGTGTACATTGAATCTTACACGGATGAGTAAACAGAAGTGGTATGCTGAGTAATTTACCAGCACTACAGTAATCTCTGTGGGATGTAATCCTGGGTGGGTTGATAATCTGCTCAGTGAATCTCAGCAGGTCAGGAACAGCTCAAGGGATGGAGCGTTAAGGATGATGCTTGAAGGTGACATGAAAAAGATTCTATAAATTCCACAATAAGCATTTAGTCCTTGTAGTGTTTAAAGGCTTAATCAGAGTTTAAGACCCCATTGTATGGAACACAGTCTGATTATAAATGTATCTTTTACAAAAGGCTTGCAACTGCAAAAAGTATCCCAGAATGGACAATGACTAAGTCCAAGTCTGTGACATACACAGATTATCTTGCTCTTCCCCAGGGCCCCAAACCATTGAAGGATCACTAGAAATATTTGGTTTGAATTCCAGCTCAAATATTTGTTTGGGACTCTAAAAAACCCTTTGAAATATCAGCCTGTTGTTGCTTGTGAGAGTGGAAAAGTAAAATAGGTTGTGGCGGTCAAAGAACTAGGAATTTTCTTTATTCATTATTTACTTTATATCCTACCTTTCTCTCAGTGAGGGGAATTAAGGTAGTGTGCAACAGCAAAACAAAACAAAAAAAGTTTAAAAGCACAATAAAGTAAATACTGTATTAATATTTTAAGAATGTTTAAATTAAAAGGAGACTGAAATGAAGCC
Organism: Bradypodion ventrale; assembly: GCA_035047345.1. Lineage (NCBI taxonomy): Eukaryota > Metazoa > Chordata > Lepidosauria > Squamata > Chamaeleonidae > Bradypodion > Bradypodion ventrale. The sequence continues at coordinate 352,448,450 of JAWDJE010000001.1, forward strand.
TTAAAAAGAGGACATTTTATTAAAGGGTATTTTGACAGTTTCTGGACCAAAATAACTTTGTTGTTAGAAATAGGGGAGAAGAAACATTATGAGGTATAAGCTGAAAGATGCACAGTTAACACTACAGTCCTATTTATGGCTGCAGTGGCTCAAGTGGTTAAGACGCTGAACTTGATGGCTAGAAGGTCGGAGTTTGTTTCCCAAGTACTGCACGACGGAGTGAGCTCCCGTCTCTGTCCCAATTCCTGCCAACCTAGCAGTTCGAAAGCAAGAAATTGCAAGTAGAGGGACCACTTTATTGGGAAGGTAAACAGGGTTCTGTGAACTCCGGTGTTGAGGCATGCCTGCCACATGTCCATGTAAATGTCTGCAGATGCAGATAGCACTGGCTCTTTGGTTATAAACAGGGATGAGCACTGAACCCTAGAGTTGGATATGACTGGCTTTCGAGCAAGTGTGACCTTTACCTTTACCTATTCATGTGCCTACATGGTTCAGTGGCATTTGCTCTCAGGTTAATGTATATAGCATTACAGTTGTATAGTACAATGTTGTACAGGTATATGTTTATTACAAAGTAGGTCCCATTGTGTTCACTTTACTCCCTAGTTAGCATGTTTAAGATTACAGCCTAAAAACATTTAAAACTGATTACTAATTCCATTTGCAAGCTTATGGTACATTTAAGTGTTCACAGTTGTGACAGCTAAGAAGTAGGGTCATGATATGGTGTAATAAAATTTTCCACTCTAGGTTTAGTAGTTCAAGGTGAAACATAGTTTATAATCAGTGTGTGTGATTGTGAATACAGAAATTAAGAAAGGGAAATATTCTGGATTAAATCAACATAAACTATAAATACTGTATATGCTGTGTACTGCTACCTCCCTGGCACTAAATTCTAGTGTATGGTACAGGGAGAGGAAACTGGTGCATTCCCTGTTGTTTTTGACTACAAGTGTCATAAGCCTGACAAAGCACAGCTAATATTGTATGTAGGGATTGTGGAAGGCAACAGCTTCTGGATAGGAGTTTTGGCTTGGTATTTGGGAGACCTGTGTTGAAATGTTTTCCTACCCATGAAGATCATGGGGTAGGCCTTGGGCACATGGTGATTGTCTTTCTGCCTAGCCTACTTTAAAAGATTTCTATAAAGAGATGCTGACTGGAAGGCGGCAGGTCAGCGGTTCGATACCCGAATACTGTAGGACGGAACGAGCTCCCGTCTTTGTCCCAGCTCCTGCCAACCTAGCAGTTTGAAAGCAAGAAATTGCAAGTAGATAAATAGGGACTACTTTATTGGGAAGGTAAACAGGGTTCTGTGAACTCCGATGTTGAGGCACGCCTGCCACATGACCACAGAAACATCTGCGGAAGCAGACAGCGCTGGCTCTTTGGCTATGAAACGGAGATGAGCACTGAACCCTAGAGTTGGATACGACTTTCTTTCGAGCAAGGGTGACCTTTACCTTTACTAAATGCAATAACTGTAGTGCTGTAGTGTAATGAACTAGTAAAATGGCAGGATGTAAATATGTTAAATAGATGGATTAAATTTTTATCTCTTGATAACACAATAAATAAATAAAGATTCTTTTTGTTTATGGGGGTTGCACATCATCATGGCTATTCTGATTTGGATGTGGCATCTTTAAATAATGCTGTGTTGTATGCAAACCAATCTCCCAAGTTCTTCAGCCAATAACTTATTTTCCTTCCTGTATTTCTTTTTCCATTTCTTTTACCTTGAATAAGTCAGCTGCTAAAATTTTGCACTTTTCTCATTAAATGACTGAAATAGTCCAACTTTCTGTATCATATGTATTCTGTGATGTTATGATCTTTGTTCATTCTTATCCTTCTTTGTTTATAATTTCTTTTTTGTACAACTATGAAATGGACAAGGTGCACAGTCCCAGGATGCCCTCAGAAGAAGAGAATGGTAAACCACATCTGTGTATTGTCTACCTAGAAAACCCTGGAAACTGTGCCCATGTCAGAATTGACTTGATGCATGATGCATGATGATCATGATGATGAGATGTAAACAACAACTGTCCTTACCTTAGCAGGATGCTGTACAGTCATCTTTCCTGGTTACTTACACAGAGAGAAATTCAGAGTCTTTGATAAGCTACGCACTCGTGTATAACGCGCACCCCTAATTTTCCATGAAACCTCGGTATAAAATTGTTCATAAGAGCACGCCTTAAAACATTGAGGGAGGGGGGGGAAATCAGACCCTCCTGTTGCAGGGTGAAGAAAATGCAATCCAAAACGAGCACTTCCGACCCCCAGGAGCCTCGCTCGAACTGCCCTAAGGAAGCGCACACCGCTGCTGCGCACTCCTGGGTCCCTCCGCTACCTCCGGGCCACGCCTCGTCTCCCGCGCCACCCAATCAGATCCCGTCAATTTCTTCAAAGCCACGCCCCCACCTCCCCTTCACCCACCGCAGCAATAGACAGCCGACCCAATTCTAAAAAGGAAGTAAAAGACCAGTCCTCGTTTATAACGCGCACCCAAACTTTGAGTTCTTTTTTTGGTATAAAATTTTGCGCGTTATACACGAATAAATATGGTACATGCATGATTTTCTCTGTATTCTTAACACATTTAGGATTTCACAGCCCTTTACAGTGGGGGAAGGGTCGAACATTTCTAACACAGAGAAGACCGATCAGAAAGATTTCAAAGGCCTGACCCCTGCCCTTAAAGGGGAGATGTAGCTAAATGTTTACATTGACTTCTTCTCCCAATTCATTCCAAGCATATCTTCAGCACTCTAAGGGCTGCAGTGGCTTAGTGGTTAAGAAGCTTGCCTTGTTAGCTGGAAGGCCAACAAGTTGGAAGTTCAAAACCCTGCTACTGCATGACGGATTGAGCGCCCGTTGCCTGTCCCAACTCTTGGGGACATGAAAGGAGCCTCATTCAGGCATCCCCATAGTGAAGTTTCTCTAACAACAATCCTCTCAGCCCAGAATGATTTCTGACATGACATTATTATATTATTCAGCATGCTTGGGAATGTTCTTTACCTGATGGAATGGACCACAATCAGTGGCAGAATTCCTGGTGGGTTTCCTTCCCATAGGGACAACAAGATAAGGGGTGAAAGGAGGAGGCTAAGGGTGCCTTTGGTTTTTGCTTTCTGAGGAGTCCAAGGGTTTCTCAAGCAGGCTGTACTGGATTGTTAAAAGCTCAAGTTGCATGTTGCCCTTCAAAACAGGTGTTGTGAGCCATGCACTGAGAATTAAAAGCAACACCAAAGACCAAACAAGAAAACCTATAGAGGATCAGCTTCCCATGCACTTTGTTGATGGTGTTGGTTCCATCTGGTTCTGGCAAGAGTTTGGTAAACATTAGCTTCATTTTTGTGTGACAGGTTTTAAAACAGAGGAAGGCTACCAAATTGGCTCGGGAAACAGAAACCTAGTTTCATAAAGAAAACAACAACACAGCATAACAAATGATAAAATATCTGTTTGGCTTTGTTGTTCTTTCACTGCAAAAAGAGAGAGACAGAGAAGGTGGGAACTCCTCTGTAAATGGAAATGATATTTGTGAGAAGGCTCTTTTGTGCAGCTATACAATTTCACTCAGAGAGGAAGATATTAAGAATGGATAACTGGAGGAGATGTATGTGGGTTAATTGTTTCTTTCTGAACCTTAACTAACTTGCAGTATTCACAATGGGCAGATTCAAGCGGCCAGCATAAAGTGGTTTAAATTTACACAAGGTGGTAATTTGTAATAAGGAGAAATTATTTATTTAATCATTTTATTACATTTATACCCCATCCATCTGGGATATTCTGCCACTCTGGGTGGCAAACAGACTGTACACAACATCTAGTCCTGTGATGATATAGAAGGTGTTACTACCCTGTAACCAAGCAAAAATGTGAGGCAACCGGGGAGGAGTAGTGATTGCTTTCACCAGGAGGTAGGATGCAACATTACAATAAAAAAAAGGTTATTTTGTGAAAGCCACAAAACACTGGGCAGTCATTTGAATGAATCCTGGTTAAAGGATTTTTGGTCTGCCACTTAATTATATTGTGTAGTTGAAACATTAACCTGATTGTTATGCTGTAAGAGTGATGGAGACTTGAGATGTTTGTATTACAGCTCCCACAATCTCCTCCCATTAATCATGATGAGAGTTGGAGGCCAAAATATCTGGAGGGCAAACGTTTCTCCAGCTCCCACACTACAAGGAGGCCTGAATGTTCTTTTGCTGTGGTTGAACAGCTTTAAGGGAAGGAGGATTTCACTTAAGGGAAACAGGATAGAGAAGGAAGTTAGACACTCCTCTACAGGCTACGGTCACAGTCTAGTCTAGTGTTCCACCTTTAGTTTTTGGACTCCAATTCCCAGAAGCCTACACCAATTCTCCAAAGCTTCTGGGAATTGAAGTTCCCCCTGTGGAACCACTGGTCTAGTCCTTCTCCTCATTCCCAGCTCTTGACTTAATTGTTTTATCTTAAAGAGGTATGAGATGTCACTAAATAACCCCTTGGTATACAAAATTGTTAAGTGTGGAATTTTACCCAAGTGTTTCATAAAGATAATATCCATATTAGAGAGCTGAGAAAAGCAGATATGTTCCTGATTTTGTCTTTGTATAATGTGTGAAACAGCCCTCAGAGGGTAATTATGTAGCAACTGAGCACTCCTGGTCTCCTTTCATGCTGGATCCTCAAGACATGAGAATCCTGATTTTTTTCCTGTTGGAAACCTTTGCCCCAGCATTGCCAGTAAGTCCATTTTTGGCATTACTGGGGTTGTTTACATATCTCAGTGAGGCTGTGGAAAACAAAAAGTTGCAAACTTTATCTTGAGAAGTGGCCCACGGAAGCACATAGTTTCTAAAGTGGCCTGGAAATCCTTTGGCACTGTTACAGATCTTAGCGTTTGATCCTGATTCCACCAAAAACCTTCTTAGTAGTAGAAAGACAAGAAATGTAGTGAATCTCACATACTGGCAGAACCGGTTTCTGAAGTTTCTTACGGAAAAAAATTCCATCAGTGTCTGCAGCCCTTTACTTTCCTTGTCTGACTAGTTACAGGCTAATGGCAATAACTGCTTTGTACTGATTGTGGTCTGGAAGTCTGTAGCTGAGATAAGGTGTGGCAGGTGCTATGCTCAGAAGAGAGTTCTCTGGGTACATGCCCTCTTGTTTTATTCACAGCAGACCATTCTTCCTGTGAGTCAGTACTGAAATTTGGACATCACTTATTTCATATTGCTTGTTTACCTAAGACCTACCCTCTTATTTCTTGTATAAATTAAGGATTGTCTGAAATTGCAGTGCTATACAGAGGCTTAGGAACACATGGCTTTCCAGGTATTGATCAACTACAGTGCCTTTCAAACCTAGCCAGTACTGTATGTCCAGGGGGAAAATGGGAATTGTAATCCAACAATCTCTGAAAGGCTATACATCTGTCAGCCATTTTATAGGAACTTCATCTACTCTAGGTTTAACATTAATGTTATCATTGTTGAATAAAATGGATAATCATGGCTAACTATATCCTTGATATATTGGCTGGCCCAGTAAGACTCATTGCAGGTGAAATATCTTGCCTCGGTCCTCAAAATGGGAGTAAATGTAATACGTTATAATAAATCCCAATCCAGCCTTATAATTCAAATTCCTGCCAATGGACTATGACCAAATGGAAAGCTTGCAGATTAACAGGAGTCATTCATCTTCCCTCAAATATGAATCAGTCAAATTTTCTAGGCAGTTTTCTGATGTCATGAATCAATTGAAATTTGGTTTATATTATTTATTTGACTCATTTAGTAAATAACCAAAAATATGAACTATAATAACTGATCAGGAGAAACAAATAAATGGAGCAAGTTTGCTGTCTTATGTATATTTATTCAGAAATAAGTTACCTAACATTTAAGAGGCTTTATTTCCCAAGAAGACTACTGCCTCGGTGTGGTTTAAATGTTGTATTAAAACAAATGAAAAAATTGCTTAGAAGGTTTTTTTTGGGTTGGAATGTCTATAAATATGATAGGAAAAGACATTTAAATAGCATAATTCATCGCACTGTTTGAATGTTTTGAGGAGGGGGAAATGAAAGCAGAGAGATGATAACATATTAAATAGTACAACCAATGCATTATATCTTGGGTTAATGAATGTAAAAATATGCTTTCTGAAACTTCCCACTGTGATTACTATTTTCAGTTAGGCTGCTGGTTAATTTTGTGAAACAATGTGGATTTCCCCCCAGAAGAACATTTTAAATTGGAAAAATATATAGTAGTGGAACATTTTCTCCCAGCAGTAAAAATGCATGGTGTGGTAAATGAAAAGAAAAGTTGCACATTTGAGGATTCTTGGATCTGACTTGAAGTTTTGGGTTCATATAGGTGGTTTCAGTAGCAGGTGGAACAAAGACCTGATTTTACAACCTTGTGTAATTTCCCAGGCAGTATTATCATAATGAAATGGAAAAATGAGTTGTTGTTTTTTTAAAAAAGTCCTGCTAATGGTTGCTATTGTGCCTGGACTTCGGTGCCAATGTGCATACGTAAGTTCATAAAGAAGTTACAATGAGATTCTACCAGAGATATGTTTAGTTCACCTTCCTTTTTCACACAGTAGTCAACCTGAATTCACCAAGGGAAGTCCTCAGATGAAATGACAGTAATTCTCTTGTTCATGACTGCTAGCAACTGGAATTCAAAGACTTAACTGCTTCCTGCTGTGCTGCTTTGTTACTGTTTAGGTTTCCCTTGCTTGAAAGCCAGTCGTATCCGACTCTAGGGTACAGTGCTCATCTCTGTTACAAAGCCGAAGAGCCAGCACTGTCTGCTTCTCCAGACATTTCTGTGGTCATGTGGCAGGCATGACAAGACACCGGAGCGCACAGAACGTTGTTTACCTTCCCACCAAAGTGGTCCCTATTTACCTACTTGCAATTTCTTGCTTTCAAACTGCTGGGTTGGCAGAAGCTGGGACAAAGTCAGGAGCTCATTCCCTCCTGCAGTACTCGGGAATCAAACTGCTGACCTTCCGCCTCCCAGTCAGCGTCTTAGTCACTTGTTTAAGATCTGTGCATTTAGCAATCATAACATTGTTTTGGAGATCATCTTATTTTTTGCTCATTAAGCTAGTTATGTAGGCAAGGACCCCAAGTTTTGCAAAGCAGTTAGTTCTTGTATAATTCCTAGCCATCTAGAGCCAAGGTGTTGGTACTCTCGGAGTAAGACTTTCTTAACAATCTTCCTTGGATCGATGCAGAAGGGACAGTATTCAACATTATATATAAAAAGTCCCACCAATAATGTGGAATGTTTAGATGGAGAAAACGTAACAGGTCTGACTTGGGAATAAAGATACTGTAGCAATAACAATAGCAGTTACAAATATATACTCTCGTAGCACTTAGAGCACTGTCTGGGTGGTTCACAAGGTACAGTAATTAGCATTTGTCCCCAACTAGATGGGTATTATGGGACTGCAGTGGCTCAAGTGGCTAAGACGCTGACTGGAAGGCAGGAGGTCAGCAGTTCGATTCTCAAGTACTGCAGGACGAAATGAGCTCCCGTCTTTGTCCCAGCTCCTGCCAACCTAGCAGTTCAAAAGCAAAAAAAAATGCAAGTAGATAAATAGGGACCACTCGGTGGGAAGGTGAACAGTGTTCCATGCACTCCGGGTTTGAAACAGAGATGAGCACTGAACCCTAGAGTTGGATACGACTGGCTTTCAAGTAAGGGAAACCTTTACCTTTACCTTAGATGGGTATTTATATTACCAACTTTGGAAGGATGCAGGTTGAGTCAACTTTGAGTCCACTGAATGCTAATAATGCTTTTGGACTATATTACCTCCTTTCAAATTGTAAAATTTAACAATTGGTTGTGTCAGCACTTTTGTTTTACACAAAATATTGTCTCTTGGTGTCACCAAGATAAATTCGAATTAAAGATCATTCCAAAGTGCCTACCAAACATATAGTTATCTAATTTCTGACATTTTTGCCTAAAATCTGTTGTATTTTCACTGGGTTCCACAGAGGGGTTTATTCTAGCACAGAATAGAGTAATGTAAACATAAAGAAGAATTTAGTTTAGATAAAATTAGAGTATTATTTCCATTATTAATGGCTGTTATCAAATGTTTCCAAACTTGATGCAATTCTCCCATTTCCTTTGTTTAATTAGATCTTTTTTACTCTGCTTCTAAACTCAACAATTCCATCTGGTTGATATTGTATTATTACATCTATATTCACAGTGCTTACAGTTGGTAATGCCTTAAAGTGTTTGTTTTCAGAAATAAACTCATTATTTTTGGGTCTTTCTGCAGAATCTATCAGTGTCATTTTTTTGTGAATAAAGGTTGAGCAAATCAAGTAAAGTACATACAGTGGAACCTCATATAGCAATCGCCCCATATAGCAATGAAATCACATAACAATTAGGTTTTTTTGGGGAAATGGCATCTCACATAACAATTCCCTATGGAAAAAAATCGTACAATGATTTTTCAATGGAAAAAAACCACTTAGCAAAATAATAATAATATTGTTGTACGATGCATCCCATAGGGGAAATCGCTATATGATGCATGCATCGTATAGCAATTGTTTTGTAGTACAACAACCCCATTGGAACGGAGTAAAATCGTTGTATGAGGTACCACTGTAATTGAAATGGTGTAGAAAAAAATGATGTTGCTTGTTTCCTTCAATGACTTTTTCTGATAACAGTACACACTTAGTAGTGCTTGAAATCAAATTTCTTTGAAATCAGGCCTTTTCATCAAATTTCTCCCTCCATTTTGAGTGATATGGTTCAGTATTTCCCAACCTTTGGTTTTTTGACTTTAATTCCCAGAAGCCTAAGTCAATCAGTACCCCAAAGTACTGATCAGTCAATGTATTGACTTAGGCTTCTGAGAATTGAAGTCTCCCCGTGGGGCGTGGGCCTCATGTTGGGAACCACTGGTCTAGATTTATGTTGTAGGATAAGATCTGCACCTGCCATTCATAACTGTCAGAAGAGGTTATCTTTTTCTATATAATCATTTACTTGCATATAGGATACAGAATCTGAGTCATTAGCGTAAATAAAAAAATAATCCCTGGCTTTTTGGTTCAAAGTATGTGATATCTCCTGAATCCTTCCAGAGTCCATTGAGAGAGATAACATTCCTGGAAATCATAAATCTCCCCATTTCAGTTCCTCCTACGTTGATCGTAAGATCTTTAGAAAGTCTTGTAAGATTTTTAGAAAGTCTGTTAAACGTTACCAGTTCTAAATCCTCTGGGCTATTTGATCGAATCAATTTTATAATTAATCTGTTATTGTTGCTGCCAATTCCAGCATTGAAATCCCATCTCAGAAAAAGAGATTTCCTGTGACTGACCAGTTCTCAATCATTTGACTAGATTTAGATGTGGGGACATAAATACTAATTCTGAGCAGACCAATACTGCTAACACGACTTCATCAGACCTTAATAACAAGTTGTAGTGGCAATAGCAGAAGAAGCCTGGTAAACTAGATTCCCTCTATGTCTCTCCCCCCACCCCCCAAATCCCCAGGTCCAATTTTTACTTCTTGGAAGAAATAAATGTAACTAAGGAGACAAATTTCCTCCAAAAGATTTTAATAACCAAGTAGCAACTAATCCTTAGTTCTCTATAATCAGGAGGAGATCAGTTGGATTCAGTTTTCTGGGTAGGTTTTTTAAAACCAAAAAAGGGGATGATTCCACAGAGGGCTACTTGTATAGATCCATTTCAATCTGGGTTTGAACTTGTTTTGAAGATTAAGATAGGTTTGTTAGTTTTTCAGAGCCGTGGCTGAAATCTCAGGGATTTGCTGTGCTTCTTTTACTTTCTAAACCAGGGGTTCCCAAACATTTCAGGCAGTGGGCCGGTCACGTGGTTCCTCCCAATGGAAGTGGAATTAAAACGTGCCTTGCAGTCTGTTTTACAATAGGATGAAATAGATTTTAGGCGGCCATTTTCTCTGCTTAAACCTGGGATTCCCAAACTACGGCCCCTGAGCCAGATTTGGGCCCAGACTCCAATTCGTCTGGCCCACGCTGCCCTCGTCACTCCTGGAAGTGGAAGCAAAACACGCCGGGTGCATTTTACTTCCGCTTCCCGGATGACAAGGGCAGCACGGGCCGGATGAATTGGTGTTGGGGGCCAGATCAGGCCTAGGGGGCATAGTTTGGACACCCTTGTTCTAAACATAGAAACAAATCTCATAGTGAGCCTCTCTGCAGAAAGAGACATTTTGGGTTTTATTATTTGTGCCATGGCTTTAAAACCAGAGAATGATCTCCAACCTTTCCCATCTGGCACCAGAGCTCCCTGATTCAGCACAAAGGTGTTTGTACATTTGTGTAGTCATACTTCTTTCCCAACCCTTGCTCCTTTGACATCCCATGGTCCTTCTACTTTGAGTCAGCTGACTATAGAAGCAGGCACAAGGCACCACTTGCTACCATGCCTAAAACTGCCTAATGGGCGTCATTTTGTACACCCTCCCTCTCATTCCTCAGATTCCTGCTCTCATTGCTTTTTTTTTGGTATGACAATGCTATGCAGTCACAAGATGCATGGAGCCCTCTTTGTACTGAGCTGGTCAGTCCTGGAGTTGCCCGAAAACTATATGACAAGACTTTGAAGTAATTTCACAAACAGAACAAAACTTTCTTCAGTGCTGCTTGGCCTGAGATGTGTCTCCTTATCTGCAGTCCCATAGTTCTCCCCTGAGATTTCATCATATCTTCTAAGACCCGTTAATACAGTGGTTCTCAATGTAGGGCCCATACCCCAGAGGGGGGCTTCAGTTCCCAGAAGCCTAAATCAGTACACTGGCTGGGGAATTGACTTAGGCTTCTGGGAACAGAAGTCCAAAAACCCTTAGACATTAATCTTGAACCTCCCTTAGACATTAATCTTGAACCTCCTGTTGTTTAGCATCCTGGTAAAGCTACTCTATTGGGAAAACTGTCAGCAGTATATTGCTGATTTTACTTCTGTTCCTTCCTTCCGCAGGTAATGTGGAGAGTCTTAACTACATGTTAGGCTCTGGATGAGGATTCTTTGTGGAACTGCCTTGAGGTGTTCAGAAGTTTTGTTTGCTGCAGAATGAAGAAGCTAGAGCATACCTGTCAGGTTTCGGGAAATTTCTGTCAAATAAGGGAAATATCCCGGCCAAAACGGGAAACTGGACATCTATGCTTATCCTGTGCTGGCCTCCAGTCTAACTGCAGTCTAACTAATACGGGATGACGGCAAGAAAGAGTGTAAAATACGGGGGTTTGACAGAAATTTCCCGAAACTTGATAGGTATGAGCTAGAGTTTTGATCGGAGCTCATTTCTCAGACCATCTGGTCTGCTGGTAAATTAACAAAATGGAAGCCAATCCAACTTGTTAGCTTTGTAACTCTTTGGCTGCTTCCTGGCTCTCTTTTATACATCATATATCATGATGTTACTGTTTTTTGATATACATTTGCCGTAGATCAGTGGTTCCCAACCATTTTTGGCCATGCCTCACCTGAGCATCTCTAAATTCCTGATGCCCCATATATAATTCTTATAATTCAAAAAGTGAACTCCTATTCACATGGAGGAATCTTAAAAGGCCATTAACTGTTAACTCATTCTTGAATAGCCCCTCTTAAAAATCAAATTGCCCCGTTGTGGGGCATTTGCCCCACATTGGGAGCCATGTCCCTAGATAAATGTTTTTTGTTTCTGCTAATTTGTATGTACTTATGTGTAATTTTACCTGTGTGTATTGATTTTTGTGTGTTTTTTTTTGTTTTTTTTGCTAGTACCTATATCATTAGACCAGGGGTTCTCAGTGGTGGTGGGGGAGTGGGGGGGGGCTTGGGGTAGTCCTGCTGCCACCGCTGCCTGCATCCCTGCCATGGGTGGAACCAACCTGAGCCCCCCAGTCCCCCCCCCCCCCCCCACTGCTTCCCTGCTCACCAGCCTGGAGAAGCTGCTTGGAGGAGTCCAGGCTGTCCTTCTCATCTGCACTTGGCCAGAGCGGCCTCCAGGAAAGAGGCGGGTAGCCCCGTGCATCTGCTGCTTCTGCCTCCTCCTCAATCCTTTCCCCCTATGCTTGGCTTGGTGTGTCCCTAATGGCGATCCGTAGCAGGGCAGATGTTGTAAGGCTATGGAGCGCCATTAGGAACGTGCCAAGTCAAGCAGAGGGGGAAAGGATTGAGGCGGAGGCAGCGACATCAGCAAGAGTGTGGGCCTCATGAAATGGCACTGTGGGCTGGATCTGGCCCATGGGCCGTAGGTTGAGAACCCCTTCATTAGACTTTGTTTTAAGATTTCCCATGGCCACAGAGGTGAAGCCAGATTTATGTCACCCATTCACAAAGTAGAGGCGTCAGCAGATTTAGGGTTACTGTGGTGTTTCTGGGTATCCACCTAATGCCAAGACATTAAGAGACAGGCCCTCCGTTCCTCCAAATAGTTTTGTAAGGTAAGGAAATAATGAGAAAAGAAAACTGAGAGTATTAAAAGTGGGTCAAAGTGAATGAAAAATGCTAAAAATGGCTGAAAATAGATCTAAGTAAAACAATATAGAAACATCCCATTATCTGGATATGCCAATTCCTGGTTCACACTATGAAACTATTTAAAGATTTTCCCAGGGATGGGGCAGAGAATTGTCCATAAACATCCATGGGAAAATCAAATAGTTAAATGCAGCTGTTACTGAACTCCAAAAAAAGAAGGAAAATATGAAGAGGGAGGAAAGCTCAATGAACATGGTATCCTGGTTGATTGTTTCGCAGACAAATACCATAAGGTGTTGAACAAAAGTATTCCACACTGCTGCATTTGTGTTGTAAGGCTCAGGTACTTCATCTTAACCTATAAAACAAAAGGTTAACCGTTGGAAGTTCGTATAGGTTCCTAAGCCTGGCCCTACTAACCCGCACCCACCATTCGTGCACATGGGCGAACTGGGTCCGCAGGTCAATGAAGGATTGAGAAATGCGCCAGTGGGGCAACAGCCCCACAAACACGAAAAAAGGGAAACAACTTCATTTCCCAACGTTCTTTGCGCCGTGCTGCGCCACAGCCAATCAGGCTGAGAGGCGCGACCACAAAAAACATTGAGAAACGTGCCGCGGCCAATCAAAATCGAGCCACAGAAAAAAAATGCACCACAACTACAAATCACAAACCCATAACTACAAGCCCCAGAGTCCTGCGCGACATGAGAGCGCAGAATGCTGAGGAAGCCGGCGCCCGATTTTTTTTTAAAAAAACTCACCGCCTCACAGCCACGCAAACACCAACCGCCCTTCTTTCCCTCACCAACGGCGCCTGAAGGTCCCGATTGGAGTTTCCCTTTTAATATCAGTAAGTGGGGGGGGGTGGCGATCCCCCTCTCCGCTGGCTCCCCTAGGGTTGGGAGGTTTGTGGGGACAAAAGGGATCTGTCCCCCAAACCTTTCTGGACCCAGGAGACCAGGGAGAGTGGATCGATTCCCCCCTCCTAAAAAAAACCTCGGTCTTTAAAGAGAAGAAACCAAGCGGTTTCTTCTCTTTAAAAACAGAGGTTTTTTTAGGAGGGGGGGAAATCGATCCACTCTCCCTGGTCTCCTGGGTCCAGAAGGGTTGGGGGGACATACCCCTTTTGTCCCAACAAACCTCCCAACCCCCGGGGAACCAGCGGAGAGGGGGATCGCAACCCCTCACCCACTGATATTAAAGGGGAAACCCCGATCTACTTTCACGACTCCACACAATCAAAGCACCATAAGACAATAAAGCCCCCTTCCCCAACGCCCGCGGCCTGGCCAGCGAAGCCGGCCTGCGGAAATAACCCCTCCCCACGCCGCATAAAGCGGCGTTGGAATTCCCATGGTCCGGCCAGCTAGGCCGGCCCGCGGAAATAACCCCCCCCCAAAGCCACAACAACAAAAAATTATAAAAATAAATAAATAAATTACAAAAATACCATAAAACAATCAAAAACATCCAAAAATACACACAAACAAACAAAAACAACACCAAAAAACAACACAAAATAAAAACAAAACAGTCAAAAAATTACAAAACCCACCCCACCCCCCAAAAAATAAAGAAAACAAGCCAACTCACCAGCACATGTCCCCTGCACGACGACCGGAAACGAAATGAATAAAGAAAGAGACTACTTACCAGAAGAAGCTCCACCCAGAGGCCAGGAGAGAAAAAACAGTCAAAATACAAGAAAACCCCTACCAGTACCACCTGCTGGCCACAATAGTAAAAACAATTCAAAAACACACAACAGCCCCAAACAAAAGGCCACAACAGTAAAAACAAATAAAAAACAATAACACAAAATCACAATTTTACACAAAAGGTCACAATAATAACAAGTCAAAAAAATTACATGAAAACACAATTTAACACAAATCACAAACATATGTCAATAAAATAAAATAAAAAATTTATTAAAATCCTGTGCTGAGTTCTAACTCAAATAAAAACCCAAAATAACTAAACACATTTTAAAAACATTGAATGTAAAAAACATTTACTTTCACATTATTAAAAAAAACCAAAAAACTAAAACATTCAGTTACATAAAACAGCCAGCCAAGCCAAAAAAAATTGTATAAATAAACATTTTAAAAATTACAGACTAAGCAATTTTCAACAAGCATTAACACAATTTAACCTTCCAACACAATTTAAAACAGCCCAGCAACGCCGGGCAACCTCTGCTAGTTTAAATATAATTGTCTTTTGTTTTGTTTTATATGCTTGTTATGAACCATCTTGAAGGTCTGTTGTAGACGGAAAATCTGAATAAATTTATATTAATAAATAAATATTAAGGAAATGATGGGGATGGAGAGTGTGTCGGAATCCAGATTTTGGGCTACTGATTCGATTAGTTTGAGTCAACATTGCCAAAAGTGAGGAATTATAGCAGTTCAAGTTCAGTCAGTCATCATGGTCTTTGTAGTCACATCTCATCTCATCTGTCCTGGTTTTAGGTGAAAAGGAAGGCTTTTCTGAAGGGTTTAATCAGTGACAAACTAATTGCCGTAGCCTGTATTTATCTACCCTTGGCAAGGTCAGGAAGAAAAGGCCAGAATCCTGTTGCCAGTCTATCCTTGCACAAAGGAAATAATTTAAAGTCTTGACAGAAATTGCCATGGTGCTGGGTGCGTTTCTGTGCACAGTAAAGGTAAAGGTTTCCCTTGCTCGAAAGCCAGTCATATCCGACTCTAGGGTTCAGTGCTCATCTCTGTTTCAAAGCTGAAGAGCCAGCGCTGTCTGCTTCTGCAGATGTTTCTGCGGTCATGTGGCAGGCATGACTAGACACCGGAGCGCATGGAATGCTGTTTACCTTCCCACCGAAGTGGTCCCTGTTTATCTACTTGCAATTTCTTGCTTTCAAACTGCTAGGTTGGCAGGAGCTGGGACAGAGACAGAAGCTCATTCTATTGTGCAGTACTCAGATATCGAACTGCTAACCTGCCGCCTTCCAGTCAATGTCTTAGCCACTTGAGCCACTGCAGTCCCTTTCTGGCCACAACCCAGATATTAACAATAATTCCAGTACCCATAACAAATACCTTTTGGGCTGAGAAAATTATATTAACAGGTGGTTTGAATTTTATTTGGGTATAGACAAAATAGTTTGGGCCAGTAAGTTTTACTTTTCCATTTTCTTCCTTGAATTTAAATATGAGCTTTAGCTACTATTAACACATACATGACTGTATTTTTAATGCTTGATTTAGTCACTATCGTTTAATGCCTGCTTTCTATGCTCACTCTTAGTGCTCACCTTCAAATGCTACATCATCCCCACACACACCAACCCACTTCATATTGTGGTGTGTTTTTTTTACTCTTTCTCTTTCACATATTTTGATTTGCTGCCCATGCAAAACCTTGATTTATTCTTTGTACTAAACATATTCTACTGCCATCATCATTACTAGGAAATACAGCTCATGTTTCCTTTCAGAGCTTCCTGTTCTCATTTTCTTTGCAGAGTACAGTATATAGGGAATCGGGCCATTCCTGCCATTTCATTTGGAAGAATCCATATGCTATTTGCATGCTAGTACTATTTTGTTGTATGTTACTTGCAGTTTGGTTTACATACAGAAGGATCTGTGGCATCTAAATTGTCTAAGGCATGAACTTCAGAAAAGTGGACTAATGAGATAACTGCACTAAAATAAATACAGTTTCAGCTATATAGCCAGAAGAATGATGCTTTGCATTTCTCATATTCAACTTCATGTCATTCAGCCCAGAGCTGCAAACTTCCTTTGTTCCCTATTAGGCGTGCATTTGCTAATGTAGACACAGCTGGGTCTTCCAGCTGTGTTGTCGTTTGTAAAATAATTCTGTATGAAAGTATTGGTTGTAGGCCAGCTTCTTGTAGGCTCTGTGTATTTGTGGCAAGGCCCAATTGTTCCAGTGACTTGTTTGTCACAGACAAGATATTTGACTCGTACTGTACGTATTTGGGGTTCTTCAGGAACAAAGAAATAGTTGTCTTGAATTCCTAAAGTACAGAACTGCAAACCTTTGCAAATGTACATGAAATTAAATTAGATTCAACAAGGTTGGGCTCACTTTGGAATAAAAATGTATAGGTAAAGGTTTCCCTTGCTCGAAAGCCAGTCGTATCCGACTCTAGGGTGCAGTTCTCATCTCTGTTTCTAAGCCGAAGAGCCAGCGCTGTCTGCTTCTGCAGACATTTCTGTGGTCATGTGGCAGGCATGACTAGACACCGGAGCGCACGGAACGCTGTTATCTTCCCACCGAAGTGGTCCCTATTTATCTACTTGCAATTTCTTGCTTTCGAACTGCTAGGTTGGCAGAATGTATAGGACTGTGAGGGAAAATATGAGAAAGCTGTTTTTACTCATCCTCAGCAACTTACCACATTCAGGTAAGAAAATATGAAAGAAGCAGACAATATGGGTTCCTAATATGTTTAGGAAGTGGACCCTGAGAAAATAAGAAAGTCCCTCTCCCCAAAATAAAAGTTCATTATGAGGAAATGGACCACATGGTATCTTATTATGCTGATTTAGAACATGTGAACTTGCATTAGAAAAATAAAACTGAGCTCATATCTCTTCAGCAAGTCTTACACCTTTTTTAGATAGCAGCTTCCCAAAACAGTGTTCTGTCATGTTCCACAGTCATACATCATTTCCTAATGATTACTGTCCTATTTTAAGCAGCCTATGATATTTAGAAGGTTTGATGCGAGGCAGCCAGCATAACAGGGCCAAACAACATTATTAGGCAGTCCGAATATGGGGAGCAATGGCGCTGCACTGCTAAATATATACAATCAGGAATGGATACATTTTTTGGGGGAAACAACAGAATTGGACGGGAGAGGAGTGGGGTCATTGGACCGGAGTGAAGACTATACATGACTACATAGTTTAGGCGGGAACGCAGTCCCGTAATACTTTAAGACCAAGAAGAAGGAGACAAAACGGAGGATCGTACTGATCCCAATAATATTACAAAACGTTACAGCAATTAATGTATTCAAACACAACAGAAAGCTGGATGGAACTACAAACAAAATGAAAGAAAAAAAATCAGTTTAGAGAAGTTATTTCTTTGGATAGTCTATATGCTTTCTTGTTATAAAGCTGAAATAAAGCCCTAAGCAGAAAACCCAGTGAATAAAGTTCGGTTTCACTTACCAGTGATAACTTTCGTTCTTCGAGTATATAGTTTGTGAATACACACTCATGGGTTATGCGCCTGCGCAGAACGGAGATCGGAGGCTTGAAAAGCTATTGGTCTAAAGTTTTGGCGGTAAGACTGCCCACCGTACCGCCCACCCTGAGGCGCCCGCGCGCCATTTTACCTCAGTTCCATACTTAAGCCAAGCACAGGATAAACCAATTGATCTCATCCGTGCAGCTCAAGAGGGGAGGCAGGGTGGGTAGTGTGTATTCACAAACTATATACTCGAAGAACGAAAGTTATCACTGGTAAGTGAAACCGAACTTTCTCCTTCGTATAGTTTGTGAATCCCCACTCATGGGAGATTAGCAAGCTCACACTCACTTGGTCGGTGGGCAGTCGGATGAGATGATCCCACGATGCGATGAAGATGCAGTAGGTCGACCCGTCAGGGGCGATGAGTCCGGAGCCCTCTGGTGAGGACGACACGGCCAAGCCTGGCGTCCGCAGTGGCTCTGGTGTCCACCCTGTAGTGCTGGACAAATGTAGAAGGTCTGGACCATGTGGCAGCCTTACAAATGTCCTCAAGCGGTGTGCCCTCCAGGAAGGCAGTGGATGTGGCAACCGCCCTGGTGGAATGCGCCCTGACATGCGGTGGAGGTGGCAGTGAGGCAGACTCGTAGGCCAGGTAGATGGTAGAGGTGATCCATTTGGAGAACCTTTGAGCAGAAATGGGTTCACCCTTGGACTTTCCCCCATAAGCTACAAAGAGGCGTTGTGACTTCCTGAACTCTCTTGTCCTGCTGGTGTAAAACAATAAGGCTCGTTTCACATCCAGCGTGTGCCAAGTCTGTGCCATGTGAAACTTGGAGACTACCTTGGGCAGGAAGGTGATGTCCGCCTGGAGAACGACGCGGTCGTTGAAGAATTGGAGAAATGGTGCGTCTGCTGTCAGGGCAACCAGTTCTCCAGCTCGTCGTGCTGACGTGATAGCCACAAGAAATGCCGTCTTCCATGTGAGGAGGCGAACATCGCTGGTGGCCATGGGCTCGAAAGGGGTCCTGGTGAGCGCGTTGAGTACGGTAGACAGTGACCATTGAGCCGTAGGAGTCCTGACCGGAGGGAAAGCGTTCCGTAATCCCTTGAGAAAACGCTTCACCGTTTGGTCACGGAAAGCCCCAGCAGCGGGCGAACCGGCCGGGGAGTGCGCCACCACTGCTGCGAGGTGCACTCGGATGGAGGTGATGCTAAGGCCAGACTCCGCCAAATGGAGGAGGTAGGTTAAAACGTCCTGCAGTCCCGCCTGCGGGGGGGCCATGTGCTGGGAAGCCAGGAAAGCACAAAAGCGCCTCTATTTGGAAGCGTAGGACCTCCTTGTGGAAGGGCGCCGCGCTAGCTCAAGGATCCTGGACAGTCTGGGGTTATCCTCCACGCGGTGAGGTGGAGGCTGGGCAGGTCCGAATGGTGCAGCTGGCCGTGCTCCATTTGGAGAAGCGTCGGTGACTCCGGCAGTGTGCGATACTGTGACGACATGCGCAACAGTAGCGGAAACCAGGGTTGGCGCGGCCATGCCGGTGCCACCAGAATTGCATTGGTTCTGTGTTGGTACATCCTGGTGAGTACTTTCTGGACCAGAGGAAACGGAGGAAAGGCATAGAGATAGTCCTGATCCCACCGTTTCATGAAGGCATCGCCTTCGGAGTTCAGTCCGATGCCTGCTCTGGAGCAGTACCTGCTGAGCTTCCTGTTGGACTCCGATGCAAAGAGGTCGATGCTCGGCGTTCCCCAGGCCTCGCAAAGCGACTGGAACACCCCGTTGTCCAGCTCCCATTCGTGGGTCGTCGAGGTGAGACGGCTCAGGTGGTCTGCCAAAACATTCAGTGTGCCCTGAATGTGCACTCCAATTGGGAAAATGTGCCTCTCCAGGCACCATTCCCACAACTGCACTGCAAGGTACAGGAGGGTGGTGGACCGTGTTCCTCCCTGCTTGTTGAGGTACGCCACCGCCGTGGTATTGTCCGAGGCCACTTGAACCGCCTTGCCGGTGAGCAGAGTCTCGAAGGAACGCAGGGCCTTCCAAATGGCCAGCAGTTCCAAGTAATTTATGTGGTGCACCGTTTCGTGTGGTGTCCAGGTGTCGTTGACCGTGAGAGTCCCGCAAGCAGCGCCCCAGCCGAGGTTGCTTGCGTCGGTCAGTATCTGCAACGAGGGTTGCGGGGGGTAGAAGCTCTTCCCCGTGGCCACGTTGAGTGGTGTAGACCACCACAGCAGTTGGTCCCTCAGTTCTGGAGACGGGGTCAACCGTTTGGACTGGCTCTCCTGAAGTGCGTCGAACTCGTGAAGGAGCCACGATTGCAGGGACCTGAATTTCAACTTGGCATGGGGAATCACTGCCGTCGTTGAGGCCATCAGGCCTAGAAGTCTCTGAGCCTTCTTCGCCCGGATGCACGGTTTGGTGCGCAGTTCGCTCACCCCCTGCGCAATATCCTGTAAGCGTTTCTGGGGGGCGTAGGCTCTCGTAGCAAGCGAGTCGAGTACCGCTCCGATGTACTCGACGCGTTGAGAGGGAGTCAACTTCGATTTGGTGAAGTTGATCCTGAGGCCGAGACTCTCCATGAGGTGGACCGTGTATTGTGTGTCCCGAACGGCTGACGATTTGGTGGGGGAGACGATCAACCAGTCGTCGATGTACGGGAAGAGAATAGATTGTGGGGACAAACGTAGCACTGTAAAGTCCACTGGAACCGTTTGTCAATAAATATATTGTAGCCGTCTTCTCAAGGTAACACAAAAGATCCGAAACCCTTTCGATACAGGATTTTTCAAAAGTTTTCTTCAGGGATCTAAATAATAAGTTGATGCAATTACTAATAGTCATAAACATACAAGATATATATACACACAAATATATATATACATGATCTTGGATACATAGAATATACATACCAATAGTGTTGTATCAGTGATAAGGTTTTTAAAGCAGTATATCGCGTCCTAGACCTCCCTAGTAAATTCTTTTGGTGTCGACGGACGTTATGCTATCTAACTCCAAGGACATTTTTAAAGAGAAAATCTCCCACAGCTGGTTAATCACAGAAAACAACTGAAATCAAGCTCTTGATTTAGCCCATATGGGTGCACTGTGTTGAAACGGTGGATGAAGAAACTCTCCCTCTGTCTTAAAGCAATATCCATATTAATGTGCTGATAAGGTTGTTGTTTAATCATTTCCAAAACCACAAATTTAAAATCTTTGTCATTATGGTTTGCTTCAATAAAGTGGTTGACTAGAGGTGCAGACAGGTTCTGATTGCGGATTTTAGACCTGTGTTCCCCCACCCTAGTTTTAATTTTTCGGGAAGTAACCCCCACATAACCCAATCCACAAGGACAGGTTAGTAGATAGATACAGCCCGAACTGTTGCAATTTGAGAAATGGTTTAGCTGTAAAATATAATTGCTGCTATGGATCGAGACCATTTTAGTTTGCCAAGCCACAGAACAATGTGTACATTGACCACATTTAAAATGCCCTGTTACTAATGGTGGCTTAGGTAAAGATCGAGCTGAATGGTCCGTTCTGCTAACTATCTGCTGAATAGATTTTGATTTCCTCAACCCTATTCGAGGAGGAGAAGAGCAACCTGTTATGTGGTTAACAATGTGCCAATGTTTGTTGATAATGTTCTGGATCTGGTTTGACAATGGAGAGAAAACAAATGAACAGTGAAGCCTGTTCTCAGGTGTCCTGACACTATTGTGGAGCAATCTGTCCCTTGGAATAGCCCTAGCTCTAGTTAGGTTTTCTTTAATTACCTTATCTGGATAACCTTTCTGTTGTAGAAAGGAGGTAATGCTGTTACTAGCTTTTTCGAAGTCACACTCCAAAGAGGAGTTCCTTTTTGCTCTTAAAAATAATCCATAGGGTAGATTATATTTCAAGTGATATGGATGGAATGATTTGAAATCCAAATATGCATTTCTATCTGTCCTCTTTCTATATAAACTGACCCCCACTAGCCGCTCTGTTGAAATATAGGTATTAACATCTAAAAATGGTATTGAAGCTGCCCCAATATTATGAGTAAACTTGAGATTCATATTGAGTGTTAACCCAATCCACAAATAGAGGTGCAATACCCAAATCATTAACAATAAAGAAAAGGTCATCTAAAAAACGTTTATATAAAATAATATGTTTAGAAAATGGATTATTCTCTTCATTAAGGAGATACTCTTCTTCAAATTTAATCATATACAGGTTGGCCAGAGAGGGCGCTACTGAGCTTCCCATGGCCACTCCTTTAATCTGTAAATAAATTGTTTTGCCATATCTGAAAAAATTATGATCTAAAACTAAATCAAGAAGCCCCAGTAAAAAATGAGTGGGGGGGGGGGGGGTGTAGCTCTTTGCGTGTTTCCAGAACCCCATTTACTATTTCTTTAATATCATCCAAAGGCACGTTAGTGTAAAGTGCCTGGACGTCCATAGTGATGAAGCCCCCACCTCTGGGTACTTGCACACCTTCTACTTGTGTAATAAAGTCTGTTGTGTTTTTGATGTATGAGGCAGTGTTCGTTGTGAAAGGATTAAGGTGGTAATCTAAAAAACGTGATGTGGATTCCAGAGCGGATCCAATCGAGGAGACAATAGGTCTTCCTGGCGTGATGCCATCGTCAGGACGATCTTTATGGATTTTGGGGAGTAGGTGAAACACAGGCATTTTTGGATTTTCATTGTACAAAAAGTTCTGTATGGATTCAGATATATAACCCATAGCTACCCCTTCAAATAAACTGTCCCTGAGGAGATTTAAAGTTCTATTTGTTGGATCATGATCTAATATTTTATAGAATTCCTTATTAGATAGCTGTTTTTGGGCTTCCCTTTCGTATTCACTAACATCCATAATCACAATGCCCCCTCCCTTATCTGCTTTCTTAATGATAATATCAGGATCTAATGCTAGCTGTTCTAATATTTTCATATCATTGAGGGAAAGATTGTCTCCCCATTTCTTTTTAAGTTTTTCGCTCTTCTCCAGGTCTCGCAGCACAAGCCTGTAAAAAACCTCTATAGATGGATCATTAGAAGGAGGGGAAAAACTGGATTTCGGTCTAAATCTGTCTGGAAAGTCCGATTCCTTATCTTGAAAAAAGCTTTTAAGTCTGAGTAGGCGTATTAGTTTGAACATGTCTATCCTAGTGGTGAAAGGATTATACTTTGGAGTAGGTACAAACCCCAGTCCCAACGAGAGTAACTCGAGTGTCCTTGTTGGAAATGACTTACTAGAAAGATTGAACACTAAGTCTTCCGTTTGCGTGAGGCTTTTCTTTGAAAAAAATTATTAGTCCGTGGTTGTTGTCCAGAGGCAGCCGACGAAGAAGCCAGGCGTGTGAGGGGTGCTCTGCGGGGAGGCTCCGAAGTGGCCTCGTCATTGGAGGTAGATGGAAAATCTGTGTCAGAGGATTCAGCATCAGTGGAAACTAATGGGTCATGCCAGGAGACCCTACGCCCTTTGTTGACGAATTTCCTCCCTTGAAAACGCCATCTATAGACCCGTGCAGTGGTGTAGTCTCTTAAATCTCTCTCAAATTTTTTATTTTTAAATTCAATTAGAGATTCCTGGAAAGAATCCAGTTTGGATTTCAATGCCTCAAAGTCCAGTGGAGAACTGGTGGAGTTAGAGACCACAGCCGATCTAAGGGTATCTATCTCTCCAGTAAGAGATTCCACTTGTTTGTTAGAATAGTCTATAATTAATAATATTAAGTCAAAGGAGCACTTATCCATAATGGCCGCCCATTTCTCACAGAAGCTTTTATCATCATAGAATAAAGTCGGCCCCTTCTGGATTCGCAACCCTCGAGGGATCCGGGCCATTTTGTGGTAGTCAGCCAAAAAGGCAGAGTGGAGTATGAATCTAAGTTTCTTTTTTTCTAGCACTTCAATGGTGGCTAAATCTTCATTATTGGACGTAATAGGTTGTCTGTAAGAAGTAATATTTTGCAAAATTCTGTCTCTATCAGCTGAGGAGAATGCAAAGCCAAGATCAGAAGCCATCCCAATAAGTAGAAACAGAATAGATTGTGGGGACAAACGTAGCACTGTAAAGTCCACTGGAACCGTTTGTCAATAAATATATTGTAGCCGTCTTCTCAAGGTAACACAAAAGATCCGAAACCCTTTCGATACAGGATTTTTCAAAAGTTTTCTTCAGGGATCTAAATAATAAGTTGATGCAATTACTAATAGTCATAAACATACAAGATATATATACACACAAATATATATACAACTATATACATGATCTTGGATACATAGAATATACATACCAATAGTGTTGTATCAGTGATAAGGTTTTTAAAGCAGTATATCGCGTCCTAGACCTCCCTAGTAAATTCTTTTGGTGTCGACGGACGTTATGCTATCTAACTCCAAGGACATTTTTAAAGAGAAAATCTCCCACAGCTGGTTAATCACAGAAAACAACTGAAATCAAGCTCTTGATTTAGCCCATATGGGTGCACTGTGTTGAAACGGTGGATGAAGAAACTCTCCCTCTGTCTTAAAGCAATATCCATATTAATGTGCTGATAAGGTTGTTGTTTAATCATTTCCAAAACCACAAATTTAAAATCTTTGTCATTATGGTTTGCTTCAATAAAGTGGTTGACTAGAGGTGCAGACAGGTTCTGATTGCGGATTTTAGACCTGTGTTCCCCCACCCTAGTTTTAATTTTTCGGGAAGTAACCCCCACATAACCCAATCCACAAGGACAGGTTAGTAGATAGATACAGCCCGAACTGTTGCAATTTGAGAAATGGTTTAGCTGTAAAATATAATTGCTGCTATGGATCGAGACCATTTTAGTTTGCCAAGCCACAGAACAATGTGTACATTGACCACATTTAAAATGCCCTGTTACTAATGGTGGCTTAGGTAAAGATCGAGCTGAATGGTCCGTTCTGCTAACTATCTGCTGAATAGATTTTGATTTCCTCAACCCTATTCGAGGAGGAGAAGAGCAACCTGTTATGTGGTTAACAATGTGCCAATGTTTGTTGATAATGTTCTGGATCTGGTTTGACAATGGAGAGAAAACAAATGAACAGTGAAGCCTGTTCTCAGGTGTCCTGACACTATTGTGGAGCAATCTGTCCCTTGGAATAGCCCTAGCTCTAGTTAGGTTTTCTTTAATTACCTTATCTGGATAACCTTTCTGTTGTAGAAAGGAGGTAATGCTGTTACTAGCTTTTTCGAAGTCACACTCCAAAGAGGTGGGCGAAACGGTGGGCGTCGAAACGGTGGCCGGCGTCGGCGTCGGCGAAACGGTCGTCGGAACGGTGACGACCGCGTCGTCTGTCGGCGTCCTGGGCCTTGGAGAGACGGAGGCCTGCCTCGGCGAGCGGTTTCTTCCCCGAGGAGGAGAGGGGAGCACCTGAAGTGGGCGAGCTGGAGCCCCAGCCCTGCGTCCTTTATCAGGTGACCCGGAAGACGACCGTCCTCCCCAGATGGAGGATCCCGGAGAAGGACATCGGGCAGTCGAGAACGGCGGCGAAGGCCCGGGAGAGGCGGGTGTGCGCGGGGTGGGAGGAAGCGACCGTCTCTTCTCCGACCCACGCTTGCGCTTCTTCTCACCGTTCCTGTCCTTCTTTTTCTTCTTCCTAATCGGAAGCACGGAGGAAGAAGCCGGCGGCGGCTGGGAGGCAGCGGCGGATGTGGAAGCGGACGCGGCGGGAGCCAGAGCGAGCTCCATCAGATGAGCCTTGAGGCGATTGCTTCGGTTCTGCACCGCGAGGCGCGTAAACTTTTTGCAATGCGGGCAGGACTGGCTCTGATGCGACTCTCCCAAACAAAAGAGGCACAGGCTGTGGCCGTCGGAAGCCGGGAACTTCTTAAGGCAAGCCGTGCACTGTTTAAACGCTGCAGCCATCAACCGCGGAAAAATTCTTCCAGTGGAAGTTTCTGGAAGCAAGTACCCCGAAGGGCGGACCAGCCGCCACCCCCTTGAGGGGGGAGACGGTGATCGATGCGAAAAAATTGGCTACTGAATCCACTCGAAAGAAGAAACAGCGCCGGGGTGGCAATCCTGCCCGTGGGACAAGATTGCCGGCAAAAATTGTTGAAATTAGCTAAAGCTTTCCCTCAGAAGGGCGATGAAAATTGAGAAGCTCTCGACGATCGTCCTGCTGCTACGGCGGAAAGAAGAGAACTGAGGTAAAATGGCGCGCGGGCGCCTCAGGGTGGGCGGTACGGTGGGCGGTCTTACCGCCAAAATTTTAGACCAATAGCTTTTCAAGCCTCCGATCTCCGTTCTGCGCAGGCGCATAACCCATGAGTGGGGATTCACAAACTATACGAAGGAGAACTTAAAATACTGTACAGTAAAACCACACATAAAGAGCACCTAGCTTAGAGACTAACCTGCTTAAAGAGCAGAATTTTCTCTGAATGGTTACCTCGCTTAACAACTAAAACCAACCAGAAACTCGCTTAACAACTAAATCGGGGTTCACAATCCCCCCCCCCACCAGAAGTCACAATTGGTCACTTACAATGGTGTTTCGCTTAAGGAGCAAACTCGCTTAAAGAGCAATCCCGTGAAGCGCATTATGCTTTTTAAGCAAGGTACCACTGTATATAGTTCAGATTCATTAGAAAGGAAAGGGAAACAATCAGTGTTTAAAGTAATTGTTAAAGAAGCAGAAGCAGCCAGAGCAAAAGAGAGGATTCTACTCCTTCTCCTGTCTATTTTATTTTATTTGAACCATTCTCTTTCAATGCAAACTTCTTTTTTCCTGATAAAATAACTAATCTGATTATACTGTACACGTGTTGAAAACATCTTGAAATATCTTTCAGATTGTGAATGCAGTATGATTTACCAGGTATTTATTTCATACAAGAATGTCTGATCAGCTTAGACGATGGCCTTGAGCTGCTCCGCAGGTAGTTCAGAAAGAACTGAATGTCACGTGGTCAGACGATATATATTGTTGATTTCCTGGATTCTTTCATCCATGTGCTTCACATTAGTAAAAGCGAAAGTGTTCTTTGCTAGACAGGATAAAGGGCTGTCCGGTGCATCATTCTCCATAACATGAGTTACATGCAAGGTGTGATGTATATAATAGCTAGCTGCTAGCTATATCCCCTCCCCTCACTACACACAGCAATTAGTTCTCCCAAAGGATACAGTATGCAAACATGGAGGTTCTGTGTAGCTACTGTAATTGATAGTCTCTGGGATTGTCATTACTGCCTCTGCCACTGGGGTGATCTATTAGGAGAATTGTTCTGTCTTTTTGCAGGATGGATATGGTGGGTTCACCTGAGGATCCATCTTTATTTCCACAAATTAGTCGACTCAAGTGGTATTTGTCTATCCATGCCAATATAGTGCCTAACTAGTGGGCTTTGGCAGTATTTCTAGTGAGATGGGAATCGATCCTGTGCCAGCTTTGGATTATCTTAATGGTATACAGTATTTTGAAGACTGAAATTCACCTTGCACACTCAGTCATCAAATATGAACAGTGAAGTTCAGGAATTTTTGGAGTTAGTGAATGCATAACTAACAAAACCAAAATGCTTGTTTCCAGCCTTTGTGGCTGTACAGAGAGAAGCTGGGTATAAACGTAAAAACTGGAGATTGTTTGTTTTAAAACATCGGGGCTCAAGTGTACTTAGTCGCACTTGTGTGAGTAAGGCGGGGTATAAATTTAATAAATAAAATAAAATAATAAATAGAGGCTCTGTTCAACCAAGCACAGATATATGAGAATTTAGTGTGCCCAACATTTTGGAGATAGGCGATGAGGTTGAGGTTTGTTTTAAGTTTCCTATTACTTAGTTGATTAAAATGCAAAACAAATTCAGCCTTTACTCACAAATAAGAACCCGTTGGTTATATTGCACCCCAAATTAATTTTAAAACTTTCCCATATCTCCCCAATCAGGAACTTGATCTGTTCAAGATAATGAGCTGTTCTTTCTGATCAACCAAGTTGTTTGGGCACAACCTATATCAGGGATTTTCAACCTGTGGCCTGTGGGCCAGATGTGGCCTGTGGTACAATTTCATGTGGGCCCACCTCCACCTCCACAACACCAGGAAGTGCCATGTGGTGGAGGAAGGGCAAAATGGCCGTCCAACCCCCGAAGCTATCTGAGGGAGTGTGACCAGCCCCTGGCTTTAAAAGTTTGAGAACTCCTGACCTATATTGATGTATGATGACCCTTA
The DNA here is from genome assembly GCA_035047345.1 of Bradypodion ventrale. NCBI lineage: Eukaryota > Metazoa > Chordata > Lepidosauria > Squamata > Chamaeleonidae > Bradypodion > Bradypodion ventrale. The sequence goes on from JAWDJE010000001.1 coordinate 352,476,405, forward strand.
TGATGGTCACAACTTCCTCGTCTTGCGTGTCTAAGCCAGGCATGAAATAGCCAAAATGAAGCCACCTTTTGATGAGTTCATTCTGTAGTTTCTTTTGCCTGACTTAGTGTGAGAAAGATTAGCCGGCAACACAAGGTTGCCGCTACCAGGGTGCGCCCGATTGTGATTCAAAAATACAACAGTCTTCGAGGAGGCTCTTTCTGTGTACCCCATGGTCACAACTAAGGAATTCAGAACTTCAGTGTAAGTTTGTAAGCTTTGACCCACAACTATGCATATACTGTATTTAAAAATCCAGGAGAACATCTGCTTCATAATGGCATTTAGTTCTTATACCAAAGTTTTTTGTATGCACAGCACCCTTGTCAAACATGGCATAGCAATAATGGCAAAAAAATGATGGAAAACGCCTTGATTTTAGAAAGAGATGTGATTGTAAGACAAATACATCACTTCTCCCCCTCTCCTATTTCTCTCGGTGAATCTTGCTTTCAAAAGTAGCAGCTACAGACATTTGTCTTTTTGGAGGTTATTTTCCTCATTAAGTTACTGCCCATTTGTGCTCTGTCTGCCCTCAGCTTTTCCCTGGAGCCACCCTAAGCTTCTTGGGTAAGTTGCTTTTAATTAAACAGTATGTTAGCAGGGGAAGCCGAGGCTTGGCAGATTGCTCAGAAACACTTCCTTTTCTTTACTGCCACCAGCTGTTCAACCCATTTTGCATGTTTCCCCTCGCCTTTTCAATTCATGTTTTCCCCTGATTAACGGTTGCCTCTAAGGGCAGCATCCCTAATTTCACAGCATACCTTCATATTATTTGTTCTAAGATAGAATCTCTGCAAGTGTTAAGTGTGGCGGCTTAGGGTGCCTTCATTTTGGCAGTTTCATGTCTGGCCTAGACATGGAAGAAGAAGCCTTGCCGTAGCTAGCATACATGTAGCATCTTCCAAACAAGCAAGAGTTGTATCTGTTAGTTTTTCTTTTCCTCACCTCCTCATTCTTTGTGAAGGATCAAAAGAGAACTAAAACAGAATTCTCACCCCACCCCACCCAGTGTAGAATCAAATCATCATATGATGTTGTGTCACCACATTTCTGCATGAGTCAGACCTATGTAAGGCATAATTATTTGAGACAAAGGATGTGTTGCATATGAACCTGTTAAGACAAGGTTAAGGGTTAAGCTATGCGATGCTGTGCTTGAAAAGTGATGGATGACATTTTTACTATATTGTGTAAGCAGTGCATTTCTAACCAGTCTTTGAGAACATGACTTTGATAGGAAAAGAATGGCCAGAATCCTGTTTGGGGATTTATGTTGACATAAGTGGAATTGCATAAGTGGTGATGGCAAAATGGCACTACTTAATTGCTGCTAGGTAACAAGTTGCTGTTTGCACCTGGTTGTACACCAAGGTAGACAGCTATCACATAGTCTGGACGGAGAACAACAACTTGTAAATTAGGGGCAGTTTGCTACTGTCATGTATGCAATTACACTAAAGCATAAAACCTGAAGAAGGATCTGATGACTCATCTCGAACTAAACCCTTATCCCATATCCATTTTTTGGAATATTGCTCAGATTGTAAGCCAATGCATCTAGAACAGTGATCGCGAACCTTTTAGAGTGCCCAAACTACAATCCCAAACCCACTTATTTATCACAAAGTGCCAACATGGCAACGGGAGGGAGGAAGCACTCTCATTGGGCTGCTGGGCAGAGGGGTGGGCAAACTCTGTACTGGGGAGGGAGGAAATGCTCCCATTGGGCTGCTGGGCAGAGGGGCAGGGCAAACTGTGCTGTGGGGAGGGAGGAAGCACTCCCATTGGGCTGCTGGGCATAGGAGTGGGACGAACTCTGTGCTGGGGCAACCACACGGGTGCCCACAGAGAGGGTTCTGAGTGCCACCACTGGCACGCATGCCATAGGTTCACCACCACTGATCTAGAATCTTAATTTCATGAAATATCTCAAAGTTAACTTCAATTTATATATTTAAATTATATCTGTAATACTGCATCCTGCATGGCAACAATTGTGGCTTGCCTGCAAAATGAATATGTTACAAGAAGCAAGCTGCAATTATGGACTTACACAGATGCATCATTTATCTAGGTAAAATTACTGGGTGTTACACTGATTTTGGTACTTTTCCTGCCATCTGAGCAATGTAAGACTTGACTCACCCGGATTACTACTTTTTAAGTGACTTTCCATGACATTTTTGTCCCTCTTTAGCAGGAGTTCTCAACCTTTTTAAGCCGGGGGGCTGGGTCATGCTACCTCAGACAGCTTCGGGGGCTGGATGGCCATTTTGCCCTTCCTCTACCACATGGCACTTCCTGGTGTGGTGGAGGTGGTGGTGGGCCACATGAAATGGTGCCATGGGCTGCAGGTTGAGAATCCCTGCTCTTGAGAGAAAGATTTATTTTGAGTCTCTGTTTCAGCTGACACTTCAGAACAAAAGCAAAACAAAGCAACCATAGCAGAATTCCAGCAGGGACATGGGTTTTATTTTCTTGATTTTAATTCTGAAGATCTGTAAAAACAAACAAATCTATCTTAAAGAGAAGTGGATTAATTCAGACATGAATACTACTATAGTGCATGTTCTTTGGCATCAAGAAGTGAAAAGGGTGGGTGGTATCCCTAACTGGTATCCCTGTAAAGCTGTGCAAATGCATTGGTCATTCTACACTTCATTTTTAAATGAATACTGTACTTAAATTTCTTAAATTTACAATACCTCTCAAAATCGATGTACGAGGAAGTCTTTGTGACTGGCCTGCATACAGCTTGTACTGTGTGGAGCAGTTATAGCCAGGCGTTGGCACAAAGAAGAGCCTCTGTTAGAGGACTTGGAATGAACTGTCCCACTGCAGAAACGTGGAAGATCAGGAATGAATTGAAACTCTTAAGTCCAGTTGTGAAGTTGAAGGAACTGTTCATGAGAACATAGTCTTGGTCTCTAATAGCAGTTTGGACACTTGTAGAGCTTGCAGCGAACATCCTATTTGCCTCACTTCTCTCAGAAGCAACGTTTGGAGCCTGCAGTTAGGACCAGTGGTGGGCATCAGCAGGTTCGCACCAGTTCACCATCTATCTGACTGGCCCTGCCCATCCAAGTTTTCGAAAGCAAGAAATTGCAAGTAGATAAATAGGGACCACTTCGATGGGAAGGTAACAGCGTTCCGTGCGCTCCGGTGTCTAGTCATGCCTGCCACATGACCACAGAAACGTCTGCAGAAGCAGACAGTGCTGGCTCTTCGGCTTAGAAACAGAGATGAGCACTGCACCCTAGAGTCGGATATGACTGGCTTTTGAGCAAGGGAAACCTTTACCTTTACCTTTTAGTCCTAATTCACGTGCAATGCAGGGCTTTCCCCCTGGCCACGCCCACCATACCACGCCCACAGTGTGCTAGTAAATTTTTTTGGAGCCCATCACTGGTTAGGACCCAATATTCCTTATTTGACAACTAAAAGTTCTGCCTTAACTTTTATAGTACACTAAAAAAAGTGCTGAGAAAAAGCAGTTAAGAGATGAGGTACGGAATTCATAAGTAGTGAAGTAATAAAAATGCCGTGTCTGGAATATTTTATTATTAGATAAGTAAACCCTAGCAATACTAAAAGTATGCAAAAAGTAAGCAAATTAAATTTTATGGACTTTTGTTAATGTAGGAAAGCTTTTTAAAATTCTGTGCAAGTATTTTCATTTCATAGTCATTCGGGAGGTCCATTGAGATGAATGGCTTTATAAAAACCATAAATATTTGGTTCTAGAAAACTTGGTGACAGGGAAATCCAGTTACAGTAGATGCTATTTTTGTGTCTTGTTGACATTTTCCAAACTCTACAAAGTTAGGATGCTTTTCTACCTTCCTTGTGAGTATGTTTCTTAGCTGAAATCCTTAGTGGAAATAAAGAGTCATTATTTTTCTGCATGTGCTACTTATATGTAAGAGTGTTGGGAATGATGACGTTAGGAGCCTCCACGCCTTCATCAGGTGTTCAGGGTTCATAGGTGGTTCCCAGAAGTATCAGTTGCAATTTGTTCATTTTCGTGTCAGAGATTACTTTGGGTTGAAAGGATTTTTGCAGGGGCAGACGGATAATACAGATGAAGAATGTGGCTCTGGGAAGGGAAGAGTGCCCTGGAATGGCTTTCTCCGCAGATTGCTAAACTGCTTGGTAAGAATGAGTTATGTTTTCATCAAAGAAATTTTGAGGCCATTTCCTTAGTTCAGCTCTACAAGAACCTTGTGGCCTGGGTTAATAAGTAAGGAAAGTGTGCTAATGGCAGCCAGAAGGGAATTAGAGATCAATGGAAGTTTTGTCAGCTGAGTGTGAAGGGTGTCTACAAGAAGCACAGACCTGTTGCCACTTGCTTGTGTGCTTTGCTGTGCTGCTCCAGGCCAGTGTCAGGCAGGGCAAGACGTGTATCTGTGTCGAAGGGAGGGTATGTTTGGGTTATGTATGTCACAAAGAATGTGGAGCTCAGATGAAAGAATGAATGTGTTAGCAAAGCATCCAGGTAAAAGACAAAAACCTTACTGTGGGCCTCTTTTGCTGTGTAGAAATCATGTCTAAGGATGATAGAGATGCCTTTGGCTATGTAAGGCTTCCTTGAGAATTGTTGTCTGTGCCTTATCAGTGACTACAACAGGAAATGACAGTGTCTTTGCACATTGTGATGTACTGTACACTTTCCTTTTCTTACAAAAGCACATTGGGGGAAATGTGTGGAACAACCCTTCTTTCTTGGAGAGTTAGGAACAGTGTCCTGTTACTTTCTCACCTATGGCAGAACTAGCTAAAGAAATACACCCTGCGCTGGTCCTGGTGGGTAGCACATCTAGCAGAGTGCACAGGAAGTTATGCTGCCCAGGGAATGGAGGACTTGGTTGTACCCATAATGAGCACCTGATGGTCCTATATCCTAACAAGGAAATGCTGTTCCATCCTGTTGAACTTCCACTGTGCAAAAGGTCTTGTGGGGTTGCATCATTTGCACAAGCACTGCCATGGCACAAGAAGTGATATTTGTGACAAAAATCTGCCATCTGCTTTCACAGTGGCAATGTGTGTACATATAGCACACACCTGCTTTCCTATACTGATGCGTTTTCCTGCTTAGCAGAAACTTGGTAGGATATTGGCCCTTATTTCTAGCACTGCAGGAGGATGGTAAGATGTACAGGTGTGTTGAGAAACACATCTGCATGTGAGCATTATAACTGCAATATGCGCGTACAGTGGTACCTTGCTTAAAGAGCACAATGTGTTCCATGGGATTGCTCTTTAAGCGAGTTTGCTCTTTAAGCGAAACACCATTGTAAGTGACTAATTGTGACTTCTTGTAGTGGTGGGGATTACAAACCCTGATTTAGTTGTTAAATGAGTTTTTGGTTGGTTTTAGTTGTTAAGCGAGGCAACCATTCAGATAAAATTCTGCTCTTTAAGCGAGTTAGTCTCTAAGCGAGGCACTCTTTATGCGAGGTTTTACTGTACAGGTGAAACTCGGAAAATTATAATATCGTGCAAATGTTCATTCATTTCACTTAAAAGGCAAAACAAATATATGAGATAGACTCACTACATGCAAAGCGAGAGATGTCATGCCTTAATTCGTTATAATTGTGATGATCATGGCGTACAGCGTACATGAGATTATGTGATGATTATGGGGTACATGAGATTGGGGTGTTGGGGTGTTTATAAGCTGTAAGCCATAAGCATCAATATTATGACAAAGTAAGGCTTGAACTATCTTGCTTTGCATGTAGTGAGTCTATCTCATATATTTGTTTTACCTTTTAAGTTGCATTACTGGACTGAATGAACATTTGCATGATATTCTAATTTTCCAAGTTTCACCTGTATACTATGTATATCTCCTTACTCCAGGACCAGTTTAAGACAGGAATACTTGGGGCTGAAAAAGTTGTATACCCGTTCACAAAACCTTATCACTGAAAAAATATGTGGTTTATTTCTATATATTTTTCAAGCTCTGTTTGAAAGATAAATATGATTTATCATGATTCTAATAGGTGAAATCACTTTTCCATTCACCAAGTAATTGCTTGTAGAATTGTGTCTTTTAAAATTATTTAATCCTTATTCAAGAATGTGCGTGGCATAAATGACAACTGTTATCTATTCACTCGCAACTTTTTTGCAGGTTAAAGGTCATTGCGTTTCTTACAATAAATGATTCATCCTAATTAATTAAACTTATGATTAATTCTGGTGGCAACTCCCTACACTTGCTGTTTGTATAGAAGGGAACAGAGTATTGTTATGTGTCATTGTGTGTTATGCATCATCACTACTTCCATTTCCCCACAATTAATTAATTACCCGCAGAATTATATCCTCATTTCAGTATTCAACTGTAGTCTGGCTTTCTCAGTTTCTTGAACTTTTCTCAATAATCATTTGAAGTCATTGCTATTTTCTGCCAGTACTGTAGTATGGTCTCATATGCATATGTTAAACAGTTAATGTTTCATCCATCATTTTTCATTACTTCATTTGAATCTAATCCATGTTTTCAATCACTGTGTTTCGCATACAGATTAAACTAGTGTTTCCCAACCTTTGGTGTTTGGACTTCAATTCTCAGAAGCCTAACCCAATTCCCCAAAGCACTGATCAGACAACATACTAAATTAGGCTCCTGGGAATTGAAGTCCCCCTGTGGGGCGTGGGCCCCACATTGGGAACCACTGGATTAAACAGATAAGGAGTGAAAATAATAACCATATTTGATATATTTGCCAACTGGAATACTTCTGTTTCTCTTCATTCTGTCCTGTATATGGTCTTTTGTGCAGAGTGTAGATTAGGCATTAATACAGTCAAATAAATGTTAAGTCTCTGCCGTTGCTTTAGAACAATCCAGGGTCCAAACAATTGAAAGCTTTTCTGAAATCTATAAAGTACAAATAGATTTTATTCTGAAATCTTGAATATGCAGTGGAACCTGTATAACAATTTTTCAATGGGAAAAACCACTTAGCAAAAAAAAATTCGTTTTACGATGGATCCCATAGGAAAAATCGCTATACGCTGCATGTATTATATAGCAATTGTTTCATACAACAACGAGCCCCATGGAATGGATTAAAATCGTTGTATCAAAGTACCACTGTACTTTGATAGCCACAGGATATTGGCAGCATGATCTCTAGTGCTTTTTCAAATATTTCTTGCCACATGTGTGGTAATGTTCTTATTGAAAAATCTTGAGCCTCACTTTCCTTGCATGGAGAATTATGAGATTGTCCTAAAGTTAATGTTACTTGGTTGATTCATGTTTCATATGTCGGGTTGATGTGGCGGATCGAAGCATCTCTCACCGTTTCCAATCGCGTGCCAATCTCATTTTTCAATTTTTATTTATTTATTCTTAGATTTTTATGCCGCCCACTCGGGGAAACCTGACTCAGGGTGGCGCACAACGGTAAAAACAGATAAAATACAGTAAAATATAACAAAACAGATTAAAACCCTAACTCGACCACCCAACAACTCACCCTCCCACTCCCACCCCACTTAAAAGACTAAAAAGGGAATAGGGAATGGAGGAATACCGCAGTACACAACACAAAAAGGAGGGACAGTTGAGCTTTAGTTGGAAATAAGCCAACAGGCTGGGGCCGTATTCCTATTAGGGCCCCACACCTTCCCTGCCAGCAAGGTTTTCAGTCCTTTCCTGAAAGGCAGCAATTCTGTCTGTAGCCTCAATTCTGTTGGCTGGAGGTTCCAGAGGGTTGGTGCGGACACGGAGAAGGCCCTCCTCCGTGTGCCAGAGAGGCGAGCCTCTAGCTGAAGGTACAACAAAGGATCCACTCCGGTCCACTCTGGTTGGACGGACAGACACTCTTGGGACGATGTGGTCTCTCAGGTATCCTGGCCCACTGCCATATAGGGCTTTAAAGGTCAAAACCAGCACCTTGAATTGCACCCGGAGGCAAACTGGTAACCAGTGCAACTCCCGGAGTAGTGGGGAGGCACGGGCATAACGTCCACACCCCATCACCACCCGGGCAGCTGCATTCTGAACCAGCTGAAGCCTCCAATCTCATCCAGGGCCTTGGGAACTTTGCCCTGAACTGATCTTCCCATCTGGTTGTTGGCCTTCCTAGTGGTCACTTTATGTCAATAGTATTCACTCTGTGATAGCTTGTCCACCTGCCACCTTTAAAGCAGCACACATGCCCGGCCCACCGATGCCTTGCAAACTCAATCAAAGTTGATGCTTGTTTTGCACCTGATCTTATACGCAGTTCTTCCAGTGGTGGGCTCCAGCAGGTTCGGACAGGTTCGGGAGAATCGGTAGTAAAACTGGCTGGCCCCACCCACTGCCCTGCCCTGCCCTGCCCTCCTCCTCCTCCTCTCACTCCACTCCAGACGCGACTCCAACATCCTTGCTACTGGGTCCGGGTGCCCAGAGTGGGGTGTGGCTGAGCCAGCAGTTACTCTGCTGCAGTTGCTCTTTAAAGGAAATTCAGAGCATCGAAGTGTATTTGCTAACTAATGGTCTGACAAAGTGGACTCGATCCACAAAAGCTCACATTAAAATACAGCAGTTTAACCATGGCCGCCCTGTCACCTGGCCATGCCCACAGAGTTGGCCACACCCACAGAGTTGGCCACGCCCACAGTGTGGCAGTAAATTTTTTTGAAGCCCACCACTGAGTTCTTCATTTGATATTCGATCACCCCATCATATGCGTAGTATCCTTCGCTTAATGTACTCTTTGGTATTTTCTTTCTTTGGGACTAGAATATATGTTAAATGCTTAAAATCTGTAGATCATTGTTTCATTTTCCATATTTGTGTATATACATATTCATGTTAGAATTTTCCATAGGTTCTTTTAGTATCTCAGTTCTGTTAGTATCTCATCTAATATTTATGATTTATTTCATTGATATGCTTTGAGACTGGCTTTCACTTTGCTGTCTATAATCGCAGGGAGGTTCTTAGGCTTTTGGTCAGAGTTGGAGGAGGTGGAAAGATCTCGACCCAGTCCATATGAACAGAGAGGGCTGGAGGCATGAGTTTGGCCTCAGATTACAAGGAGAAGTGTTCAGCTGAAAGGAAGGACTCCTCTAGAGAAAGAGCCTCAGGCGGGGGCGGGGAGGCTTTTCTTCTCCAGGAGAGCCATAGCCAAACTCTGTGGCTGAGGTCTTTTCCCAGCTGCCCAAACATCTACAGGTGGCTCCTGCTCAGGCTCCAGCAACTGTGCTGTTCAAAGCCTTCAGTTGGATTTGCAAGCCATGGGGAATGATGTTTCTTTGGGGTCTTGGTCCTCCTGACCTTGTACCCTGAACCTTGCTTTGTGTAATCTTTCAGCCTGCCTAATTATACTTTTGGATTTTCCCTCTTTGTTTGCATGACTCTTGAATTGGACTTTTTCTGATTCTAGCTCTGGATTTCCAGTTTACTGTATATCCTTGGTTAGATCCTAATTCGCTAGGCCTGGACTAACTCCACCTCAAAGACAAGACAACAACCTGGTAAATGGTTTTCAAGAATGTAGCCATCCTTTTCTTTGTTGGAACAATCAGTTCTCTTCTGGTGCAACCTTTAAGTCTTGAAGAGAATCTTCGTTTCATATGTCAGCTTTGGCCATTCCATACAGTGTTTCCCAAACTGTGGATTTTGGACTTCAATTCCCAGAAGCCTGAGTCAATCCCCCAAAGCACTGATCAGCCAAAATATTGACTTAGGCTTCTGGGAATCAAAGTCTCCCTGTGGGGCATGAGCCCCACATTGGGAACCACTGATCTAGGATGCTGCTGCTGGGTGTCCAGAATCATAATGGAATCGAGCCTCCTGATAGTATTGTTTTCAGCTTCCATGACACGCTGAAACCTCTTTCCTGTGTTAAGATGTGCATCCAAGTTGGAGAAACAGGAACAAAATAGGTACTGTACCTTTAAAATATGGGTGTACTGTATCTCTTTGGTGGTGCTTTAGCATGAATTTAACTTGTAGCTCTGCTGGCCTGATATTTACTGTTGCTTGCATAGTCATGTTTCTCTGATCTCAATATGTGTTGGCGTTGGGCCTGAAAATATATATGCAGGTATTTAAGCTCATGTACTATATTAGAGTTTTGGGTGATCCTAATAAAAATATTGCTGACCTATGGATTTTTGTTTTAATTTAAAATCAAGTTTCTTCAAAAGGAAATTTAATGTAATACAATATTTTAACTTCAGTTAATAATCAGATTACAATTTTAAATATCTAAATCCATTTTTCTTCCTTTGAATCCTTACGTTTTTGTTCACTGTGCAAGGTGGGGGACATATAAAAAAGTGCCCTGTATTGCCTTTTAACCATAAAAACATACGGAGCTGCCTTACATTAATTCAGCCTATTGATCCACCGGTTGTGAACTCAAATTGACAGCAGATGATGTCGTTTACCACGTGTTCCTTTTTAATTCTTCACTTGTTTGCGTCCTCAGAATTTCTGAGTCGTGAATTTTTTTGTCACATTAAACTAATGCACAGATATAAGAAACAGAGAAGCACTTAAAATGCTCTTTTCATTATTTTATATACATTTTACCAGCAGTAATTGTTTTTGTATTTTTTAATGTTCAGTGTACAGTATCTTGTTAGTCGACTGCTCAACAGTGGATATCTTCAGGTTGGCCCATTTAAATCAATTGTATAGGCAGGAAGCTTTGACTGACATGTAGTCTTATTTTCATTGATAGTCCAGCAGGGCTGTGATTAAGTTGAAAAAGTTGGAACAAAATTACTATCACCTGAATTATGCAATCATCATACATATGACTTTCTCCTTGAGACTTCTTGAGGCATTAAACTGAACAAAAGTATACTTTGTTGGCAGCCATGAGATAATCTTAAAATTGTAGAACTCAGATCTGGATCTGGGTGAAGTAGTTTGTGTTGGAAGTTCCACTGGTAAAATATATACAGTACTAGCATAGTTTGCCCGGCGTTGCCGGGCTTTTTAAAATTGTGTTGGATACTAAAGGTTTTCGTTTTTTTCTTGAACTAATGGTGATGGGCTGTTTTAAATGGTGATGTAAGGTTTTTTGATTTTGTGGTTTCGAGTAATTTTGTTTTTGAACTTGTTTGTTATGTTTATGCAAAAAAAGTTTAAATTTAATTAAATTTAATGTAATATTATTTATTTAAAAATTTAATTTAGTTTTTAAAAATGTTCTTTTATTTTTTTGTTTTGGTTTTTCAAAGTGAAAAGGGGTTTTATTTTGGTAATTTTTGAGATAAGTGTGTTTTTTTTTGAATGTTTGTATAATTTATTTGATTAAATTTAGAATTATTCTTATTTGTTAATTTTTTTTGAATGTTGTTTCTGTTTTGGCCACTGGGTGGGGGTGGTGAGCTTTTGAGCCTCTCATTACATGTGTTACCTTCTGTCCTCTTGGTGTCGCTTCCGGTAAGTTTCCTCTTTCTCTTTTTTGTTCTGGTTCTCATGGAAGGAAGACGTCTTTTTGTAAGTTCTGTGGGGGGTTTTGGGGGGGGGGAGGGGTTTGGGGTGAAATTTTTTTTAGGGGGGTGTATGTGTGTGTTTGAATGTTTTTCGTTTGTGGTTTTGTGTGTTTTTTCAAGTGTGTTGGGGGGTGGCTTTCTTTCTCGCAGGCCATGCTGGATGGCCCGTGGGAAGGAAGGCCAATTGCGGGGAGGGTTTTTTTCCCATGGGCCATGCTTGATGGCCCGTGGGAAGAATGGCCATTTGCGGGGAGGCTTTCTTTCCCACGGGCCATGCTTCATGGCCCGTTGGAAGGAAGGGCATTTGCGGGGTGGTGGTGATTTCTTTCCCACGGGCCATACTTGCTGGCCCATGGGAAGGAAGGGCAGAGGCAGTGGGGTTTTTTTCCCCCGCGGGCCATACTGGCTGGCCCGGTGGGAAAGAAGGGCAGTTGCGGGGGGTGGGTGGGTTGGTTGGTTGCTTTATTTTTTGGTTCTCTGGCTGGCCCTTCGAAGAGAAGGGCAGCGGCGGCCGGGGTTTTTTTTTTGTTTCTCGTCTTTTTGGCGCGCCGGCTGGCCCTTCGAACGGAAGGGCCATGGTGGCGGTGGGGGGGGGATTTTCCCCCATGGGCCATGCGGGCTCGTTCATGGGGAAGAATGGTTGCGGCGGTGGTTTTTTTTTAACTTTTAGTTTTCGTGCGTCGGGCGTCTCACCTGTTTTTCGGGCGCCGCTGACCCTTCGAACGGAAGAGTAGCGGCGGCGGGTTTTTTTGTTTTCTTTCCCCCACGGGCCATGCTGGATCGCCCGTTGGGTTGAATGGTTGTGGCGCCGGCTTTTTCTTAGTTTTGTTTTCTCGCGCCGGCTGCCTCCTCGTTCTGCTCGCACATTGCGCGCAGGACGCTGGGGCTTGTAGTAATGTGTTGGTGATTTGTGTTTGTGCTGCGTTTTTTAAAAATGCTTTTCTTTTGATTGGTTGCGGCGCGTGTTCGAACGCTGCTCCGTGCGAGAGCCTCTCAGCCTGATTGGCTCTGGCGCGGCGCGGCGCAAGGACTTTCGGGAAGTGATGTTCTTTGCGTTTCTTGCCATTAGTGGGGCTGAGGCCCCCGTGCCGGATTTTTAAATCCTTCGTTGACCTGCGTAGGCAATTCGCCCGTGCTCTCGAAGGGAGGGTGTGGGTCAGTAGGGCGACGCATAGCAACGTATAGCCAATTCCAACGGTGAACACTTGGTTTTATAGGTTAAGATTTAACATCCAGCATTGAACAGGATCATATGACTTATGCTGACTGGCGTAAGCTCATTGTCATTGGTCCATGCTAAGAATTTGGCATAGGTGTTCAGTCATTTTTCAATTTATCAACCTTCTGGCCGAAAGGCTACACAGGGCAGTGCACAACAAAACACCCGACAATAAATATAGACTTTAAAATGTCACAGAATATGCTAAACCAAAGTTTTAATGGCTCTCTGGAACTCAAGGAGTGAGGGTATTTTACAATATCAGGGCCACCACTAAAAAGGCCTGGTTCCTGGTACCAACCTTTTGGGCCTCTCTTGGCATGGGGACTCAAAGTCCTAACTCCCAAGATGATTGGGTGGCCTGGGCCGAGTGAGGAGATGTTTTGTCAAGTACTGAGGTCTCAAGCCATGAAGGGGTTTGTATGTTAATATCAAAACCTTGAATCAGGCATGGAAATGGAGAGGCATTCAGTGCAAGTGAACAAGATTGGGCAGATGTGATTAAACTTCTAACTGCTTGCCACCAACCTGGCCACTTCATTTTATACCTGCTGTAGCTTCTGTGCCATCTTCAAGAAAAGCTCCTCAGAGAGAAGACTGCAATAATCAAGTCTCAAAACTACCAATGCATAGGCCAATGTTGTCAGGGACCTAGTGTTGAGTATTGGGTATAGTTGTGCGATCTGCCTAAGATGGAGAAAGGCAGACTTGGCCACAGTAGATATCCAATTCTCAAGCGAGAGGGTTGGATTAAATTTACTCTTGCACACCAGTTGTGTGCCTTAGCACTTGACAGCAAATGCCTACTCTGGTTTCTTAACTTGCAGCAATTTGCAGCTGAAATTTACAGTTGAATTCCTGCCTTTGTATATATTGTATGACACAAATTCATGTATTGCATTTCCACCTAGTTACTAAAACCCTTGCTTGTTTTCTTCTCTTAAATATGAATTAATGTATCCTTTTAAAAATAGGTGTAAATCACATTAATTGAATCACTATATAATATATGTCACTTTCTCAAAGTCTTTGTTGTTACATGCATCGTTAAGTGTAGTACTTATGGGTTGTGTATTTCTTCTTCAAAGTAGCACCTCCCTTCTCTCTCCTTACAGAGTTTCCCAGGTTGCTGGTTCCAGGCAGAGATGACAGGAGTTCGGGCTGTGTTTCTTCAGGAATGGCTTCCTTAGAACGTTTTGTAAACCAGCCGCCTATAAGACGAACCAATGCTAGCCACGCAGTGGAGGACTGGAATGACATGGCCCAAATACCTGCTGATGTGACCCCCTTGAGGGCTGGACTGTTGCACAATGCCAACAACAATGCTTCCTCAGGGCCTTGGCGTGGCCTGAGAAGCCCTACCCTTTCTTCTTCTGCCTCCCACTCCAAACTAAGCTACTTGGAATGTGTCGTGTTAGAAATTGTGGAATCGGAACGCATGTATGTGCGGGACTTACGGAGCATCGTAGAGGTAAGTCTGGCTGTTGTGCCTGCTCAGCCGTTAAGAAGAAATTTCATAGTTCACTGGTATAAGGCACTGTCGTAAGGACTTTTGACCATTGAGGTTTTGCATTTAAATCTTCTTCCTCTCCCCATTTTACTAGTTGCCATGCTTTTTTCTCAGGAGAGAACTCTACATTTCCTTTTCTGAGCATACTAGCAGGGGTGCCCGGCTTCGCCCAGGTGGTCCCAACCCGGCTAGCTGAGTGCCAGTGTTGCCCGGGAAACCCACCTGCCAGGGATGGGCCTGTGATGTGAGCTTGGCAATGACATCACAATCCCCACCCCTGGTTGGCCTAGCACTGGGGCAGACACAAACCCTCCTGTCGAATATACCCCCCTTAGTGGGCAAACCCCCCTCTCCCATGGGCTTCGGGATTGTGCTCACTCTATGTTATGTCTTGGTAGAATTACTTGGGAAAAATCATAGACACCCAGGAGCTGCTTCTGCGACCAGAACAAGTCAGCGCTCTCTTTGGGAATATTGAGGATATCTATGAACTGAACAGGTGAGTGTGGCATTCTCCACTTGCACCTGCATTGACACTGCCTTATTTCTCTCGTTGTCTTAAAAAAAGGTTACCTTTCTCCAAAGAGTCCTGTCTTTGGTCCTGTCATGGCAGTGGTGCAGATGTGAGGCTGGCATAAGACTTGCTTCTTTGCCCAGCCTTTTTATTCTTCTCACCACTCTCTCCATGCAATTCTGGCTAAACATCCTCCTGTAAATAGGGGGGAGGGGGCTTGTTCCTTTGCATTTTGAGGCCCAAATTAAAAGGTTGTTTCTAATTTATTCAGCCCTAATAGAAGAGCAGGATATCTGCCTTCTTCCCTGTGTATATAGAATAAACCATAAGACCTTTAGATTTTGTGTTCCAGGTGCCTCTGCAGAATGATCTGAGGAGAGTAACCAACTGGGCTAAACTTTTTCTGTAACTCAGGTTATTTAATATCAGGGTGTCCTATTATTATCTGGTACCATCTTTATAGCCTTTTCTATACGAGATAAAGACTTTTATTTAGCTAGATGTTTTAAGCCCAATTACATTTATAAACTGATGGGGTCTGAACTCTCTGCGACAAACCAGGAAAGGGACCTTGGTGTCCTGGTGGACAACTCAATGAAGGTGTCAACCCAGTGTGCCTCAGCAGTGAAAAAAGCAAACTCAATGTTAGGGATCATTAGGAAGGGTATAGAAAATAAGTCAGCAAGTGTCATTTTGCCTCTTTATAAATCTATGGTGAGGCCCCATCTGGAATACTTGTACAGTTCTGGTCGCCATACCTCCAGAAGGATATTATGGAGCTGGAAAAAGTGCAGAGGAGGGCAACCAGAATGATTAGGGGACTGGAACACCTTCCTTACCATCTGAGGCTGCAACAGTTGGGCCTCTTTACTCTTGAACAACGACGTCTAAGAGGTGACCTGATTGAAGTTTATAAAATCATGCACGGTGTGGACAAAGTAGATAAGGAAAAACTGTTTTCTCTATCGCATAACACTAGAACTAGGGGACACTCCATGAAACTTTTGGGTACTAGTTCTCAAACAAATAAGAGAAAGTACTTTTTCACCCAGAGGATTACTGGTCTATGGAACTCCCTGCCAGAAGAAGTGGTGACAGCTGTCAGTCTTGACAGCTTTAAGAAAGGATTAGACAAGTTCATGGAGGACAAGAGTATCAATGGCTATAATTCTGGATACTTAAGGACAACCTCCGGGTTGGAGAGATAGGCAGGATATCTCTCAATATCATTTCCAGGGAATCCTAAGCAGGTGAAGGCATCTGCTTGGGAATACCCTGAAGGAAATGGTGAGCCACTGTGTGAGACAGAATGGTGGACTGGATGGGCTGTGGCCTGTTCCAGCAAGGCTGTTCTTATGTTCTTAAGCAACATACTTTATAATCTATGATCCCTGGTTTAATAGTTTTCTGGAAACTTATAATTATCCTCATTTTTTCAAGTTTTGTTTAATGTTATGCTTGCTTTGTGAATCATCCAGAGAACACATGTTCAGAATGGGTACATAATCATATTTCTTTCTTTCTGAGGTTCTTTCTTATTACTGTATTCTGCTGCCGCCAGTCTATTCATGCCTCTTTAAGCTTCTAACCTAAACGTTCCTAAGCTAGTTTGTCTAGGTAACTGCCCAGACATTAGTTTGACTAACAATTCAGGTACAGTTTATATAGCATTTAATGAATTGAGTTGGAGGCTTTATAAAACTAAATGATACCCAATGTAGTGGTGTGGATAGAGTGATGGACTAGGAACCCAGGAGACCTGTGTTCGAATCCCCACTTTTCCATGGAAATTCACTTGGGGAGATGGAACTGATAGAACCTCTCCTTAGATATCTCACTTACCTTGAAACCTGATTAGGTTTGCTGTAAGTTGTTTCTGACTTGACACCTATTTTTTTTAAAAATAAAATAAAAAAAAAGGAAAGAAAGAAACATCTTTTTGTGCAAATGACTTGGTTTGAAACGTATGGAACCTTTCTCTGTGAGTGAACAGTTGAGAGAGGGGTGGGCAGAGGTAGACTTGAGTTCAAATTGCTTTGGATTTTCTGGATGTGTTCTTGCTTTAGTTGTTTATCTGCTCTCTAGTCCTGTTTCCCTTCCTGTGCTTTACCTCCTTAAATTAAAAGGTCTGTGGAACAGAAATGGCTTCACTGCTTATCTCAGTGAGACATTTAGTTTTCTCTGAATTTCAGTCCTTTGAGTCTTGACAAAGGTGGCAACACCAAATAATTGTTGAATAGGACAGGAAGAAAAGTTGGTCGTTTTAAGCAGAATGTGCCTCTGTTTCTTCGTAACATCTGTTGCCTTGGTTGCTTTTTTAAAATATTCCCCTGGCAATGGTAGAAGGGTTGTCCCTTTCCAGGTGGATGCTATACCCAAATCCTTTGCATGAGTTCCACCCCTGCATTCTGCTCCCATAAGTAGGGACTTGGAGGGATGGAACAGGTAGTTTTATGGTTTTCCTGAAGCATGCACCCATCCTTTCCCCCCGTTGTATGTGCTGTTAAGCTGCTGTGCCTTGAACTCACTAAATGCAGGCTGCAACATGTGTCGACATGTAGCTGGATGATATGTAATCTCCCCCCCTCTCAATTTCCACCTAGTGAGCTTCTACAAGATTTGGACAGCTGTCACAATGACCCTGTGGCCGTGGCAAGATGTTTCGTGGACAGGGTAAGAGACAGGGCATGGGAGGACTTTTCTGTGAAAAAGTTTGTATTATTATTATTATTATTATTATTATTATTATTATTATTATTATTATTATTATTAGGTGATGGTGGTGGTGGTGGTGGGGAGCACAGTTCACAGGAGTGGATGAGGCTTCCAAGGCCCAGCAGTCGGCATGTCTAAGCCCTGAACTGCTGCCGATTACCCATGTTGCGCAAAATGCACAAGGGCTTAGCCCCAAAAAGTTGGCGGGTTTTTTTTTTTGAATGGTTGCAAATGGCATGTTTCACAGGCAAGCGCTGGATTTGTTATTAACACTACTAGCATATTTGTGCCCGGCCAGCCGGGCAGGTTTTTTGTGGTTTTTTTTGGTTAGGGGTGTTTTTGGTGGTTGTGATTTGAATTTGTGGTTTATTTATTTATTTATCTATTTATTTATTTATTATTTTGATTTTTTAAATATTTTTTGTCTGTTTTATACTCTTCTGGCCTCTAGGTGGGGCTGTGATTAAGAGTACTGCTATTGTCTTTCTTTGTTCAGTTCTGTTCTGAAGGCATGGAGGTAGGACATGTTTGGTAAGTGCTCTTGATTTTTTATTCTGTTTTTATTTTGTTTTGATTTTGGAGTGTTGGGCTGGGGTGTGTGTGTTAAGTAGAGAGTTTCTAATTAAACCCCTCAAAGTGTTTCTGCTTGTTCTTATGTTTTTATTTTGGATTTTAGATGTATTTGATTGTTTTGGGTATTTCTGGTTGTTATTTTTTTTATTTTTCCATATTGATTTTTAAAATTTGTGATATTATTGTTTGTTGAGTTAGGTATTTTCATGTTATAGATAGGTGTTTTCAGTGAGTTTTCATGGTTTTTCATTAGTCTTTCGTATTTCGGGTGTTTTTTGTTGAGCTTATTGTTTTTTGTTGTGTTGTTTACTTGGTTTATTGTAATTATTTGTTTATTTATTTGTGTTTTATTATTTTTGATGCTTGGCGTTCTGGTTAACTGTTTTGTTTTGTTGTTGTTGTGTTTTGTGGGGTGAAGTACGGCCTGTTTGTCGTTTCTTCTTTTCCCCATTGCTGTTTTGAAATTAGGTTTCAATGCAGTGATGGGGAAAAAGGAAGAGCCGGCAGTCAGCTCGCTCTTCGTCTGGTAAGGTTCGTTAGGTCAGTTGTGGGAGAAGGAGGCAGAGAAGAGCTATCTGCTTGACGATTGTTCTCTCCTCTCAGCCTTCTTTTTCCCAAACTTACCTAACGGGAGATCGGCAGGCAATGATCCGTAAGGGGTGGTGCTCTTCCTTGCAGATTGCTGGCTGCTGCTTTTCTATTACCTCTGCCGCAGTTTTGTGCTAGTTTTCGAAACAGCATTGTGAGTAGTACAAAGGCAGCATCCAGTTATTCACCAGGGAGGGTGCTTTTTCCCCACCCTAGCTCAACTTACCTTGAGGCCGGCGGTGGTTTCGCCGTGTCTTCAGCGGGGTAGCATGGAGGAGTGGGAGTCCCTCTTCTCCCCGTTGCTCCGGGAAAGAAGGCCAGCAGTTGTCTCACCATTGTTTTTTGCGGGTTTGGGTTAGCGAGGCCATGAGGCACTGCATCCGCCTGCGGCGGCCTTGTATTCCCGTTACGGGAGGCGCTGCGTCCGCCTGTGGCGCCCTTGCGTTCCCATTGCAGGAGGCATTATTTTATTTTTCACACACCAGCCTTTTCAGTGTTCTGCACGCTTGTGCCCTTCAGCCTGATTGGCTGAAGTGGTCACGGCACGGAGGACGCTGGGACTTGAAGTTTTGTCTCTTTTGTTTGCATTTGTGCAGTGGCTTTTTTTCTGTGGCTCGTTTTGTATTGGGCACGCCGGCTTTCCCAACGTTCTCCTTGCTCTCACCTGTCAGCCTGATTGGCTGAGAGGTGGCGCAGCGTGGAGGTCGTTGGGACTTAAGTTGTTTTGTTTGTGTCCATGGGGCAGTTCCCCACTAACAACTGCCGGACCTTTGCGGCGATGTCCGGGCTGGGTAAAGGCAAGTGCGGGCAGCTCGGTACGGGATAGTAGGGACGGGTGCGGGAGCCTTTGCTGGATTCCAACAGTTATCGTCCCTCCTTATAGGTAAAGATGGATCATGGGGGTAAATTGAAAACACAGCCGTCCTTAACCGATTGGTTCTCCTCTCTCTTTCTTCCTAACAGAGCCAGGACTTTGACATCTACACGCAATATTGCAATAACTACCCAAAGTGAGTATCGTTTACAAAGCAGAAGACAAATATGATTTCATGATGTCTTAGGTGGCACATTGCACTGCCATAACAATTCATTCTTGTTTACAAATTGGAAACTTCAGGGTAGATTTTGTCTCTGCTGAATGAAAAGTAGCTTTCTTATTGCTCTTTGCTTAAAACAACAACAGAAGCGACAGTGTCGTGTTAGCTCTGGCACTAAGAGAAATTGATTCTTTAGCCTATGAAAATCAAGGAAGCCTGTTTATTTTCTATAATTTCCCCTCTACAAATCATAGCATGAAGAAAAGAACGAGGCAGAATGAAATCCCATTTCATTTCTACAAGTCCTCTTTTCCCTCTGTCACCCTCCAGCTTCTAATATTTTCAAAAATGTTGACCAGAGACACTATTTTTAGAACAATAGAATCTCAGGGGGCTAGAATCTTACTATCAAAAGAAGAAATGTATACAGTATTCTTAACAGCACTGAATGTCTTATCACGCTTTTCTTTTGGTGTTAGTGGAATTAATTAATATACAGTGGTACCTCATACAACGATTTTAATCCGTTCTATGGGGCTCGTTGTACGAAACAATTGCTATACAATGCTTGCATTGTATAGCGATTTTCCCTATGGGATGCATCGTACAATGATTTTTTTCACTAAGTGGTTTTTCTCATTGAAAAATTGTACACTTTTTTTCATAGGGAAAATCGTTATGCAGGACGCCATTTCTCCCCAAAACCTAATTGTTATATGATTTCATTGCTATATGGGCGATTGTTGTATGAGGTTCCACTGTATATCTCTGCTTGGAGCTGTGTTTGCTTATCTTTTCTGATGGGCTTGATTCCTGCACTGAAAAAGGAAAGAGATTCCCAGATGCAGAACTGGATTTGAATCAACCATAAATATTCTAGTTAGTGTGGCGTGTATGGCTATTTCTTGGCTTTAGTTTCTCATTTGAAAAATTGAAACACTGTTGGTGAGTGAATGAAACAAAGTTATGACATAGTAGAACTTTGGTAGATCCTATTTTAAATCAGTGGAGGAATTCTGCAGAGTGTCTTGTAGATTAGAGATAGCCCTCAAGATCAGTTTCCTATAATGTTACTCCTCCCACAATCCCCTATTTTGTCAGAATACAGCTCCCAGCATTCCCCACTACTGGCTAGGCTGCCTGGGTGTGATAGGGGTTGATGTCCAAGATCTGGAGGGTCGTATTTTGCCTGCTCCTACTTTGTATGGACAGCTGATCTCAGGAGGAAGGAGCCTTTCCTAGAATATAGGATTATCTAGATACCCCATGTTGGTTGGTGGGAAGTTTTTGAAAGAGAAACCAAATGGGTCATGGACAACATGTCAAGACACATTACCAAGAAATATGTTTTCAAGAAGTGACTGCTTTTCTCTATTAGCCTGCATGGCTCTTACTGGCTTCCAGGTCCTTGTTCAAGGGCTCTTGCATGGCTGTTCCTTACCTGGCACATGAGGCTGCCAGCCTGTCAGTTCATCGGTGAAATAATGCAAGAGGTGGTCTGCTGTGATCTTTGACACTGTTCATTTTCCACTGGGTTCTCCATTCAGCTCCGTGGCAGCTCTCACTGAATGCATGAGGAACAAACAGCTGGCCAAATTTTTTCGTGAGCGACAGGAGCAAATTCGTCACTCATTGCCCCTTGGCTCCTACCTTCTGAAGCCTGTCCAGCGCATTCTCAAATATCACCTGCTCCTTCAGGTAATACAAATGATTATTTATTTATTTATTTACCAAAGTTTCTACTCCGCCTTCCTCATCTATGGATGACCCAAGGCAGCTTACAAGACAGTTAAAATACATACAAGTTAAAAACAACAACACCCACCCATGTCCCTCTAACCCCTTAAGAAAAAAAGTACACAACAAAAATTAAAAACTGTTTCAAAAGAATTAAACAATAACCAGATTAAGATTAAAAAGTTAAATAAACTAAAAAGGGGTGGGGAAGGGATAGTGGACAAGGGGAGGGATAAAAACAGACAGGTGTGTTATCCAACAGGCCATCATACCAGCCAGCGGGACTGGGCTGTCACAGCTGACAGGCCCCATACCCACTGGCACAGCCAAGTCTTATAGTAGGCTACTGGTGTGGTCTAATTTTGTAGCGTTGGGATCCAGGAGAATGGCTTTAGGTATAAGACAAATTATTAAAGCAATTCATTGACAACATTCACACATTACCTCATAAAAGTTCTCTGCTTAACTCACAATAAACAAGAGCAAAATTTAGGTTCAGCATAAATCCAATGTGAAGGCAAGACATTGTCTCAAGATGTGATAAAATGAAGTTATTCACAAAAGAGCCCATAAGAACAGCCTTGCTGGAACAGGCCACAGCCCATCCAGTCCACCATTCTGTCTCACACAGTGGCTCACCATTTCCTTCAGGGTATTCCCAAGCAGATGCCTTCTTAGGATTCCCTGGAAATGATATTGAGAGATATCCTGCCTATCTCTCCAACCCGGAGGTTGTCCTTAAGTATCCATAATTATAGCCATTGATACTCTTGTCCTCCATGAACTTGTCTAATCCTTTCTTAAAGCTGTCACCACTTCTTCTGGCAGGGAGTTCCATAGACCAGTAATCCTCTGGGTGAAAAAGTACTTTCTCTTATTTGTTTGAGAACTAGTACCCAAAAGTTTCATGGAGTGTCCCCTAGTTCTAGTGTTATGCGATAGGGAAAACAGTTTTTCCTTATCTACTTTGTCCACACCGTGCATGATTTTATAAACTTCAATCAGGTCACCTCTTAGACGTCATCGTTCAAGAGTGAAGAGCCCCAACCGTTGCAGCCTCAGATGGTAAGGAAGGTGTTCCAGTCCCCTAATCATTCTGGTTGCCCTCCTCTGCACTTTTTCCAGCTCCATAATATCCTTCTGGAGGTATGGCGACCAGAACTGTACACAGTATTCCAGGTGGAGCCTCACCATAGATTTATAAAGAGGCAAAATGACACTTGCTGACTTATTTTCTATACCCTTCCTAATGATCCCTAGCTTTGAGTTTGCTTTTTTCACTGCTGAGGCACACTGGGTTGACACCTTCATTGAGTTGTCCACCAGGACACCAAGGTCCCTTTCCTGGTTTGTCGCAGAGAGTTCAGACCCCATCAGTTTATAAATGTAATTGGGGTTCTTTGCCCCAACATGCATCACTCTGCACTTACTAATGTTGAAACTCATTTGCCACTGTTTTGCCCACTCCCCCAGTGTCGAGAGATCCCTCTGTAGCTCCTCACAATCTCTCACAGTTTTCACTACCCTGTATAATTTAGTGTCGTCAGCAAATTTGGCTACCTTGCTTTTTACTCCTACCTCTAGATCATTTATGAAGAGGTTGAAAAGCAGGGGTCCCAGTACTGAACCTTGGGGGACCCCACTCTTTACTTCCCTCCACTTGGGGAAGTGTCCATTTAGTGCTACCCTCTGTTTCCTGTCCCTTAGCCAGTTGCTGATCCAGGACAAGACCTGTCCCTTTATTCCATGACTGGTAAGTTTATTCAAGAGCCTTTGGTGTGGGACCTTGTCAAAAGCCTTCTGAAAGTCCAGATAAACAATGTCAACTGGATCCCCCTTATCCACATGCTTGTTGACACTCTCAAAAAATTCCAACAGATTAGTGAGACATGATTTGCCCTTGCAAAAGCCATGTTGGCTCTCCTTTAGCAGCGCCTTCTCTTCTATGTGCCTATTAATTCTATCTTTTAGGATGGTTTCCATCACTTTACCTGGGACACATGTCAAACTGACAGGTCGGTAATTCCCTGGATCACCCCTGGATCCTTTTTTGAAAATTGGTGTTACATTCGCTACCTTCCAGTCATCAGGCACAAAGCCTGATTTGAGGGAAAGATTATATATTTTGGCTAGGAGATCAGCAATTTCATCTTTAAGTTCCCTGAGAACTCGTGGATGGATGCCATCTGGTCCTGGTGATTTGTTAGTGTTTAGTTTAACAAGACATGCAAGGACCTCCTCCCTGGTTATTTCTATCTGGCTTAATTCTTCGGTTTCCCTCCCTACGAAGATAGGCTCTGTTAGCCCAATGCATTCCATCTAACTAATTATTTTGTGGATTCCTTAAAATTCTGAGACCAACAGATTGCAAAGCAGCATTAAGAAGTATTGGATATGATGAGAAATATGACTTTCCATATCTAAAAGAAATCTTTGATTTTTTTAAAAAAAGTATATACAATATTGGGGAATTCTTGTTAAGAATGGGTTTAGAGAAGAAAACAGGGACATCACAACATATTGCTGGGAGCATCCGTTTCAATGGATATCAACTAGGAGTTCCCAACCTAAGACGCATGGGCTGCCATGATCCAGCCCATGGTGCCATTTCATGTGGTCCCCCACCCCGTCCAAGGGTATTTCAGAAACAAAATGGCCACCCCTTTGAAGCTTTGGTCAAAATGGCTGCCCCCATCATGCAGGCAGGGCAAAATGGCTGTCCCGCCCTCAAAGCTGACAGAGAGAGCATGACCCAGCCCCTGGCTTGAAAAGGTTGGGAACCTATGATATCAACCTTTTAGTCACTGGCTGAAATCTAGTTGTATAGTTATGAGATGATCCTTTTAGAGATGAACTGCCATACGTTCAGAAATCTCTAGACATTTGTTGAATATTGACTGATGCAACTGGGCATACAACAAATAAGCGCTACAGAAACATCTGAATTTATGGCAGCTCATCTCTAAAAAGATACACTGATTGCATAACTGCACAGCTCCGGTGTGTATTACAAGTGCATGTGTATAAGAGTGGTGCTCTAGGCTTCAGCAATCAGAAATATTGCACACTCAAACATGTTATCAAATTTACTGTTTGTTCTGTTGAATATACCATTAGATATCCTTGTAATGACATTTACTGAGTTAAAATATCCTCAGTTCTTAAAGATGTAAAGATAAGCAAGTGTCTTGGCAATATAGGAAAAAACAATGAGCAATATTCTGGTTGAGTGTTTTATGGAATGCAGCGCTTCTTATGTTTTTGAATAAGAGGCATAGTTCATCAAGATAATGAAAAGGTTCTATAAAAAGAGAAATGGTTTGGATATTGAGATTAGAAATCTTGGCTTTTTGAGGATTAGAGTTTCTTCTTTTGAATTCTTCCAATTTGTAGACATTTCCTAGGCCTGTCAGGTTACGGTGAGGTGAGTCACTATGCTCCTGAAAATGTCTGCTGTTTTCAGACTAAAAAGATATGAATCAACAGAGGAAGAACATATTTTGTGGATTTTCCCCTTGGTATGTCAACTGGTGACAATTGCAGTGACTCATTAATTGTCAGTACATGTACAGGTAAAGCTGTTAAAATTATGGAAGTGATGTAAATATATTTAGCTTATTGCCTTGTGAACATATTTCTTCAACTTGTATTGTCCCTTGTTTTTCATCATCCACAAAGAAGACTAAAAAGTAATGGGCCTAAACGTGTTAACTCTTACAGTAAATAAAACACATTTTCCTACATTTTGAGGCTTTGTTCTCCCTTAGATTGGTCTTTATCACATGTTTCCAGTTCCTTTTTGCTTTTATAGATAAAACAATTTAAAAGAGAACCATTAAGCCAATATGACATGAAACAAAATACATGTCAATCTTAATATAAAAAATATTTTATAATAAAAAGAAAGATCTTTACCTGGGGCCAAACAGACTACAAGGTTGTTACCAGAGGAATTGGTGCAATTTATACATGAGCCTGGTTTTTGAGAAATCTGTTTATTTCAGAAACAGTTTTTTGTTGTAATCTTTGTGCCAGGAATGAAATACACTATACTGAGATATTATGTGAAACCATATATTTAGAGTCATGCACCTGCATATTTGTCAAAATATTAGTTTGTATCCAGAGGTGTCTTACCATTCACAGAAAGCTCTTTTATTCAGTGGCTTCCATGTGTAAAAGAGGGAGTGAAATGATGACTAGGTACAAATGTACTCAGAGGTTGAAATAACATTGTAGTGCCAACCCACTGATGTTAAAATTATTACTCTTTGTGTCCTTTTGCTTGTACAAGAGGACAAGAAACAAAATGATGCTTCAAATCTTGTAAAAATAATGTTTTGGGAAAAAATGTTAATGTTAACACATCAACATGAATGCATTATTTCCAGATTGTGTTACCTAGTGATAACAAAAGGTAACATTTGTGCTCCAGGGTAGATCAGTTCTGGAACTCAGATCATTGGATCAGATCTTTGTATGTGCTGGTCCCCCAACGTTTGTGTACCTGGATACATGTCAATGGGTGTGATCTAGGACAAAAGACTAGAGAGTCTTGCACAGTCTGTCTAACCATTCTTTATGTGTATTTTCTTTTCCAGGAGATAGCAAAGCACTTTGATATAGAAGAGGATGGTTATGAAGTGGTGGAAGAAGCCATTGACACCATGACCTGTGTGGCGTGGTACATCAACGACATGAAACGGAAGCATGAACATGCTGTGCGACTGCAGGTAGTTGAGAAGGGGAAAATAGGCTTGAGTTTGGTCCATGATGTCACCTTGGATGATGGGTAGCTGTAATTTATGCTTGGTGTTGTATTTTAATGCTTTCTCTTCACCAAGCAGAAAGGAAATGTGTAGACTGAAATTGGCTTAAGCCATTAGTAGCCTTGTTATTGTTCTTTTTGAGACTTGCTGTATTTCCCCTCTGCAAAGTGTTGCAGACGAAATAGGAGGAAAAAAATTGTTGTTGCAGATAAATAGAATGGCAGTTCTTCCTGTTTTTGTGCAATAATCCCTTCTTCCCATTTCAATTTGTAATACAGTGGAACCCCATATAACGAACATTTTGTATAACGAAAAATCCGTATGACGAAGCGTTTTTGCGCTATTGCTGATGCACCGTGTAACAAAAAAAGTCCGTTATATGACTCACCATTGGCAATACAGTAGACCCTCACATAATGAAGTTGCTTGGTTCCCCAAGTAGTGTCGCAATAGGGGAAACGTCGTTGTGCGGTTTTCAATGGCAGCTGCGCCATCTAGCGACAAAAAACTGTCATCCGCACAATGATGTTAAAAACCTCGTTAATCTGCACAACAACGTTTTTTTGTCGTTGTGCGGATAGTCACGTGGCAAGTGACAACGTGTCGGTAAGCGGAAATGATGCTATTCGAATGCGTCGTTAATCAAGGGTCCACTGTACCCCGTACAATTAACTTTTTGATGTTGCACAGGGTATCGCCAATGGTGATTTGTATAACGAACATTTTCTTTTGGTTATACGGTGCATCGCCCATAGGGATCCATATAACGAAAAAACTGTATAGCAAAGTGCTCTGCGGAACAGTTTTTTCGCTATACGGGGTTCTATTGTATTTATCTTTTTGTTTCAGACCTTTGTACTTGTACACATGAAGTCTTCTTGTGTGCATTGTTTCACGCTGTATCAATTATTGTAGTCACTTCACAACAGTATATCTTTCAGCTTTTGCTCTAGACATTTTACACTGTGCCATTCTCACAAAATGCATTTACTGTATTCCACTGTGCTTCTCTGTAAACTTTCCCAAATGCCTGGAGTTCAATATCAAGAAGATGTATAAAAGATAAGACATGACTGCTTAGTAGCCTCACCTTCTGACCTGCATATTATTTTCTCTAAATTCCATTGATTTAGGACAGTAGTCCTTCAACTTTTTCAAATTCAGTCTCAAATTTTAGATGCAATCTATAATACAGAGCTCATTTTTCATTTTTGAATCTTACCTCCCTTTTATCTTTTTTCCTCCAACGTGATAAGACTCAAGGGAGTGCAGGGCTTCTGCACCTTTTAGTAGATGTATAGCGGACAGAATTTTGGTGTTGCATGGTACAAAGTTGAAAAATGTTGCAACCATTGAAAAGTTCCTTTTCTGATAAGCTAGAAAAGATTGCAAAGGCTTGTCTTTTCTTGTCTATTTTCACACGTGCTTGCCTTCCTTTCAGAAGGCAAGCAAATCCACACCTCACACAATACATGAGGGTAGTGATGATACTACTGCTACAAACCACTTGAGGAAGTGACATGATCCATTTCTGGTTCCTCGTATCAGTTCATTGAAGACTATTGTGTAAATGGTTGCATGAAGCAGGGGGAAATGTTCTCTGTACCTTCTCAGATACATTCCTTTGTGGTGGTTGAATATGTTTGCCTTCCCCATACTTCCTTGTCCTCTCATAGTTCATGCATCCTAGGTTTCCTTTTTTTGTATTTTGCTGCTCCAAGATCTGTTTATATTGCATCATCTTTGACATGACCTTGTGAGGACTTCACCTTTTTCTCAGCAGTCATGCTGGGGAACAGTCTTCTAGGAAATGAATGATAAATATCCTAACTCTGTTGAATGCATTGTTCCTACTACGCTTCAGGTTCCCGTAGCGCACGTAGCAGTTGATCGGTCTTGATCTGTTTTTCCTCTGTGTGTTTGGCCAATTAATTTAGTTCCCTGGGCTGTTCATTTTTATTAATACCAAGCAGTTATTTTTAAGTCTGCTGACAAATCTAGGGAAGATAATTTATGAATGAAAAATGTTGCAGTCTATGCATTGAGGGGAATAGATCCTTTGAAAATACATGCAGTAATTTTATTCTTTTAGAAGTCAGAATTCTAAAAACAAAAAGTTCTCAGTTGTTGACCTCTTGCTGAAATTCTGTCACAGAGTAAGGACTAGAACTGGTGCAGATCTCTTCTTCTCTCTTGAGCTGCCTTGAAATGGCTTTTTACAGATATGGAAATGTTTCACCTTTCTTCTGCCTTTTTTCCCTTTTGCTGATTGCAGGAGATTCAGTCACTGCTTATTAACTGGAAGGGCCCAGACCTGACAACTTATGGGGAGCTTGTCCTTGAGGGCACCTTCCGTGTCCACCGGGTCAAAAATGAGAGAACTTTCTTCTTGTTTGACAAGATGTTACTCATAACAAAGAAGCGAGGTGATCATTATGTGTACAAAAGCCACATTCCGGTAAGTGGGCCCAACCTTGAGATTTTGGTACAGAGGAAAAAAAATATTGTGCAATGCATGTGTGTCTGTCTGCCTGTCTGTCTACTATGGTAGGAACAAGGAAGTATCAGTGTAGGCTGGAGGAGATGAAAATTTGTTCTTTGTTATTTAGGATTCCATACCTGTTAAAACTGATATGGCTCACTACAAACTGACCTGAAAGTAGTTAACCAAAGTTTCCCAAATGTGGCATGACCACTCCATTTCTCGACATCAGGTGACGCGATAAAATAATAGTGGGGAAATAGAAGTAGAGTTTTAAAAGTTCACCTGATATATTGATGTGTGTCTCTTTCTGTCTATTTTGCTTCAAGAGGTTGAGCATAGATTCAGATGAGAGGAAGAAGTGTTGAATTACTGGTTTATAACTTACTGGGATGAATAACTTGCAAATATTACAACTCAGGTCTCTTCATGGTCATAAAAAAATTAAAAGTGTTATAGTTTTGGTGACACCTTAGGACAGGGGTCAGCAACCTTTTAAAGCTGGGAATTGGGTCACGCTCCCTCAGACAGTTTAGGGGGCCAGACTGGTGGTCCCCCCCCCCCCCCCCCGCCATAAACACTGCCATAAAACATGTCAGCGGCTGCAGATGTATTTATGGCAGCTGCAGATGTATTTATGGCTGTTTACGCCACTTCAAGTAGTGGGAGCAAGGGTGTGGGGGGCTAGATGATTTGGTGCCAAGGGCCAGATATAGCCCGCTGACCATAGGTTGCTGACCCCTGCTTTAGGATGTTGCAGTGTCATCTGGGTGCAACAGTGTTCACTGAGAGTGCCTCCCTCCTTGATGGTTTTTTTTGTTTGAGGGGGAAGGAGGGTGAGATTGTTGCTGATGTTGAATATACTGCATTGATATTTCTGGCATTTGATCCTACAGTGCTCCTCCCTGATGCTGATTGAGAGTACTAGAGACTCACTTTGGTTCACTATCACTCACTACAAGCACAACAAGCAGCAGTACAACATCCAGGTCAGGAGGGGGACTACTAACAATATAAATAGGATGATAATCGTTTAGGTGGAAGGATGCAAAGACAGAAATGAGGAGAGGAGCAGGGTGGGAGTAGGTCCAACCTAGGTGTGGTGATACAGGAAGAAGATAATTGCTGAGTTGAAATGAGAAGGCCAGGGTAAAGAGTGAGGCATGGACATGCTAGTGTGGTTTCATGTAGCAGGTATAAAGAATAAGTTTGAGTCGGAGTTTGAGGGCATTTTTTGTGGTAGGTTGTACTGCAAGGACCTTTTGGCAGTTGCAAGATGGCTCATTATAAGAATGCCGAGATGGGCTTTAGAGGTTTGTGCCCATCTGAGTGGTAACAATGAAAGAGAGGCAGCCATAATTCAAAGGATCTGGGCGGGGATGAGTAACACTGTCCTTCACCCTTATGGACTGTACATTTTCTTACTAGGCCAAATCAGGGGAGGAAAAGCGGGTATGGACTCACCACATCAAGCGTTTGATCCTGGAAAATCACCATGCCATCATCCCTCAGAAAGTGAGTCAGAGTTCCTCTTTCTTCTTCTTAACGTCTCTTCTGAATGGAAGCTGGAAACTGTACAGTGTTTTCTGCCCCTTTATTAAATAGAGGGCAAAGTAGTGGCCCTCCAGATGTTTTGGATTCTGTCTTCCAGCAGCTGTAGCCAAAAGTCCAATAGTAAGGACTGGTAGGACTAGCAGTTCTTCAACTTTTAGAGGACCATTATGTCCTCCTACCTCTCCCTGGCCTAAAGCTTCAGTGTATATATTTATCTTGGTACTTTTTACCACCCTTTAATTTTATTTACTGGGTTTCATTCTATTACATCCATGCGTCTAAGGTTAATCAGCTCTGTTTGCTAAAGGGTTTTATGAATATTCTGAAGCCCATTTATATTTGAGGCCTAAAAGTTCTGATACATTTACTCTGTGCTCTTTTGTCTTAATTCCTTCATTCGGCTGGACTTTCGTTCTTGATTCTGTTCATGATCATGGGTTTCTTCTATTGTTTCTTAACCAAGATTTTCTTTCCTTCAGGCCAAAGAAGCCATCTTGGAAATGGACTCATTCTGTAAGTTTCTCCACTCCTTCTTCTCCCAAGAGCTTTTCCTGCAACTTTCTTCCTGCTTAATATGTCATCAGCAGAGCAAATATGTAGACTTGACACCATCCCCCTTTTCATTTTTCTACTATAATTTAATGTAGTTGTTACTCTCTTGGGTTGAGAATGGAATTTGCTTTGGCTTGCTGCTGCACACTGTATATTCATGAGTAAGACAGGGAATAAAGTGAAATTAGTTTGGCTAATTGCATGCTGAGGCTTAGTCGCACCCTGCAGGGTCAGTCGGCAGGCTTCTACATATTGCTGCCTCCTGCTTTCAGATCCTCCTCGCTACAAATATAGTCCAGAGCGACTGAAGAAGTCCTGGTTAGGCCAGCCTACAGAAGAGGTTCCTCAACACGGCCGCCAGGGCCGCCGGCAATCAGGTAAAAAGATGTCGGAGTAAAAGGGGAGGCAAACTGTTCTTATCCTGTAGTGATATCTTGGGCTGGCTGTTACTGGTTGTTATAGACTGGCCAGCAGTTGCTTAGAGGGGTAAAGATGCCCAAGTACCTACTTGAGGTTTTAAATTTCAATCCTTGCATTTTCAGTATTAGGACGGCAGTGGCTTAGTGGTTAAGACGCTGAACTTGATGACTGGAAGGTTGGCAGGTCAGCAGTTTGAGACCCGAGTACTGCATGATGGAGTGAGCTTCTATCTCTGTCCCAGCTCCTGCCAACCTAGCAGATCGAAAGCAAGAAGTTGCAAGTAGATAAATAGGTACCACTTTGGTGTGAAGATAAACAGCGTTCCGGGCACTCTTTTGTCTAGTCATGTATGTGTGCAGGAAAAGCTGAAATATCTGTCTGCATAACATTTGACATTAGAAATGATCCAGTATTATGGACATGCTGAACTATAACTGTTGAAGAACAAAGAGAGAGACCAAACACAAGCAACGTTGCTTGAAGACGGAAAAGTTCATCCTGTAAAATTTATATAAACATTTTAACCCACTCTGTATATCCATGGATCTCAGAATATAATTTAGTCAATAAATTGGTTTTCATTTCATTTCATTCATTTTTCATTTTCATTTATTAGATTTGTATCCCGCCCTACTCAACAAAAATGTGACTCAGGGCGGCTTACAGTAGAGAATGTACAATACAATTATAAATTACAAAGTTACATATTAACATCAATCACAGTGACAACACAGAGATACAAAATATACAGAAATACAAAAAATCTAGTTACAATTAATTACAAAGTTACATGTTATCACAATGCAAAAATATCAATATTGCAGCAACAAACACCACAAAAGCCAAAAACAAAAACCTCATCCGCAAAGTCCCACAGTCCTCACATGAGAAAGTCCAAAATGGGCTAGGTTGATATGTGGACTTTTTGCATAAATGGGGGAAACTACCATCACCAGCATGCGACAACAGACTGTGCAATGTATTATACAACAATGCAGCCTTAGAGCATATGAGGGCAATAGTGAAAATTTTCTAAGAGCAACTCCTGGTGCAATTGACTATATAAATTGTTTAGATGTTTGTTTATAAAGTAATGTCTAGTTTTATATAGTTTATATATATTTTCTTGTTATTTGTTGACTTAATGTGTATAAGTGCAATATGCTAAATAAAATATGCAAAATGATAGCAGTGGTTATACAGAAGTATAAGATTAATAATGGTAAGTGAGAATAGATCCTTTGGCAGGACCCACAAAAGACGGGAAGACCCAATCATGAAAAGTTTTGGTTGAACCTGGAGAAAAAGAGCATGGCAGTGAAACGAATGGAAAACAAGTTGCGACCATCAGGAACTTATCCCTTGATAGTCTGGTCACTCAAGAATCAAATGAAGTTGCTGGACTAGATGGATACATGGTCAGATGTGGTAGTGTCGCTCTTATGAGATACAAAATTCCCTACCAGGAGTGTGTTTTGACATGCTTCCTGGGGAATTCTGTGAGTTGTAATAGAAAAAACACAGAAATATACCAGGAACTGGACTGTAACACTTTCCCCTGGGCTAGTAACCCATTGACCTGTTCCTTCTGAGTTGCTCCCAAACTTAATTCTCTGAGGACAATCTGCAGACTTAAGTAATCCTGCCCAGGCAGATTCCATCTGGTTGCTTGACTTATGGATGTTGTAATTTGTGTTTCAACATGAAAAAGGTTCCGAATTGCTTTTGTTCATTAGGCTGAACGTGTTGCTCTGTTGTGGGTTGAGCCATGCTTTTGTGCCATGTAACGTGCTAAAGACTTGTGAGCAAATTTTAATCCTGAATTGCTGTGCCCAGAGAGGAAACTGCTGTGTTTACCTCTTTGTGTCAGCTGAGTTGTGGATGCATCTCTGGGCAGCTTCTGGAGGTACATCCACAGGAGGAGGATTCCCTGCAGCTTAGGTTCTTTCTGGAGTGTTAGGAGTTATTTAGGGGTGATGAGAAAACACCGCCCTCGCCACTCCTGGAATCAGAAGTAAAATTTGCATGCGCAGAACACACCCACACATGAGCAAAACACTGCTGTAAATAACCTGCAGCTGTCTTAAACATGTTTACGATAGCCGCAGGTCATTTACGGAAGCATCCAGGGGCGCGTTCTGCGCATGTGTTGGCGTGTTTTACTTCTGCATCCGGTGGGAGGAACCATGTGACTGGCATGCTCAACCACGTGACTGGACCACAGCTCAAAAAGTTTGGGCACTCCTGCTTTAGACAGCAGAGGACAGTAAACAGGGTCCAACTCTGCCACATATATGAGTGTAGTCCCATGAAGACTTAGTGCCTTTGTAGAGCTATTGTAATCTTGGTGCCTTGAGCCCATGCACCAGCACTGTCATAAGAAAACATTATTGTGCTACCCTGTTCTCCTGTACAGTTTGGAAGGATCCAGATTACTGAAAAGAAATCTTATTTTAAAAATGATAGGCAGCCAAAGCAGGCATGGCCTTTGATGTCCAGTTTCCATCACAGGTTTCCTTGCTCCAACAATCCATTCCAGAAATGTACAGAGTGCAGGCTTGCAATGTCTGTTTTGGCTTTTATTGGAACCCAAGGGTTTCTTTAGTTTAGTTTTATTTTATTCTGTCTTGTTTTTACTAGAACTTTGAGAGCAGCTGATAAAAGTCATATGTAGTCAGTGGTGGGCATCAGCAGGTTCACACCAGTTTGCCAGAACTGGTAACAGAAATTCTGGCTGGCCCCGCACATCCAAGTTTTGAAATAAAGTAGTCCTAATTCAGGTGCAACGCAGGGCTTTCCCCCTGACCACGCCCACCATACCACAGCCACAGTGTGGTAGTATATATTTTTTTGAGTCCACCACTGGATGTAGGGCAGGTGTAAAATCACTGCTGAGCTTAATTAGATACGCCCAACCTTTTCAAAGTCCGGACAGCCATTTTGCCCTGCCTGCATGATGGGGGTGGCCATTTTGTCCCAACAGCTTAAATGGGTAGCCATTTTGTTTCTTAAATGCCCTTGGAGGGGTGGCTATTTGAAATGGTGCAGCGGGCCAGATCTGGCCTGCAGGCCTTAGATTGGGAATCCCTGCTCTAAGCGTCAAGGAACCAGGTAACTCTTAGCATACACCCAGGCTACAAATTTGTGAGCAGTACCCATACCTGTCAACCCGCGGCTCCGGAAAAAAACGGGACCTGCGCAGATTGCTTGTGCGCAGGTCACTTTCCACGCATGCGTGGAAGCGCTCCGCTGCTTGCGCAGCCCCTACACAAGTGGCGTAGCGCTTCCACGCATGTGTGGAAGGGTTTTACACTTGTGTAGAACCCTTCCATGCATGCGTGGAAGCGCTACGCCGCTTGCGTAGGGGTTGCGCAAGTGGCGGAGCGCTTCCACGCATGCGTGGAAAGCGTTTCCCCCCGCTGCCAAATTACGGGGCTTTGGCAGCTCGGGGCGGGTTATGACGTCAATCGGCGTCAAATTCCGTGGTAATCCCGGCCAAAACGGGATGGTTGACAGGTATGGCGGTACCACATCTAAACTCAGAACTCTTTTTGCACAGAAATTCATTCCTGATTTCCCCATTAGCCATCTAAGGTAGAAGGAAAATGCTTTTTAGTAGTACTTGATGGTGCTAGACGAAGAGTTCTAATTTTCACTTCCCTACCTACTGCAACTCCCTAGAAATCTACCAGTAGATCCTGATCTTTCTTCTGCCCACTTTGCTGCTGTTTCTATATCTGAAAGGGATTCATAGGGTAAGGCAATCTGGATTTGCACAGGGATAGTGGCCCCCTCTCTTTGCCCCCAACACCTTGAGTGACATTTTGGTTAAAGTAGCAATTTCCTCACTTGAAGCACCCAAAAAAGAGAAAAAGAACAAGGGAGAGTGACTGTGTGCTTATACCCACTCTTATACTGATGTAGGCCTAAGCAAGACTGGTCTTGAGAGAAACACTGAGAAGATCAGCAGAGGTTCTAACAGGTGTTTGTCTTATATCCTATCCCTAGAACCTTTCCATGGCAAAATCAGTACTCAGAAACTCCTAGAAGAACACAGCTCTGCCGTGGCAGGGCTTAAAGGCCGCAGAAAATCGGGTGCGAACTCTTCTAGTCCAGCATGCGGCATAAAGGGTCTATCTTGTCTGGTGTTGTGCACTGGAAGGAAACACTTGGAGTGCTTCTGATTGGAGACCACTGTGGCAGAGCCAACTTTGGGATGGGTTGTGGGCCTTCTGCTTTACTAAACATGCATTTCAGATCCCCAGTAGATGGTACTACTAGCTCTGTATATTCTGTATGCTTGCAAATTGGTTACCGGGCATTATGAACCTCACCTTTTTAAAAATAATAATAAAAATGAGTTTTTGGTCCTTATGGCTTATGAGAAGATGTGGGAACTTTCTCTCAGATTCCCAAGAAGGTGGAAGGATAAATGTCCAAGTAGCTTCTTCCTTGTTCAGCTGTTTGCTGGCTCATTTACACTTCTTGTTAATTTCCCCTTGTCCTTGAAAGAAAAGATGCCAAATTCTTTAAAAATATATAGATCTAAAATGAAAAGATAATAATAATAATGAAAATTTATTCTTCCTTTTTGGCAAAGTAAGCATGAGTTCATAAGGAGAACGGTGGGATAGATTCAAAAAAGAAAATAAGAGCTCATTTTTTTTAAAAAAATCCACTGACCTGTTTGGTCTCCTCATTATTTTGTGGTTTGCAAGTCCAGATGACAGGCCTTTGGTGATGGTGGTGTTTTTGAGAGGCATGTTCTCCACTGCTGAGTTGAGACAGATGCTGTTTGATTCTCCACTCAGATGCTTCAGGATGTTCCCTTATGAAGGGGCAGAGGTTGTGGGCTAAAGCTGGTGCTGGCATGGATGTTTTCTCGTACGTGGTGTGGAAGTTGGGTGCTTTTGAGGTCTAAACTAGCAGCTACATTTCAGGGACTGATCTTCCAAACTTTGCTTTAATCACAGAGCCAACAAAGCAGATCCTTAAGCAGCTGAGCAACAGAGGTGAGTGCTTTTGTCTTGTCATACCTCAGCACCCACCATAGATGGCAAAAGTAGTAACAGGACATTTCTATCCAGGTTTGCTGTCTTTATGTGACTGGAGTTTGGCAGACGTCTGCCTCGTGGACAAAAAGTTGTCTGTTTTGACTGCTAGCACCCACCCCTTGAAGTATGGTCCAAAAAAGGAACATTCTCAAGATTTTGTTTGTTCTTGTCTCAGATATATTCAAACTAGCCTTTGTGAGCACAGCGCACTCTCTGGATCACAAAGTGGCAGGTGAAGGTGTTGAAAGATTTAGGCAGAAGACTTCTGTACATTAATGCTCCTGAGTTTTTACTCCCGTTGAGGATGAAGAACTTATGGCCAACAGGCCTTGTATAGCAGTGGTTCCCAACCTTTTCAAGTTGGGGGTTGGGTCATGCTCCCTCAGTCAGCTTTGAAGGCCAGATGGCCATTTTCCCCTGCCTGCACGATGGGTGTGTGTGGCCATTTTGTCCAAATAGCTTCAAAGGAGTGTCCATTTTGTTTCTTGAATGCCCTTGGAGGGGTGGGGGACCACATGAAATGGTGCTGTGGGTCAGATCTGGCCCATGGGCCTTAGAGTGGGAACCCCTGTTGTAGAGCCTATAAATTTCTCCTGTCTGTTCATGGAGTTTCTGTGCTTCTCTGAATCCACAGTCCCTGGGGGAAGCTACTCTGGTCCTTGATGGGAGGGCCCTTCTCATATTTGGCTGGGTCTCTTTTTCACTTTAATCTTGACCTCCACTGGCTGACCATTCACTCAATTGTTTTTTTTTGTTGTTTCCAAAGAAAATGGTAGCATTTCATTCTATGTGTACAAAAAGAGGGAGAGTTTCATCCCATCTCATGCTGGACCATGCCCTCAATGTGCTTCTTAAGGTGCAAGAGCAGCCTTGGAACACACAGGAAAAGATTTTCCTGCCCTTTCTTTACACACCAATTCCTTCAGTGGCTTCTCGCTATCAACCCACTACCTTCTTTCTCAAAGAGGGACCAGCACTACTGAGAGTGGCTGTAAATGGTGCATTCTGCAAGGAATGCCCGCCTAGCTCTCAACACTCTTGCCTTCGGTAAATAAGATACACTTTGAAATGGAGACTGGGGACCCCCACCAGCAAATTGAAGAAGGATATATTACTTGCCAGAGAACTGCTATTCAGTCACTTTCTTAATTGGACTTTTCCTCTTCTTTTTTATGTGCTGCAAATCTGGTAATAGGACTAAAGGTAAGATCTTTACATGCCAACATTCTGGAAGAGGGACAAATTATGGGTGGTGAGGGAGAAGAACAGCCTGCCATTAAAGGGGCAGAAAGTGGTGAATGGCTTGCAATAGGCTTTGAGTCCACTATGAAGCACCTTCTTAAATGAATACCTTGATGTTTTCTCCCCTTAATAACTAATCTCTCAAAGAGTGGGATGGTAATCTCTCCGATAGTGGGCTGTTGATTCTCCAGAGAACAAAGGCATGTGTGGCTGCTCATGAAAAGGCAGCAAAGACAGATGAGCTACGGTATATATTCGGGTATAAGTAGGGTTTTTTAGCTCTCAAAATGAGGTCCAAAAATGGGACTCGACTCATACTCGGGTCATTGTAAACACTCAAAAACATGCCCACACAAATATCTAAATTAATTAATTCTACCATATTTTATGTATTATATTTTAATTATTGAAACTCACTAGCAGGTGCTGATTTTCCACTCTTGACTTATTCTCGGGTCAATCTATTTTCCTAGTTTTAGCAGTCCAAATTAGGTGGCTCGACATATTTGGGACGACTTATAGTCGAGTATATATGGTAACTCTAAATATGAGGGGAGAAGAGCACTCCATGTCATGTCTCCACTTCTATCTCAGTGGGTGGGATCTTTCTGAGGAGACCCAGTACTTTGCCCCTTACTTCAAATAGCATGCAGATAGCGATGGAGCCCTTTTGGAGTTTGGGGAAGCCCCACAACCCCCCAACAGTTTATCCCCAGAAGAAGAGGAGGAGGAAGACCAGCAGACCCTTCCCCATGAAGACTCTCCAGAAGATTTGGCTGAAAGTGACGGCAGCGAGAAGGAGACGGGGCCAGAAGAAGAGGAGGAAGCTGAGGAAGAAGAGGAAGAGAGGCTGGTAGGAACGGAGCAGCTGGCAGACTTTGCAAGCTCCTTGATGGCCGTCCTCCATTGCTGGCACTATCGGGCCAACACTTTGCTTTTCTCCTGGGGCAGCACGGTGAGGGTGCCTCTTTGACCTATCCTTCGTAGCCTCCCTTGCGCATGCTGGCTTGGTGCATGGCTTTTTTTCTCTGTCCCTCCTGCCCATCTTTGCTGAACTCTTCTCTCTTAACAAGACATGGCCAGCTTTGTATCCTTACAGCTGGAGGAAGCTGCACTTATGTGTCGGCACCTTTGCACCTCCTTAACCTCTGAAGCGATTCTTCTGGCCGACTTGAAGCTCTGTGCACTCCCAATACAGACTAATAGTTTCTGTATCTTGATAACACTGGGTTTTAAACCACATGCTCTCTCTTTTTTCCTCTGTGAAGTTATTTCACTTTTTTCTGTATTTCTTTCCTTTTTGCCAGGAAGGTTCTGCCCCATTGGTAGCAGAATGTGAGAGTGATGCTAATGTTCAGCAGGATCCGTGTGAGGTCCTGTTGCCTGTTGCTTTAGATCAGGATTTCTCAACCTTTTAGAGCCAGGGTTCCTCAGACAGCTTTGGGGTCTGGACGGCCATTTTGCCCTTCCTCCATCACATGGCACTTCTGAGTGTGATGGAGGCAGTGGGGGGGCCACATGAAATGGCGCCGGGGGGGCACATGAAATGGCACCGCAGGCTGTATCCAGGCCACAGGGCACAGGTTGAGAATCCCTGCTTTAGATACTCTCCAGATCCAGCACTGCTTCCTGTCTCTTGGAGTGCATTAGCCTACTATTTTTAACCCGTCCATTGAGCAGCCTGGATCAAATTGTGGCAGGGCACCTAGTAAATCAGCTCCCTAAAGCTGCTTACATGGAAGGAATTGGGATTTGCTTTTTTTAAAAAGTGGTGTGTGTGTGTGGGCAAAATTCAAGCCTATTCTATCACCGAGAAGGGAGTGAACCGAGACCACCAATGCTTGTTTCCTCAGTGGCCATTTGCAAGGCTGTTTGATTTAAGAAGCGGTGACTTTTATTTGCTTTGACCACTGACTGGGATAATGGGCTTGGACTTGTGATATAGGTTTTTGATCACTGGTGAATTCATTTTGGCAGCAAGGATGAACTATAATCTCTCTGCCTCCTTCTGTAACATAAGTGTATTACTGATCATCAGCTAAACGAGATAAGGAATCTTAACATGCTTCAGAATAATATATAAAGGCGGCAAAAGATGTTTAATTGTGGCTGTTCTCTCAAAGTATGTAAACACAGTGATTCCTTTCCCAACTGCTCTCCCTTTTGAAAGGACTGTCTCTGCTTTGATTCAGGGCAAGGGACACAGAGTGCAAGAAGGACCCAGAAAATACCCATCTTCCGGCAGGAGTGAGAGAAATACCATCATGGAGATAGGCTCCTCGTTTCCAAAGGTGGGTGGTTGATTGGCTGCCAGGCAGGCTGTTCCTTGTGCTGGGTAGGGTTAAGGTAGGGAGGCTTATGTTCTTGCCAAGTCATGAGAAAATTATTCATTGAACTATAGCCCCTTCCCCTCCACATGAATGGCTATTGGGGCAGATTGGGAATTACATTCCATACAAAAAATAAAAATCTTCTCCAAGTTCTTCTGGTTTCTGTTTATGCCAGTAGAGCAGGGGTGCCCAAACTTTTTGGGCTGGTGGCCTGACCACACACCCAGAACAGCCGAGTGGGCCAGACCACACCCCCAGAACAGGGTATGTTTGCGCATGCACATCCATATTCTCTTCCTGGTTCAGCGCAGATGCTTCTGCGCATGTGCAAAAACGTCCATATTTACTTCCTGGTTCAGTGCAGACATTTCTGCGCATTCGCAAAAGCATCCATATTCACTTCCTGGTTTAGCACGGACACTTCTGCGCCTGCACAAACGCATTCATATTCATTTCCTACTTCAGTGCAGACGCTTCTGTGCATGCATGAGCACATCCGTGCCAAACCAGGCAGTGAATACGGACATGTCCACACACATGCAGAAGTGTCCGTATTCACTTCCTAGTTTGGCAATGGCGTCGCGGGCCTGATGGAATGGCTTCAGGGGGCCTTGTCCAGCCTGTGGGCTGTAGTTTGGGCATGCCTTCAGTAGAGAGAAGGAGAATCTTACTGACTTCAAATATCCAGACCTAAAAACCATGCGAACTTCCACTACCCAATCTCAAAAGTTTTCATTTTGAATGTAGTCAGTCCAGGACCAAAATCAAAACATTTTGCTGCCTGAAATTAAGCATAAGATGGATACAATTCCCATACTCCATTCAGAAGTTGTCTGGTGTGACTGGTGGATGTTACTTCAGCACTGCTGGTAGAATAGTGTACTTCACCACATAAGCGACCACACACCGGTTTAGAGTGTCACGGACAGGTTGTGTTGGATACACTGCTCTGGAACAGCTGGAAGGCCTCCTCTGTGGCATTCTGGTCTTTGCCACCTGATGCAATTGGTGTGGTCCTGAACATCTTGTTCTGGAAGGCCAATCATATTGATCCCAAAGAATTCAACTCTGAGTCAAACTAGAAATTAAAGATTTATATGTATTCCCTGCAATTAATGTGCTTTCCATCTTGCAGCAGGGTTTTCTCAGATATAGATGCCTCAACAACTAAATCAGCTCTTTGAGCTAGTATTTAAACATCAGTTTGATTAATCAGAAAGCAAAGCATGTTAAGTGCAAGATACATAGTTGAGGAAAATGGCATGCTGTAACAAACTGATGTCTTTCACCACTTGAATCGTACATGCTAAATGCCACTTCTAGTTTGACCCACTCGAAACAGCATCTGTGTCTTTTATTGACCCAACCAAGGGACAGATACAGGTGAAACTCGGAAAATTAGAATATTGTGCAAGTGTTCATTCAGTTCAGTAATGCAACTTAAAAGGTGAAACAAATATATGAGATAGACTCATTACACACAAAGCGAGATAGTTCAAGCCTTCCTTTGTTATAATATAGATGCTTATGGCTTACAGTTTATGAAAACCCCATCCCCCCTAATCTCATGTACCCCATAATCATCACATAATCTCATGTACGCTGTACGCCATGATCATTACAATTATAACGAATTAAGGCATGACATATTTTGCTTTGCATTTAATGAGTCTATCTCAGATATTTGTTTCACCTTTTAAGTGAAATGAATGGACATTTGCACGATATTCTAATTTTCCGA
Organism: Bradypodion ventrale; assembly: GCA_035047345.1. Classification (NCBI taxonomy): domain Eukaryota; kingdom Metazoa; phylum Chordata; class Lepidosauria; order Squamata; family Chamaeleonidae; genus Bradypodion; species Bradypodion ventrale. Next base: position 352,517,953 of record JAWDJE010000001.1, read on the forward strand.
GTTTCACATGTACATTTCCTGCCTTTAAGCCTGTACTTAAATTTATTTATTTATTTATTTATTTATTTATTTAAATTTATATCCCGCTTCTCTCATCCAATGGACAACTCTAAGCGGTTTACAAAAAATTCAAAAACACAATATCAAAGACAAAATTCAGAAAACACAGCATAACAATATGATCAAAAAATACAATATTAAAGATACAATTAATAACAAAAAATAACAAGAAATATCCAAGACCACCCACAAAATCCCCCGCCTTTAAAGTCCTCCAAGTCCAAGGGTGAGGGGGGGCGGGACCCAAGAACGAGGCCAGGTGGGGAGGCCGGTGGAATGGCCCTCTTCTTCACCCCCACTGGAGCAGGACACGCGGCGGCGGCGGCGGCGGCGGCGGCGGCGGCGGCGGCGGCGGCAAGCTCACCTGGGTGCCCCTTGCCTTTTAAGTCCAAGGGCGAGGGGTGCGGGGCCCAAGAACGAGGCCAGGTGGGGAGGCCGGTGCAATGGCCCTCTTCTTCACCCCCACCGGGGCAGGATGCGCGGCGGCGGCGGCAAACTCACCCAGGTGCCCCTCGCCTTTTAAGTCCAAGGGCGAGGGGGGGCAGGGCCCAAGAACGAGGCCAGGTGGGGAGGCCGGTGGAATGGCCCTCTTCTTCATCCCCACCAGTGCAGGATGCGTGGCGGCGGCAAGCTCACCTGGGCGCCTCTCGCCTTTTAAGTCCAAGGGCGAGGGGGGGGGGGGCAAGAACGAGGCCAGGTGGGGAGGCCGGTGGAAATAATATGTTACTCTGACCTCTGGAACTGGGCTGTACTAACTGTTACATAGGCTAAATACCCAACAGTGATCTGAAAGAAGAGAGCCAGTATTATATAGCAGACTAAGTGCCTGGAAGGCACTCTGGAGGTTAAGGTTCAACTTACCAGACAGCTATGGGAGCTTACAGGGAAGGAAGGGGATGGATATGATAAGTGTCTACCTGAACATCTTATCACAAAAACCCTATTAAGATCACCATGATTTGGAAGCAATTTGGCAGTGCAGAATAGCCAACCACCTGCAAGACCCCTGTTTAAACTTATGTGGTAATAAATAATGGGGAAAGCATTCTCTTTCTCCTTCAACCTCCTTTCTTTTGGTGTGATTCCTAGGCTCGATCAGCCATGGAGCTCAGCCGGGTGTTAGAAGCTTCTTCCCAGAAGGAAGAGTGTCTGGAAGAGAGTCCTTCAGACCCCGAGTCAACTGGTCCTCTGATGCCTATCTTGGCAAATCAGGAAGAAGCCGCCAGTCAGGATCCAAACAGTCTGAAGCCCACTGAAAACTCAGGAGAGCTGAAGCCCATTAGCAGTGAGGAAGAAGAAGAAGAAGAAGAGGACAGTCATGTTCCCCAGCCCAGAAGCATCCTCCCAGTCTCTGTGCTGGACCAGGCCAGCATCATTGCAGAACGTTTTTCAAACAGCCTTTCCCGCCGGAGCAGCCTGGCGTTTGAGGAGGGGAAGGGCCACTTGACCCCAAAGCTGGCCAGCCGGAGCAGCAGCGTCCTAAGTTTGGAAGGGAGCGATAAGCCTGCCCCAAATCACAAAGGCAGCACCAATGACCCCGCCAGCCCTCTTCTTCTGTCGCAAGAGACCTCGGCAGAAGCCAGCAGCTCCTGCGGTCGGGTGGCTTCGCCTGGGGTGATTGAATTGGACCACTATCCCTCCTTGTGCAGAAGGAGGGAATCCTTGCTCTCTCAGCAGGACCGACAGCTACTGAACAAGATCAAGAACTACTATGACTACGCAGAGCACCAGGATGCCGGCTTCAGCATCCGGCGGAGGGAGAGCCTTTCCTACATCCCCAAAGGGCTGGTGAGGAATTCGGTCTTCCGGATCAACAGCCTCCCCCAATCTGAGCCTGGGACAGAAGCGCTGCAGAAGAAGCGTCTGGGCTCAACCTCGGGCAGCAGTGAGGTGGGACGGACGGCAGCCTGGGTGATGTCCAGCAGGCCTGGCGTTCGCTCACAGGCCACCTCCTCTGAGCCAGCCTTTGAGGGAAGTCCTGCGCCCATCACCGAAGCCGAGTTCAGGCCACCCGCTGAGATGGTGAAAGTCTGGGAGGAAATGGAGAAGCCGAGGCGAGCACTCTGGAGCAGGTGGGCTGAAGAGGCAGGCGCCAAGTCTGGCAAGGCCAATGGGGCTGTGACGGGGGGTGTCTCCAGATGGCACGCGGAGCCCTCCCCGAAAGGCAGGCTCAGGGGCCAGGAGAATGGCCTGGAGCCACTTCTCATCCTGGAGGACGGTGACCTCGGAGACATCATGGAAGAGTCAGCAGCCCCTTCCCCGGAGAGTAAGGTGCCCCTGGACCGGGCCGTACCCTCAAGGCTGCTCTGGAAGACGGTGCAAGAGCTCAGGAGCTGTGAGCCAGAGCAGAGCAGCCTCTCTCAGATGCGCTTGGATCACCTGACAGAGGCAGAGCTGGCAGAAAAGGTGAAGAACAAGGTCTACCAGCTGGCCCGCCAGTACAGTCTTCGAATCAAGGGCCACAAACCTGCCCCACATAGGCAGCTGGCAGAGGTGGAGGAGGAGATGAAGAAGGGCAATCCTTTGCCTGGCCAGCAGGAAGAGAGGAAGAAGGACAAGGGTATGTATTGCCCAGAGGACGTGAATGTGTGCTCCCAAACAACCCACCGTTGTTCCTATTGTATGGATTACTGCAATGTGTAGATGTTGTAGAGCAGGGGTGCCCAAACATTTTGCCCCATGGCCAGTCATGCAGTTCAGGAGGCCAGTCACTATGGCCTGTGGGCCAGATCTGGCCCCCAATGCCAATTCATCCAGCCCGCAAAGCCCTCATCACTCCCGGAAGTGAAAGAAAAACATGCCCATACAGGTGTGTTTTACTTTCGCTTCCGGGAGCGATAAGGGCTTCATGGGCCGGATAAATTGGCATTGGGGCCAGATCCAGCCCACAGGCCAAAGTTTGGGCACTTCTGTTGTAGAGAACCCAGAGTGGGAGTGACGGTGGGAGGCTTTCTGTGAGATCAAAGAAAGGAGAGAATGTACGGCTATTTATTATTATCTATGGTTTGCCTTTGAAAGGAAGGACCCTTTTCTCCATTTTGGATCACAGTGAGTGAAATTGTAAAATTTCGCCTTTGTAAAATTGGAAAGAAAGGATGTGATATATTTTTCCCTATAATACAATATATTTTGTTTTGTTCTTATATGGAGTATAATAAGTTGCAAAAATAATAGGTAAAGGTTAAGGTTTCCCTTGCTCTAAAGCCAGTCATATCCGACTCTAGGGTGTAGTGCTTATCTCTGTTTCAAAGCCGAAGAGCCAGTCCTGTCTGCTTCTGCAGACATTTTTGTGGCCATGTGGCAGGCATGACTAGACACCGGAGCGCACAGAACTCTGTTACCTTTCCACCGAAGTGGTCCCTATTTGTCTACTTGCAATTTCTTGCTTTCGAACTGCTAGGTTGGCAGGAGCTGGGACAAAGACGGGAGCTCATTCTGCCCTGCAGTACTCGGGAATCGAACTGTTGACCTTCTGCCTCCCAGTCAGCATCTTAGCCACTTGAGCCACTGCACCCTCGTAAAAATAATATAGTTATGTTTTAAGAGCCACTTTGAAAAAATAATGGAAGATATTTAGTAGTGAAAGGCATTTAATTAAAATATTTAATTAATAATGAAAGGAATTTAAGTTCTGTTTTTTATAGAGTTGCTGAACAGAATGGATCTTAATTCATCTAAATTATCTGGGACTTCAGTTCCCAGAAGCCCATGCCCCCATGAATCCGCATGAATGGGTTTACTGCGATTCATCTGGCCTGCGCCGCCCTCGTCACTCCTGGAAGCGGAAGTAAAACGCACCCGGACGGATTACACTTTACTTCCCTTCCAGGAGCGACGAGGGCGGCGCGGGCCGGGTGAATCGCAGTAAACCCATTCGTTCGGATTCATGGGGGCATGGGCTTTTGGGAATTGAAATCCAAGAACATCTGGAGTGCCAAAGTTCGCCATCACAGTCATAGGCAATAACCAGCACTTTGAATTGATCCTGAATGTAAGTGAGAAACAGTGCAAATTAGACAACAATGTTCTTTGATTTGCATTGGATTCTCATCACTTTCAGGCGATGTGATCTGAACACACGGGGCTGCTGCATTTTCCAAAGGCAGTTCAAGGGCAGTAGCATGCACAGTACTTTGCAGTAATCCTCTCTGGACCACGTGACTAAGGCAGGTTAAGCAGTATGTAGAGCGGCTACAAAAAGAAGCAATTAATACTCCTCGGCTGAAGGTAGCAGGAAGAGGTGAGCTGCCTTGCTGGGTCAGACCAGTGCCACCTCCAGAAGGAGGGTGAGGCTGAAGGAGCACTTTACGTCCCCGGGAGTGACATATTTTGGTGGCACCTCCCAGCAAAGGAGTGGCATTAATCCAGAGTCTAGTCTGACCTTCAGCTTCCTTCCTCTTTCTTTCCTTAGCACTGTTCAGTTTGGTGAGAAGAAAATGTGCATAACAGCAGTGTCACCTCCACTAAAAATGCCATGCCAAGGCAATCTGTAACTCTGCAGCCTATGTTACACAGAGGAAGCAGATGTATGCGTGTGGTAGTGTGTTCAGTCTCTGGGTGTGGATGGAAAGATAGAGAGAGGGATCCCTTAGGACCAGGAGCCAAGAAAGTTGAAATAGCCGTGCTTAAGCAAAGGGCGGCCCTTGTTGTCTGTTCCTGGGTAAGGCTCTTGAGAGTAGACCTGGCAGCATTCCTCGCTTAGTCCTGCCTCTGTTGTGCCTCTCTGTCATCTGAATTCCTTTACCTTTGTTACTTTCTGTACGTCTTCCTGATTTCTATGTTTCCTCACTTTACACTTTCTCCTTCTCTTTCTCCTTGGGCTGATAGATAAGAGGCAAAGGGGAGAAAGCATTGTTTTGGCACAGTCTTCGCCCAAGACGCAGGTTGGAAGAAAGGAACATTTCTCTCCTTCCTTGCAAGATGTTACTTAAAAACCTCCTTGGCTTTTCTCCCCTGGGAGAGCAGCAGAGGGTCTGCTTTGCACTCCGTGCAGTGGCTCCTGATCTGGCAACCTCCATATCATCCTATGGTGGTCCAAGTGGGCATCTTCCCATGCTTCCCCCTTTCAGGCACCAGCTTGTTGGCTCCTGCAGTTGTGGCCGGCTGCTCGCCTGAGTAACCTTTCTGCAAGTTGTCCCAGAACAGTGGGTGGGGTGAGTGGGTGCTTCCAGCTTATTTTTAGCTGGTCACACTTTAAGCCAAAAGTGGATAATCTCCAGAGATGTGAGTGCGGCAGACGTCCACTCCTAGAGCTTGTCTGGCTGCACAACTCTCATACTTCACCCATGTAAACAATGCTGCTCCTTTTTAAAAAGCCCTCTTTTTAAAATGAAAAAAAGCCCCCTCATGCCCTCTAATAATAAAAACAATGGGACATCAAGCAGTGGTGGGCTCCAAAAAAATTTGCTACCACACTGTGGCCGTGGTATGGTGGGCTTGGCCAGGGGAAAAGCCCTGCGTTGCACCCAAATTAGGACTACTTTATTTCAAACCTTGGATGGGCGGGACCGGCCAGAATTTCTGCTACCAGTTCTGGCAAACTGGTGCGAACCTGCTGATGCCCACCACTGGCATCAAGTCAGTTTTGACTTATGGTGACCATTTCAAGATTTTTCTAACTAGAGATTACTCAGAAGTGGAGCCTATTACTGTGTGGCCCCCACAGAGCCATCTGTCCAGAGTGCATTGAAATCCCATGAGTACTGGACATGCCCCCACTTTAAAGCCAGTGTCAAGAGAGGCCATATGTTCTGTCCAGTTTGCAGTCTTCCTAGTCCAGAATGTGGGTTAGAAAGGAGCCACTTGAGCCCTCCATATTACAGGAACCCTAAAGTATGGCTCTTCCTCTTGTTTGTTTTGCAGATAACCAGAGATTATCAGGTAAAGCAGATGTTGGGTTGGGTGACTTTTAACATGTGGTGACTCCACTCCCCCAAATGCCTTTCAGCCACTCTCTTAATTAATCTAGTTCAAGCATGGGGCCATTTATCAAGATTTGGGGCCCTTTTTGCCTTCCATCTGATACCGTAAATATTGGAAAAAATCACCTCCAAAAATAAGTCCCAATGTGTGTTTCAGGAGCAAGTTCCTATTTTAATGTTAGTCTTCCTCTACCCCTTACTCTTTTTAGCTTCCTGTTTCAGAAGAGACTTTTCCATGCCTAAAACTAATCTGGGACCTCTAAAATAACTTTAAATAACACATTTCAACCCCGAGGCTTCTGAAATACAATTTAGCTTTTGTGGGAAGGGGTTTCTTTCTGAGTTTGGGCATGATGTAAAGAATTGGGAAGGCTCCATACAGTCTACATTTTAACAGGACATTTTGTCTTAATTTAGCTGGGCATCAAAAAAAAATTCTACCACATGTGACTGGGTGGACGTGGCCTGTTGACTGCTCTTCGCTATAGAGCTATGAAAATAGAAGCCTCTTCTATTTTCATCACTCTATAGCGAACCTCTGAAGCCATTTCCCCCTTGGTCTCTGTTTTACCCCAAAGTGCCTCCCCAGCCACTCCAGAGTGGCTAGGGAAGTGCTTTGGGGTGAAACAGAGCCCAGGAAATGCCTTTGATGAAGGGGGAAATGGAGCTAGCCGCCTCCGAAGCCTCTTCTAGGAGGAGGTGGGCAGGGAGGGGAGATGGGCAGGGAGGGGAGATGGGTGGGGAGGGGAGGTGGGCGGGGCAGGGTGGGGAGGTGTGCGGGGTCAGCCATTTTTACTACCAGTACGCACGTACTGGTGCAAACCTGCTGATGCCCACCACTGGGTATGACAGCTGTATTTTTCCTGAATATTTCTTAGTGCCAATAGTTTCCATAAGAACAGCTTCTTCCACTGGGATATTTTGACAGCTGCCTTGTCACCTACAACCACACAGAGTGAGCAGTCGGTGGTTCCCACTTTTTTCTGTGGTTTGAGAACAACTCGTGGTTGCAGGGCCACAACTGACTAGAGAGAGGTCTTGAGTGGGAATGACTCTCATTGCAGTTTTGGCTTAGGAAAGTGACCTTTTGGCTTGTAACTCCCAGAATCTCCAGCCAGCACAGACACTGGGGAGGCTTCTGGAAGTTATAAGTCAAAAAGTAAAATTCCCCAACCTCTGTTCTGACTCCAGCAACTGCCTCACTCATTGCTTACTGGTTTCTTTCCTAGGCAAAGAGAAGCCAGCCTTGAATCTCCTCAACTATGAACAAGTTTTGCTGCAGGGGACCAGCCCACTGAGCCAGGTGTCCTCATCTCACGAAAAGTCTCCAAAGTGCTTCTCCTTTAGCCCCTGCTCCAGCAGCCCTCGCCTCACTTCTCCCACAAGCACGCTTTCGCGTAGCCCCCTCAGTCCCATCGTAGTGGAGAAATTCAGCTGGCCTGATGTGCGGGAGCTGAGGTCAAGATATTCCTGTCCGGCAAAGGTTGAGAAATGCAGACCCATGCCTGTTAACAGGAGCTGTTCAGCCCCTGAGAAAATGGTGGATGCTGATAGGGTGCTGGGGGAATTTCCGTGCCCCAAGAGGAATGTGAAAGCAGGGCTGAGATCCCAGCAAGAAGACATGCAGAGCTGTGAAAAGGAGGCCTTTTTTAATTCCCTCTCCAAGGATCACGCCTGCAATGATCAGAAGGAATTGTGCATCACAGCCGAAGCCTCTCTGGAGAACAGTCAACGGGTGATTGTCATGGAGAAGCTGTTGGACACAACCGGAGAACCAGATGAGAGCTATGTACAGATTCGCTCCCCTACATCCCGGGAGAAGATCTCTCTCAAAGCTGTGGTGGAGCGATGCAAAGCCTATCAGGACTCTGAAGAATACCGCAGGCGAGAGGAGGACATTCAAGAAGGAGCGCCCAGGAAAGCACTTCAGCAAGACAGGTTGGACAGACCAGCCAGCAACCACCAAAACCTGGTAAAGAATCTGAGGGAAAAATTCTTGGCCTCGAATTCTAACACCTGAGCACTTGCATTTCATGCCCCTAAGGTTGTGATGGTGAACCTTGGCACTCCAGGTGTTCTTGGACTTCAATTCCCAGAAACCCAAGCCCCTGTGAATTGCTGTGATTCATTCTGCTTGTGCCGTCCTCGTCACTCCTGGAAGTGGAAGTAAAACAAGCTTTTTACTTCTGCTTCCAGGAGCGACAAGGGTGGCGCGGGCCAGATGAATCGCAGTAAACCCATTCATGTGGATTCATGGGGGCTTGGGCTTCTGGAAATAGAAGTCCAAGAATACCTATAGTGCCAAGGTTCACCATCACTGCCCTAAGGTCTGAACTAGGAAGGCTTTGTAATAAGCCACTATTGACATCCTTTCAAAGGATTGGCAGAAATCTGCTTTTCTTTGATTGATTGGCACCTAGCTTCCTCTTTGATCCTTGCACCCTATGCCATGTGGACAGCTCCCTGGAACATCTGTGAAGATGCCGCTGCCTTTGAGAAGTTCTCTGATGGCTATACATTCTGAGCAGGGCTATGCCTTTCCTTAACCATTCCAGTGACCTCATATCAAACTTCCTGCTGCCATCCTGCTCAACAGGGATTTTGGGGTTGGGTTTTTTGGGTGTATGTGTGTGCACGTATGTCTCCTGGAAGCACAGTGGGTTTCCCATTAGAGCAGGGCACACCACAAATCAGCTATCCTGAAGGCCAGATGTAGAAAGTTGTATTCTTCCCTCTGGAACCCGGCATGCTTGGAAGATTCCTATTTTGTAAACCAGAGCAGAAATGTGTGAGTCTTCTTTTGCTCAGTCTCATAGGAGAATAAGTTATTGTTCCAATCTATCTTTTCTTTTGCTTTTTTTTTAAGATGAAATTTTACTGTGGTTGGGAGTCTTGGTTGGTTCCAAGCCTCTTTTTTTGATGAAATGTAATCTAACGATACTGGTTGTGTACACATTTCAGTCTGTACATACTGTGCAATAACCACTTTGGACCAAAGAATGTGGCTTTGGCTTCTTTTTCAATTGGGGTGTGTGTGAAGTGGGTAGAACTGGAAAATATTGCAGTTCTTGGGTTTTGTACTGTTTTCTGAGCACAAGGCTGCACTGGTTTGATGGATATATTTCACAGTCACTGGCACCATGAGCTGATACTGATGTGATTTATGGGGTACGTACCATGTCTCAAGATGTGATACCATGACTCCTGGAGAACCGCACATCCACAGTCCCACTTCTAGTGTGAAGCATACTTTAATGCAAGTCTGTGTTCTCAGGGCAGAGTAAGTCAGTAGGGCAGTGAGAAGAAACATGAAAATCAGTAGAATTGCTCCCACCCCCGATACTTATGTAAGTAGAGCAAAAGCTAATAATCCTTGCCTTTTTATGTGGTGGGATTTTCATTTAATGGTTTCCTTTCCACTAATTTCCATAAGCTAAACCAGAGGTGCCCAAAGTACAGCCCATGGGCCAGATCTGGCCCCTGACACCAATTCATCCGGCCCACACCGTCCTCGTCACTCCCAGAAGTGGAAGTAAAACGTGCTCGTATGGGTGCTTTTTACTTCTTTTTCTGGGAGTGATGAGGGCAGTGTGGACTGGATGAATTGGTGTCCGGGGCCAGATCTGGCCCATGGGCTGTACTTTGGGCATCCCTGGTTTAAGCAGAGAAAATGGCAGAGGATTTGGAAAGACATGAGATCGTGCCTGGGTATCTAGGCTGCCCCAGAAAGCCTCCTTTAAGCTATCCTGGACATTGGAACTCAGCGTTGGAGCATAAGGTTCAGACCCTTCCACAGGCAGGTGGCTTAGGAATTTGACACACACACACCCGCCACTCCATAGCAGCACCCCTTTTCTGTTTGCTCTCTTGGAAACTATTCCAACAAATCCTATGGCCTCTGATGTGTTCTCTCACAGATCACAGGGTGACATTCCTTAATTTTTGTTCTTTTCTTGTTCAGCCTCATTTAAGGTTGGATGTTTTGTCTACATAAGGAATATTCAGCCCTAGCAGCATAGGGTAGTAAATGAAATAAGAGCTGAGCTGCCTAGTTACACCACATAACAATGCTGGGTTGATGAAACAAGTGGGGGGAGTGATTATGTGGGAAGTCAAAATTTGAAATGTGAGATCCACTTTTCATGACCTTTGATGAAAAATACACACACGTTGACAAAGGAACAGTGACAGTCGTATTTTTGAAAGCAAAAATAATAAACCCTTAAGAGAACTGTATCTTTATTGCATTATCATACAATGATCTTTGACCTTGCCTAAGGTTTCTTTCTATTAAAGATTATTCCACAGAATTTTGGGGAGATGAAAATATTCGTTCTCTGAAACAGTGAAAGGACTGCATAATGTATAGCAGAAATAAGGAAGGGATTTTGTCTTTGCATCTCCATCAAAGGAGGTGACTGAAATTTCAGCTTAAAGTTTGCCTCAACAAAGTACAGTAATGGATTTTCTTAATCTAGTGCAAGGGTACATTTCCCTAATAGCTATTTGTACTTATATGGTGCTGCTTTCTACATACTTAAAATACCATGTGTGGTTGCAGAAATCTTTTTCACAACCTTATAAGGTAGGTTATCCTCACCTCTGCATTTCAGAGATAGTGGCTTACCAAAGGCCATATGGTGAGATCATGGTTAAGTTTTGAAGGAGGGACTTGCCCCCAGATAAGTTAGTGATAGAACATTAGACACAAAAATCCCAGAGCCAGGAAATGGTTCATTTGTTCATTTATTAGAAAGTTTTTTTTTAATAAATTGCTTCTGAAACACATTCTGAAGCTTTAGCTCTTTTTCTCTGGACAGTGGAAGCACATTGGAGCAAGTGGAACTTGGTGCCTAGCTGTTAAAAGAGAATTAATCCCAACCCCTAGACCAAGTGGGAGAGGTCTTGGGCTCTTGCAACTGTTCTCCTATTCTCCAAGAAACAGCCCTTGCAACTCTGAAGCAGATCTGTTTTGGGCCTGGTGATTTGATGTGAAACTTCCTTCTAACATACCCTGACTTTTGCATCAAATTGGGGTATGTGTGTGTGTGTGTTAGAAAGTAAGCCTGGTGGGACAACAGCTTAATGGAGGCTAAGTCATTTTGCAGATCAATCCTCCCAGGGAGGAAGAGCTGGGGCAGAACCAGACATGATGAGGGTGTTAGTCACCAGATAGCAAATGATCCCTGCTAGGTAACAAAATGCTCCTGGTCTGTAGTGGCTAAGAGCACGATGCATGAGATGCAGTGGCACCCAAATCACTGTACTGAAAAATTGCCAATCTGGGACCAAATTTGCAATGGGTGTGAGAGTACAGTCCATGGTGGGTTCAACATTATATTCTGGGAAAAGCTATGGTCACAGAATTGGAATATGCTAAAAAAAGAGCCTTTAAGCCTAGCATCATGTTTTCAGTTAACCAAAAATGAACATTTCATTGTACCTTAACTTCAAGCGTGACAGGTGAAAGTACCCTTTAATAAATGAATGGGCAGCTGAGCATCCTAAGAGGTTTTTTAGAAGTGCAATTACATAGCAGGTTCATTCAAGACTTGCACAAGAGTCATCTTATTTTATTCTAGCACTCACATGCATGATACTTTTATATTTTTAAAAATCCCAAAGCTGCATATGTCTTTCTATTCCTTCTCCCTGAGGCCTTTTGGTCACAATTAAACAACATTTTAAAATTTCACACTGAAACTATGTCTTCTAACTTTCTTTGGCTTAATGTTATTCTCTACCTACTTCTGAATTAATATCTTCTGTTATAAACAAGGATTGAAGGGGTGGAGACGAAATCTGACTTTTTAGCACCTCGACTTTAACAGTGTGATGGAAGTCCAATGCCAGTCCAATAGAAAGTAAGCAGAATGGAGAAGTAGCATTTTCTGCTTTCAGTATGGATATTCCCTCACACAGGTGCGCTGAGATAAAGCATACAACATGAGCCCAATGAAAGGTTTGCTGCAAGAGTTCCCTCCTTGATATCCTTTCACTAGCAAAGGCCATAAGGACCCTTCAGTTGAACTTCCATGTTCTGATTTTGAAATAGAAGACAAGGACAAATAGGAATTTTTCTACCCAGAACACTTCAGATGTTAGTCATGCTATATATATATTTTGCTTGCTATCAGAGCCTGCTGCTCTGCAGTGAAATGTACCCATTGTTGATTAGTGTGAGCTCAGGTCTACTTGTATCTACTGAGGATTGGTCTCCAAGTCTTTGTAGCACAGGTACACTAGGAAGTTGTTCATAATTATACACATATGTATATAACACTATGTAATCTCACCTAGCTAAACTCTTGTGATTACAAAGAAAGGGTGTTTTTAATTGACTGTTTCCTTTGACACCACTTCCTATTACTGTAGAGTTTCCAGTTAAGAAGCACAGTCTATTCAGTTATGCTCAGTAACATTACTTGTTCTACAACTCAATTCTATTCTGGCCACTCTGCAAGTTTTCAATTAACTTATAATGTCCAGTTTTCTTCTTCACAGTTTGTTGTATAATCTGCTAGCAAGATTACTGAAAGTGCATTTGACTGACACACCTTCATGTACATTTCCCCTTCAACAAAACCGGAGAGTGGGGAGTTTCCTTTATAACAGTAATGGTTGAAAATAGCACTGAAAAGGGAAAGTCCTGACTCATAAACTCTTGGGTTGCATTACTGTACCGGCACTATTCAGTGGTATCAAGCCTACCCCAAATCAAGAGAACACTACAATAGCAAATTAATAACATCTTTTAAAAAGATTGATAGTTGTCAAATATGACGCTGGAAAACCTGATCTGCCTGTCCATTACATTAGTTAAAAGTCCATGTGGACTACATATTACAGCCCAGGTGACTTGGTGAAGTCTCTTCTTAAGCAACACAAGCCTTTCTGAATGTCCAAAGGTGTTTATAGCTTCCCATGGAGTAAGGAGAATCCAAGCTGTTCTGCGCATGGTGTTTATTGACCTCACTTGATAAGTGTGATAATCATTGGATGCCCCTAGGTTAAGGCACTTTCAGTATGGTATATGGCAGCCACAAAAACTGAGTGGGATATTCCAAAGACAACAGAACAATTGTAATTAGAATCGCAGGAGACCTTAAATCCCAGCCAGTGGTAGCCTTCTCACATAGAGGCCACTGTAGGAAAAAGTGCTCTCCAGGCTCCTCCTAGTGGTGCAGATTACTAGCTCCTAAAGAATATGTCCCCCCCCCCCAAAAAAAAAAAAAAAAGTAATACTGCTAAGCAGCTCTTTGCACAAGGGACAGAATGTTTGCCTTGGAAAAGTGACTTCTGAACTTTATAAAGTTAGCATGGGGTGTTAATCTGCATATAATTTTAAACAGCCATTCACATAAACATCCCAGGCAGAGATCCCTGCAGAAGGGGGCAGTTAGGACTAGCACTGTGCATTTGTAGTGACTGGAAAAAAAACACTCTAAAGGAGCATAAGCAGTGCAGTGAATTATCAAAGGCCATGCTCAGGCACCATATATTTTTAAAGAGGAACAATGGATGAGCCATTTGCTTCTGGAGGGTTGAGCCAACACATTTTCAGCAGCTTGGTGAAAGGTAGGGCACCCAGACTCAGGCTAGTCACAAAATGAACTTCAGCATAAATAAAGGAATAAGACCTCTTTAAGTAATAAAGGGCACAATCCAGCTAAAGTTGATTGCATCAATCTCTCAACAAAGTCAACAAAGTGTTTTTTCCCCCAGTATAATTTAGCAGCAGCAAACTTTAGCTAGACTGTGCGGATACTGTAGGATGCAAGAACCTTGTTCCTCCCCTTCTCCGCTGATCCACATGCATATTTCGGACAATGTCTCTGTTCTAACCAGTTTAGTACAGATGTTGGAATGTGAATATTTCCTTAGATTGTAATGCTGGTCCACTAAAACCAGCAGGGATTCTGCCGCTATTTTAGATGGTGGAAGAATATTTTTGTGAGAAAGAGTTCTGTGCTTTGTGATGTAGTGCTGTGCATGTAGGTACTGTATATGACAGTTTCTTACAGAGAAATTCATCTGGGCTGCTGAAAGCTGACTTTTGGCCTTCCATCATGGGCACTGAAACCAGACGAGAGATTATCATATACTGTACTGTCTGAAAGAGGGGATGATTCATTGATGGTTTAGAGATGGCTGTTAAGTCTGTAACAATTTTGTTCGAGGGAAGGTGTAGAAAAGGTTTTTGTAATGATCCCGAGATGCATATATATCTTTTAGGAAGGAAATGCATTCCAAACCCACATACTGTACTAGGCTTTCATAGTTTTCATCAAGTCTTTGTTGATTTTGCTGTGTTCTTTTTTCTCCATAAGAAAACCTTGAAATCCACCCAGAAAGTTTTCTTTATGAGGGGTGCCCACTTGGACCTACACATAATCCTATGACAAGCTGCTTGTCTTGCTGAATTCTTCTTTTCCAGTGAGCCAAGAGGGATCTTTCCTGGGACCATACTAGTTGTATTTGAGCAGGGGTGGTGTTTTTTTTACTTGAAATGTTGGCTTGATGCCTTTTTCTGGGGGGAAAGACGGAGATCTAGTAGGAAATGAGAAGCAAGGCTGTGTTGGGAAGATGAGAACAGTGTTAAGTGGCACCAGGAGTGTCCACACACTCACACATGCAGTTTTTCATTATGCACAGTAAAAGCATAGGCATCTGACTAGAGCCAGCCACCTCTGTCTGGCTATTTCTTTTTGGGAAAGAAGCTGAATCTCTTCTCTTTGTCTTTCTTGGTCAGGCTCACATCCATGGTAGTGATGGAAGGCAGAGGCAGGCTTTGGGCCTTGGTTTTAATGCTTTGGGATTCAATTATTGCTGTGCTGAGGCCCTGAAGCCAGGTGTGCATCTCGTCCTATGGGAATACCAGTGAAAACAATACCAAGTGTTAAAATCTCTATTGAGTAGCGTTCCAGAAAACAAAAACCTTATTCCAAAACATTTGGAATGTATTCCACATTAAGAAATAAAGTTTGTACATGGTCTAGAGAGTTGGAAGTTCCTCCTCAAAAACATTTTGTCTGAAAATACCAGCCCATAAAAGTGTCTGAGGAACAGAAGGCAAAACTAAACAAGTCAAAATGGCTATGAAGCATATCTACCGAAAGGATGTTTGGCCCAAACATTAAAATGTATACTGCAATCCCATCTGTACTTACCTTACCTGGGGCTTATGGCTGAGTAAACATCTATAGTAGGGGATTCCCAATCTGTGTCCCCCCCCAACTCTTTGCGGCCCTCCAACTTACTTCTTTACTGTTGTCACAAAGTCTTTTCCCTCAGACCCACACTCATCTTCTTGCCTCAAGTTGCACCTTCTGCTGTCCCCCCCCCCCCCCCCCGTCCCTTTCTTACAAAAAAACACCATAGCAACATTGTTCCTTCTGGTCTCCATAGTTCCTTCTTCCACCACCACCACCACCACCCCTTTTTCTTGGTCTTATCCTCCATGCTAGCATTGGGGCCATTCTGGGTGCTTTCTTAGCCACCAGAGCTCAGGTAACGTCAACATTTCTTCATTGACCTCTGAATGTTTACTTTTGATCTAAATTGGTAGGTTAATCATTTTTGTTACATTTTGATTTAAAATGTGGCCCTCTTTAGGCATGGAACACTAATGTGGCCTCCTTGTCCCAGAAAGCTGGGGGGCAACTAAGATATAGGATTGTCCTTTCATTCCCGTTTAAAAAAGAGGCAGGAAGGACAGTGTGTTTATTCTCATTCAGCCTTGTCTAGAGACAGACATTATTTCTGCTTTCCTTTTATGGGAAAGCAAAGCCTAGTTCCTCTCAAAGTGATATTTCCATGGGGAAGCACCAGTATTTCCCCAAGATTTTGTGGCTTACAAAATTGTGCTGTCCCAGAGAATGCAGAAACTCAAGTAACCATTCAACTGCCCTCTGGGATCTCCCACTTCCTCAAAGTTTAACTAAACAGAGAAGCGTTGAATATCTGAAGTGATTTTTTTCTCTCCAAATACACAGGTATGTATGTATGTATGGAGGCAGTGCTTGTTCCAATATCATTCCTCCAAACTGATTTCAGAGATGTCTGGATTTATCATGATAATGGATCCAATCATTTAAATCCTCATTAAGTCAAATGCAAATTGCCTTCTTTCTTCCTAATAAAACTGAAATATTATTTCAGTTTCTTCCCACTCAGTTACATGGGCATGAACCCAGGTGGCACTGCTAGCCAGCACATTTATTAGTCTAAAGGCAAATAAAGGTGGTACCTTTATTACATCACTGAAAACTCACGAGCAAATGCTAGCTAGTGTTTATGATTTCTAGTGGTCTTCTAGAGGCTTCACCCTTTCTTTTGACTTATGTACAAGAACAGGGAAATTTGAAAATGCTATTCATTTTAATGAGTGATAAAACAGTCTAACTCTTCAAAGCCATCAGTAAACTATTCTTTAAGAGGATGAATCATCTAAGGATCTTACAGTATACTGTACTTACCTCATCTTTACCATGGAAGAGCCATTCACTTCCATTGTTGAGTCTACAAAGGACAAAAATTCAGGATGTAATACATCTTTAGCTGCCTACCTTTTGATTTAAAGTATGGCTTTCTAGCTGTGAGGTTCATGTTTTATACATGGATGTACCAATATATGCTGCTGTTACATATGAAGAACTACAGAATTACTGTATATCAGAGAGTAAATAAAAAAGACAAAAGTTGTGGCACCTTAAAGACTAGCTCCCGTATTTAAATATGACCTTTCGTGGATCAAATCCACTTCATCAGACATCAAGTCCACATCATCAGACTTGATACATCCATTACTTCTGATTGTATGTATGCTACAATCTGTGGCTTTAATGCCTGCTGGGGTACATAGAGCCTCCTCAAGGATTGTGGTATTTTTTGAACCATAATTTGGCGTACCCTGGTAGCAGCAACCTTGTGTCACCAGCTAATCTTTCTCACACTAGGTCAGGCGAAAGGAACTGTAACATGAACTCACGAAAAGGTGGCTTCATTTTGGCAGTTTCTCATCTGGCCTAGACATGGAAGAAGAATGCCTGCTGCCCTGAATCACTTACCTGCATACCTTAAGAGGCATCTCTCACCTTTCTTGATAACAGTAAGTTCACCTATATGTGGAAATCATGCCTTGTAAGCCCCTATATGTGCAGGGACCTGCACCGAAAAACACAAAAGGTAAGAATGTTATTAAAGCTAATACACTTGCCCTTACCTCAACTTGAAGACATGTTTTTTCTTCTTATAATCAGCTGCTACTTCACAGAAGGCATTCTTCAGCCGAAAAGGCTCCTCTCCATGGTAAGGCACACCCAAGGCCAGGCTTTTGGCATCCTTATAAAAAGTCAGCTCACTGTTCCTGAGCACACAGTATAATGTATTCCATGATCTACACATAAGAAAGAACATTCCTTATTAAGGATAGCTCCATAGACTTAATCGTGCACTCCTAAACATAGGATGGTATAGTGCAGTGCTTCTTAACCTTTGGTTTTTGGACTCCACTTCCCAGAAGCCTAAGCCAGTACTTAGGCCAATCAGTGTTTTGGTGAATTGACTTAGGCTTCTGGGAATTGAAGTCCAAAAACCAAAGGTTTGAGAAGCACTGATATAGTGGATAGAATGATAGACTAGGACTCGGGAGACTGATTCAAATCCTCACTCATCCATGGAAACTCACTAGTGGACTGATAAAACCACTCCTTGAATATCACACCAGGAAAGCTCTCGGGGTCACTGTAAACCAGTTCTGACTTCATGACACAATAAGGTTTACTCCTTAGCAAACATAACATCCTCTGTTCAATATCCTGTTTTCCATATGTTGTGCTGAAGGACAAAGTTCGGTTTCACTTACCAGTGATAACTTTCGTTCTTCGAGTATATAGTTTGTGAATACACACTATTGGGTTATGCGCCTGCGCAGAACGCCGATCGGAGGCTTGAAAAGCTATTGGTCAAAAGTTTTGGCGGTAAGACCGCCCACCGTACCGCCCACCCTGAGGCGCCCTCGCACCATTTTACCTCAGTTCCATACTTAAGCCAAGCACAGGATAAACCAATCGATCTCATCCGTGCAGCTCAAGAGGGGAGGCAGGGTGGGTAGTGTGTATTCACAAACTATATACTCGAAGAACGAGTATATAGTCCTTCGTATAGTTTGTGAATCCCCACTATTGGGAGATTAGCAAGCTCACATTCACTTGGTCGGTGGGCAGCCGGATGAGATGATCCCACGATGAGTATGAAGGTCCAGTAGATTGATCCGTCAAGGGCGTTGAGTCCGGAGCCCCCTGGTGAGGACGACACGGCCAAGCCTGGCGTCCGCAGTGGCTCTGGTGTCCACCCTGTAGTGCTGGACAAATGTGGAAGGTCTGGACCAGGTGGCAGCCTTACATATGTCCTCGAGCGGTGTGCCCTCCAGGAAAGCAGTGGATGTGGCAACCGCCCTGGTGGAATGCGCCCTGACATGCGGTGGAGGTGGCAGCGAGGCTGACTCGTAGGCCAGGTAGATGGTAGATGTGATCCACTTGGAGAACCTTTGGGCAGAGATGGGTTCACCCTTGGACTGTCCTCCATAAGCCACAAAGAGGCGTTGCGACTTCCTGAACTCCCTTGTCCTGCTGGTGTAAAACAATAAAGCTCGTTTCACAACCAGCGTGTGCCAAGTCCTTTCTTGGGCGTTAGTGGGGTTCCGGAAGAAAGTCGGCAAGGAGATGGTCTGTGCCATATGAAACTGGGAGACCACCTTGGGGAGGAAGGTGATATCCGCTTGGAGAACCACGCGGTCATTGAAAAACTGAAGAAAAGGTGCGTCTGCCCGCAGCGCAACCAGTTCACCAGCTCGTCGAACAGACGTGATAGCCACCAGGAACGCCGTCTTCCACGTGAGGAGATGAATATCCGCGGTAGCCATGGGCTCGAAAGGAGTCCTGGTGAGCGCGTTGAGAACGGCAGACAGTGACCATTGTGCCGTTGGAGTCTTGACCGGAGGGAAGGCGTTCCGTAGTCCCTTAAGGAAACGCTTCACCGTTTGGTCGCGAAAGGCACCAGAAGCGGGCGAACCAGCCGGAGAGTGAGCCACCACCGCTGCGAGGTGGACTCGGATGGAGGTGATGCTAAGACCGGACTCCGCTAGATGGAGGAGGTAGGTCAAAACATCCTGCAGTCCCACCTGTGGCGGGGACGTCTACTGGGATGCCAGAAAAGCACAAAAGCGTCTGTATTTGGAAGTGTAAGACTTCCTTGTGGAAGGGCGCCGTGCTAGTTCCAGGATCCTGGATAGTCTGGGGTTATCCTCCACGTGGTGAGGTGGAGGCTGGGCAGATCCGAATGGTGAAGCTGGCCGTGCTCCATTTGGAGAAGCGTTGGTGATTCCGGCAGTGTGCGATACTGTGACGACATGCGTAACAGTAGCGGAAACCAGGGCTGGCTAGGCCATGCTGGGGCCACAAGAATTGCATTGGTCCTGTGTTGGTACATCCTGGTGAGGACCTTCTGGACCAGAGGAAACGGAGGAAAGGCGTAGAGATAGTCCTGATCCCACCGTTTCATGAAGGCATCGCCCTCGGAGTTCAGTCCGATGCCTGCCCTGGAGCAGTACCTGTGGCATTTCTTGTTGGACTCCGATGCAAAGAGCGTCCCCCAGGCCTCGCAAAGCGACTGAAATACCTCGTCGTTCAGTTCCCATTCGTGGGTCGTCGAGGTGAGACGGCTGAGATGGTCGGCCAAAACATTCAGTTTGCCCTGAATGTGCACTCCAATCGGGAAAATGTGTCTTTCCAGGCACCATTCCCAGAGTTGCACAGCAAGGTACAGAAGGGTGGTGGATCGCGTTCCTCCCTGCTTGTTCAGGTATGCCACCGCCGTGGTATTGTCCAAGGCCACTTGAACCGCCTTGCCGGTGAGTAGGGTCTCGAAGGAACGTAGGGCCTTCCAAACGGCCAGAAGTTCCAAGTAGTTGATATGGTGCACCATTTCGTGAGGTGACCAAGCGTTGTTGACCATGAGAGTCCCGCAGGCAGCCCCCCAGCCGAGGTTGCTTGCGTCGGTCAATACCTGCAATGAGGGTTGCGGGGGGTAAAAGCTCTTCCCCGTGGCCACATTGAGTGGTGTCGTCCACCACAGCAGCTGGTCCATCAGCTCCGGAGATGGGGTCAACCGTTTAGACTGGCTCTCCCGGAGCGCATCGAATTTGTGAAGGAGCCACGACTGCAGGGACCGGAACTTCAACTTGGCGTGAGGGATTACCGCCATCGTTGAGGCCATGAGGCCTAGAAGTCTCTGAGCCTTTTTCGCCCGGATGAACGGTTTGGTGCAAAAGTCGCTTACCCCTTGCGCAATGTCCTGCAAGCGTTTCTGGGGGGCGAAGGCTCTGGTAGTAAGCGAGTCGAGTACCGCTCCAATGTACTCGACACGCTGAGAGGGGATCAACTTCGATTTGGTGAAGTTGATCCTGAGGCCGAGACTCTCCATGAGGTGGACCGTGAATTGTGTGTCCAGAATGGCCGACGAGCTGGTGGGGGATACAATCAGCCAGTCGTCAATGTACGGGAAGACCCTGATTCCCCACTGGCGAAGGAAGGCAGCCACTGGAGCCATGCACTTGGTGAAGACCCATGATGCCGTGGCCAGACCGAACGGTAGACACCGGTACTGGTACACGGAATCGCCGATGCGGAATCGAAGGAACCTTCGGTGCTCCTCGAGGATGAAGACATGGAAGTAAGCGTCCTTGAGGTCTATGACTATGAACCAGTCCCCTTTGTTGATGAGGGGGAGGACGGTCTGCAGGATCACCATCTGGAACTTCCTAGTGTGGATGCACTTGTTGAGGCAACGTAGGTCCAGAATTGGGCGAAGTCCTCCGTCCTTCTTCTGAACCACGAAGTACCTCGAGTAGAAGCCGTTGTCCCAGTCGGGCGGCGTTACCCACTCGATGGCTCCCTTGGACAGAAGAGTTGATATTTCTTCCTCCAAATGGGGGGACGAGATGGTGAAACGATGTCTTCCTACCCGAGGCGCCTGCACGAACTCGATGGCGTAGCCAGAGGACAAGATCTTTAAGACCCACCGGTCGTCCGTGATGCCTGACCATACCTGGAGGAAGTTCCGGAGGGGAAGGTACGGGATGTGGAGCGAGAGAGACTCGGCCGTCGCAGCTTCAAACCCTGGACTTGGACTTCGCGTCGGAACGCTTGCCCTGCCCATAAGGCTGGTAACGGGACTTGTGCTGGCGCCGTTGCTTGTAGGGGCCAGACCTGGGCTGTTCTGCAGGGCCACCTTGTTGCTGTGGGTTTCCCTGATACCGCCGCGTGAAAGGTTGGAACCTCGGCCTGGCAGGCGGAGCCGGCGTGGTAAGTCCCAGGAACTTGGCCGTAGAGTTCGTTTGCCGCATTTCGTTCAGGACCTTATCGGTGTCCTGCCCGAATAGGCCCTGTCCGTCGAACGGGAACTCCTCGATGAGCTTTTTCATAGCATCATCGAGGGAGGTGCCCCTGAGCCAGGCATGACGACGGAGCAAAATAGCGGAAGCCATGTCTTTTGCCGCATAATCATTGATGTGCCTGGCCGTTCTCATCTGCTGCTCCGATAGAAAGTCCCCTTCGGATGCCAGCGCGTCGAACCGCTTCTGAGCTTCGGCGGGTAGCGTAGCCGACAGGACCTTCACCTGCTCCCAGAGGTGGGACTGATAAAGGCCCATGGCAGCTGAGTAGTTGGCGGCTCGGAGAAAGAGGGAACCGGTGGCGTAGAACTTACGGCCCACCGCATCCAGCTTCTTCCCTTCCGGAGTCGAAGGTACCGGAAAACCGCTGGTGGCCGTCCTGTGCTGGAAGGCCTTGACCACCAGTGAGTTCGGCAAGGGGTGAGCTTGGAGGAACTCAACGTTCTCGTCCAGGACTCTGTACATGCCGTCGAGCCTGGACGAAACGGAGTGCGATGATACTGGCTTCTTCCATGTCGCCTTCGCTGACGTCAACATGGACGGAAGCATTGTGATGTGGACCGGCCGAATCGCTCGTCTGTCCAGTTTGGCGGTCATTTGGTCCTCGCCCTCCAGTGGTGGCTGGTCCACCTTCAGGTTCAGGGCGGTCCCCAAGCGTGTCAGCATTGCCGTGAGCGAGCGTTGATCCTCACCACGCGGTGGGTCAACCGCGCCGATGGCTTGGTCCGGCGTCTTGTCGGCGTCGACGTCTCCCTCATCTTCCTCCGAAGACGCGCTGGAGTCATCGGAAGACGAGGGAGGGACCCTGGTGTCCACGTCGGGACCGCGCCAGTACGGCCTGGGCGGGTCGACGGGATGGGATTCCACCGCATCGACGTCTGGACCACACCAAGACGATATGGGTGGGCCAGCGGAGCGGACACTCGACCCTCGTGAGGTCGGTGGAGCCACAGTAGGACCAACATCCCTGGGGCTTGCGGTGGTCGGCACCGGAGCCGCAGAGGCCGCAGGCATGGAGGTCTTGAACTGCTGGGCAAACGACTTTGCCATGGCCTCGAACATCCCCTTGAAGAACTCCATCTGGGATGCATCCACCGCCGATGGTTGGGACGAAACGGTGGTTGGGAGGGTCGGAGACGAAACGGTGGCCGGCATGGTGACTGCCGTTTCATCGATAGTTGGAGTCCTAGGTCTTGGGGAGACGGACGCCTGCCTCGTGGGTGAACGGCCCCTCCCCCGAGGAGGAGACGGGAGGACCTGCAGTGGGCGAGCTGGAGCCCCAGCCCTGCGACCTTTTTCAGGAGATCCCGAAGAGGACCGTTCCCCCCAAATGGAAGATCCGGGTGACGGACATCTCGCGACCGAGAACGGAGGCGAAGGCCCCGGAGAGATGGGAGGGCGAGGAGTAGGCGGGAGAGATCGCCTCTTCTCCGACCCATGTTTCCTCTTCTTTTCCCCATTTTTGTCCTTCTTCTTCTTCTTCCTGATGGAGAGAGTGGAAGAAGAAGCAGGAGGTGGAGGAGGCTGAGATGCACCAGCAGAGGTAGAAGCGGCCGCGGCGGGAGCCAAAACGAGCTCCATCAGGTGGGCTTTCAGCCGGTTGCTCCGGTTCTGCACTGCAAGCCGGGTAAAGTTCTTGCAGTGAGGGCAGGACTGGCTCTGGTGAGACTCTCCCAGGCAGAAAAGACAAAGGCTATGCCCGTCGGAAGCAGGGAACTTCTTGAGGCAAGCAGAACACTGCTTGAAGGCTGCAGCCATCAAAGAAAAATTCTTCCAACGGAAGGTTCGAGAAGGTGGGCACCCCGAAGGGCAGGCCAGCCGCCACCCCCTTGAGGGGGGAAACGGTGACCGGAGCGAGTAGGCAACTGAGTCCACCAGAAGGAAGAAACAGCGCCGGGGTGGCAATCCTGCCCGAAGGACAAGATCGCCGAAAAAATTGTTGAACGTTAGCCAAAGACTTTCCCTCAGAAGGGCGAAAAAAATTGAGGAAGCTCTCAACGATCGTCCTGCTGCTACGGCGGAAAGAAGAGAACTGAGGTAAAATGGCGCGAGGGCGCCTCAGGGTGGGCGGTACGGTGGGCGTTCTTACCGCCAAAACTTTTGACCAATAGCTTTTCAAGCCTCCGATCGGCGTTCTGCGCAGGCGCATAACCCAATAGTGGGGATTCACAAACTATACGAAGGAGAACCAAGAAACAATCTACATGAATAACTGTACCTGTTGGAAGCCCGTTTGTTAGGTGCTTCTAGATCATGCTTTCGTCCCAGGTATCCTTCAAGTTGTACACTGTGAGATCTATCCAACTGTGCAGGAAGGGTTGCTGTTTCATCTATTTCACTCACTGGGGTCTGGGGCACTCTAAACACTGATTCATTCATGGAGGTTTCTTCATCAGCTCTGATCTCTGTCTCTGGCAGCTCTTCTGAAACAGTTTCATGGCCTGGCTTCTGATTTTCTTGTACCTGCTGTGAACATGTCAAATTTTAATTGAAAGTGGAATTAGTTTAGTGCAACGTTTGGGACTTCCATTCTATTCCACTGGAAGAATGGAATGCAGAAGACAGTAGAAGACTACAATAAGGTTCTGGATTGAATCATTTCTGGATTGAAAGAAGGGTTTTTAATGTAGCCTGCAAATGCGTGAGGGAAAATAGTACTCTGGCAGAACTGTCTATCTAGAGAAGCTCTCTACTGTATTTTGAATGCCATCTACAGGGAGCTGCTGTTTTTCAAGAATGAAAGCGTCACATGATGGCACTACAGTCCAGAATCCTACTACTTCAGTTTATAACTTCACTGTTTTTACCAAACTTACATTACTTATATTTACCAAACTGTTACATTGGTAACAGGGGAGACAGTGTACTGCTCCTTATGGTTTTGGAAAACAAAAGAATCCATGTGAGGGGAGAACCAACAATTTCTTTCCTCCACACATGATATTATTAGCACTTTTAGAACTTGAGGTGATGCTGAAGTGGGAAGAAACTTCAGAAGTGCAACTGAAGCAGAATGCAGCAGGTAAAAATCTTAAGATAGGTTTCCACATCATATATACCTATTGTGCGTAAGCTGCTTTTAATGCCTTTTCCTTAAGATGTCAAAATTCACTCTTCAGGCTCAAAACTAGTGGGAACATCTTCTCTCCTGAGGGCTGCATTATCAAGACGGTCTTCTATTACAGACTACTCCACACTATATCTTGATTATACACACAAACCATAAGGGCTATTATATTTAAAGGCTATTAAAACTTTAATGAAATGCCTTCTTTTAAAAGCCACATTCTAACAAATTGCCTCAAATTGTGTACGATTAAGAGCGTGATCAATCCCTGTGGATAGAACAGTCCTTTAACCGAAACCACTGCTCCAAGGGTTCTAGCCCAGGGGTGGGCAACCTTTTTGGAATGGAAAGTCTGCATGTTCCCCAATCTCGTTCTGTGCAGGACAATGACAATAAAGATTTATCTAATGACACTGTCCACCTGCAGTAACCTTTGGAAAGTTTAACTCCCTTCACTCTGCCATCCAAGTGCCTGTGCCGCTAAGATGCACCACCGGCCGGCGTTCCTGGGCACCGCCCTCCCCCCTTGCCCTGGGACTTAAAAGGCGAGGAGGTGCTGGGCGAGCTGCCGCCGCCACACTCCTAGCCCCAGTGGGGACGAAGAGGCCCTCCTGGCCATATCACCGGCCAGTGTTCCTGGGCCTCACCCTCCCCCCTCGCCCTGGGACTTAAAAGGTGAGGTACTCTTTCTCTGTTGGGATGACTGTCATTGAGTTTCTATTGATATATGTTTTTGAACTTGATTGTTGTATTATTTAATTTATCTTAATTGTACTGAAATTTTTATATTGTATTCTTTGTTTATGGACTGATATGTATTATTGTATAACTTAATATGTTGTTGGCCACCTTGAATCAGCTTCGGCTTGAGAAAGGCGGGATATAAATTAAATTGGAATTGGGTGGCAGAGCATTCGTCTGTGACACATAGTAGTGGGTAAGGCTGTGGATAGGAAGCAACATCACGCCCAGAGGGGAAAAAGTAAAACCTCATAAGCAAGGAAGAGCCTTCCAAATTAAGTTCATTTGTAGTGTGGGAAATGACCACAAGTAGAGGGTGGGGACTGTGCTGCAGCTGCCTGCTTTTTCATAGCAAATGGGCAAATAAAATAAAAAAGACAGCCACAGAATTTTAGTAATGAAGGGAAGACAACAGATGAGGCTGCATGTTGCTCACATCACCTCTAAACCTATACCTCCATATGTAATCTCATAGTGTTAAAGAATGGGAAGCAGCACCTTGTACTGTATAATAATTAAAGCATGGAGGGAGGAATACATGGGAAAACACCACACCTTGGTCTTCTTTCCTTAAGAATCGGTATGGGATAATGATGGTCTTAAGACAATCTCACACATACACTATAACTCACTCACTTGATCTCAATCGCACATACATCGTATGAACAGATTTATTTTGTGTGATGTGTGTTTCTGAACAGATTCCAGAGCCACTCACAGCTCCATTCATTCGCACATAGGTACAATTTTCTATGTACACAACTGGGTTGACATAAACGTGCTGAGGCCTTCCTTCACGGACAAGGAGGAAATGTAAGAGTGGCCACCAGAAATTCTACTGATTTTGATTTCCTTCTGCCTTATAAGGTCTGTGATCAGGACTTTATTCATCCATATCAGCCTGCATGAAAATTGGGATCAGCTGCTAAAGTCATGGTTTCTGCTCCAACGGCAAATGACTAGTAAGAAGCAAGGGCTGAGCCTTTTCTTTGGTGGCCCAATATATTTAGAATATCACGGAAAAGCACTTTGGTTTCTTTTACTTTGATACTTGAAGATTTTTTTTAAAAAAAAATCCCACTCTGTATCTAGGTAATTTTTAAATGCTATGTTTTAGCAGATAATTTTAAATCGGCTGCTACCATCTTTTAATGTGATTTAAAACATTTTAAAATGTTATACAATGTGTACTTTATATTTTTAAGTGACTGTATTTATTGATGATTTGATATTTGAAATACCTATCTTATAAAGGCTGATATACTAGAAGGCAGCTTAAAAATTTAACAAATCAAATCCTGAAATGTATATATTTGTGTGTCATATTGAAATCTGTCAGCCAACAAGTGGTCAATCCAAAGGGTCTAATATTATATCTTTACCTATAAGGAGGGACGTTAACCGTTGGAATCCAGCAAAGGCTCCCGCACCCGTCCCTACTATCCCCTACCGACATACCTGTCAAGTTTTGGATTTGGAAAGAAGGGAAATTTGCCAGCAAATACGGGATAGTTGACAGGTATGCTTATCCTTTGCTGCCCTCCAATGGCGGCAATAGGGCATTGCATTCTAATTAATACGGGATGACGGCAGGGAAGAGGGTAAAATAAGGGGTTTTCCCAGCCAATACAGCTATGCCTACCGAGCCTCCGCACTTACCTTTACCCGACCTGACCATCGCCGCAAGGGTCCAGCAGTTGCCAGTGAGGCAACCGCCCCATGAACGCAAAAAAATAAAACTATGTTTCCCAGCCTCTGCCGTGCCACCTCTCAGCCAATGAGGCTGAAAGGCGCGAGCGTGGAGGAGGCTGGGCAGCCGGCATGGCGATTTTTTACCCAAAAAAAGTAAGTGGGGTGGGAGAGAGGGATGGGGGGAGGAACGGCCCCGGGAACCCCACCCCCCAACACCTTGCCCCCCTCCCTGCCCCCTTACCTTTTGCCGGGTGTCCCGTTCCCCCCAGTGTGGCCTTCTCCGCTGGAATGAGCACCGGACTGTCCTCCATCCCTGTCAGCATCAAAGCCTTAATGCCCGGAGGGACAAAGGCTAGGCCAGTCCACGTACCAATGCAGAAGGCCGCACCTGGGGGAACGGGCCAGCTACCAAACGGTAAGAGAACCAGCCCGGGAACCCCATCGCCCCTCACCTCGCCCCCCCCCCCCCAGTCCCTGTCCTCCCCCCTTAACTTTTCGTGGCTGCCCCTTTCCCCAGCGCAGCCACCTACTTGCTTTCAACGGGGGTGGGGGGCAAAGTCCCCCGCACCATGCTGAAAGCAAAACAAATCCCCGGTAAGCAAAGACAGCAAATGGAGCTCCGGTCGCTGTCTTTACTTCCTGAGGAAGTGCATCGCTTTCAGCGGGGGGAGGGCAGGGAGCGAAGGCACTGGTGCCTTCACCCCACCACCGTTGAAAGCCAACCAATTTCCCCAGGAAGCAAAGACAACGGCCAAAACCCCATTCACTGTCTTTGCTTACCAGGGAATTCCCCCCTCGCCGCCGCCACCGCCACCAGTGAAGCCAGGCCTCGGGAACCACCACCACCATCGCCGCCGCAACTGCCGGGGTTACCGCGGCCTGGCCAGCGAAGCCAGTCCACGGGACCCCCACACACACCATCGCTGCAGCCGCTGGGGTTACTGCAGCCTGGCTAGCGAGGCCAGGCCATGGGAAACCCTCCCCCCACACCACCCACCGACCGTGTGTGCTAGCAATATAATAAATATGATGATGCAATATTAGCGTTTAATAGCTAACACTGTCTGACATTAGTTTGCAGTTGGCACACAAATGCCAGCTCCATCAGTTTTCATGAAGGCAAAGAAAGAAACTTCCATCACACTAGCAACTGAATCCTACCAAAATGCTGAAGCTTCCTATACCTGGTAAACACTGAACTGATGTGAAAGCAGAAAATGCTTATCTTTTTAAAAAAGAAATGTTACAAGAACCTATGTTGCAGGGCAGACTAACCATGCCAGGGAGATATTATTCCAAAGACAAAAGAAAACACTCTCCCCACTGCTGGAGAAGGAGCAAGGGCTATCAGCTATCCTCTGGAACATGTCATTAGACCTTTAGTAAAGGTAAAGATTGCCCTTGCTTGAAAGCCAGTCGTATCCGACTCTAGGGTTCAGTGCTCATCTCTGTTTATAGCCAAAGAGCTAGCCCTGTCTGTGTTTGCAGATGCTTCTGTGGACACGTGGCATGCATGACTAAACACTGGAGTGCACAGAACACTGTTTACCTTCCCACCAAAGTGGTTCCTATTTATCTACTTGCAATTTATTGCTTTTGAACTGTTAGGTTGGCAGGGGCTGGGACAGACAGGAGCTCACTTCGTTGTGCAGTACTCTGGTCTCGAACTGCTGATCTGCTGACCTTCCAGTCATCACGTTCAGCGTCTTAACCACTAAGCCACCACAGTCCCCATTAGATCCTTAAGGCCGTGCTAATTGGTTATCCAGCCCCATCCTTCCTGGAAAATGTAAAAAAGAAGCAGGCATCTCTGGCAGAGAACTGGCAGCATTCTCATCTCAGGATTGCTGAAAGCCAAGTCTTTTATGACACAAATGTTTACAGTGTAGATATGAGCAAGGGCATGCTGGTTATGCTAAAAGGGCGCTAGACAGCGAGTAACAAAGGCATCTAACCCTAACAAAATGCATACGTTCCCACCCACCTTCTAATTCAACTCCCTGCTGGGAATTCGAACCAACAACCTCCTGCTTACAAGGCAAAATTGCAACCTCTAAGCCACTATGACTCTGCTGTCAATGGAGCTGCTTTTCTAATCTTATCTTTGGCAGCACAGGAGGAGGCATTGCAGCTCAGCTTGGCTCTTTGGATTGGCACCCAAGGGGGGGCACCATGGTACTGAGGGCCTGGGAGGCACCCCGGGCTGAGTCCCGGTTGCCCGGTGGGCCAGCCCATCACTGGATATGAGCATGAATTGAAATGGCTACAGTTAGATTGAAAGTGATTCATTGTTCAGTTTAAACATAAGTATTTTAATGTTAGTTTTATTATACTTGAGAGTTGCTTGTGGAGGGGCCATTACCTCTCAACACATACATTACTATTTCCTTTGTGTTTTCAACACTGATAATTGAAGGTTTACTGTGACTTTTGTGTGTGTCAAGAAGCACAGTTAACATCTCAAGTAAGAGATGATTCTGACCATCAGAGCCAGAGTTAGTGTCACTGCAGGGAGCCAGAGAAATAAAGGTAGTGCAATCTGATGCACTTGTATTCAGAAGTAGGTCCCATTAGATTAAATGAGACTTGCACCCAGGGAAACATAAAGATTTCAACAGAGTTCTAAAACAACTGTTGTTTTCTGTGATGTGGATTATACAGTGTAGCCAGCTGTACCTCAGCATGTATTCAACATTAAACCAGCTGTGCTGCATAGCACTGGTCTTATGGGATGAGTCTGCATTGGCATCACACACATTAAGATAATCACAAATCTGTGATGTGTGCTTATGCATGCATGGATTTTAATTCCAGGTTAACTATTTGGTGAGAGGACAAGATGACGACACCACAGGCAAGATTCCTTATTCTTAACAAATACTGAATCATGATGAATCAATGTAGAGGTTAGAAAATCCCTTGAGGAGATTCTTACTGATTCTGCTATATCTGTCTTTTAAGCTGCCATTAGTTTTCCTGAAGCTGCAGTGAGGCCAGCGCTGGCCTTCGTCCCCAGGGCTGCGGGGAGAAGATGGGCTCTCCCCACAACCCCGCCGAAGCCGCACAGGAAGAGGAGGGGCTCCCCTCCTCCCCGTCAAAGTCGCGGCAAGGCCAGCACCAGCCTTTGTTCCCAGGGCCACGGGGAGATGGGCTCTCCCCACTATCCTGACAAAGCTGCGCGGGGAGAAGAGGGGATCCCCCTGCTCCCCACTGAAGCTGCGGTGAGGCCGCTGCCAGCCTTTGTCCCCGGGGCCACGGGGAGAAGATGGGCTCCCCCTCCTCCCCGCTACCGCGCCGCATTTGGCCCTTGCCTGTCGGAGAAAGCAAGCCCCTTCTCCGACAGGCAAGGGCTGAATGTGGAAGGCGATAGTTTCCCTCCGGGAGGCGAAGGCAAAGAACAGAGTGCCGTTCCGCCTTCGTCTCCCGGAGGGAAGTGGTTCGCTTTTCTCGGTTGGCAGGGTCCAAAAGCTTTTGTCCCCCGTCCCACGTGGAAGGCAATAGCTTCCCTCCGTGAGGTGAAGGCGGAACGGAGTGCTGTTCTGCCATCATCTCCCAAAGGGAAGTGGATCGCACGTCAGCGCAGCGCAGGCTGTCCCTCCTCCTCCGCGCTTTTGTTCTTCAGCCTGATTGGCTCAGGGGTTGCACGGCGCAGAGGACGCTGGGAAGGGTAGGGTTTTTTGTTTGTCTTAGTGGGACGTTTGCCCCACTCTCGGCTTCCGGACCCTTGCGGCGATGCTTGCAGGGTCAAAAGGTAAGTGTGGCCGGCTCAGTACAGGATGGTCAGGATGGGTGTGGCCACGCATGCCGGAAAAGCACGGCCCATCCACCATTTTATAGGTATAGATTCTATTCTTCTCCACCCCACCTATCATCCTTTAGATAAATCATTTTTGCTCCCTTGGTGGAAAAGCTCTAAACTAAGGTAAAGGTAAAGGTCACCCTTACTCAAAAGCCAGTCGTATCCAATTCTAGGGTTCCGTGCTCATCCCTGTTTATAGCAAAAGAGCCAGTACTGTCTGTGTCTGCAGATGTTTCTGTGGACATGTGGAAGGCATACCTTGACACCGGAATGCACGGAACGCTGTTTACCTTCCCGCTGAAGTGGTACCTGTTTATCTACCTGCAATTTCTTGCTTTCGAACAGCTAGGTTGGCAGGAGCTATCTGTATCTCCAGTTCAAATACAACACAATATACCATTTTATAATGTAGAACACAAGAGTCATCGTGGGTCTTAACTCTCTGCAGTCCTCAAAAAGCAGACAAGGGGGTAGGTTTATTTCAGTGTCCTTGGCACGGAAGGGCAGTTGTAAGGCACCATTCTTGTAATTTCTCTTGTCTTGTGGAAGACATATGACTTCTTGGAAAATTCATCACTTTGTTGACTCAAGTGTGTGTGCATATTGGAACTCTGGCATCATTAAAAATACATTCCATGAGGCACATACATTCAGTAATTCTATCTTTACAGAAAACAACAACAAGGAGTCTTATGGCACCTTAACGGCTAACAAATTGTATTAAGGCAGAAGATCCTGTGGACTACAGCCCACTTAAGCAGCTATAACTGAGCTGATTAAGTGGTAGCTGATTAAGTGGGCTGTACAGCATATAAAAGCTTATGCCATAAATAAAATGTGTCAGCCTTCAAGGTGACACAGAACTACTTTTGTTGAAACAGGCTAACACAATTACTATCCTGGGAAATATTTTCACAGACAACAGATTTTGAAATCCTTACCTGTTCTATCAAAACCAACCAAAAATGTAAAAAGCTCAAATTTGAACCTATCTATATCCCTATCCATGAGGTGCAGCCTGCTTTTCAAAACTAGATGAGCAGCAACCTCTTTGGCAGACAGCAGCTTATTTCTGTACTAGTTTGTTCTTAGCTCAGGGTAAGATCAGATGGGGATTCTCCCTGTGCTTTTGTCCAGGTTGGGAATTAGCAGCTTTGCTCCTTTTCCCAGCAACCATGTGACATACAGGCTACTGCAAACCCACCAATCCAGATCAATGCCTAACTGAACCTTTTGGGGATCCTGGTAGAGGCTACTGTATTTTTTTATTCAGTTCCAGCATGTGTAATTGAACCAAAGCAGATTGCTCAAGGTGTTACTTTGCTTAAACAACTTCATACTACTGAGAAACTGAAAGTTTCCACCAGCTCTTCCCACAGAGAAGAAAGGATACTGTCTGTCTGTCTGTCTATGGTTCCTAATGTGGTGCCCGTGCTCCACAGGGAGACTTCAATTCCCAGAAGCCTTAGTCAGTACATTGGCTGATCAGTGCTTTGGGGAATTTACTTAGGTTTCTGGGAATTAAAAGTTCAAAAACCAAAGATTGGTAAATTCTGGTCTAAGGTCTTGTAAGGCAGTGCTGAATTAGCTGCTCAGCAAGCTAATGAAGTGCTATTTCACTTAGGATTTTTTTTTAAAAAAAATTCCTCTTTCTTCCCCATGGAGGAGGAGACAAGAGGGGACAAACAAAGAGATGTTCCTCCTTTCTTAATTTCCCTTTAAAGAGAGAAGGCCAGATAAGGTCACTTGAAGTACTGTATAGTGTGGTTTCCTGCCCATAAACCAACCAAATCTTGCACGAAGGTGCAAATATTGACCCACATGACATACCACAACTCAAAGTGACCTTGGTTGACACAATATAGCCCAATCCAGCTTGGGTCTATTTGGCTGCATGGTTGCACCATCAGTTTGTGTTCTATTACTATGCAATTGCTACCATAGGTGAGGCATGCACATTGCCAAATTCATCCAGATACCACTGCTGGGGGAAATTGCCCCTGCCTTACTTTGCTTTTTCAGTGATGTAGCACAAACACCAGGAAAAATCTCTGGACCCCCCCCCCCCAAAAAAAAAAAAAAAAACAAAAACAAAAAAACCCCAGCTGTGCTTGTTTGCTGTGACCTGAAGGCTTTCTTGGAGCATGCCACTGAACAAGGCCATTGAGGGACAAATTGTCCCATGGTCTTTTGCTATTCCTAAAAAACCAACTCTACCCATGAGTGATTCAGCAAGTCAACTCTGTTGCACCACATTTTGTCCAGAGAAATCACCAACGTGTCCTTAAATATGTGCAGAGAGTAAGTGATCACAATTAGGGTTGCCATACGTCCCAGAAACCGGGATTGTCCCGGATTCAAGGTCCCAAAAAATTGTCTTGGCCAGTTCAATAAAATTCATGTTAAAGTCTCAGATTTTTAAACTTACTGATTGTAAGTTTACACCATTAAAATAACGTTGTGCCACCTTAAAGACTCACTTATAGCAGTTAGTCTTTAACGCACCCATCCACCACCCCAGCTCATCTGTCGAGGCTCTTGGAGGAGCCAATGCCATCCCTGCCCCTCCCAAGAGTCCAATTAGGAGGCTGCCCCTGCCCCATTCTCAGGGGAAGGCGCACCGAGCAGGGCGGATGCAGGACCAGGTTCCCCCTCATGGGACTGTGCGCTTTTGGGGTGGCAGCATCTTCCTCTCCCCATGCATGCATGCACCCCGCTGCCTCATCCATCATCCTCTCCCCTCCATTCCCTCACTCTTCCTCTGGCGCTTCAGAGTCACCAAAATGGGAGAGCCGATGCTTTTGAGTCTGAGGTAAATTCTTCTCTCTTTGACAGGTGTGGGAAGAAATGGGGTGGAGAGGGGCTTTTCTCTGCCTTTACTTGTAAGTAGACCCACCTGGGGAAACACACCTGCCAATTTTGGCAAGTATACTTCTGTCCCGGTTTTGTGGGAGAGAATTATGGCAACTCTAATCACAATTGACCTTAGAAGAAAACTAAGGTTACATATATGTATTGAAGCGGCTTCAGTTGCTATTTTCTTTGTGATTTGCCATAAAAATATACTTTAAAGGTGATTACCATACAAACCCAGTTATTCCCAATGTCATCAAAGTCAGCAGCAACAGGTCACCAAGTTTAACAGAACAAGCAGTCTAGAAGCAGATAAGAAAAAGAAACCCCACAGGGCTCTCATTCTCTCTCTGTCTTCATCTTTTCAAAATTCTGTTCCCAGATTGCCTGGGAGATACAAATAATTGCCCCGGGATCCTGCTATATTGCCAGGCCAGATGGGACTAACAATTCATTTGGCTTACCATAAACAGGTCAAGATATCTCAGAATGTTTGAAACATCCTTTCTAATTGTCGAGCTACAGTTATTACTGCAGTTATGGAGGCTTTTTGGCAGAACAATTCACAAATGAGATTGCTGCCAGACTTTTTGTAACAGACCTCAGCACCAAGTATGATCAAAGCCCATTTGGCTGGGATTGGAAAGAAGTGTCCAGGACATACCTGTCAAGTATCCTGGATTGGCCGGGATTTCCCGTATTTCCGCGCCGATTTTCTCCATTTCCCGCCCAGAGCTGCTGCTACCCCCTAATTTGGCAGCGGGGGGAAAGGAGGTACTGCGCATCCCTTCTGCACAGGTCCTTTCTACACATGCGTAGAACCTTTCTACGCATGCGTAGAAGGCTTCTGTGCAAAAGGGGATGCGTAGAAGCCTACGCAAGTGTAAAAGTGACCTGCGCAGAAACGTTCTGTGCAGGTCCATTCTACGCGTGCGTAAAAGCCTTCTACGCATGCGTGAAAGCCTACGCATGCATAGAAGCGACCTGCACAGAACGTTTCTGCGCAGGTCACTTCTATGCATGCGTAGAAGGCTTTTACGCATGGGTAGAATGGACCTGCGCAGAAACGTTCTGCGCAGGTCCCGTAGTCTCCGGAGCTGCACTTGACAGGTATGGTTCAGGATCCTAAAGCTTAGCATCCTGGAGGAGAAAGAAAGGTTACATGAGAAGAAGCATAAGAGAAGAAGACAGGCAGAGACTGAAGGAATATTTCGTATGCTATGTCCAGCAAAAATACTCTAGTAGTGAACTAAGCGAGAAAAGGAAGAAAGTTGATACGATAGTGATCATTTATTGAGGACCTGAATATTTCAAAAAATGTTGTGTCAGGTTGGCAAGAGCAAGATATTAAAGGAATTTCCAGGATTTCAAAAGCAAGCTTTCTGAGGGAATTAGAAGGCAAAGATGGAAGAAGGGCAGCAATGAAAGTAAGTATAACAGTTGAGAACAAAGCATGAGCACATAAAAGCACGAAGGCTTATAGAAAGCAACAGAAGTTTCAAAGAAAGGCTGCTGGATACTGCATGTACAGGTATAAACTGAAGAACAGCCGAACAGTAGGAAAGCCTCTCTCTAGTCAAGCTGGTGAGTTCCATATCAAGCAGTGGCAATGTAGGAAGCATCTGTGGGTCATCATGCTGCTGTAGGAAACAAGATCTGATATAGTTTTCCTGGTGAAGGCTAAAATTCTCATATAGAGGTATATTGTGTTTTCTGCCATGGAACTATTTAGACACTTGTATATAGTTTTAAAATATTCAGGTACACCATTTCCTTAGAAGACATAGAGCATGTTGTAGATGGATGGGGTGCACATGAATGTACAAGAGAAAGACAGAGATCATGGTATCTAATGTGCCCTGATGTTCAAGCAGTGACATTTCATGATGAAGAGAATTTTTTTTTAATTGTACATATGCTAGTGCTGCTGGCCAGAGAAATTTTCCATCCATATTTGAAGCTTCTTATGCATCGCCAAAGTGTTTCCCAAGCACGTCAAGACTTTACCTTTGTTAGTATGTCACCACTTACATCGTTTGTGAAAAGCAAACACGGTATTGGGGTGTTTGTTTGTTTTTTGCTGGTGTATTATATCAATGTGCATTTAGGCTTGTGTTTCTACATGCGTCAAGTAACACCTTCCATCAAAAAGTAAATTCCAAGGAATGCATGAAGAGCCTTTCAGGCATTTTAAGAGATGCTGTGATACAGCAGGAATTGTCCCAACAATTCATTCATTTTGATGTGTGAGGAATTATAGCCAAAAGCATTAATTTTATGCAAAAAAATTGCCTTCTAGAAACTCAAATAATAATCTTCCTGTCCCTCTTTACAATACAAAAAATCAACCCATTTGTCTGGTAGAAAATTGACAATATACCCAACTTTCAAGAGTAAATTGCTAGTAAGATTGCTCATTGCAGGATGTATTCCATATGTTTGTAGGTGTCTGATCACTCTACTCTTCTTCCTATCAGTTCCACTATAATTATCAAGAGTCCTGCAGTGTACTTACAGGATTTGGGGCACTGGTTAAAGAACTGGTTATTTTCCTGACTCATCCCAAACAGTATCCATTGACAGAACTTATTTGTTAACACAGGAATGCGCAACATCCACAAGTCTTAGCTGGTACAGCCAATGATAAAGAATGTTGGGGGATGAAGTCCAACAACATCTGGAGGACTACACTGCCCACCCCTGCATTAGCACAGGATATTTTATACATCTGTTTTGTTAGAGAATGAAACTTGGATCTTTAGGCAATCTTGAAAGTGCCCTAAGATCATTTTGCAACTAAGTCCATAAGAAAATGGTTCTTCATTTTCTTTTCACTTACATTTTTCAGAGTGAGCAAACACAAGACCTACCTACCTTAAGAAGGCACAATATAAATAGAAAGAAAAGACACGTGTGTGTTCATATGCACACATTAATGTACAAAATATGTTGTGGTGGTGTCAGGGTCGATACAAAAGCTCTAGAGAGATTACAAAATGTTTGCTAAAAGTATCCCATGTGCCCAAAAGTCAAAACGTCTCTTGTGCATATAGACAAACTTCCAAGAAAAATGTACATTCTTGATCCATAAAGCAACTGGAACTGTGGACTGCAAACAGGAAATACTGCACAGGAACAGCAAGGAGATCAGGTGGTGAATACCTCTGTATGGTTCATTTGTTTGTTGCAGGTGGACTAAATAAAATCACTTTGAAACCAGAGCTTCTTTGGTTGCACACTGAGCTCAGGATCAGGCCTGCAAAGAGGAAAGTGCCTCAGGAATTATTCCTGAGAAGATGATTGGAGGTTAAGATAAGAATATGCGTTTTCTCTGCATTTGGATTCACACTATTATATCTACAAACATTTTCCTAACAACTTTCATATTCAGTATTGTGTTTCCATCTGCAGATGTAAACCAAGTTTCCAAGATGATGTTTAAACCTTCTGACATTCATTGCTGACAATACAGCAGTTGCCAGCAGATCCTATGAGAGAGCCTGAATGATCTGTTAATTTCCATTTATATATCACCCCATAGTGCTAAGCACTCTCTGTCTGGGCAGTTCACAAGGTACAAAGTAAGTTTGTCCCCAACAAGTTGGGAACTCATTTTGCCAACCAGGGAAGGCTGAGTTAACCTTGAGCCTATCAGGATCAAACCATACCTGTCAAGTGTCCTGGATTGGCCGGGATTTCCAGTATTCCCACGCCGATTTTCTCCATTTCCCGCCCAGAGCTGCCGCTATCCCATAATTTGGCAGTGGGGGGAAAGGAGTTACTGCGCATCCCTTCTGCACAGGTCCTTTCTATGCATGCGTAGAACCCTTCTATGCATGCGTAGAAGGCTTCTATAATATAAAATATTATAACATGCCAAATATTATAATATTATAACATGCCAAACGTTCTGCGCAGGTCCCGTAATCTCCGGAGCTGCGCTTGACAGGTATGGATCAAACTCAGACCAGAGTTTTGACTGCTGTACTATAGCTTAACCATTGCTCCACATAAGTTCTTAATATGATTTTAAGGTTTTGACTTAGCTTAGTTAGTTAAAATGTTGCTTTCTCTTCTCACCAAGTAGTACTAGTTGAACCCAGTTGTACAATCCACAAATGGAAAGTGGCATGCAGGAATTGACAAAAATCACTGCTACTGTACTAACGTCTATTAATCACCCTTCGCTAGATTAAAGACTCTTTGGTTAGATGAGGATGCCTTTCACTTATGAAAGCAAAACCCTATATAGGGGCCGGAGTAATTTTTGGTGGCAGTTTTAATGGGTTTTTTATTGGTTTTTAAAATGTGATTGGTTTTATTTTTTGTGAGCCGCCCAGAGTCTTCGGAGTTGGGCGGCAATATAAATCAGAAAAATAAATAAATAAAATATGTAACACAGCCTAATGCATTAAACTGTCCTGAGAACCATGTCATTGTTAAACTATTGCTAAACAACTGTAAAACCATTGTTTACCCACTGTTAAATATACTATATGTTTGTGGCATTTATACAGAGATTACAGTTACACACAGAGCCATAAAGAAAAGATGGTGCTGAATCCAGAGCCCCAGGAATTTCACATAAATACATTTCAGTTTGCTGAGATTGCGTAATACATTTTAATCTGGGAATATTAATTTTCTCTTATAGTAGATCTCTGTGAGGAAATCTTGAGGGCATAACAATTTGCTTGTCTACCCGCAGAACACAAAGACAGTGAACAGAGAAGGATGTCTTCCCTTGAAATCCTCCTCTGTGCAGCAAAAGGATGGCTTTCCAATAACAGGAGGGGGAAAAGAAATATCTTCCAGGCAGACTGAGGAAAGTTCAATAGGATTCCCAAGCTTTTCTGCTTTTTAGCTATACCCCAGAACCTGGGGAGGAAGGGATGGATTATACCAGGAAGGGAAAATGAAACACAGATAAAATAAAATATTATAACATGCCAAACCAAAAGGGGAAAATGTATCTTCTCTACACATATACTTACAAACCACATTGCTGGTGAAAGCCTACCAGGGGATGAGAAGTGGAAGTAAAGGAGACCATGAAAGACTCTGCAGGGGGAAAGTACTTAAGCATGGAATAGGCACATTTGTGTGGTTTGCTGCTTTCAAAGTGTGGCCCTGGGAGGTAGATTTATTATTGTAGCCTCTCTAGGCTCTGACCGCCTCAGCTCCCTCCGAGAAAGTTTTCTACAGTATCAAAAACCAACAAGCAAACAAACACTCATGGAACTCTTCCAGCAGCTGCAAATTAACTTTTTTCATAGGTCGCTAGGACTCCTGAGGTGTCTAACATGATAAAATACTTTTAAAAGAAGGAAAAAATGGACTTCTATCCACTTTGTTCCCCACTATTTTGAGTCATCTGTGTAGCTTCTGTAAGATCCCAGAGACAGAAAACTGCGCCCTTGACTTGCAAAAATGCTGAGCACCCTTCCCCTATGCCTCTTCTTCCTGCTGACAATCTATATCAAGATCAGTGGGAAGGGGAGGCTTCAACTTTGACTCATGCCAGCATATATCTCAAGATTATCAGCAGGAAGATGGGGTTGGAAGTTCTTTTTCATCTGCATCAGAACAGAGACATTTGGGATGTGGACAATGTGTTTGTGTGCATATGGACACATGTGCAGTTTAATTCACCACTTGGTTCTGCATATAGCCATAAAGCGTGCCCTTCTTATATCTGAAATAGCTGGGCATTAGAAATGTTTCCTTTCTTCCTTTCCTTTCCTTCTTTGTTCTTTGCCAAAAAAGGACACAGTTACATTATTTTGGCACTTTTGTCAGGATTAGAACAGAAAATAAATTTGTAATAACTGCATGGAGGTTCTGAGTTTTCCTAGGAGACACTAAACTAGCAACTGACCAGTGATGAGTCTTCTGCCTCGTGGAAAAGAGCATCTTTCAAATTAAACTCCACCTTCTTCTCACCTTCTTCTTTAGACCTGCAGTAAACAAAGAACATAATTCAGTGAGTGTTAAAATGGAGGTGGAGAAAAATACAGCTATTATCTTTTCATTTTAAGGTTATATTTTTATTTCAGAAAGTTTGTGTTTTCTAAGCAGCAGATCACCACCCCCGAATCAATACAGTGAAGTAAACCGTTTAAAATTGTTTAATATGTGCATGTACAATCTGGAAATCTCAGCTTGCAACCAGACATTATAAAACAGGGTCAGATTATCCCTATGAAATTAGAATCAACTGTAATTTAGCTTAACTGAGTAACTGTCTTAAATAAAATAAAATAATTTCGACAGACACAAGAGAACAGCATCCTGCCCATTCTTCTATTTGAAAATAAAATAAACTGCATATTTCACTATCCACTAATTGACCCCAACTTCCCTATTCCCTATTTTTTTACTTAAATTAACAGGGAAAAACAGTGTATGTGTTGAAAACAGTATGGGACAAGAGGACCTGCACAAAAAAGGGGATCACCTTTTTATGGTAAGCAATGACCCCAAATGAACAAGATGGTTACATTTATTGCAGCTATTTCTTCTTGATTTGTAACAAGGTTGGTGATTAAATTAGAGTTGTGCACATTTTATGCTTTATACAACAATCCCAAGAATTCGCTAGGTAGCATTGCTATTTTCTATGCTGCATGAACAGTTTGAAATACCCCAATCTGTAGAACTCTAGTTAAAACGCTATCATAATATTCATCATCATCACTTTTATTTGTATACCGCATTTTCTCAGCCCAAAGGCGACTCAAAGCAGTTTAACAACAAAGTGTTTGCAGCACACAACAGCCGCAAAAGCAATACAATAAATGTCAATATACAAGGAATAATAAGTACATATTAATACAAAAATACAGTAATAGAATAATATAACAAAATCCATATAATATCAGCAATACAGATACAATATTGCTGCTTGTCCTGGCTAAAGCTATGGAAAGAGCATTTGATCAGAGCACATCTTATATATATATATATCCACATAACCTACTTTGCTTCAAGTTCTGGTTTCAGTTCAAAATCAAACTCCAGGTCTGTAGTTCTAGCTACTTTGTGCCGTGAAGATTCCTCTGGGATTTTTCTCTTTCCTAGTAATTCAAGCTGAAAAAGAATTATTTTGTTCTCTTTAAGTTGCTAGAAACATCAATCTATATACGACAGGCTGTAACAATAAACCCTTTTTGCTATTCAGTATGTTTTGTTCCTGCTGTGGCCTCTTTTTCATCTCCAAAATGCTATAATCCTTTCTCCCATCTCTTCCATGGACCATTCTGCTTCCTCTCCACAAGCCCACTTGCATCTCATCTGCTGCTGACACTGCCACATCACCCCTTACTTTGGGCTTACTAAGGGTGTAACTACACAAGGAGGTTATCCCACCATTATTTGGGCTGATTTGACTTTTTAAATATCAGTTCCAGTTCCCGAAATTGCTGCAGTCATTTCCACAAAAATGATCGGTCACCACCATTTCAAGAGTCCATACAGCACCTTTCAAACAGCAGGATTTCCATCCTTTCATCTGATTAAAACTGCCCTCTTTCCCCCATCCCTTCCTTTCACCCTTTCCTTCCTTCCTTCCTTCATTCATTCATTCTCTCCTCCTTTCCCCCCAATTTGACATGATACAGCACTGGATTCAAATGGCAAAGACAGACAGACAGACAGCTCAGTCTCCCCTGCTCTCCTTTCTCTTTCCTGCCTTTGCCAAAGAGAGGGACAAAGATTGAAAGAATTACAAGCTCCGATCAAGCCAGTAAGGCACAGGGGAGGGCGCATGAGGTAGTTTGAGTTTTAATGTTGGAATTAAACTATTTCTCATTGGCTGACAACAGCTTGGAATGTGGATATTTACAGTAGTGCCACTTCTCATATAAAGCCTGCTCACTAATATCTGCTGGGGAGACTCTCCTCTGTGGCCCACCATTGAGAATGGTTCATTATGTGGAGAAACAATGGAGGGCGTTTTCTGCTGCAGCTCCTCAACTGTGGAATGTATTTCCATTAGAAGCTCAATTGGGTCCTACAACGGCATCATTTCAGTGCCAAGTCAAAACATAGTTATTTATCAGAGTCTTCTTGGGTTGAGAATTGTGGCCTCTGGACGTTTTAGTGCAATGTTTTCAATGTTTGAATTCTGTGTTTTAAATTATTTGGTTTTAAGTTCTTTTAAAAGTTTCATGCAACTCTGTAGCCCACTCTCAGATCCTGTGATATGTTGAGTATTCTAGTCGAGTACAACCCCAGCATGCACCAGAGACAGGAAAGATTAGCCTGACTGAAAGGAAGTTGTTTTTGCATTGTTTGTCTGTAATTACAATTAGAAAGATTCTTTCCTGCCTCAGAGATCATCTGACCCTACTTGCTAAGGCAGGGATTCACAACCTGCGGCCTGAGGGCCGAATGCGGCCCATGGAAGCTATCTGACGGAGTGTGACCTAGCCCCCGGCTTAAAAAGGTTGAGAACTCCTGTGCTAAGGCCTTTGTTTTGCTCTGGCCTTCTCTCTCTTGCTTTTCTGCCTTGGAAAAGAAAATATGTCCTTTTGAGCTCCTCCATCTTCCAGGTCTGGACTGCAGTGGCTCAAGTGGCTAAGATGCAAACTGGGAGGCGGAAGGTCAGCAGTTCAATTCCCAAGTACTGCAGGACGGAATGAGCTCCCGTCTTTGTCCCAGCTCCTACCCACCTAGCAGTTCGAAAGCAAGAA
The DNA here is from genome assembly GCA_035047345.1 of Bradypodion ventrale. Classification (NCBI taxonomy): domain Eukaryota; kingdom Metazoa; phylum Chordata; class Lepidosauria; order Squamata; family Chamaeleonidae; genus Bradypodion; species Bradypodion ventrale. The sequence goes on from JAWDJE010000001.1 coordinate 352,560,233, forward strand.
ATTGTAAGTAGATAAATAGAGACCACTTCAGTGGGAAGGTAAACAGCATTCCGTGCACTCTGGTGTCTAGTCATGCCTGCCACATGACCACGGAAATGTCTGCAGAAGCAGACAGTGCTGGCTCTTCGGCTTTGAAACAGATGAGCACTGCACCCTAGAGTCGGATATGACTGGCTTTCGAGCAAGGGAAACCTTTACCTTTATCTTCCAGGCCACATGGCTGGAAGAAAGACTTTACTTCTTTCTAAACCAACTTCATCAAGACTCCTGAACACATGTAACTTCTGACCTCATTTTGTGAGTAAATGAAAAAAATATTAGGATGTCTCTATAGAAATGACTCAAAAATGTTTTATGAAAGATGTTAACAAGAAAATAACATGAAAAATAGTGTTAGTGCTTTTTTAAAAAAAATGGGTTTCTATTCTCACTCAGCGCCACTAGTATCTTCCAACACAATTACAAACTGCTGCCTACAGAGTGTTGGAAAGCCCTGCCTTCTGTGGACTCCTTACTGTGGTCAGACGTTGCAGTGCAGAAAAGCGTTCCTCCCACGTGGCTGTGGACTTCTCAAAGGCTTCATGTCTTTTTAGCAACTTCTCCACACCATCCACAGTCTGCCCATAATCACCACTGGACAGATAGGGTTCCTGGGCAATGAGCCAGGCCTCGGCCACTGAAGCATCTCTGGAAAACTGACACACCTCTAGCACTGTTGTGAAGGAAGACAAAAATAAAAAGAATGGGTAGGGTAACCACAGGAAAAGGAAGCAATATTCCTGGACCTTATTAGAAGAAATTTCACAAGATACAGTCTCTAATGAAAGCTACCTGATAAAATCTCCCCAGCCACACAACTATTAAAGGTATACTGTATGTCCTCTTTTCCCCATACAGTGGAACCTCATACAACAATCACCCCATATAACAATGGGATCGCATAACAATTAGGTTTTGAAAAAAATGGCATCCCGCATAACAATTTTCCCTATGGAAAAAAATTATACAACAATATTTCAATGGGAAAAACCACTTAGCAAAAAAAAAAAGTTGTATGATGCATCCCATGGGGGAAATTGCTATACGATGCATGCATCGTATAACAATTGTTTTGCATAACATCGAGCCCCATGGAATGGATTAAAATTGTTGTATGAGATACCACTGTATATCCATTCAGCCCTCATAACTGCAAGGAGAAGGAGAAAAGAATCTCAGAAACATTCCAAAGTTCCTCTCCAATTCCAAGCTGAACCTGGGCAACATTTCAAGTGCAAAGATGCTGGATATGAGGAAACAAGTCCCGAAAGTCCTTTTTATTAATGCTCCGTCAGATATGATTGTACTTTCTCTCACCGTCACCATTCTAGAAGCTAAATAACCTTACTAGCAAGACATCTAACTGGACCTACCATGTTCATATGACTTGTTCCCAGTGCACATCTGATGACAAAAAGCCCTAATGAGGCATGTAAAACATCTTATTTTATGAAACACTGTCCAATAAAGAACATCTCCCTTGTTACCATGTTAGTTCTGCTTTTTATTCACGTAGCTTCCGAGGTACCCTGCCTATACAGAACCAAACAGCCTAGTTCAATGTGAGAAAGTGACACATGACCCAAATAAAATAAAATATGAAGACTAGAATAGGGAAAAGCTGTTTAAACTGCTTAGCTAGTGACAAAGTTTACTGGGCCAGAAGTTGGAAGAGACTTCATAAATGGGTGCGTTGCACTAGGAGGACGGAGTAGAAATCAATTAATAATAATAATAATAATAATAATAATAATAATAATAATAATAATAATAATAATAATAATAATAATAATAATAATAATAATAATAATAAATCCTGTTGTCTGATTCCAAAGACTCCTCCAAGAGGAGGTCAAAGTGGTTGTGATGCAAGATGTTCCCTTTGCCTTTTAACATGGGAAGAAAATTCATTAATTCTTTCTTTCCATCTACAACTATCCCGCAAGTCATTATCCAATGTCCTGAAGCTAGTATTGACCCTAGAATAGAAGCTTTCACTGACTCAAACAAGCTAATAACACGAAATGGAGATAGTTGTTAGGAACATACCAAGGGAAGAAAGTGCTAAAATATCATCTTCCCATTTGCAATTGTGCCAATGAAAACTGCTATTCATCTATTAGAAAATAATCAAAATAGAGCTCCAATTGCATTTCTAGTTTCTCATCGAGTTTGGATCCTAGGCAACTAACTGCATGCGGCCAGCACTGATCTTACAATAAATTCCAACAGTTATTTCAAGCATCTAGGACAGGGTTTCCCCAACCTTGGGCTCCCAGGTGTTCTTGGACTTCAACTATTAGAAGCCCAAGTCAGCACACCAGCTGATCGGGGCTTCTGGGAATTGAAGTTCAAGAACATCTGAGGGTGCAAGGTTGGGAAACCCTGATCTAGGAGACCCTGCAACAGTAGTACAATAGAGAGAAAAAAATGTTAGTGTCAAAACTAATGGAGAAGGAAACCACTGCTGTTTCAAACAGAAAATGCAAATACTACCTAAATATTATGCAGGAAGAAAGCCTAGGGTGCATTTGCTTGGAATCACTAAGATCCTAGATCTTTACCCCATATGAAAAAAATAGCTTGTATGAAAAAACCTCCATTCATGCCCTCCAATTGGTAAACAACTCAGTTCAATACTCACACAAACGAAGCCAGTCCCAACGTCTGTCCCACTTCTCCAACATCTCCCTCCTCTTCTCTGTCAACTGCACCAACTTCTCTCTTATCTAAAAATAAAATAAAATGGGGTGTGGGGGGGTTATTTTTGGTGACAAGTTTCATGAGTGTAGGATTAAAACAATTATGTTCCTATGAACAACCCTATTTATTTATAGTACTGATATGAACTCTGCTTTTAAGAAAGATCAAAATTCATAGGCCAATGTACTTAGTCCCAAAAGATTTCATTCTGCATTGGACTGTGCTGATTAAGTATGAAATGTCATAAATACAGTGGCACCTCGAGTTATGAATGCCTCGTTTTACAAAATTTTTGCAATACGAATGAAAATCATTTGAAAATAACGCCTCAAGTTATGAATTTGAATTTAAATTTGTAACTCAAAACGTGGTTTCCCATAGGAATGCATTGAAAACCAATTAATCCATTCAATGCATTCCTATGGGAAACGGCATTTTGAGTTATGAATTTTTAATAATATGAAACGTCCCGGAGAATGCATTAGATTTGTAACTCGAGGTACCACTGTTCAGGTATGGTATGGAATTTTTCACCTATAATTTTGTGACCAATTAAAGGTAGGGGCAACAGTACAATATAAAAGACAGTTAGATGACAGTTAGATGTTATAAATGTAGAGGACGTTTATTTGTAAAATGCGAAGAATACTATTTAAAGAGGCAATGAAGTAAACTGGCCAGAACACTGGACTACTCAATGTGTCCATAGCTTCCCTCATTCCCTGAGCTCCTCTTCCTAAGCACTTTTCTCCCTGCCATTTTCACCTTCAGGATCCGTGCCTTCAGTAGGAAGAGGTAGGAATAGAATACAGCAGCTCTCTTTGCTTGCATGCTCAGATCCTCTAAACAAGGTCATATCTTTACAAATGAATGGAGCAAGCTTCTTTTAAAAGAATTTTCTTTTACTGTTGCAGTGCATATCATTTGCAATGATACCCCTCTCTCCCCAACAGTAGCTTTCCAGAGCAGCCAGCTGCCTTGGCAAGTATAGTAGAGATAGTGGCAGCAAGAAACAGAGGAATACTATTGTCTGCACTACTCTGAGATTCTGTAGTACCTTTCCCTCTCTAATCCAACACTAGGATGCCAGAAAAGAAGGAATCTATGAAGCCATTTTCACTGTTCAAATAAAGAGGACAATACATTCACATGATTAGTACAAATGCAGGGAAAAGCAATACAGTGGTACCTTGCATTACAAATGCATCGCATAGTGAAAAATTTGCATAATGAAGTATTCATTATGCAAGGGCGATAACCTGCATAATGAAAACAAATGTTCGTTATGCAGAGTTTTTGGTAACCAGGGTATACCCGCTCAATGGGAACCCTGGTAAATGAACTCCCCCCTCCCATTATGCGGGGTATCTCCTGTAGGGAACCGCATAACGGGGGGAAAACGCATAGCGAAGAGCTCCATAGAACGGAGTTTTTTTTCATTATGCAGGGTTCTACTGTACCCTTTATTGACCACTTTAAAAGTTTGTTTAATTTTATGCATGGTCACATGGCTTATTTTTGCATGCTTAGTACAGGTTCCTTCATGCATTATTGCAGACAGAAACCAACCAGATGGCAGCTTTTTAAAGCAGAGCTGCTTTAAAAAGTAAAGGGCATTTGATTATCTTCCAATGAGATTTCACAGCTTATCATTACAAATTTAGGTCATTTTGTCTGGTGATTCCTCATCAGAAGGTAAACAATGGATTTTCATTGCATGCTGATTGTACAAACAACTTGCAAAATTGCCATCACTGGAGCAGCTTTAAAGAATGCAGTCTCTGATATGTAATAGTCTATATGCAGTTATAATTACAGCACATATTTCATCTCGCTGAATAAAGAGGAGATCTCCTTGCTGAATAACGACTCCAAGATATCCAAGGAATCTCATCTGTTTCTACTCTCTGTTGCAATGTTTGTGTTGACAAGCCCTCACCTCATCTGCAGCGTGGTGCTTGCGCTGCAGCAGTTTTTTGCCAAGATCAATGCAGGTGATGAAGCTTTTGTCTCTTGTATCTATCTCTGACTTTATCCCCTGGTGGTACTTCATCAGAAGCTCCACAGACGAAACGTCCCTTAAATGAGGAAGATAATTGAAAAATAAGCAGAAGAAGCTTCTAACACCAAGCAGTTTTCATTGATACAGTATTCAATATTGAAAAGTTCAGAATTGCATCTCATGTTTCAAAAATGCTACAAGGCTAGGGTTACCATATGTCCCGGATTCAAGCTGTCCCGGACGGTTCAAGAAAAAACATGTAAAAGTCCCGGATTTTTAAATTCGAACAAAGGAAGCAAGATCACTCCTCACCAAGGGATTTTTGAAAAGAGTTAATTCACTGCCTCACTGTCTTTCTTTCAATTATCCTGCTTGAAAGCAGCAAAGGCAAAACAGCACCCTGAGAAGCCCACCAGGGAGGGGAGACATTTGCAAGTGAAATAATTGAAAGAAAGGCACAAAGACAGTGAAATAACTCTTTGCAAAAATCCCTTGGCTCACCTTGAAGTTTGGGGGACAAGTAGTCGTCCTCAGCCCTTTTCCTTGAAAGCCGGGAGGGAGCAAGAAATATCCATATCTAAGAAGCCAAACCTCCACCATACACTGGGACAGGGGATTCCTTTTTCATGTGACCGCAAAGGGTTAATTGCATAGGGTCTGTATACCTAGAGAGGAAGGGAGCAGGGTGGGTGGACAGAAAGTGAAGAATCCTCCATCGTAGAGGTCCTCCATCAAAATAAGTCCCTTCCTGTCTCCTGCTTTTCTCCTTCCAGAGGGAAACAATGGTGCCATGGACTGCACTGCCATTCCGGGCCCCACTTTATAACTTTCTTCCAAGGGATCCTTGTGTGGGGTTTGAGGACGAGTCTACTTCAGTGGGGTGTGTGTTAAGGGGAGGGTGGGATGACCTCAGGGGGAGGAAGGGTGGTTTCAAGAGTGGCCCGAGAAATTTTATTAATAAAATAAAATAAAAATAGAACTATCAAAAATAGTATTTTGCAAGAAGAATCACACAGGGAAAAACCTCTTGACTACAGTTTATTTTAAACTGATGAAGGCTGTCTGCCCCGGACGGGGATTCCATGGGGTCTTAGAGCCGCGGTCTCCCTGACAGCCTCATCCAACGTATGCACAGTTTGAAGAATGCAATGATGTCATGTGGCTGCCCAGTTTGGCAGGAGAGAATTATGGCAACCCTGTACAAGGCAGTGTGCCTCACTAAACCAAGAAGAATGACAGGCAACCAACTTTCAGCCAGACTGCTTTCTAGAAAGTCACACTTTGTGGAGAGCTTGAGAATATAATGGAAGACACAGGCAACTCTCGAGGGTTCCACTGGTATGTTGGAAACTGCAGGGGTTACTCCATCGTCTGGGCAGAGGAAAAAGAAATAAGTTGAGAAGACTCTCTCATTTCCCCTTGTTACCTGGGCTTCTCTTGAGTTTCAATTTGTCGGATAACACTTTCCATCCAAGATACAAGATCCCGGACCAGACTGAAGAAATGAAATTTTTCTGATGTATCAACGAGCTGAGCCCGCCGTCCTTCACAAGCTTGAAGCAGGGCCTTCCAAGCCTTCACCACATCCTGCTCTTGTTTGTGAATAGCAACCGCCTGTTCTCCAGCATAAGCTGCATGCAGACGTGATGCTACCTCCTGGAAATGCTGAACCTGACCAAAAATTCAGAGAAGATAGAATTATACAGACAGTCCTGGGAAGCATCAGTTTCAACACGTCACAGCTGAATATGAGTATCTATTCTTCTCCTAGACACATTTTTCTAAGTTCAGCATGGGAACATCAGTGGTCAGCTACACTGGGAAAGGAAAAGACTGAAAATCTCTGACTTGGGGACTGTATTACAGCAATGATATATGCATGTCAAGGAGAATAGTCTCATCTGGACTGAATTTCAAAGACATTTGGAAAAATGTCACTTCTTATATTTACAATCATTCTTAGGGAAATCACATCTATAAAACACCACACAAACTGTCTCTTCTTCTTCATTTGTCTTTATTTGAAAGCATGCTTAGATGTAAAATAAACCAGCTCCTTCTCCAAAAGGCAAAAGATCATGAGTTAGTATTCCTGAGTGATCACTCATGCAAAAGTGATTCTTATTGTTTAAGAAGAGCCCAGACGCCAGCATGCTCTGCCACAATGTTCAAAAAATTACCTGCACTCGCAACAAGTGGATATCTCGTTCAAAAGCTGTGTGCATCCTATGGAATGACTCTGCTGTGCTTACATCCCGGCCCAGCTCCTCTGGTAACTCTTTGTGCTTCTCCTCAATAAGAACCAGGATCTCACCACCATCGTAGAAGAACTTGTGCAGGTCATAAGAGGCAGCTAGCAGCTGCATCCTGGTGTCAATCAGCTCTAAGAGGTCAGCCCAGCTCTCATTCAGACCATCCTTCCACTCAGCAATTGTGGCAGCCTCCGGGTGGCCAACATCAATCAACTGTTCAATTATGAGATTAAGACTGTCCACTCGCTCTTGGCCAATATTTCCAGCTTCTCGAGCGAAATCACGGAACTTCTCCCGCAGCAGCTGCCCAAGAAAACAAAACAAAGCAAACACGGAGCAATATAAGAATTCTAATACAACCCAATGATAATTCATTTTATACACTTCAGCAACAATCGTCTAATTTCTGCCAGGAGGCAAGTTGATTCCTTTCTAATGGTAGACAGAAGAGAGAATGTCTGCAGCTACAATTTGTCACACAGGCATGAATAATAAATTCTACTATTTTTTAAAAAAAAGATTTATTCAGAACCATGGAATTCTATACTCATTCTCTGCTCATCTGTCTGTTTGTTTCGCAGAAATACAAAATGTGGTAGTGTTATGGATATGATTGGTTGCAGATTTATATAATAAATATTCTTGTGCTCTCAGTACCCTGGTAACGGCAACCTTGTGTTGGCGGCTAATCTTTCTCATACTAGGTCTGGCGAAAGGAACTGCTAAGTGAACTCACCAAAAGGTGCCTTCATTTTGGCAGTTTCACGTCTAGCCTAGACATGGAAGAAGTATTTCCAGCAGAACTCATACTTATAACAAAAACAATGAGACTTGTGACATATAACCTCAAAGACTAGCATGAGTGTAATAGCATAATTTTGTGTACATCGAAGCCTAGTTCATTAGATGCATCTGATGAATAGACTTTTGTTCACAAGAACATATGGTTTCAAAGGTGGCATTAAAATGTCACAAGACTCCAGATAAATATGACTTCTTTCTGGAATCTTGCTGAGCAACAGTCTGTCTTCCCAATAACAACCTAAAGGTTCTTCCAAACCAAACTATATTTTATTATCTCATTTCGGCTGACATCAATTTTCCTTCATGCTACCATATGAAACTGTGCAGCCATACAACACCACTTACAACTTATGGCCTTCATTCACATGGTGAAGTACCCTGCTAAAACAGAAAGACACTTCAAAAAAGGGGCAGGCTAAGAAACATGGCCTTGGTCAGTACACACTCCCACAGTGCTTGCTCACAGTGACATGGTCGAGGTCTTGACCCATCTCTGGGGATGATGCCACTACATCTCTCTCTGCAATCCATTGCTCCAAATCATCAACTTCTCGCTTCAACTTGAACAGGTGGCACATATGCTCCAGCTTACGTCTACGTTCCTCAGCCAGATCCTTCATGCCTGCATACTGCTTGTCTACTTGCCCCTGCAATCGTATGATCTCCTCCCTAAAAAAACAAAAAGAGAAGGTGTTTAAGACACCACTGTAGATACATAATGGATAAGACAAGAAACATCTGAGGAAGTGGACTTGATCCGTGAAAGCTCACATTAAAATACAGGTAATGTATAGCAGTTAGCCTTTAAGGTGCCACAATGTCTTTGCCTTTATTATTAGGTTTTACTTTTGTTTTGCTTCTTGTCTTATATGTCTCCATTGACTAACAAAAGAGCTCAGCTTGGCTTAGACCAGGGATTCCCAACCTAAAGCCCGTGGACCGTAAGCGGCCCATGGTGCCATTTCATGTGACCCCCCAATCTAAGGGCATTCAAGAAATAAAATTGCCACCTCTTTGAAGCTGTTGGGACAAAATGGCCACTCCCATCGTGCAGGCAGGGCAAAATGTCCATCCAGCCCTTGAAGCTGACAGAGAGTGTGTGACCCTGGCCTGAAAAGGTTGGGAACCCCTGGCTTAGATAAATGCAGAACTTGAAAGTAACATATAACAAGTAGCAAGGTGACGCTTCAACATGTGGGTAATAAAAACATAAGAAAATACCTTGCACAAAAGAACATAACTTCCAATGCTATATTACTCCCCTTCTCACATAATGAGTAATGTTTACTTCCCTTTTAAAGGGTATAGTTTAATAGGCATGCCAAGGGGATTTTTAATAATAGTCTTTGTCATTGACTTACTTTTTTTTTTTAAGATGGACCCTCTCCCCCAGTTACAAAACAGTTGTGAGTAACATAATGAGAGAAATAACCCTAAAACTCAACAACTAAATATTGATAGTTATGAGTTAAGTTTTGGGCACCTTAGAATGAGTTACATATCAACCTACTTTAAATAATAACTTGGTCCGGTCTAATGACTTGTTCTAAGAGTTGAAATAATCAGATTCTGAAATCTTCTTGAACTATATTGATCAAACATACCCTTCTGGATGGCCAGCAGACAGCAGCTTCTGAGCCCGGCCAGCCAACTGCTTAATGTCTTTCCCATAGTCTTCTATAGATCGCTGTTGGCGAAGATGCCGCTTCAGCATCACAATGCCACTCTCTTCATCCTAAATCAACAGAACTCCTATAGTCATTGATGTGATCTGACTGAGAGAACACTTCAGAGCATGTTCAATAGCAAAAGGCAATATGGAGGCCAATAGTGACAAAGGTCACAATCCTGGGCCCATCTCTCCAGGCTTAACGCAGCAGACTCGTTTCTGAACAAACATACATTGGTTCAAATCCTGTGGAATAATGTAGCAAGTCACAACTAGAGCTAACTCACAAAATCCCCATTGATAAAATAGGGCTATGCTAAGCAACAAGATGTTAGTCTTTGGATTGACTGAATTTCTTTTTCTAACTAGGTTAATTGATGAATTCCACTTTTTATCCACTAGCAATGTGCTCCACTCCAACTCTCTCACAAATGCCTTTGGTGGGGACACAAGAGAAGGCCCTCCCTGTCACTGCTCCCAGATTCTGGAAATCCCTCCCATGATTGTTTGAGAGGTGATCCATAAATTCACACAACTCTCCTATCATGACCCTTGCTTGGTTGGACATTGGCATATGGCAAATAAATTAAGAGGAACCATTAGGTGCACACACAAATACAATGGGGGTGGGAACTCCCAGTTGGCCTAATATCTTTATAATTACAGCTCTGAAACATTCCAAGGCTGTCCACACAGGTGTGCAAAATACCAAATGTGTGATTTCACAAGGACTACAAAGAAAAAAGTTACACATCTGGGACTATTGGTACTGTGTTTGTCAATACAGTTCAGTGTCATTCCTTGTTTGTTGGAGACTTTAGCTTTGTATGTTGTTATATGCTGGTGGTGCCACTGACACGAATAAAGAATAAAGAAAGTGGATAATAAAAATCAAGATGTAAAAAATAGCAATAATCATCTGTGTCTCTCCCTTAGTCTTCTTGGAAAGTGCAACAGAGCAATATCCTTCACAACATGTTGTGGAGCAACAAAGTTTAGATGGAAACAGCTCAGGACACATTAATATTTGCTGAGCACACACATAGTCTGCCTCTCACCCAACAATGTTATGATGACAATTCCCCCCCCCCCCCCCAAGGCAACAGTTCCCTTGTGAAGTAGCCTTCCCGTGATGGCAAATATGCAATATGCTACTTTTACAAAGGTGGCAATTACCCCTACCTTGGGTTTCTCATCTGTTACCATATAAAGCTCTTGCTCACTTATCCAAGCCTCTGCTTCGCCAGCATCCAGGTAATAACGCTGGGCCTCACTTGCTTCTTCTAGACGCTGCAACCTCTTCAAGGTTTCCTCCTGTAAAGTACCCCATGAGTCCCTCAGCTGGTTGAGGTGGTCTTTGGTCTCTCTGAAACCCCCATCCTCTTCTGCTCCAGCCAACATGCTCTCCCCTCTGAAGAGGACTTCCTCAATGCGCGGAGCATGGCCAGCAATTTCTTTCTGGAGTGTCTAATTAAAAAAAAAAGAGAGAGAGACTTTAAATGTGATTTGGATAAGATTAGAAACACATTAATAGAACTACCCCTTCTACTAATTCTGTGGTTCCCAACGTGGGGTACTTTAGTGTTCAAGGAATGAAGAAGCAGACGAGTGAAGTAGTGAAATTCAGCTCTTTATTAGTGGGGTTTGAACACAGTTTGGATGGGGCAAAATTCGGACTTATATACACTATAAACAGTAACAGTAACAATAATACAACAAGCCCATTGGCTATCAGAGTGTGCACATTTTCAATCCACTTATTTGCATAAGAATAGATACATGAGAAAAGATACATTCCACTCCTGTCAGAAAACACAGTTAACATACATAACATTCTTCCCCACTAGGTAAAAACAAAATCCTTTAACCAGGATGGCAGTCTAGTTTCCCTTCTGGGTCGGACGCTTGGCTGAGCCGGCTCAGGGGCTCGTAGGATGGGTGACCCGACTGGAGTGAGGGATTGACTAGAGGGGGAGGATTGTAAACCCATATTTAAGTCCCATTTGTCAGATGGAGGAGCAGGGGATCGCTCAAAGCCAAAATCTAATTCTGTGGATGAATAAGACAACTCAGGGTCCCTCCTGTGTGTACTAAGAGTGGAGGGCGACTCCAAACAAAATTGGTCATCATCAATAAAGGAATCCAGAGTGCTAGGCTGGGACAGTGTAGGGATACACATGGCCGGAATAGGGGAGCATTCCACAATTTCCCCTTGAAATCGGTCCCTAGAACACACCTCTGGGTCTAAGTTAGCTTACTGCTGACGATTACCTCTGCCCCCTGGGTTTAAATGGATGGGGGACAACCCTAACGTTGAGTGTCTGTATTCATCCTGTGGGTCCAGTATTCTGGGTCTCAATTGATCTGCATGCCTCCTCCAGATCACACCAGTGGCTGTTTAGATTCTGTAAAAAACAGGACCAGTCTGATCGATCACAAACCCAGGCACCCATGTAGGACCACCAGCTGCATAATTGCGGCAATGTACAGGGTCTCCCGGAGAAAAACCCTTCTGGTGTTGGATCACTATATTTGTGCCTTTTGTCCTCCACCCTAGAGGGATCCAATCTGTCCTGCAAGGATGACAGTTTCCTTTGCTGGAGCAATTCAGCAGGGGACAGCCCTGAGGCAAGGGGGGTGAGCCTATACGTGAAAAGAAACTGGCATAGCTGGAGCTCCAAATCCCCTTCACCCTTATGCCGAAGCGCGTCTTTAGTTGTGCGCACCTGCTGCTCCACCTGGCCATTGGTGGCTGGGTGGAATGGGGCGGGAGTGATGTGCCTAATTGCATTCCTTTCCACGAAGAATTGGAATTCTGCAGATGTGAACGTGGATGCGTTGTCGGACACCAGCACATCTGAAAGTCCAAATACTGCGAACAGCCTTCTCAGGTGCATTATCGTGGTGCCTGAAGTGGTATTAGGCACTCTAATCACTTCCAGCCACTTAGTGAATGACTCTACAACCAACAAAAATAGGACACCCCTAAATGGACCTGCAAAATCTATGTGCAACCATGGGCCCCGAGCAGAATCCCATTCCCGAAAGGGAAGGTGGGATTGCTCTGGGTGAGAGGATTGACAGCTGGCACAAGTGCCGACCATCTGCTCTATGTCTTGGTCCAGTTGAGGCCACCAAAAGTAGCTACGGGCAAGGGCTTTGGAACGTACAATTCCCGGATGACTTGTGTGATGTAAATCCTTTTTCCTGAGAGTGACAGGAATGACCACCTGCTGGCCCCATAGAAGGCAACCTCATTCCACTGACAATTCCAAACGCTTGCGGTGGAATGTTCTGAATTCCTCAGCTAGAGGAGAGAGAGACCAGCCTTTTTGTACCCAAGACATTACTTTAGTCAATGTTACATCCTTGGCAATAGCTTTGGCTATATCTGAGGGGATGACCAGGGGCGAGTCGAATGCCTCAATCATGAGGACCTGGTGCTTGCTTTCGATCTCACAATCGGCTTCCCCGACCCCTGGCAGTGGAGAACATGACAGGGCATCAGCGTGGCTGATGTCCTTGCCGGGCCTGTGCACCAAAATAAAATCGTATGCATTTAGGAAAATTGCCCAACGCAACGTCCTTAAGAACATAAGAACAGCCTTGCTGGAACAGGCCACAGTCCATCCAGTCCAGCATTCTGTCTCACACAGTGGCTCACCATTTCCTTCAGGGTATTCCCAAGCAGATGCCTGTTTAGGATTCCCTGGAAATGATATTGAGAGATATCCTGCCTATCTCTCCAACCCGGAGGTTGTCCTTAAGTATCCATAATTATAGCCATTGATACTCTTGTCCTCCATGAACTTGTCTAATCCTTTCTTAAAGCTGTCAAGACTGACAGCTGTCACCACTTCTTCTGGCAGGGAGTTCCATAGACCAGTAATCCTCTGGGTGAAAAAGTACTTTCTCTTATTTGTTTGAGAACTAGTACCCAAAAGTTTCATGGAGTGTCCCCTAGTTCTAGTGTTATGCGATAGGGAAAACAGTTTTTCCTTATCTACTTTGTCCACACCGTGCATGATTTTATAAACTTCAATCAGGTCACCTCTTAGACGTCGTCGTTCAAGAGTGAAGAGGCCCAACCGTTGCAGCCTCAGATGGTAAGGAAGGTGTTCCAGTCCCCTAATCATTCTGGTTGCCCTCCTCTGCACTTTTTCCAGCTCCATAATATCCTTCTGGAGGTATGGCGACCAGAACTGTACACAGTATTCCAGATGGGGCCTCACCATAGATTTATAAAGAGGCAAAATGACACTTGCTGACTTATTTTCTATACCCTTCCTAATGATCCCTAGCATTGAGTTTGCTTTTTTCACTGCTGAGGCACACTGGGTTGACACCTTCATTGAGTTGTCCACCAGGACACCAAGGTCCCTTTCCTGGTTTGTCGCAGAGAGTTCAGACCCCATCAGTTTATAAATGTAATTGGGGTTCTTTGCCCCAACATGCATCACTCTGCACTTACTAATGTTGAAACTCATTTGCCACTGTTTTGCCCACTCCCCCAGTGTCGAGAGATCCCTCTGGAGCTCCTCACAATCTCTCACAGTTTTCACTACCCTGTATAATTTAGTGTCGTCAGCAAATTTGGCTACCTTGCTTTTTACTCCTACCTCTAGATCATTTATGAAGAGGTTGAAAAGCAGGGGTCCCAGTACTGAACCTTGGGGGACCCCACTCTTTACTTCCCTCCACTTGGAGAAGTGTCCATTTAGTGCTACCCTCTGTTTCCTGTCCCTTAGCCAGTTGCTGATCGAGGACAAGACCTGTCCCTTTATTCCATGACTGGTAAGTTTATTCAAGAGCCTTTGGTGTGGGACCTTGTCAAAAGCCTTCTGAAAGTCCAGATAAACAATGTCAACTGGATCCCCCTTATCCACATGCTTGTTGACACTCTCAAAAAATTCCAACAGATTAGTGAGGCATGATTTGCCCTTGCAAAAGCCATGTTGGCTCTCCTTTAGCAGCGCCTTCTCTTCTATGTGCCTATTAATTCTATCTTTTAGGATGGGTTCCATCACTTTACCTGGGACACATGTCAAACTGACAGGTCGGTAATTCCCTGGATCACTCCTGGATCCTTTTTTGAAAATTGGTGTTACATTCGCTACCTTCCAGTCATCAGGCACAAAGCCTGATTTGAGGGAAAGATTATATATTTTGGCTAGGAGATCAGCAATTTCATCTTTAAGTTCCCTGAGAACTCGTGGATGGATGCCATCTGGTCCTGGTGATTTGTTAGTGTTTAGTTTAACAAGACATGCAAGGACCTCCTCCCTGGTTATTTCTATCTGGCTTAATTCTTCGGTTTCCCTCCCTACGAAGATAGGCTCTGTTTTGGGCATGTGGCCTCTGTCTTCTTCAGTGAATACTGAAGCAAAGAATTCATTGAGTCTCTCTGCAATCTCTGTTTCCTCTTTAATAACCCCTTGCCTTCCATTGTCATCTAATGGTCCAATGGCCTTCCTAGTTGGGTTCTTACTTCTAATGTACTTAAAGAAGTCTTTGTTATTTCTCTGAGTATTTTTAGCTATACGCTCCTCAAAGTCTTGCTTTGCTTTCCTGATTGTTGCCTTGCATTTGTTCTGCCAGAATTTATGTTTTTGCCTGCTGTCCTCATTCGGACAAGCCTTCCATCTTCTAAATGAGCTTCTCTTGCTCTTGATCACTTCCCGAACAGCTCCTGTAAGCCACATTGGAGTCCTCTTGGACCTGGCAGTGCACTTTTTCCTTTTGGGTATGCATTCCAATTGAGCCTCTGTTATTGTTTTTGTAAACAGCCTCCATGCCTCTTGGAGTGTTTGGACTCTCTCAATTTTCCCTTTCAGCTTCTTTTTTACTAGTTTCCTCAACTTTGGGAAATTTCCTTTTTGAAAATTTAAGGTCTCTGTGTTAGATTTTATCAGTGACTTGCGGTCTATGATCAAGTTAAACATAATTGAGTTGTGGTCACTGTTCCCTATTGGATCAGTCACATTAACATCTTGCACCAGATCCTGAGTATTACTCAGGATCAAGTCAAGGATTCTTGTACCTCTAGTTGGGTCTTCAACCATCTGTCCCAGGGAACAATCATTTAGCATATCTAGGAACTTTATCTCTTTATCATGTGCTGAACAACAGTTCACCCAGTCTATGTGAGGGTAATTGAAGTCCCCCATTATAACCAGGCTTCCCTTCTTGGATGCCTCCTTTACAACATTCTCCAACTGCCAGTCTCCCTCAAGAGTTTGGGTCGGAGGCCAATAGTATATGCCTACTGTTAGACCATCCTTGTGGACTGGTACTCTTACCCACAGAGCTTCTAATGGTGACTCCAAATCACCTAGATATTCCAATTCATACGATTTTATCACTTCTTTGACATACAAGGCCACACCACCTCCCATTTGCCCCTTCCTATCCTTCCTGTACAGTTTGTAGCCTGGGATAACTGTATCCCATTGGTTATCATCCGTCCACCAGGTTTCAGTGATACCAATAATATCAATATTCTTATCTATTGCTAAGTATTCCAGCTCCCCTATTTTGTTCCGGAGGCTTCTGGCATTTGTATACAAGCATTTATATATGCTTTTCTGACACAGTCTTTTGTGTCCAGTTGCATTGTTAGACTGCCTCTTGCATCCTTCTGCTAGAATGCTAGTGACTAGCTCCTCGCTCTGCTCAGTAAATTTTGCATCCTCCTCACTACTCAAGTACACACTTTTACGAACCGGATGCTGCCCAGCTGCTGTCGGCTTTCCCCCAGTTATCAGTTTAAAAGCTGCTCTGCAGCCTTTTTGATGTTGAGTGCCAGCAATCTGGTCCCATCATGGTTCAAATGCAACCCATCCCTCCTGAACAGATTTGGCTTGTCCCAAAATGTTCTCCAGTTCCTGACAAATCTGAAACCCTCCTCTCGACACCACCGCCTCATCCACGCATTGAGGCTTCTGAGCTCTGCCTGATTGGTAGGTCCTGCACGAGGGACAGGCAGCACTTCTGAAAATGCTACCTTGGAAGTCCGGGACTTCAATCTTCTTCCTAACAACCTGAATTTGGCTTCCAGGACAGACCGCTTGGCCTTCCCAACATCATTGGTACCAATGTGTACCATGACCACTGGCTCGTTCCCAGTTCTCTCTAACAATCTATCTAGATTTCTTGTGATGTCTGCAACTTTTGCACCTGGCAGGCAAGTCACCATACGGTTATCATGTGCATCACAAATCCATTTCTCTGTATTTCTAATTATTGAATCGCCTAGTACAAGGAGCCTCTCTCCTGCAATCTGTTCATCTACATGCACCTCATCAACCATATTAAGGGAGAGAAACTCAGTTTGTTCCTGTTGTTTATCTTCCTGGATCTCATCAAGTGTGATGAAGGAGAGATCATCAGGTGGAACCAGTTGTTCCTCTGTGTGTTCCTCATCAGGTGTGATGAGGGAAAGAGCCTCAAATTTATTCTGTAATTTCAGACTCTCAGAGTGATCCCCTACTCTTTTCCTCCTTTGAGTCACATTCCTCCAAACATCTCCCTCCTGAGTTAGTGAAGGGCCTTCTCCCTCAGAACTGTGCCCTGTCTCTACTTTGTCCAGCATAGTCTGTTCCGCTCTGTCCAAGAACAGCTCAAGCTCCTTAATTTGTTGATGGTTAGATATGCGGGCCTCTAGCTGCTGGACCTTCTCTTCCAGTAGTGCAACCAGCTTGCACTTGCTGCAAGTGTAGTTCTCCATATGTTTTGGCAAGAACACAAACATGGCACAAGTATTGCAGGTAACTACAACTGTTCCCTCAGAATCCATTTTAACAAGTGCAGTATTCCGGGCCTCAAAAATGTACACGTTTACTACCTTTCTACCTAGTAAGACTATATTCTTCCTTTGTTACTAGCTTGTAATCTGCCTCTAAAGCAGCTCTACTCCAACTGCAAAACTTACCAGTGCTCACTTCCTTTGTTTGGCTCTCCTCAGCAGCAGCTCTGCTTAAGAGCACATGCAGAGTCAAAAGGGCTGACCCTGAAAGAGCTTAGAGCTTTTAAAGGCTAGTGTGGCTCCGCCCCTATGAGTCACAGTTCAGGGAAGGGCCTGGTGTGGCTCTGCCCCCCTGCTTCTGGAAGCTTCAAACTGCTTCCTCTGTTTGAACAGAGGTGGCTCTCAGCAGTTTAAATTATCAGACAAAATTTGAGGCATGGGCTTCCCGTTCACAAAGATTCCAAGGAGGGGCTTGTGGTAAAAGGTCTTCTGTAAAGGTAATCGTGGAATTTCTTAGTGCCAGCCATGATTGCCAATGCCTCCCTATCTGTCTGAACGTAATTTTTCTCAGGCTATCAGTTGTGGCATTCTGCGGTGTGGAAGGGGCACTTCTTGCGGTCATGCTGGGCTCTGCAGCCATCACAATTGCGAAGGAATTTCTTTTCCCGATCGTGACGGTGCTCTCGGTGCTTTCGTCGGAACACTCGGACTTTTCCCTCTGCATCACTGAACTCTGATGAAGAGGTGGAACCAGGTGATGCTGAAGAGGATGAAGGTGAACTTTGCTGAGCTTGCACAGCTGAGTTAGTGGCACTGGTGGTGGAGTGCCGATGCTGGAAAAGCTTTATCCCAGACCGTGCGGCCTCAGACGCTACTGCCTCTTCTAGGACATCCATGAAGGTTTGCGTCTTTCTGATCATGAGGTGACATTGAGCATCTTTGTCCCCCATGCCGGCCAGCAGACGGTCCCGGAGTGCTTCTTCAATGTTGTCCCACTTGCACAGGGCAGTAGCAATGCGCAGCGTGGCGGCATAGTCTGCAATGGATTCACTGGGTTGCTGCTCTCTTCTGTGGAAGGCCACCCTGGCCGGGAAGATCGAGACCTCTGGCTGCAGGTGCCTCCTCAGTGTGCACATGATTTCTGCGAGCGGCACCACATCCACGTCCCTTGGGAGAATGAGGAGGGTTGCCAGCTCAAGCGTCTTAGAACCACACTGAGCGAGGAAACAGTAGCGCTTCTGGTTTCCGTCGGTGATCTTCTGCGAGGCCATTGCATGGCAGAACTGGCGTTCGTATGATGTTGCTGCCGTGTGGGGACGCCATCCCATCCTTGTCACCAGTTTAGTGTTCAAGGAATGAAGAAGCAGACGAATGAAGTAGTGAAATTCAGCTCTTTATTAGTGGGGTTTGAACACAGTTTGGATGGGGCAAAACTCGGACTTATATACACTATAAACAGTAACAGTAACAATAATACAACAAGCCCATTGGCTAACAGAGTGTGCACATTTTTGATCCACTTATTTGCATAAGAATAGATACATGAGAAAAGATACATTCCGCTCCTGTCAGAAAACACAGTTAACATACATAACAGGTACACAACCCACAGGAGGATAATTTGATTTTTAAGGGGGGCAATTTGAGAATGAGTTAAACCAAGTTAATGGCCTTTTAGGCTTCCTCCACATGAATAGGAGTTAAATTTTTGAATAATAAGAATTATATGTTACATGGGAGGGGGAATCAAGATTTTAGAGATGCTTAGGTGGGACATGGTCAAAAAATGGGTTGGGAACCACTATACTAATTGATCTACTGATGGAGACCTCAAACAACATAGCAAGACTGAACTTCTTGCAGGTTGTTCACAGAGATGCTTTAGAGACCAACTGCTTTGTGGGAAGCAAAAGTGAGCATATAAAGCAGAAATGTTTTGCTTGGCATATGGTGTGAAATAAAATAAATAATCTGGAGTTAAAAATATTTTTCCCTCCTTGCCATTCCAGCACTATAATGATTGGCAAGAGGGGCGGGGGAAGAATCTGTTTGCCCATATGGTGAAGTGGCTCATCAGTCACTTCACCATATGAGCAAAGGGTCACTTAGGGCAGTGATGGTGAACCTTTTAGAAACCAAGTGCCCAAACTCAACAGACTGCCGTCTGTGCCACAAAGGGGTAGGGTGAACTCTGTGCTGGGGGATGAAGGAAGCGCTCCCATTGGACTGCTGGGCACAGGAGCAGGGTGAACTCTGTGCCGGGGAAGGGAGGAAGCACTCCCATTGGGCTGCTGGGCAGAGGTGGAGGGTGAACTCTGTGCTGGGGTGACAGGATGCATACCCACAGAGAGGGCTCTCTGGCTCTAAGTGCCCCGTCTGACACGCGTGCCATAGGTTTGCCACCACTGACTTAGGGTATTCGAATGCGGGAAGTGGGCTAACTTATATTTAACATCCTTCCTTTAGCAATCTGAAAATGAGCAAGCCCAGACTGCCACATACGAGGCAGTCTAGACATGATCTAAGTAAACAAGGTACAGCTGCACCTTTTACTTCCAACTGAGAGCCTGTAAATTTTTACACTAGGCTTCTTATCATATTCATTAACAGCTGCCTTACAGACACTACTGCTTTACAGATACCACTGCAGCCACAACCAAAGTTCAGTTATCCTAAATATTCTTCACCACAACCATCCCTGAATAAATGGGATTAAATAATATATATATTGTATGGATGTTAAGACTCACCTGAGTTTTCTTTGTGAGAAGCTGTACCGACAAGAGGTTTGTGCCATGGTCAGTGGACTGTGCAAGGGGGAGACGTTCTTGCACCCAAAGCTGGAATAAGAATGCAAATGAATGAAAAAGGATATGTATTCTTCTGTTTATCTAACACAGATCAAAGACGTTCATCCATATGCTCCATGAGGACTAGTGTTGTTGAAGCAGAGCCACCTTTCTGCTGTTTTTATCAGAGAAGTAAGACTGCTACGCTTTGCATAAAGTGTAGCAGAACATTTTATAGCTCACCAGTTCATCTGCCAGGTCTCGGTCCAACTGGTACCTAGCCTTAGTTGTCTCCAGTTCCATCCTCTTTTTTTCCAATGGCCCCAAAAGATTGTCAAACCGCTTCTCAATAATCTCATGCTTGCAATCCACTTCATCTTGGTCTCCTCTTAGAGGAGGTGCTTGACTTAACAGGCCTTCCATTTCTTTTTTCCGTAATGTTACTTGCTCATCCAGTCGCTGAAATGAGAAAATTTCTAGTCACTTAATCACCTTGTTTTAATGTAGATGTTTAGCCCATCTGGTCCAATACAGTTTGATCTGTACACACATTTACTAAAAATTCCAGTTTGTCTCACCTTTCCTATTCTAGCTCATCTGAATGGTTATTAGATATTCCAAGAAGTGCTTATCGTTTTAAAATGCCTTTACTTCTAAGAAATGATTTTTTTACTTTACATATTTATATTTTTAAGAACATTTCATGATTTCAGAGATACAATCTCTGTTTTTCCAATATATTCTTGGACTATGTCACTTAAATATTCTTAAATATTCTTTGCAATGCTTTGTTATTATTTTAATATACTTAATGTTTCATATACAGACATGTTATGGCATGTTAGTAACTTTTCACAAACTGCAAGAATGGATTTTATTAAAAGGGATTTATATTTTAAGATTTTTATTTTTAGTATTTTTACTTTAATGTTCCTGTATTTTGGGTTGAATTCTAATTCAAGTACTTGCCTGTAACTTAAGTTTATGTGCCCACAGCATATGCTTTTGGGCTTCTGAAGCATATGTGCCTACAGTTTTTAATTACTGTAAGACTTGTGGATATTTTCTGAGAAGAATGTTGTGCTTGTAAAAGCAAGCCCGCTGGCTCGTTTAGCCTGTCTGAGGGATCCTGCTTGTTTTTGTCTGTTTTTATTTTCATGTGGGTGGGGGTGGGGAGGGTGAGAGTAGTTTTTATTGATAATCTGATTGGTTCTATGTGTTTTAACCTTTTTTTAGTGTGTGTGTGTGTGTGTGTGTGTGTGTGTGTGTGTGTGTGTGTGTGTGTGGTTAACTACTGTTTTTAGCTGCTGTTGTTTTTAGCTCATTGTTATTTTATATTGTTTGAATTGTTGTTCTCTTGCCTCTGCTTGTTGTTAGCCGCCCTGAGTGGTGTTCCCCATCAGGCGGGCGGGATGCAAATCCATAAAATAAATAAATAAATAAATAAATAAAATGTAGATAAATAACGGTTGTAAAAAATAGACAAGCTGGAATTATTGCAACATGGAAAAGACTTAAACTTTGAGAATAACTGTGCAGTACTGTATGTCAGAATGAGAGAATCAGATGGTGTGGTGATAAAATACTCTGTATTTAAAGAAATTTTTAAAAATAAAATGAGACTAATAATTATTTAACTTTGTCAGAATATTTAGTTCAAAAAGTAAATTTTCTCCTCTCTGAATAAAACACTAGTAATTTCAGATCAAATCAGTATTTCACTGGCCAGAATCCAACTGGTGTCCACATAAGGTTTGCATAGCTTTCTGAAGTTAACCACAACTAAGGTTCTAGAGCAAATATTGATTGTGCAGTTAGGTGCACAAGCAGGAATGTAATTACAATGTGTCCTGGTACCTCATAAATTACTGTAGCTATAATTAGCTTCAGCAAGATACACAAACAGAGGTGAACACCAATAGGATTCTGGTCATTGTGTCTCAATGATACAGTAATACCTCATACAAAGTCCGCTTCATACAACATCGAATTCATACAACATCGCCTAATTTCTTGAAAAAAGTTACCTCATACAAAGTCGCTCGACTTTGTATGAGGCATTCAGTTTTTCCCAGGTTGCATTGTGCCTGGACAGTATAAAAGGCAGGACACATGCGTGCATTGCTCTTGTGGGTTTTGCACAAGGCAAAGAGTGTGTAGGAGTGGTTTTGAGCGCGACTTTGGATTTTTTTGAATTTTTCATCAGAATTTTTAGAAGCATTCCTGGGATTTTTGCAGCATTTTTCAGGTTCTTGGACAATCAGGGTTGTTTGACATGTTTTTGTAATGTATTTAGCCTTTAGACAATGATTTCTTAAAAGTTCTGTCAGTTTTCTGTCTGTTTCCTTGACTTTGCCCTGAAGTCTGTGCTGTTACAGTACAATGTATCCCTATGGAAACGACGTTGTACGAGGCATCGCAGCAAGGATTTGGATGTTGTATGAGGCATCGTGGCTAGGATTTTGCATGCCTCATACAAAGTCCAAATCCGTATAAAGTCCAAACTTGTGGAACCAAGTTTGGACGTTGTATGAGGTATCACTGTACCTGTCTGTATGTTGTTGAGCTGGGGTGGGAATCACAGTTTCAGATTACTGTTACTTACTTTCAGGTTCTTCAGCAGTATGTTTACACTGGTAAGATCTTTTCCCTGAACATCAGATTTCAGCTGCTGTTCCATCTCACCAATCCATGCACCAAGGTCAGCATAACTCTGTGCATAAAGATCAGACCGGTTGGCTTCAAACAAATGCTGAGCCTTCTCTTTTGTGGTTTCCTGCAGCTTGTCCCAAAGGTGATGTAGGTCTAATAGCCTCTTGTGAGCCATGTCTTTGTACTGGGGCTTCTGCTCTGCCAGCTGCTGTCCTTCCTAGAAAAGAGACAGAACCACTTGTGAAATCGAGAGTTTGGATAAGGATAAATACAGTAACATTTATTTTTCTCTAAGGAAAATAGTGAGTAGAAGTGAAGGAGGAAAGTTCATGATAAGGATGTGCCATTCAGAACGTTTGAACTCCAACTCCTATAATTATCCAAGAATCATTCAAGCAAAATTTTGGAAGTTTCAGGCCACAGACTCACATCTGCAGGTTCCTACATTTTGCTCACCTGGACTGCAGCCTTGTCTCAATAACTGCATGGCCTAGCTCCAGCCTACTGTCTGTAGTTAATATTTTTAAAAGAAAGCTACTGCAGTGATTTCTGAGCTCCATAGTTCTTCAGGAAGCACTATCTAACGAGCTTAAGGAACAGCAAGATTATAACTTCCAGAAAGCAAAGCACATTTTCCTTTTGGTACATGGATAGATCCTGAGGGATTCCAGAGGGAACTGGTTTTTTCCCCCCTATGGATCAGCTGCACAATTCGGCCGAGGTTTTGGTTGCCCTTTAGAACAGGGTGGGGGGTTTAGTGTATGAGAACCAAGACAAAGGAACAGCCGAAGGATTGGCTTAACACATCTTTATTGCATGGTGGTCAGGGGGAACATGAGGTAATGGCGGACGAGCAGCTCAATATATACGGTGGTTATACATTTGAATGTGGCTCCACGATAACCCATTGGCTACCGTTGGCGTGACGTCATTTCTGGTCACGCCCTTCTTGTCCAGGTGAGGTAGTGGCGGGAATCTTCCCGCGCTGTGGTTCCTTGGGGAATTGGGACCTGTGAGCTGGGCGCTCGCTATTGCCACCAGGTGGTCATTAGCTCGCGTCCTGATTGTAACGGGTTACATTGATATATATGTTAAAGGCACAGTATTGAGAACACAAAGCATAGTATTGAGAACACATGATATATATGTTAAGGGCATATTATTGAGAACACAACATCCCTCCCCCCTAGGATGAGACGAAGTCTCTCATCCAAGATGGCTTATTGCAAACGCGCTTTGGGCGTGCTGCTGGCTGGCTTGTCCCGGCTCCTTGTCCTGTAACGGGAGAGGGAGACTCGTTAGTGACTTGCCGCGGCTCTGCGGCTTGTGGGGAAGGGACGGAAAAACCGGGGGCACTAGGGACTAACGGAAAACCCCGCTTCTCGCTTGGATGGGTGGGGGACCACTCCGGAAAACCCCCCCGGTTTTGTAAATGAAAATCAGAAACATCCCCTAGGGGGTCATTAGAAGGATCCCGCAGGATATCTATGAGGACAGATTCGGCCTCCTCTCCTCCCCCTTGGGCTAAACGGGTGGGGGAGAACCCTAACGTTGAATCCTTATCTGCACCGTCCGCGCGTCGTTCAGCCGGGACCCGGCGCCGGAGCTGGTCCGCGTGCCGCCTCCATAGTAGACCCTCACTGGTCTCCACACAATACGACATGGGACCCGTCTGCCCTACGATGACGCCCGGGACCCAGGCTGGCCCCGCGCTAGCGTAGTTCCTGCAATGCACCGGGGCACCCACTTCGAAACTCTTCGTGACCTCTAACCCGATGTTTCTCCCTGTGTCCTCCACCCTCGTTGGGTCTAGTCTGGTCAGGATTGTGGTCAGCTTCCTACGCATTAAGAGCTCTGCGGGCGAGTACCCTGAAGCTAGGGGGGTCACCCTGTACCCTAGCAGGAACTGACACACCTGTAGGTTGAGATCCCCGGGGCCCATGTGCCTCAGCGCGTCCTTGGTGGTGCGCACGAGGCGCTCAACCTGGCTGTTCGTAGCCGGGTGGAAAGGGGCGTTGATCTCTGTGAACGCCGTGAACTCAGCGGACGTGAAGCAACTAGCGTTATCGCTAATTAGGGTGTCGGGTATACCGAACGTGCTAAAGACCCTCCGCAAATGCTTCACCGTCGTTGCTGACGAGGTGCTCGTAACTGGGATTACCTCCAACCACTTGGAGTAAGCATCCACCACGAGGAGAAAAAGTGTCCCCCTAAATGGCCCCGCAAAGTCGATGTGCACCCGCGACCATGGCCCCTTTGCCGCGTCCCATTCCCTGTGCGGCAGACGCGCCTCTTCGGGCCGGGAGCATTGGCACCTCTCGCAAACGCCCACCATGTGCTCGATGTCGGCATCCAACTGGGGCCACCAGAAATAGCTCCTGGCCAGAGCCTTGGAGCGCACAATCCCAGGATGGCTGACGTGCAGCAGTTTGAGCACCCTAGGCCTCAGGGATTCGGGGACTACCACCCGCTGGCCCCACAGAAGGCACCCCCTCTCTATGGACAACTCTAACCTCTTCCTGAAAAAAGGGGCGAACTCTGCCGCCGGGGAGGACGCTGGCCACCCTTTCTGCACCCAGGAGCTGACTAGGGCAAGCGTTTTGTCCCTGCCAGTCGCCTTGGCGATGTCTGCGGGTACAATGGGGGGCGAATCTAAGACCTCTATCAGGAGCACCGGGCGGTCTCGCTCCTCCTCGCCCACGACGCTGCTAGCGTTGGGGAGGGGAGACCTCCACAGGGCATCTGTGTGGCTTATCTCTTTCCCCGGTCGGTACACTAACGCGTGCTGATACGCGTTCAAGAAGATGGCCCACCTTAACATCCTAGGGGACAGGATTTGAGGGGTGGGTTTGTCTGCCGTGAAAATGCCTAGCAGGGGCTTGTGGTCGGTCACTATGGTGAAGGGGCAGCCATAGAGGAAATCGTGGAACTTTTTGGTCCCCGCGATTATTGCTAGCGCTTCCCTGTCTGTTTGAGCGTAGTTTCATTCCGCTTGGAACAGGGATCTGGAGTAGAATGCTATCGGGGCCTCTCTCGCGTTCTCCAATACGTGGCACAGCACCGCCCCCACCCCCACTGGGGATGCATCACATATCAGAACCACTGGTCTCTTGGGGTCAAAATGGGTGAGAATGGCATCAGACGCCAGGAGTTGTTTCAGGTCACTGAATGCCTTCTCCTGGCTCTCGCCCCACTTCCACGCCTCGTCCTTCTTAAGTAGCTTGTGAAGTGGCTCTGCTACCGATGCCTTCCGCGGCAGAAGGAATGGTAAAAGTTTAAGAGCCCTAGGAACGACTGCAATTCGGGCTTGGAGGTGGGGCGAGGGGCATTTCGAATGGCGGCTACCTTTGATTTGGAGGGTTTAATTCCCTCGGGGGTCACCCGGAAACCTAAGAACTCAACCTCTTTGGCGAAGAAAACGCATTTGTCTCTCCGCAACCTCAACCCCGCCTTTTCGAACACCGCCAGCACTTTGTCCAGCCTTTCAGCCAACTCCTCCTCGCTCCCCCCCGTTATCAACACGTCATCAAAGTATGGCAAGACCCCCTCCAGTCCCTTTAAGAGGCGTTCCACGAGCGACTGGAAAATACCCGGCGCCGAGTTCACGCCGAACTGTAGGCGCGTCACCTGGAACGCCCCCTTATGAGTGACTATCGTTTGCGCAGCAGCTGCAGCTGGGGTTACTGAGAGTTGCTGATAGGCTTGCGCTAGGTCAAGTTTGGCGAAACACTTTCCCCCATGTAACCTGGCCAACAGGTGGCTGACTACCGGCACCGGATATGCATTTGGGCGGATCGCCTTATTAATGGTGCACTTATAATCAGCGCAAATGCGAACCTCCCCGTTGGCCTTTAGCGCAGTTACAATCGGAGTTTCCCACTCCGCGGAATCAACAGGAACAAGAATCCCCTGGCCCACCAATTTGTCCAGTTCCGCCTCTATCTTGTCCTTTAGTGCGAAAGGCACTCTGCGCGGCTTGAGTCTGATAGGGCGGACCTCTGGGTCCAGGTCGAACGCTACTGGGGGTCCCTTGAATTTTCCGAGTCCTTTCTTGAAAACTTCGGGGTTCGCGTCACACACCTCCTGTATTGGGTCAGTCCCGACGGCATGCACCCCCCCAATGAACAAACCCAGGGGCTTAAACCATTGAGTCCCGAGGAGGCTGCAACTTCCCCCCTTTAGAACAACCAGGGGAAGTTCCGCGGCGTGTTGCTTGTATTGGACCTTGAATTTTCCAACCCCCAACACCGGAATGCTATTTCCCTGCATGTCCCGCAGCGTGGACCTCAACGCTTTGAGCTTAGGGCGCACGTGGGGGGAAATTCCCAAGAACTCCCGCTGGGACATAATTGAGTAGGAAGAACCCGAGTCTATCTCCATCCTAACAGGGGCCCCTTGCACCAGTACCTCGACAAAGTAACGTGGGTGTCCCAAGGACACGCTGTACACGGGGGCCTCGTCGCTGCTGTCGTCGGAGATGCGGCCTACGCCGTCCTGCTTCCTCGCGGGCCAGGCGCCCTCCTTGGTCTTTGGCGGCCGGTCTGATGGGCCTTTCTGGTCTCTGCGCCGCCGTCTGCAGACCTTGGCGATGTGTCCCCGGCGTCCGCAGTTGTGGCACTCGGCCTTCCGGAACGGGCACTTGATGCGGTCATGGGCTGCTCCACAGCCGTCGCAGCGTCGGCTGTCCTTCCGCACCTTCCGGACGTCCTCGCCGTCGCTACTCTCCGTGGACGACTTTGGCGTGCGCCTGGCCGCCTGCACTGAGCCCGCTGCCTTGTCGGGCTGTGGGGGCCTTTCCCTGAACCCTTTGACTCCGGCCCTAGTGGCCTCCGCGGCCTGGGCCGCCTTCACGACCTCGCGTAGCGTCGGGGGCGGCTCCTGGTTCATCAGTTTCTGCTGCACCTCTTCGTCCCACAGGCCGCACAGCAAACGGTCCCTGAGGGTGATTTCCAGATTTTCCCACTTGCAAGGGCCGGCGGCCAACCGCAGGGCCGCTGCAAAAGCGGCGATGGACTCACCAGGCGCTTGAACTCTCTTCCAGAACGCGTCTCGAGCCAAAAACATCGAGACCGTGGGCTGGAAATGGTCGCGCATCACCTTCAGGAGTTGTTTGGCCGTTAGCTCGCTTACTTTCTTCGGTGCTACTAGGTCCACCAATACTCGTTTGGCGGCATTTCCCAGCATCCGAGTGAGGATGGCCCTCTTCTTTCCCTCGTCCGTAATGTCGGACACCACCAGCGTATCTTGGAAGTCCATTTCGAAGAGCTCCCAGTCTTCCGGCTTGTTGATGTCGAAACCGGCATGTGTCTTGGTCTCGTGGGAAGCCATATCCCACCTTCGTCGCCAATTTAGTGTATGAGAACCAAGACAAAGGAACAGCCGAAGGATTGGCTTAACACATCTTTATTGCATGGTGGTCAGGGGGAACATGAGGTAATGGCGGACGAGCAGCTCAATATATACGGTGGTTATACATTTGAATGTGGCTCCACGATAACCCATTGGCTACCGTTGGCGTGACGTCATTTCTGGTCACGCCCTTCTTGTCCAGGTGAGGTAGTGGCGGGAATCTTCCCGCGCTGTGGTTCCTTGGGGAATTGGGACCTGTGAGCTGGGCGCTCGCTATTGCCACCAGGTGTTCATTAGCTCGCGTCCTGATTGTAACGGGTTACATTGATATATATGTTAAAGGCACAGTATTGAGAACACAAAGAATAGTATTGAGAACACATGATATATATGTTAAGGGCATATTATTGAGAACACAACAGGGGGCAGCTGCCTTGGACATAATTGCGCCGCTACTGCCTCTCAGCACACATAGGCCCTGCTCTTCTCCATTGTTTACCTAGGAGATGAGGTACGGGCGGTATGCTCGTGCCTCGCCACTGCTTCGGGCGCTGAACTGGTTGCCAGTGTGCCTCCGAGTACAATTCAAGGTGCTGGTGATTACCTTTCAATCCCTACATGGTAGTGGACCAGGCTACTTATGAGACCGCATCACCTCAAGGACATCTACCCGTGCCACTAGAGCAGACCGGAGGGGCTCCCTGATAGTTCCATCTGCTAGGGAGGCTCGCCTCTCTAGCACAAGAAGGAGGGCCTTCTCTGTGTCTGCTCTGGCCCTGTGGAACCTCCTGCCAACCGAACTTCGCCTCCAGGCAGAGCTTTTATCCTTTCACAAGAGTCTTAACATCTGGCTGGTGCAGCGGGTGGTGGCTGGTGGCTGGGGAAACAGCCACCCTGGGTTGTCTTGTTTAACTATTGCTCAGGCTGTCAGTTTAGTATGCGGTATTGGGAGGGCATTTTTTTTTAAAAAAATTAAATTTCTTAATTTTAAATAATTCCATTTAAATGCTATTTTTAATGTTTTTGTAAGTTTTTATTTGTTGTAAGCCACCCGGAGTCACCTTGGTGAGGGGGTGGCGGTAGAAATACAAGCAACGAATGAAAGAACGAACGAACAAATGAACAAACAGCAAGAAGTAGGCCTGAGTCTGGCCACGCAGTCTCCAAAACAAAGTCCTGGTCCACATGAGTGAAATATAGGTGTGGATCTGAGGCCTGAAACCTCCAGAATTCTGCTTGGGGAATTCTTGGGAAATTCTGTGAGCTGAAGCCCAAAAATCTATATGACAGTTCCCTAGTACTTGACCATGAATGCTAGGGTCGATGTAGTTGGGAAATACTGTGAGAGTTTAGGATTTCTGTCATGGTATTCCATTCCCTGATAAGAACATCACTACCTATGCCTTCTATTGGAGCCAAATGTATGTACAATAGTTCTTATGTTGTATCAGTGATGAGTGTAATTCTCAAGAACAGTATGTTACTAGCATTTTTTGCCCGGCCCTGCCAGGCAGGTATAATGTGTGTGCTGGTGGTTGGGGTGGTTTTTTGGGGGTACACACACTCACAACATAACCGTACACACACACACACACACACACACACACACACACACACACACACACACACACACACACACACACAAACAGCACACACAACATAACCACACACACTCAATACACACACACACACAACACAACACAACACACACACACACACACACACACAATACACACACACAACACAAGCACACACAACACAACCACATACACACACTCCGTAGCTCCGTGGGGAGAGGAGGGGCTCTTCCTCCTCCCCCCCCCGAAGCTTTGGTGAGGACACATACACACACACACACACCGAAGCTGTGCGGGGGGAGGAGGGGCACTTCCTCCTCCCCCCAAGCCTCAGCGAGGACACCCAGGAGGCCGGACCCTTGCGGCAACCCTCACAGGATGGTAAGGTAAGTGTAGGTGGCTCGGTTCGGGATGGTTGGGACGGGTGTGGCCGTGTATGCCAGATACGCACGGCCCAAACCCCTCCTTATAGTTAAAGATAGGAAAGGCATGTCTCAAACATACCATATACGATTCTGCTTTGCTCCAGAACCAAGTAAGCAACTGCAGGACCACAGGATTCCATTAGCTTCCAAGAAATTCCCAAACATTTGTGTTCCAATGTGCAAGGATTTCTGACAATAACGTTGATGTCTTTAGCCTCTCTAAAATGCAGGCTAAAAAGGTTAGATGCTCAAAGTTTGATGACAACAGAAAACCAGAGATGTTACTCTGATTCAATTTTTGCAAGAAGCCACTTACTTCATCTACTTTGTCCAGCCAAGCTTGGTTAGAAACTAGTTCTGCCATGAAAGCCTGATGCTTCAGCCATTTGCTATGTAAATTCCGTGCTTCATCATAAGATACATCTTGAGCAGTCAGCATCTTCTCTTCAATCCAAATAGTAAGCTGCAAACAAAAGGGAAGCAAATTATTCAGCATTAAAAGGAGAATATACGTTATTTCAAGAGCTTCCAGAAAGTCTCCATGGAATTATAAACTCACTCTTCTTCTATGTTTAGGTCAGACGTGAAACTGCCAAAATGAAGGCACCTTTTGGTGAGTTCATTCTGCAGTTCCTTTCATCTGACCTAGTGTGAGAAAGATTAGCCTGCAATACAAGAGAGATTGTGAGAAGCTCCAGAGGGATCTCTTGACACTGGGTGAGTGGGCAAAACAGTGGCAAATGAGCTTCAACACTAGTAAGTGCAGAGTGATGCACGTTGGGGCAAAAAAAAACCCAATTACATTTATAAACTGATGGGGTCTGAACTCTCTGCGACAAACCAGGAAAGGGACCTTGGTGTCCTGGTAGACAGCTCAACGAAGGTGTCAACCCAGTGTGCCTCAGCAGTGAAAAAAGCAAACTCAATGCTAGGGATCATTAGGAAGGGTATAGAAAATAATCAGCAAGTGTCATTTTGCCTCTTTATAAATCTATGGTGAGACCCCATCTGGAATACTGTGTACAGTTCTGGTCGCCAGACCTCCAGAAGGATATTATGGAGCTGGAAAAAGTGCAGAGGAGGGCAACCAGAATGATTAGGGGACTGGAACACCTTCCTTACCATCTGAGGCTGCAACGGTTGGGCCTCTTCACTCTTGAATGACGGCGTCTAAGAAGGGACCTGATTGAAGTTTATAAAATCATGCACAGTGTGGACAAAGTAGATAAGGAAAAACTGTTTTCCCTATCGCATAACACTAGAACTAGGGGACACTCCATGAAACTTTTGGGTACTAGTTCTCAAACAAATAAGAGAAAGTACTTTTTCACCCAGAGGATCACTGGTCTATGGAACTCCCTGCCAGAAGAAGTGGTGACAGCTGTCAGTCTTGACAGCTTTAAGAAAGGATTAGACAAGTTCATGGAGGACAAGGGTATCAATGGCTATAATGATGGATACCTAAGGACAACCTCCGGGTTGGAGAGATAGGCAGGATATCTCTCAATGCCATTTCCAGGGAATCCTAAACAGGTGAAGGCATCTGCTTGGGAATACCCTGAAGCAAATGGTGAGCCACGGTGTGAGACAGAATGCTGGACTGGATGGGCTGTGGCTTGTTCCAGCAAGGCTGTTCTTATGTTCTGTTCTAATTGAGAATAGACTATGACTTGATTTACTTGCTTTTTCTGATGAAGTTCTCTACAGTTCTGGTTACCTCCTGCAGTAATAATGTGCAGCTAAAAGGCAACTGCAATGAGGATGTCTCCTGAAAGGGAGGAACTGAACAATTCTAGCCTGTGCAAAGATCATAAAAGTACTAAAAACATAATACAGTAGCTTCCTTTCTCATGCCCATATATATATACACATACCTATATACCCACATATGCATACCCACACACATACCTATGCATACATGTATACACTCATACACACAAACACATAGACATTAAAAGAACATTAAGACATCCTACAAATGCTTTACAGGAACGGCACAGTGTTATAAGAACAAGAGCATTTACCGTTGGTATACACTGAAGCTAAAACTAATTTTGAAAAAGGAGGATAAGTGTAGATACACCCTAAATTAGTAATAATAATTTATCCAGAATTCTTGTATGAGTGTGTTATGTGCCACCATCTCAGAAACATCTTTTAGTGACCCTAATAAGGCTTTCATGGTGAGATATTTAAGGAGAGGTTTTTCCAGTCTCCTCCCCATCACACAAGTTTCCATCACTGAAATCCAACCCAGATTTCCTGAGTGCTAGTCTGTCAATCTATCGACTATATCATACTGGGTATCCAGAATTCTTACCTCTTGGCAATTCTGTAAGAAATTTTGCAAAGCATGATTGTCCTTCAGCAATAAAAATGCCTCCTGAGATTTTGTGACATTTGTTCTGTACCTAGAAAAAAGTAATAACACTATGATTAAAGAACATTGTTGTCCCTGTAGATTATTTAATATTAGATCAGATCTCAGTTCTCAACTTGAGTTCATTATTATGTTTGTTTGCTATTGCCTGCAGTACGTGTGCTATGACATTTTCCAGGCCTTTTTGTATCTCATTATAGAAGTAGAAAAGAAAGGTTACAAGTTTTAAAAACTTAAAATTGGCCACACATAGAACAATCAATATCAGGCAAAAGGGCATAGTATTAAAGAGTTCCAGTGTATAGAATGGCTCTTCCATGCATAAAAATTCCACAAGCTATAACAACTTATGACCCATTTCATCATTATCCCAGTAGACATATGTTTGAATTGGTGAACTTAATATCCAATCTGACAATGTGCACAAAGATTCACGGGGTTGTCTAGACCTGTGATGGTGAACCTTGGCACTCCAGATGTTCCTGGAGTTCAATTCCCAGAAGCCCAAGCCCCCGTGAATCCACACGAATGGGTTTACTGCAATTCATCTGGCCCACACTGCCCTCATCACTTCCGGAAGCAGAAGCATTTTACTTCCGCTTCCAGGAGCGACGAGGGCTGCGTGGGCCAGATGAATTGCAGTAAACCCATTCGTGTGGATTCACGGGGGCTTGGGCTTCTGGGAATTGAAGTCCAGGAACATCTGGAGTGCTAAGGTTTGCCATCACGGGTCTATACAGACATGAAGTCTGCTCTCCAGAATTTTTATTGCATCCACACATGCTGGATGCTAGAGCACTCCGAGTCCCCTCCAACACATGCCTTTTGATTCCTATCAGGGAGTTTGATTCCCCCCCCCCTCCTATATGGGAGATTTTTGGCAGCAGCCAAAACTATTTCTGGGGTCAACTTCCAGTATCATAAATTGAATACTTCTCCAAATGTCTACTGCATGTGAGGAGTTTCCCAACTAGCAATATACAAAGACAAAGCTTTTTAAAAATTTAAACAAATTATTACATCGCATCACCAATTACCTAAAAACAGTGATGGTGAACCTTGACACTTCAGCTGTTCTTGAACTTCAATTCCCCAAAGCCCTGATCAGCAGGAGTGCTGACTTGGGCTTCTGGTAATTGATGTTCAAGAACACCTGGAGTGCCAAGGTTCACCATCACAGACCTAGAAGATATTTTTAAAATTATTTTAATTCCCCTATCCTTCCATAGATGATCAGGAGAACTTTTCAATTGGACTGGAAGTATTGGTTCCCATTTGGATGGGAGAGCACGCCAAATGACACATCACTCCTCCTTCTGAACATGAATGGATATTTTTCCAGCCAATCCAGGCACACTGAACTGGATTGTTTGGAGAGGCATTCAGTCTGTCCATTTCTGCCAGTTTCTTTTTCTCTCCCTCCCTCCCTCACTAACTTATCCTCTCAAAGTACAGTAGACCCTCGCATAACGACGTTACTTGGTTCCCCAAGTAGCGT
Organism: Bradypodion ventrale; assembly: GCA_035047345.1. NCBI lineage: Eukaryota > Metazoa > Chordata > Lepidosauria > Squamata > Chamaeleonidae > Bradypodion > Bradypodion ventrale. Next base: position 352,594,116 of record JAWDJE010000001.1, read on the forward strand.
TGCTAAGCAATCTTTGTTGTTATGCGGGTTTCTATGGAGTTTCCTGCATAACGACGTTTTTGTCTGGATAATGACGGTTATTTTAGCCTTGTTGTCCGGACAACAACACTAAAAACGTTATGCGGGGGAACACGTGGTGCTTAACGACGCGCTGTTAAACGAAAATCATGCTATCCAGACGCGTTGTTATGTGAGGGTTGACTGTAATGATTTCTAGCTATCCTTATTGAAACTATCTTAGTGGAATTACCTCTCTTGGATCAGCTGGACCTTTTCTTTAATTTTATCTGAGTAAATATTTTCTTCAGCGACGAGTTTGTTCCCACAGCTCACCAACCCAGTGATTTTTTCCTCATTAGCCTCCATTGTAGCAAGGAAATCTTCATATTTCCGGATGGCAGCTTCTGACGCTTCCAGTGTGTCTGGTGGCTCGATGTGAGCCAGAGTATATTCCTAATGCAGATATCAGGTAAGAGAGCATGTGGTGTGAATTGTGTAATAGGAAGTTAAAAAGAAATACTGGATGCCATCATTGCAACTGCTTGACATGTTGATATCTATATATATAAAATCGAGGGTTAACCGTTGGAACTTGCTATAGGCTCCTTAGCCAGGCCCCACTAGCCTGCACCCTCCATTCGGGAACATGTCCGAACTGGGTACGCAGGTAAACGCAGGATTGAGAATTGCGCCAGTGGGGCAACAGCCCCACAAACGCGAAAAAAGGGAAACAACTTCATTTCCCAACATTCCTTGCGCCGCGCCGCGCCAGAGCCAATCAGCCTCAGAGGTTCTGCCGCGGTGAGGCGCAAGGAACGTTTGGAAACGTGCTGCGGCCAATCAAAACAAAGCAATTTTAAAAAAACCTAGCACAAACACAAAGCATAAACCCATTACTACAAGCCCCAGCGTCCTGCGCGCCATGATCGCGCAGAACGCTAAGGAAGCCGGCACCCGAAAAATTAAAAACAAACTCACCACCTCACAGCCACACAAACACCAACCACCCTTCTTTCCCTCACCAACAGCGCCTGAAGGTCCCGACTGGAGCTTTGGAGCTTCCCCTTTAATATCAGTGGGTGGGGGGGTTGCGATCCCCCCCCTCTGCTGCCTCCCCTTGAGTTGGGAGGTTTGTGGGGACAAAAGGGGACAAAAGGAACCAGGAGACCAGGGAAAGGGGATCGATTCCCCCCCAAAAAACAACAACCCCATCTTTAAAGAGAAGAAACCAAGCGGTTGAACACGGAGTTTTCTTTAGGAGGGGGGGGGGGGACCGAACCCCTCTCCCTGGTCTCCTGGGTCAAGAAGGGTTGGGGGGACATACTCCTTTTGTCCCCACAAACCTCCCAAACCCTGGGGAGCCAGAGGAGAGGGGGATTGACACCCCCCCACCCACTGATATTAAAGGGGAAACCCGATCTACTTTTACGACTCCACACAATCAAAGCACCATAACACAATAAAGCCCGCGGAAATAAACCAACCCCCCCACCACAACAAAAATTATAAAAATAAATAAATATAAAAAAATACCTTTAAACACAATAAAAAACATCCAAAAATACACAAAAACAACAACAAAAACAATACAAAGTAAACAAAAACAATCAAAAACAAAACAAAACCCAAACACCCACACACACAAACAAAATAAAGAAAACAAGCCAAATCAACAGCACATGTCCTACCTGCATGACGACTGGAAACGAAATGAATAAAGAAAGAGACTACTTACTGAAAGAAGCTCCACCCAGAGGCCAGCAGAGAAAAAACAGTACCAGCACCACCTGCTGGCCACAATAGTAAAAACAATTCAAAAACACACAGCAGCCCCAAACAAAAGGCCACAACAGTAAAAACAAATCAAAACAATAACAAAAAAATCACAATTTTACACAAAAGGTCACAATAATGTTGTTGTTCAGTCGCACAGTTGATTCTGACCCTTTGCGACCCTATGGACCATTGTTCTCCAGGCACCTCTGTCCTCCACCTTCCCCCTCAGCATTCCCAGTTCTGTGCCCACTGTGTCTACAATACCATCTAGCCATCTCATCCTTGGCCTCCCCCTTCTTCTTTTACCCTCCACCTTTCCCAACATCAAGGCCTTCTCAAGTGAATCCTCCCTTCTCATTTGATGTCCAAAGTACTTTAGCTTCGTCTTTACTATTTCACCTTCCAATGAGCAGTCAGGGTTGATTTCTTCAAAGATTGACCTATTTTGTTCTCCTCGCTATCCAGGGTGCTCTCAAAACTCTCCTCCAACACCACATTTCAAAAACACAATTTAACACAAATCACAAACATATGTCAATAACATAAAATAAAAAAATTAATTAAAATCCTGTGCTGAGTTCTAACTCAAATAAAAACACAAAACAACTAAACACATTTTAAAAACATTGAATGTAAAAAACATTTACTTTCACATTATTAAAATTATTACCTCTGGTACAACTATTTAAAAACAAAAAACAAAAACTAAAACATTATTCAGTTACATAAAACAGCCAGCCAAATAAACATTTTAAAAATTACAGACTATGCAATTTTTAACAAACATTTACACAATTTAACCTTCCAACACAATTTAAAACAGCCCGGCAATGCCGGGCAACCTCTGCTAGTATGTGATAAAATCCAGTACTAGTAAGTCTCTTGCATACACCTGCTTGACATGCATAACGCTTGGCTTCCAGCAGACATCAGGACGATCTGCTTAAGCATTTCTCAGTGCATAATGATAGCCAAATGCTGGAAGAGCAGGCCAAAATTGGGTTATGTACTACATGTGACCACCAGGATTACAAAGGTGACCCTCTGACATCTTAGGGAGGCCTCCAGCACTCCAACTCCTCCAATTTCTCTGCTCAGAAAATCCCCTTGTGTCCTTTAAGGAACAAGTATGTAATTAGGCAATGTTTGGACCTCACACCAAAACTGGGCTCTTTTATAATTAAAAAAGAGAGGTCTTTATAAAAGAAAAATAATTGGGGAGTGGATTTTCCACTGAACACCCCGGAGGCATTGGAAGAAATTTTGCCCTGTTTTGGCCTCCTGCACCACCAAGTCACACAAACTTCCCAAACACTAATCTTGGATTTTTTTATGGGAAAATTTTAATATTATATAATTTTTCTTCCCAAAAAAGGCACTTTTTTGCAATAAAAAGGTCCCTCACTGTCTCGTGTGACCAATTTTTTTTATATATAATTTTTCATCCCCAAAAAGGCAATTTTTTTGGCAATAAAAAGGTCCCTCACTGCCTCATGTGACTAATTTTAATATATATATATATATATATATATATATATATTGGGAAGAAAAATTATTTTGGGAGTAGAAACAATGTGTGCGCAGCTCTCCAGAGTCCGGGTGTAGGCATATGTTTCTTTGAACATCTAGTTGTTGACCACCCCTAGCTGTACCTGATGCTGGCCAGTATAAAGGAGTGGTATGGACTGACACTGGGAGATACCATGAGTTAACTTCCCCTCCGTCTCATGTGCCCCTTGTCAATCACTCTGACTGCAAGGCTCTAAAATGCTTGCGAATTCTATTGCGAACATACAGATTACCCTGTGAACTGCCCAGAGCTGGTGTAGAGATGTTATATAAGTGTTACGGGGCAATATATAAGCGTAATTGTTAATTGCTATTGTTTCTTTTGAAAAGATACATGTAGATACCAGAATGCAATGATGCGACATTAATTTGACAGGCAAAATAAAGTACAGGAAAACGGATGCTTCCTTCATACCTGGTTGGTAAGGACAATCTCTGCTTGCTTTGCATTTTTAAGAGATTCCTGGAAACCAAGACATTGATTGAGAAATTTCTCCCTACTTTCCCACATTTTACACAAGGCATTCCAGCCTGTATCCATTCCTTGGAGCCTCTGTTCCAGTTGCTGATATTCCACATCTGCCTGCCCTTGAGTCACTCTGTCTCCTGTTTCCTTGACATTCTGATAATCATCTCTGTGTCGATCAATCTCTTCCTTAACAGCAGCATGCTGTTGCAGGAAATGCTCAGCTTCTAGTAAGGAGTTGGGCACCTCTTCTGAAGCAACAGCTTTTTGTGCCTTGAAAAGCCAGGCCTGGAAGTCATCTAGGTCCTGCAGAAACTTGTGCAACTTGCTGGCCTCACCAAGGGAAGCTTCCTGACTCTGCAGTGTATTCTGGAGGTCTAGCCAGAATCCAGTGACGGCTGTCAGTCGACTGTAGATATCATCAGCCAGGTCAGGTTGTGCTTCAGCAAGGCGGTGTGCTTCCTGCTGCAGAGCTGAAAGCTGGCCTTGAATAGCTGCTAGGTCACGTTCAATGCCGTATAACTTCCTCTGCATAGCAATCATGCCTGCCAAGTTTTTGCCAAGATCTTGCGTGGATTCAATGACTTTCGTTTTTTCAAGAATCCACTTCTTGGTCTCCTCACAATCTACACAGTAATTGTGGAGGCTAAGGGCAAAGTCCACAGCTTTCCGTCTCTGAGCTACCATCTCCTTAAAGACCCTCCACCTAAAAGGCACAGAACAGAAGATCACTGCACAACAACTTTTGGCTTTTCCAGCATGCAGCTTTTTGTATACCCTTAATATACTGTCCCTGACATCAGTCAACCCTTGAGATAAGAACAGCTAGACTTAAAAAACCTCAAGATACATCTGGAAATATCAGGGGGGAAAATCAGGTTTGAGATTTTAAAAAATTAATAGGATTTTTCCGAGATACAAAATTCAATGCATTCCTATGGGAAATTGCATTCAATGCATTCCTATGGGAAATTCAAGATAAGATTTTTTTGAGATACAACCAACCTTGAGGAACGAATTAACTTCGTATGTAGAGGTTTGACTGTATTTAGGAATGAAGTCACTGAAAAGGGAGAGCATACATCATCCAAGAAAAAAACCATCATGTGTTCCCTTGCAGTTGTTAAAGCCAAACAGACCAGACCTTAATCAATACAGGAACTGGCTGGATAGCTCAATGGTTTAAGCACCTAGCTTCACAGCCAAGAGTTGGGAGTTCAATTCCCCAGTGCCTCCAGGGAGAAGAGTCAGACTGTATAGTTATGGGAAAGCTACACAGTTCCAGGATCCTCCTAGAAGGGAATGATAAACCACTTCTGTGCATTCTCTACCCAGAACAACCGGAAAGGGTTCCCATAAGTTAGAATTGATTTGACAGGACATAATAATTATTAACTAATACTAAGCTACTGAGTCACAGAATTAAAGTTAGAAAACAATGTTACTAAAATAATATGTCTGAATTATAATGAATATACATCTAGGACAGTGGTGGCGAACCTATGGCACGCGTGCTAGAGGTGGCACTCCGAACCCTCTCTTTAGGCACCCATGCAGTCACCCCAGCACAGAGTTTGCCTCACCCCTCTGCCCAGCAGTCCAATGGGAGCACTTCCTCCCTCCCCCAGCACGGAGTTTGCCCCACCTCTCTGCCTAGCAGCCCAATGGGAGCAATTCCTCCCTCCCCCCAGCACAGAGTTCACCCCACCCCTCTGTCCAGCAGCCCAATGGGAATGTTTCCTTCCTCCCCTGTTGCTGTGTTGACACTTTGCAATAAATAAATGGGTTTGGGGTTGCAATTTGGGCACTCGGTCTTGAAAAGGTTCGCCATCACTGGTCTAGGGAGTCTTGCTCACAGTGATTATTAAACCACCTAACAACAAGACTCCTACATTTATAATCGGAACCAGTATTCTTCTTTGATTGAGATATCTATGTGTGAGAGAAGCCAGGCCATTATAACCAGGGACCTTCAGCATAGCCCAAAGTGAGAGATTATGGGTATCCTTGAACAGCTGACAGACCACAGTCTAAAGCAGTGGTTCCCAACCCCCTTTTTTTGGCCATGCCCCACTTAAGCATATCTAAAATCCTGACACACACACCCCACCACCACCCCATGACATATAATTCTTATTATTTAAAAAGAACTCCTATTCATGTGGAGGAAGCCTAAAAAGCCGTTAACTATTAATAACTCATTCTCAAATTGCCCCCCCCCCCCTGTGGGGTGAATACCCCAAGTTGGGAATCATAGGTCTTGAGGATGAAAAGGCCTTGAACTTCAGTAGCACCTGGAAACTCTATACTGAAAATTGTTGGTATAAAATAACAAACCAGAATCTTACCTTGCATTCAGCTGTTCTTGGCACTGCCTCACTTTCCCACTGTGAGGATGGCCACTTTCTATGAGGCCAATGGCAGTGAGATTGACTCCTTCAATCTGAGAAGCCAGATTGTTCATCTCTTGCTTCAAAATCTCAAACCTGTAATCAAACATATTTAATTCAATTCCATTAAAAAAATTAATGAAGTTATCATTAATTGATAGTTATCATTAACTGAAGTTATCATTAACAGAAGTTATCTGCTGATTAATTAACAGTAGATAACTTCAAGCTTCAACTTTCATTGAATAAACCGCAACTTGTTCCTTCTCATGTTGCTAAATTTGAACTGAATTTAAAGAAATGTTTGTGCCAGTTCTGGAAAAGAGTTAGATGTGACCTTTTGTGAGGCACCTTGGAAAAGAATTCTAAAGTAAGGATCAGCCAAAGAATGGTTCTTTCCATGCCTGAGTAATCCTCATTTGGTGCACATGCGCTAAACAAAGAGGGTGCTCCCAGCTGTAGTGCAAATGAAATGATTCTGTTGGTTATTGTAGTAAGTCATACCTAAAGTAGCCCATTGAATCAGTAGGGATTTGGTGAACCAACTCCTCTGTAATTTCCATTGATTTACTCAAACTATTCTTACTCTATCTTACTGTGTTAAGAAATAGGGTTTCAGCAATGATTGCATAGATTGTGCAGCAGTGCCCAACTGTACTTAAAAACAATAAAATTTAAATAATTTTACACCACTTACCCACAACACTACTGGTGATGGGACCCCCTGAGCCCCCCCACTCCCCCCCACTGCCAGCAGTGATGGCAGGACCCCCCAAGCCTCCACCATTCCCCCCACAATGCCAGCGGCGGGACCCCTGGGACCCCGGCAATGTGGGGGGGGGAGGAGTGGTGAGGACTTTTATTTATTTATTTATTTATTTGGTTTATTTATATCCCGCCCTTCTGGCGTGAACGCCACCCAGAGTGGCTATTGTACGGCTTACAACATCCACCCTGCTGTGGAGCGCTGTTAGAGACATGCCAAGCCAAGTGGAGGGGACAAAGACTGAGGTGGCGGCAGCAGTGGCAACTGAAGCGAGGTTGCAGACCTGATGAAATGGTGCCATGGGCCATAGGTTAAGAACCCCTGATCTATATGAATTTTAATTCTTTCTCTGTACAAATTTGATGAAGCTAACCTTAATACTTAAACGTGAAATTAACTGTAAATGTATTGAACAAAATGATGATTTTTCCTTTGCTGACAACACTTTCTTTTTCTCACATATTGACCAATATCCTGTTGCTTCTGCACTACACTCAATGAATCAATGGTGTCTGGTTTGTCAATTGCATTTTAAGTTCCATAAATTCAAATAGGTCTACTTTAACTTTGACAGACTCCTGATTCTCTGTTTCATCTAATAGTATTTTTGTTTTGTTTTATATGTATATCATATTGAAATGTATATCATGATGTATATCATTTAGGAACTCAGGTTTACCAAAATAATTAGGAAATTGTACCATAAATGGTACCATATGGCAACTGGCTTGGAAGGAGACAGGGAGGAACATCGGCAGCACCTGACGCTTGCCTTGCGGCAGCCTCAACAACCACTCCCCCACCCCCCTCCACCACTGACGCCAGGGCAGGGAGGCCCACAGAGCTTGCCCAGCAACCGGCCGGGACCCGACCGCCGCTACCACTGCGCTTCGGGCTCGGCCTTCCACCTCTAGCCAGGACTTTGGAGGGCCGTTGAGACTGCAGGCATTTTGCCCTCTCTCCAGCTGTCCTCATTGGTGGATTGGCCCACAGACTGCAGCGATGGCGCCGACCACCACCGCCACTGCACTTCAGGCCTTGAATAGCAAATATTCAAACAAGAACTTTGAAGGCCGAAATGGAGAAGGGTTCCATGTGAACAACAGTTGAACATGGGTCAGTCGGTCCTAAGAGATAGGTGAGCGCTGTTCCGAAGGGACGGGCAATGGCCTCGGTTGCCCTCGGCCAATCGAAAGGGAGTCAGGTTCAGATCCCCGAATCCGGAGTGGCGGAGATGGGCACCGCGAGGCGTCCAGTGCGGTAATGCGACCGATCCCGGAGAAGCCGGCAGGAGCCCCGGGGAGAGTTCTCTTTTCTTTGTGAAGGGCAGGGCGCCCTGGAATCGGTCGCGTTACCGCAATTTCCTAATTATTTTGGCAAACCTGAGTTCCTAAATGATATACATCATGATATACATTTCAATATGATATACATATAAAACAAAACAAAAATACTATTAGATGAAACAGAGAATCAGGAGTCTGTCAAAGTTAAAGTAGACCTATTTGAATTTATGGAACTTAAAATGCAATTGACAAACCAGACACCATTGATTCATTGAGTGTAGTGCAGAAGCAACAGGATATTGGTCAATATGTGAGAAAAAGAAAGTGTTATCAGCAAAGGAAAAATCATCATTTTGTTCAATACATTTACAGTTAATTTCACGTTTAAGTATTAAGGTTAGCTTCATCAAATTTGTACAGAGAAAGAACATCAGCGATATACACAACATCAGCGATCCTGAACAATGGTAGCTGTACGAGTGCCAGTTTCGGCATGCGATGGATGCTGCAGGCATCGACGACGAGGGAAAGATGCGGTCGCACTTCCTAGCCCAGGTTGGGCCGGCCACGCTGCGCATCCTGATGAACTTGCTGGCTCCCCGGAGGGTCGGCGCAGTACCCATTGACCGCATTCTCACAACGCTGAGAGAGCAGTTCCAGCCACCGGTCTCCATTTTTCTGGCTCGGGTCGCGTTCCACAGGCGGGACCAGCACCCGGGAGAAACTGTGTCCGCCTACGCGGCAGCCCTCAGGCTGGCGGCCGTCCACTGCCAATTGGAGGACCTGGACATAGCCCTTCGAGACCGCCTGCTGTGCGGCCTAAGGGACGAGGAGGTCCAGAGGAAGTTGATGACCCGCGACCATTGCCTCACGTTCAACGAGGTACTGCAAGAGGCCCAGGCAGCCCAGGCGGCGAGGAGCGGGGTCAAGGTATTCAGGTCTCAAGGGGCCGCACCTGAGAGGACCAAGTCACCCGTGCAAGCGGCCCTACGGACTTCAGCGCAAGCGGCCTGGTGCCGCCCACCCACCAGCACACCAGCAACCTCCGAGGAGTCGTCCATGACTGCGGACTCCTGCTCCAGCGAGGACGACGATGTGCAAGAGGCACGGAGAAAAGGGCCGAGCCAGCGAGAGGGGTAGCCACCATTGCGATGGCTGCGGGGCATCTCATGACCGAAAGAGGTGCCCCTTCCGGAAGGCTGAGTGCCACAACTGCGGGAGGAGAGGTCACATTGCCAGGGTCTGCAGGCGCCGGCACATGGAAGACAAGGGTTTGTTGAGGCATCCTCACACACCCCAACGCAAGGCGGCCAGAATTGGGAAGGTCTCAGCCGACGATGACGTGGCGGCCGTAAACCGCGTGGGCCTGGAGCACCGGCATTTCTTTGTAGAGGTACTGATACAAGGGGTCCCGGTTAGGATGGAAATAGACTCAGGGTCGTCCTACTCCATCCTTTCCCAGAGGGAGTTCCTGCGCATTCCCCCAAATGTGCGCCCCAAGTTGCGGGCCATGAAATCGAACTTACGGGATGTGCAGGGTTATGGGATCCCGGTGTTGGGGGTGGGAAACTTCACGGTGAAGTTTAAAAGGTTCACAGAAAAACTGCCCCTAGTAGTTCTCAAGGAGGGATCCTGTTGCCTTTTGGGAACCCAGTGGTTTGCTCCCCTGGGAATTGAACTGTCTGGCATAAACGCCATCCAGACTGACCCCATCCGGGACATGTGCGACGCGCACCCAGTGGTTTTTAAGAAGAGCCTCAGGACTTATAGGGGCCCCCCAGTCTCGTTCGAGTTGGACCCAGAAATCCGGCCCATACGACTCAAGCCAAGAAGAGTCCCTTTCGCCCTCAAGGACAAGATCGAGGCGGAATTGGACAAATTGGTAGGGCAGGGGATTTTGGTCCTAGTGGATTCTGCAGAGTGGGAAACTCCGATTGTTACAACTTTAAAATCCAACAGGGAGGTTAGGATTTGCACTGACTACAAATGTACTATTAATAAGGCCATTCGGCCAAATGCTCACCTGGTGCCGGTAGTCAGCCACTTACTAGCTACCTTGCACGGGGGTAAGTGTTTCACAAAGCTAGACTTGGCGCAGGCATACCAGCAGCTCACTGTAACCCCAGCTGCTGCCGCTGCGCAAACAATTGTCACACACAAGGGGGCATTCAAGGTAACGCGCCTACAGTTCGGTGTGAATTCGGCCCCCGGGGTTTTTCAGGCCCTCGTAGAGCGCCTTCTAAAGGGGTTTTCGGGTGTGCTCCCATATTTTGACGATGTTTTGATAACAGCGGGGAGTGAATCGGAACTAGCAAAAAGACTGGACAAGGTCCTAACTGTATTCGAGAAAGCGGGTCTGAGGTTAAAAAGGGATAAATGTGTGTTTTTTGTGAGGGAGGTTGAGTTTCTCGGGTTCAAAATAACCCCAGAGGGTATCAAGCCATCCGAGTCCAAGGTTGAGGCTGTGCAAAACGCACCTCGCCCCACCGTGAAACCGGAGCTGCAGTCATTTTTAGGGCTCCTGAACTTTTACCATTCCTTTTTGCCAAGAAAGGCATCTGTTGCGGAGCCACTGCACAGGTTACTTAAAAAAGACGCGGTTTGGTGGTGGGGAGATAGGCAAGAGAAAGCATTCAAGGAGCTCAAGGGGCTCTTGTCCTCAGACGCCGTTCTGACCCATTTTGATCCAAGGAAACCTGTAACCTTGGTCTGTGATGCATCACCAGTGGGGCTGGGGGCCATGCTGTGCCACATGCTAGAGAGCGGGCGGGAAGCCCCGGTTGCCTTCTATTCCAGGTCACTTTCAAAGGCGGAGCGCAATTACGCGCAAACAGATAGAGAGGCCCTGGCCATAATCACAGGAACAAAGAAGTTCTCCGATTTCCTGTATGGCCGCGAGTTCACAATTGTGACCGGTCATAAGCCCCTTTTGGGAATCTTTACTACGGGCAAGCCTACCCCACAAATCCTGTCCCCCAGAATGCTGCGTTGGGCGATTTTCCTCAACGCCTACCAGTACGAACTGGTCCATTGCCCAGGGAAGGAGATTTCCCATGCAGATGCGCTGTCCCGATGTCCCCTCCCTAGTTTAGGAGACCCCAAATGCGAGGTAGAGCAGATCACCAAGTCCTGCTGATTGAGTCTCTCGACTCACCCCCCATAGTTCCCGCAGACCTCACCAAAGCCACGGCGGCCAACAAAATCCTGTCCCAAGTCAGTTCCTGGGTTAGAAAAGGGTGGCCCACAACACCCCCCGAGGAGGAATTCAAATCGTTTTTCAGGTGCAGAGTAGAGCTTTCCCTTGAAAGGGGCTGCCTCCTCTGGGGCCAGCGGGTGGTCATCCCAGAGAAGTTACAAGCAAAGGTGCTGATGCTACTGCATACCAGCCAGCCAGGAATAGTGCGTTCCAAAGCACTAGCCAGGAGCTACTTCTGGTGGCCCCAGATAGATGTGGATATCGGGCATTTGGTGGACATGTGCGAGAGCTGCCAGAGCTCTTGGCCTGAAGAGTCCCGACTGCCCCACAGGGAATGGGACATGGCCCGCGGACCATGGTCCTGGGTGCATGTCGACTTCGCTGGCCCTTTCCGGGGGTCCCTCTTCCTCCTGATAGTAGATTCGTATTCCAAGTGGCTAGAGGTCATTCCCATGTCCAACACCTCATCTGCCACAACCATTAAACAATTGCGCAGGGTGTTCAGTTGCTTCGGCCTGCCGGACGTGCTTGTGAGCGATAACGCTAGTACTCCCACGTCCGCGGAATTCAAGGCATTAATCAAGAGGAATGCCATCAGGCACATTACCTCTGCCCCGTTTCACCCCGCCACAAACGGTCAGGTAGAGCACCAAGTGCGCACTACGAAAGACGCACTGTGGCGCATGGGTCCCGGTGAATTGAACCTCCAGCTGTGTCAATTCCTCATTTGTTATAGGGCAACTCCCCTGGCTTCAGGACTTTCGCCAGCTGAGCTCCTCATGCGGAGGAAGCCGGTAACGGTTTTTGATCGGTTGGATCTGACCAGGGTGGAGGATGGGGGAAGGAATATAGAGATAGAGAGCTCCAAAAAATTTGAGGTAGGGGACCCGGTCCATTGTAGGAATTACGCAACCTTGGGGCCAATGTGGGCCCCAGGAATGGTCATTGAGCAAATGGGGCCAGTGTCTTACAGGGTTGAAACAAGCACAGGTCTGCTGTGGAGAAGGCACGCTGATCAGCTCAGAAGGCGAGATACCAGTGAGAGAGAGTCAGCGTTAGGGTTCTCTCCCATCCGTTTAGCCCAAGGGGGAGACACGGGGACGTCCCCAGGTACAAATGCATACCCTGGATTCTCACACAAGGAGGAGGATGCTTTGAGAGAGTGGGATGAGGAGTCCCCTGAGGAGTTTAATTTTATGTTACCATACCAGGGGGGTGTTGCGGAGTGGTCCCCCACCCATCCGAGCGAGAAGAGGGGTTTTAGTTCAGCCCCTGGTATCTCCAGTCCTCCCAGTCCCTTTGGTCTAGAGTTTACCCCATCACCAAGACCCCCAACCTAGGCAGCAGGGGGAAGTACTCCACCCCATCACCGAGACCCCCGACTCAGGCAGCAGGGGGTAGTTCAGGTACGCCAGTTGCAGGCGCAAGGAATCGGGGCGAGACAGCAAGGGTTTCCTCATCAATTCCTAGATTCGTGCTGGGGGGGCCGCCAGGTGCCACGAGTGATAGACAGGGGTTCACATCCCAGCTACACCTCCCGTTCCCCTCTCCAAATGCACGGCTGCCACAGAGTCCCCGTCAGACGACTAATGAGTCCCCCATTTCCGTTCCAGGACGAGAGTCTGCGGAACTTGGAGCCCCTAGTTCCCCTGAGCTCAGCCAAGCAGTCGTTCGCCCTAAGCGCACATGCAGGAAGCCACAATGGTTGAGGGACTTCGTCCCATCCTAGGGGGGAGGAGTGTTGTGTATGAAACTGTATCGCTTTAAGAATGAATGTATTACTGCAATGTCCGAATGTAACCTGACAATGATCACAATGTATCCAATGTATCTCAGCTGTTTAATGGAACGCGAGCTAGCTGCGAGCGTTCAGCTCACACGGTACAAATTCCCCAATTACTGGCAGCCATGGGAACCTTCCCACGCAAGGAACATCTGGAGAAGAAGGGCGTGACTCAGGATGACGTCATGCAGGTAGCAGCCAATATGCTACCGTGTAACCAGGTTCAAATGTATTGTTGCATTATAAAAGGAGCCATACCTCCGCCATTACCACATGTTCAGTCTACTGGTGTGCAAATAAAGATGTGTTGAGCCAGACTCCAGCTGCTTCTATTGTTTTGGTTCCAGACACCAAACCCTCCATCTCCCGTCTCCAGCCAGGACTTCAAAAGGCCGTTGAGGCGGCAGAACTTTTTGTTGTTGGTACTGTATTTTCATCTGCTGGGGGGTGGGGGTGGGTGCGTGCGAGAGCTGGTGTTGTCAGTTTGGTCATGTTGTAGTTTTGCTTTATATTGCTTTATATTTCTTATATTGTGTTTTGTACTTATTGTACCCTGTATTAGAGAATTTGCCATATCGTGGAGATTTCTATTGTAATTTATTTGTATTTTGTTATTTACATTGTATTTTTGCTTTTGTTACTTTGAATACTGCTTGTATTGGAAGCCGCCTTGAGTCGCACTTGTGTGAGTAAGGAAGGGTACAAATTTAATAATAATAATAATAATAATAATAATAATAATAATAATAATAATAATAATAATAATAATAATAATAATAATAATAATAATGCTTCCTTTTTACATGCCATAGGAAATGTGTCCCACTTACCCATTTCACACTCCCTTCATATGCACAGCTTGCTCGGTTAGAATTCAGCATTTCAAAAGCAGACTGCTACCAGATATTGCGCAGACAAAAGTTTTACATATTTACCTGTGCTGCACAACATCCAGATCTTCCAGAGTATCAGGAATTTCCATTTGCTCCAACCACTTCTTCTTCTCATTCATCCAAAGCTCACATGCATCAGTCTCACTGAAAACGGTGTAGAGATCCAGGGCATCTTGCAGCTTCTGTCTACGCAGATCTGCCAAGGATACAACCTCGTTGTACATTGCATGGATGGCCTTCAGCGTATTGGCAAATCCTGGGGAGTCCCGGAATTCAGGGGGAAAGCTCTGCGCTTGCTTGTTCAAATTATCTATCACTTTCTTATTGGCTGTCACTTCGTCTAAAAGGTCCCTGTGCTTTTTAACCAGGGCTAGAGTGGAATACTCATCATGTCCCACATCATCGCTGGACGCGAGGCGATTAGCATCCTGTAGCCAGGCCATTAAGTCATTTGCATCTACCTGGAATTGAAAGAAGCTCTCTGCGTCCTGCAAATTTTTCTTGCGGAAGGCAGCTAGTTCCTGTAGCTGAGCCCAGAGACCTTCCACCCCCTTAATTCTATTGGAGATTTTAGGTGCTTCAAAATGTTTTTGAGCAATCATGGCTTCTCCTTCTTTGATGGTTTGTTGCAGGTGGGTTCCCAGGCCACGCAGCTCATCCTCAAAAGCTTTGTGTTTCCTCTGCAAGATGAGAATGCTGGTCAAGTCTTTCCCATAATCCAGAGCAGAATATATATGCTCTTTCTCCTTAATCCAGCTTTCAGCTTCATCCAGTTCCCAAAAGAACGTCTCAAGGCGCTTGGACTGCTCGAGGCAAGCTTTCCTTTGTGAAGCCAATGCCACTAGTTCTTGCTGGCGTATCTCCAGGTGATTCACCCTGTCTCGTATCACCTTTGGATCACAAGGCTGATAACCTGTAAATGTGGGGGGGGGGGGGGGAGAATGCTGTAATCTGTCGCCTAAGGTACATGATGCATTTTCTCTCAAGGCAGACAAAAAGGGCATGATATCTTTGAGACAATTTTTGGTGATTTAAAAACTCTAGGTTTAATCTGTTTAAAAGATTGGAAACAGCTTCACAATGAGAGGGAACTGCTACAGAGTTATATTTACACTTGTCACTCTTGTAGGCTTTTAAAAATGCTAGATGATAGGCTTTGCGACACTGGAGAGCAGCAACCCATACCAATTAAAGAATAACAAAAAACAATAAGATAAATACTTTACAAAATGATAGAGTGTTGATCTTTGGGGAGGAAGTAGTTTTGTTGTTTTTGTCCATGGAAACCCCCCAAAAAGGCTACATGAATATCCCCATGTTATAGAGGTACAGCAGAAGAGCATCCAATCCAGGGCCATAGCCAGGATTCTGGATGTGGGTGGGCGAATATTATTTCAGGATGGCCAACAATGTCTCTCTCTCCCCCTCCCTCTCCCTCTCCTTCTCTCCTTCTCTCCCTCCCCCCATACCTGTCATGTGCGGCTCCAGACAATATGAGACCTGCACAGAACGGTTCTGCGCAGGTCCATTTTATGCATGCGTATAAGCCATTTACGCATACGTACAATGGACATGCACAGAACGGTTCTGCGCAAGTCCATTCTACGCATGTGTAGAAGGCTTTTACGCATGCGTACAATGGACCTGTGTAAAACCGTTCTGCACTGGTCGGTTCTACGCATGCGTAGAAGGGTTCTATGTATCCCCTTCTGCACAGAACCCTTCTATGCATGTGTAGAAGGGTTCTACGCATGCGTAAAAAGGATCTGCGCAGAAGGGTTGTGCAGTAACTCCTTTCCCCCCGCTGCCAAGATCTGGGATAGTGGCAGCTCCGGGTGGGAAAGGACAAAAAAAGGCGCCAATCCGGGATACTTGACAGGTATGCTCCTCCCCCTCTCTCTGTCTCTCTCTCTCTCTCTCACACACACACACAAGCAACCAGGAGTTTGAGGGTCGGCAAACTGCTAACTCCGGTTGGGCAGAGCTCGCCCTGACTATGGCCCTGATCCAATCTATACAGAATTAACTAAAATCTCTGGTATTGTTATGGCTACAGTTATGATTATTATTAAGATCATGAACACAGGAGAGTGGGAAGTTTATCAGGCTTCATTTTTTTATACCACAAGCATTATGCAGGAAGCATCTCAGCTATCAGCACATAGTTACATTCTGAACAGCTCTTTAAAAACACACTAGAAGAGGAGAAAACCAAATCTCTCTCAAATACAGTATGTTTCTTTCCATGCTGAGAAAATGTAATAACCTAGTTCAATTCACCAATTGTTGTCACTTTTTACAAAACACAGCCTGAAAATGGAAAATGAAAGATCTGAAAAGTAAATTCATTAACAATTGTGTAATAGGTAGAAACTTTAGGATTTTCTTTCTCCTCCTTATCCAATGAATTCTGCTGAGATTGTACTTTAGCTGTGGAAAGCTCTATTAGTGGTTCGGCAATGGCCCTAGTAGTCAGGAGTGTTTTCTTAAGACTGTCCAGCCATTGCAGAATAGCTACTTGCTACACCTTAGGCAGAACTCCAAAAGATCTAATGAGTGTAGCCATATTGACTATGTTGCATCTGTCTACTAACCATTTGTTACTTTACCAAACAAAACTTCAGAGGAATAAATCTGAATATCAATCAGCGATCTTCGTTCATTACCAAGTATAAAAAATCCATACTGACACACAGAATTTGCAATTGTATCTACTATACTAACCAAACATTGCATCCATATGTATTCCCACCCAATCATGGGGTCATGTATAAATTACTGTCATGAAATCTTGCTCTTATGTTTGAAGAAGTGGTCTTGATCCATGAAATCAAGCGTTAAAATATAGCAGTTAGTCTTTAAGGTACCACAATGTTTTTTTGCTTTTTTCCTGTTTCATATCTTTCCCCTAGACACATTTGTTGCTACACAACAAATGAACAATAATTAAAAATAAAATGCAGACAAAAGAAATTTCTTTTATGCTAACACTTACCATCTCCACTTGCAAATTTAAGGGCATCTGCAATGACAGCATGAATCTTCTCAGACTGGATGGTCACATCAGCCTCCATTATCTTGTGCTTCTGAAGAAGGTCTTCCACTTCCAATAGGTGTTTCCCAAATTCAGGAGATGCGAGTTTAACCTAGAAAAATAAATTAAAAAAGGAATGTACATTTTTTACATCTGCAAACCAGTGTCAGAAATATGTTGGATATGTCTTTGCATAATATGATATTTAGTTAGCCCTATATTAATCAAAGGTTAGCTGTTTTTCCAGAAGATCTTTCACTTGTTCCCTGTTGAAACAGATTAAACACTGTGTCAAAGGGGGCCTATATTATTTGGATGATGAAAATGGATGGACATAACATAATAGCAAGATATACAGACATTTGTGCCACAATCCAAAATCACATATTCAGATGAAACCTAAACTGACCATTATTGTCTTGATGAATAAATACTGTAGTGAAACAGAGGGTGTAAAATGTAATAATACCTATCTGCAATCTAGCAAACTTCCCCTTTCTTTTTATTACTGCATTCATAATCATTTTAGCCACATCAGAAAAGAGGAAGAAGCAAATTCAATCTGGGAACTTCCAAAGCAGCCTCTGGAAATATAGAAAATGTACTTGTATAGAAAACAAATCAAAAATACTTGTTCACTTTGCACACAAGGGTAAGAATCTGCAAATATTTACCTGTACATCCACAGGGACCTACAGTATACAAATGTTTCTAACTTCAAACATGGAACATAATAATAATGCATAACTATTAATTATCTATGATATTTAACACTATACCCAAAACTTTTATGCATACAGTATGAGGATTTAGAAATGTATTTACATACTTCATGCACTTGCTGTAAAAATTGTTCAGGTTATAATTTTTAAAAGTTTTAACCTTCTCTATAATTTGGAAGACATGATGCATTGACATGATGCATATATCTGTGGTGAAAACTATATAGACACAATCCCTATTTCACAGCTTGTTTTAGGTCTGAGCTTCTTTAGGTCATTGGCCAAACCTAAAGCCCTGCCTTGGCATGATGAGATCAAGAAAGAAGTTACATGCAACGAAGCCTTCACAATGACGGGGCTCTTGCTACAGAACCCTTTAGGGGGATTAGGCCTTTAACAGCCTCCAGAACCTTAGCCAAGATATTCCTAATTGCCCTTTGAGGAGCAGGTAAATAAGACTGGCACTGATGGAGCATGTTGTTGAAATGTTTGGATGCTTAGATACTTGCTTCTAGTCATTTCTGTTTTATAGGGTTTTAATAAATAATATAGGTAAACTAACTTAACAGTTCCTGGGCAAAAAGGTAGAATACAAAGTTATCAGTACATTAAACAAATAAAGAATATTAGAAAAGCATAGCATTTTGACTTCCTGAGTTATAGGTCTTCATTAAAATCTTTAAATTTCTTTCTACTGAAATATAGAGTTCTGCCCCCCAAGATGTTTCTTACTTCCATCTCATCTATCCAGTTAATAAGATGTAGCATATCTTGGAAGCGCTGCTGTAATGTAAGATGCATCTCTAGTTTCCTGCGCCGAGCTAGAAGCCTCTCTAGAAGGTATTCCCAGAGTCTCAGTATGTTGTTCTTGCGGGCAATAATGCGTTTAATGTCGTGGTAATTCTCCATCTCCAACTCCCTTGCCACCTCCTCTATGGCTTGGATCCGTTCCTTGTAAGCAGCAGTGTCAGTTTCAATGGCTTCATGCTTCTTCTTTGCTGCCTCTACAGCAGGCAAGTCATTTCCAAAGTTATCCTGCCCAAAGTAAACAAGGCTTTGATCAGCAACAACGTTCCTGCCTTATTATACAGTGAAAGAGTATGTGTAAAAGCAGAAAGGATCTTAGTATCATTTTTAAGCTGCTAACAGATTGTCTATTTTTTTAAAAAACTGTACCAGCTACGTACAGTATAACACTGCCAGTTCATAATATTCAGAGTCACATTGTAGGGGCTGCCTCATACTTTCCCACATGGGAGCTTTATAACACAGGGAAGCAGTCTTCTGCAGCTTGTGACTGCATTGTTACGTATTGCATTGCTATGACTCTCCAGCAGCTCAAGACAATGAATACATATTATCAGAGTAAAGTGATAATATCTATTTTGCATTGTTCCACTGCACTTAATCATCTGTGTAAGTGTAGGATAGAGAACAGAGTCATTTTTGATGCAAATCCACAACTCCCTTTAATGTCTCTATAATGATCTATACCTGACCTATTCCCTCTATACTACACGTAAGACTGAATTAACATCTCCTGAGTACAGATACACAACCAAGCCGCAGGATGGACAATGCAAATTGTCTGACACAGCACCTCTACAGCTCCTGAAGTGGCACTGGGATAAGGACATCTGCAGTTCTGTAATTGTCTTTAGAAAGAGTGTTCTAATATCTTGATCTGTAATCTTCTGAACAGCAAGGATGTCGGAGACTCTTCCTGCATCAAGTGCATGGTACAATAGAATCTAAAGCAAGGTTATGGAAACTGTAGCTTTCCAGAGGTAGAAAGCTAATTCCCATCAGCCACAAATAAACTGACCAATGGTGGGAAATGATGGAAGCAGCAGTTCATCAGCATCTGAAGGATTTTTTGCACCCATGTCAGGTTAATTTGACCCAAGTTAGTAATCTCTGTTATGTTCAGATAGAAACTATGAAGTTGTTTTATCATTAATATTACTATCAACCAAAAGAAATCTAATATATATTTGAACTAGGAAAATGGGCTACATTCAAAGAATGAGTCAATGTTTCTCTGTGATATCCTAGTGAATTCACCATGATTTGCTAGAAAATATTATACCAATATTCCTTGGTATAAGAAATACTGGTTTCAAGTCTAGTCCTTCCAGTTTATTTGCCAGTCCTGTTGCTTCTATTTCAGCCCTTCAATATAGACTGTGCAGATCTTGATCCCAATCTCATTCTAAAATTCTACTAAATTCTTCTCTGCTAATCTTTCTTCAGGAATCTTGATAGAGAGAAAACCAAGGTTGAATAAAAATGGACTTACATTACAATAGATCAGGGGTGCCCAAATTATAGCCCGTGGGCCAGATCCGGCCCCTGATGCCATTTCATCCTGCACACAAAGCCCTAGTCGATCCTGGAAGTGGAAGTAAAACATGCCTGTCCGGGCGCATTTTACTTCCGCTTCCGGGAGCGGCGAGGGCTTTGCGAGCCGGATGAATTGGCATCGGGGGTGGATCTGGCCCACAGGCCATAGTGACTGGCCCCCTGAACCAGGTGACCGGCCTGTGACCCAAAAGGTTTGGGCACCCCTGCAATAGATCTTTGCTGTTTAGTCATTCTAGTAAATGTTCGTAATTGTTTGAGGAGAATTATTTACTCACACACTTGGGCAGACAGTAAACACAAGGCCAATAGATGTGACTAGTCACGATGCACAATGCTTGTCCCCATGTTTGCCTCAAAAGCTGTCCCTCTTCGCACAGTATGGGAGTATGTTGATAATTTTGTATAGTTGTATTTTGTTTAGGTTTTGTTGGGTTGTTAAGTGTTTTTCCCCCCAATCTTGTTGTTCTGTGCAGGACAATGACAATAAAGATTTATCTATCTATCTATTAGAAGATTTCAAAGGTACTAATACCTATTTATCTACTTGCAGTTTCTTGCTTTTGAACTGCTAGGTTGGCAGGAGCTGGGACAGATGACGGGAGCTTACTCTGTCATGCAGCACTCGGGTCTCTAACTTCTGACCTGCTGACCTTCCAGTCATCAAAATCAACATCTTAACCACTAAGCCACCACAGTCCCTTAATAAACTATGCATGCCCCCAAACCACCAATATCTTCTACTTCTCCTAGCAACTATCAGGCAGATCAGAGATTGAAACCATCAAATCCCAAACTGTGCCACATTACCTGTTCAATAAGGCGCTGGTTTTCACTAAGCCATGTCTCCCGCATTGCTGCCTTGCGATCAAAACGCCGGGCCAGCTGCTCTAGCTTCTCCTGCCTGATAAGCTCATTTCTCAGCGCTAGCTCTCGCTCATGCTCTGCCTTTTCCAGTTTCTCCCAAGCCTATGTAGACGTGTTACAAAGAAGAACAAAAGCACAGTAAGTACTGCAGGAATGTACTTGCAAGAAGTACATATGATTCACATTATAAAATACATCAGGTGCATTAACCCAACTTCACACCAACCAATATTCCCAGTCCAAGTATTTTTCACATCTTCTAAATGACAGTGCAATTCACACAATACCCTTTTTTGTTTATGCTGTATATGTAACCTCATTATGTTCAAGCACCTGTTCAAATGAACAGACACCGTGTGTGAACTGAACACTAACAGACTGTTAACTTTTATAGTCACAACAAACCTGTGTTTCAATTATGAAAAATATTCATAACAATCTCATTTATATATTACAACTAACTTGTCTGCTTTTATCCCTCCCCCTTCTCCTTTTATCCCTTTTTATCCCTTTCTTATCTCTTTTATCCCTGTATCTTTTTTAACCTTTTGCGAACTTTTTAAAACTGTGTTTTGCTTTTTTCTTAAGGGGTTAGGGAGGGTATCTGAGGGGCTAGTTGTTTTTAAGTCTTATGTAAGCCGCCTTAGGTCATTTTAGGATGAGGAAGGTGGGGTAGAAATGTTGAAATAAATAAATAAATACATACATAATGCCTGCCTATGCAAACACATGCTAACAAGGGATGGTATGGACTGTTGAAATGGATAGAAAAAGTACTATGTGAACATAGTGGTGATACGTTAGTTGGAAATTTTTAGTGGACTGATTCCTTTAATATTGGAACATGTGCAAGTCAACACAGCTGTAACTATGACCCTATGACAGTGATGGTGAACCTTGGCACTCCAACTGTTCTCAGACTCCCAGAAGCACTGATCAGCAGGAGCTGGGAATTGAAGTCCCAGAACAGCTGGAGTGCCAAGGTTGGTCATCACTGCCCCAAAGATTCCTTCTTTAGCCTATAGTTGTCAATTTCCCATGCCATCTTACATTAGCAGGCCACAATACAACTATTTTTCCCTAAGCTAATGTGTATACAGGAGATTTCATAGAAAACCACATCAATTCCACTGCAAATGTGCTGCTCTTCAGATTTTGTATATTTATAATTTAAAATTGGCTTCTACTAGTACATAGATTTCTGGGCACCAGCTTCCTGAAATCATTGCAGCAGCTATCAACAGAGATAGCTTCCACCATCATTTCTGTGATTATGGAATTATTTGAATGAAATACACAATGGGATATGATAAAATGAAAGTGAGAGCTGATGAACTTGGATTTATCTATAGCTAATATTACTTTTGATACATTTTGACTACAAGACACTTTCCTTATGTAGATACAGTATTACAAACAATCCAGTTGAAGAGATATATGAAATTGTCAGACTGGATCAACATCAAAAGGTATTTAGCTTATTTCTACCACCCAGTGCTTCAAGGAAAGAATTTAAACTCCTAGAAAGTATTACAATTATCTTCTTTTCTCACTGCTGAAACACAAACATCAGAGTACAGTACTCTTCTGAACTTTGAATGGCTAAAATTGTTGGCTTATATTTTAAAACACACAATTGTAAAACTCTTCAAAATATGTCAGCATTAATTATTTGACTTCTAGTTTCCCCTGTTAGCGATGTAACTGTCCATCCCCATATAGTCTCATAACTATCTAATCTTGCCTCTAATTTTTCCTTACCTATTCTTTGCCACAAATGACAGTGTATTTGCAAACACATTGGGAAAAACAAAGCAGTATCATATTTGCTACCTTTAATCCTTTGATAGTATTAAATCATGTCATATAAATACGTAGAACTACAGTACTTACAATGACTCAGTTCAGTAGGCAGCTGTCACCTAAGTAAGAGCAGTTTCCCAAAGCTCAAGTTAAAGAGTCAGAAACGCAGAATAGTGCAACAATAATTTGCACAAAAACCCGAAGCCCTCCAGGGAGCTGTAGTTAGGGAGTCAGATCATTATGGCAATCTGCATGGGTTTTGTTTGTTTGTCTATCTTGATCTCTCTGTAATTTGGGCTGCTACTCTTCAGGAAGACTTCATTTTCTTCCCTATCAGTCATCTTTCCAGCTCTTTCATTAGCATTAGTAGTACAGTAAAAACCCTACTTATGCAAAAAGTCCATTCCATAGGCTTTTGCTTAAATCGGTTTTTTATATAACTCGAGGTAAACCCATAGGAAAAATTTTTTTTTATGTAACTTGAACCAAACCCATAGGAAAAATGAAATTTTTATGTAAATTGAACCAAACCCATGGGGAAGTGAATGTTTACGTAACTCGAAGCAAACCCATAGGAAATCGTTTTATGTAAATTTATGTAAATCAGGACATTTATGTAAATCGGGACATGATTTTAGCACAAAATCATTATGTAAGTCGAATTTTATGTAACTCGGGGCATTTGTAAGTTGGGGTTTCACTGTATGTATAAATGAATGAATGAATGAATGAATGAATAATGTGCTTCTACAAATAACTCTTACTTTTAGATGGAGTTGCTATAATAAAGTCTATTTTTCCCTCCCTAAGCTTGTCTATTTGATCTTAATCACTGCTCACACTTATCATTTA
Organism: Bradypodion ventrale; assembly: GCA_035047345.1. Lineage (NCBI taxonomy): Eukaryota > Metazoa > Chordata > Lepidosauria > Squamata > Chamaeleonidae > Bradypodion > Bradypodion ventrale. The sequence continues at coordinate 352,617,880 of JAWDJE010000001.1, forward strand.
CTCTTTTAGAAAAGTTCAGTTTCACTTACCAGTGATAACTTTCGTTCTTCGAGTATATAGTTTGTGAATACACACTCATGGGTTATGCGCCTGCGCAGAACAGCCGATCGGAGGCTTGAAAAGCTATTGGTCAAAAGTTTTGGCGGTAGGACCGCCCACCGTACCGCCCACCCTGAGGCGCCCGCGCGCCATTTTACCTCAGTTCCATACTTAAGCCAAGCACAGGATAAACCAACTGATCTCATCCGTGCAGCTCAAGAGGGGAGGCAGGGTGGGTAGTGTGTATTCACAAACTATATACTCGAAGAACGAAAGTTATCACTGGTAAGTGAAACTGAACTTTCTCCTTCGTATAGTTTGTGAATCCACACTCATGGGAGATTAGCAAGCTCACACTTACTTGGTCGGTGGGCAGTCGGATGAGATGATCCCACGATGAGCTGAAGATCCCCTAGGTGGATCCGTCAGGGGCGTTGAGTCCGGAGCCCTCTGGTGAGGACGACACGGCCAAGCCTGGCATCCGCAGTGGCTCTGGTGTCCACCCTGTAATGCTGGACAAATGTGGAAGGTCTGGACCAGGTGGCAGCCTTACATATGTCCTCAAGCGGTGTGCCCTCCAGAAAGGCAGTGGATGTGGCAACCGCCCTGGTGGAATGCGCCCTGACATGCGGTGGAGGTGGCAGTGAGGCTGACTCGTAGGCCAGGTAGATGGTAGAGGTGATCCATTTGGAGAACCTTTGAGCAGAGATGGGTTCACCCTTGGACTTTCCCCCATAAGCCACAAAGAGGCGTTGCGACTTCCTGAACTCTCTAGTCCTGCTGGTGTAAAACAATAAAGCTCGTTTCACATCCAGCGTGTGCCAAGTCCTTTCTTGGGCGTTAGTGGGGTTCTGGAAGAAGGTTGGCAAGGAGATAGTTTGTGCCATGTGAAACTTGGAGACCACCTTGGGCAGGAAGGTGATGTCCGCTTGGAGGACGACGCGGTCGTTGAAGAACTGGAGAAAAGGTGCGTCTGCTCGCAGGGCAACCAGCTCACCAGCTCGTCGTGCAGACGTGATAGCCACTAGGAATGCCGCCTTCCATGTGAGGAGGCGAACATCGGCGGTAGCCATGGGCTCGAATGGGGTCCTGGTGAGCGCGTTGAGCACGGTAGACAGTGACCATTGAGCCGTAGGAGTCCTGACCGGAGGGAAAGCGTTCCGTAGTCCCTTGAGAAAGCGCTTCACCGTTTGGTCACGGAAAGCCCCAGCAGCGGGCGAACCAGCCGGGGAGTGTGCCACCACTGCTGCGAGGTGCACTCGGATGGAGGTGATGCTAAGGCCAGACTCCGCCAAATGGAGGAGGTAGGTTAAAACGTCCTGCAGTCCCGCCTGCGGGGGGGGGGGGGCATGTGCTGGGAAGCCAGGAAAGCACAAAAGCGCCTGTATTTGGAAGCGTAGGACCTCCTTGTGGAAGGGCGCCGCGCTAGTTCGAGGATCCTGGACAGTCTGGGGTTATCCTCCACGCGGTGAGGTGGAGGCTGGGCAGGTCTGAATGGTGCAGCTGGCCGTGCTCCATTTGGAGAAGCGTCGGTGACTCCGGCAGTGTGCGATACTGTGACGACATGCGCAACAGTAGCGGAAACCAGGGTTGGCGCGGCCATGCCGGCGCCACCAGAATTGCATTGGTTCTGTGTTGGTACATCCTGGTGAGTACTTTCTGGACCAGAGGAAACGGAGGAAAGGCATAGAGATAGTCCTGATCCCACCGTTTCATGAAGGCATCGCCTTCGGAGTGCAGTCCGATGCCTGCTCTGGAGCAGTACCTGCTGAGTTTCCTGTTGGACTCCGATGCAAAGAGATCGATGCTCGGCGTCCCCCAGGCCTCGCAAAGCGACCGGAACACTCCGTCGTCCAGCTCCCATTCGTGGGTCGTCGAGGTGAGACGGCTCAGGTGGTCTGCCAAAACATTCAGTGTGCCCTGAATGTGCACTCCAATTGGGAAAATGTGCCTCTCCAGGCACCATTCCCACAACTGCACTGCGAGGTACAGGAGGGTGGTGGACCGTGTTCCCCCCTGCTTGTTGAGGTACGCCACCGCCGTGGTATTGTCCGAGGCCACTTGAACCGCCTTGCCGGTGAGCAGAGTCTCGAAGGAACGCAGGGCCTTCCAGATGGCCAGCAGTTCCAAGTAATTTATGTGGTGCACCGTTTCGTGTGGTGTCCAGGTGTCGTTGACCGTGAGAGTCCCGCAAGCAGCGCCCCAGCCGAGGTTGCTCGCGTCGGTCAGTATCTGCAACGAGGGTTGCGGGGGGTAGAAACTCTTTCCCGTGGCCACGTTGAGTGGTGTAGACCACCACAGCAGTTGGTCCCTCAGTTCTGGAGATGGGGTCAACCGTTTGGACTGGCTCTCCCGAAGTACGTCGAACTCGTGAAGGAGCCACGATTGCAGGGACCTGAATTTCAACTTGGCATGGGGAATCACTGCCGTCGTTGAGGCCATCAGGCCTAGAAGTCTCTGAGCCTTCTTCGCCCGGATGCACGGTTTGGTGCGTAGTTCGCTCACCCCCTGCGCAATGTCCTGTAAGCGTTTCTGGGGGGCGTAGGCTCTCGTAGCAAGCGAGTCGAGTACCGCTCCGATGTACTCGACGCGTTGAGAGGGAGTCAACTTCGATTTGGTGAAGTTGATCCTGAGGCCGAGACTCTCCATAAGGTGGACCGTGTATTGTGTGTCCCGAATGGCTGACGATTTGGTGGGGGAGACGATCAACCAATCGTCGATGTACGGGAAGACCCTGATGCTCCGTTGACGGAGGAATGCAGCCACCGGAGCCATGCATTTGGTGAAGACCCGCGGTGCCGTGGCCAGACCGAACGGTAAGCACCGGTACTGGTACACGGAGTTGTCGATACGGAAGCGGAGAAATCGTCTGTGTTCCTCAAGGATGGAGACGTGGAAGTAGGCATCCTTGAGGTCTATGACTGTGAACCAGTCCCCTTTGTTGATGAGGGGGAGGACGGTCTGCAAGGTCACCATCCGGAACTTCCTGGTGTGGATGCATTTGTTCAGGCGGCGCAGATCCAGGATAGGGCGAAGGCCTCCGTCCTTCTTCTGGACCACGAAGTACCTCGAGTAGAAGCCGTTGTCCCAGTCGGACGGTGTTACCCGCTCGATGGCTCCCTTGGAGAGAAGGGTTGATATTTCTTCCTCCAAATGGGGGGACGAGGTGGTGAGACGATGTCTTCCTACCCGAGGCACCCGCACGAACTCGATGGCGTAGCCAGAGGACAAGATCTTTAAGACCCACTGGTCGTCCGTGATGCCCGACCATACCTGGAGGAAGTTCCGGAGGGGGAGGTACGGGATGTGGAGCGAGAGAGACTCGGCCGTCGCAGCTTCAAACGCGGGGCTTGGGCCTCGCACCCGAACGTTTGTCCTGTCCGTATGGTCGGTAGCGGGGTTTGTGCTGCCGCCGTTGTTTGTAGGAGCTGGATCTAGGCTGCTCCGTCGGTCCCTGCTGCTGCGGGTTGCCCTGGAACCGCCTTGTGAAGGGCTGGAACCTCGGCCTGGCGGAAGGAGCCGGCGTGGTGAGCCCCAGGAATTTCACCGTGGAATTGGTCTGGCGCATCTCATTCAGGACTTTGTCGGTGTCCTGACCGAAGAGGCCCTGCCCGTCGAAGGAAAACTCCTCGATGAGCTTTTTCATAGCGTCATCGAGGGAGGTGTCCCTGAGCCAAGCATGGCGACGGAGGTAGATTGCGGAGGCCATGTCTTTTGCCGCATAATCGTTGATATGCCGGGCAGTGCGCATCAGTTGCTCGGCGACGAAGTCCCCCTCGGTGGCCAGTGCGTCAATCCGCTTTTGGGCATCCGCGGGCAGTTTCGCCATCTCAACCTTCACCTGCTCCCAGAGGTGAGATTGATACAGGCCCATGGCGGCCGAGTAGTTGGCAGCACGGAAGAATAGGGAGCCGGTGGCGTAGAACTTACGCCCCACCGCGTCCAGTTTCTTTCCCTCCGGCGTCGATGGGACCGGAAACCCGCTGGTGGCCGTCCTATGCTGGAAGGCCTTGACCACCAGGGAATTCGGCAGGGGGTGAGCCTGCAAGAACTCGACGTTTTCGTCCAGGACCCGGTACATGCTGTCGAGCCTGGACGAAACGGAGTGAGCCGCCAAAGGTTTCTTCCACGTCGCCCTCGCCGAAGTCATCATGGAGGGGAGCATGGTTATGTGGACTGGCCGCACAGCACGTCTGTCGAGCTTCGCGGTCATCTGATCCTCACCCTCCAACGGCGGTTGATCGACCTTGAGGTTGAGTGCGGTGCCCAGCCTTGTGAGCATGGCGGTCAATGAGCGTTGGTCCTCACCACGCGGTGGGTCCACTGAGCCGATAGCCTGCTCCGGCGTGCGCTCGGCGTCGACGTCTCCCTCGTCCTCCGACGACGACGAGCTGGACTCATCGGAAGACGAGGGAGGCAGTCTTTCATCCACGTTGGGACCGCGCCAGTACGGCCTGGGCGGGCCGGCGGGATGGGAGTCCACCGCATCGACGTCCGGACCACACCGTGACGGGTTGGGTGGGCCGGCGGAGCGGGCACTCGACCCACGAGAGGTCGGTGGGGCCACGGCAGGGCCGGGATGCCCGGGGCTTGCGGTGGTCGGAACCGGAGCCGCAGAGGCCGCAGGCATGGGGGCCTGGAGCTTGGCCGCAAACGACGCCATGACCTGGAACATTTCTCGGACGAGGGCCATCTGAGATACGTCCGAGTCCGCTGACAGTAGAGCCCCGGTAGCCGGCGGGATGGTGGTCCACGAAACGGTGGGTGTCGAAACGGTGGCCGGCGTCGGTGTCGGCGAAACGGTCGTCGGAACGGTGACGACCGCGTCGTCCGTCGGCGTTCTGGGCCTTGGAGAGACGGAGGCCTGCCTCGGCGAGGGGTCTCTTCCCCGGGGAGGAGAGGGGAGCACCTGAAGTGGGCGAGCTGGAGCCCCAGCCCTGCGTCCTTTATCAGGTGACCCGGAAGACGACCGTCCTCCCCAGATGGAGGATCCCGGAGAAGGACATCGGGCAGTAGAGAACGGCGGCGAAGGCCCGGGAGAGGCGGGTGTGCGCGGGGTGGGAGGAAGCGACCGTCTCTTCTCCGACCCATGCTTGCGCTTCTTCTCGCCGTTCCTGTCCTTCTTTTTCTTCTTCCTAATTGGAAGCACGGAGGAAGAAGCCGGCGGCGGCTGGACGGCAGCGGCGGATGTGGACGCGGAAGCGGCGGGAGCCAGAGCGAGCTCCATCATATGCGCCTTGAGGCGATTGCTTCGGTTCTGCACCGCGAGGCGCGTAAACTTTTTGCAGTGCGGGCAAGACTGGCTCTGATGCGACTCTCCCAAGCAGAAAAGGCACAGGCTGTGTCCGTCGGAAGCTGGGAACTTCTTAAGGCACGCCCTGCACTGTTTAAACGCTGCAGCCATGAACCGCGGAAAAATTCTTCCAGTGGAAGTTTCTGGAGGCAAGTACCCCGAAGGGCGGACCAGCCGCCACCCCCTTGAGGGGGGAGACGGTGATCGATGCGAAGAAAAATTGGCAACTGAATCCACTCGAAAGAAGAGACAGAGCCGGGGTGGCGATCTGCCCGGAGGACAGAATCGCCGAGAAAAATTGTTGAAATTTGCCAAAAAGACTTTCCCTCAGAAGGGCGAAAAAATTGAGGAAGCTCTCAACGATCGTCCTGCTGCTACGGCGGAAAGAAGAGAACTGAGGTAAAATGGCGCGCGGGCGCCTCAGGGTGGGCGGTACGGTGGGCGGTCCTACCGCCAAAACTTTTGACCAATAGCTTTTCAAGCCTCCGATCGGCTGTTCTGCGCAGGCGCATAACCCATGAGTGTGGATTCACAAACTATACGAAGGAGAATGCTTCTCAGTTTATTCAAATGTAGAAATGAAACTCTGCATTGCAACTGGGCAGGGTATAAATAAACAAACTAAACAAAATAAAATAAACCTTCTGGGCACAATTGTGAAAAATTATAGCTCCTTCCTGATTAACTATATGTTTTCTAGAAGGAAACCCCCATGACTGAATTTTTCATCTGTCACACCTTTGTTTTAATCATAAGGAAGTGTCTTACATACCCTGTTGATGTCAGATACTAGTTTTCCTTCATGAGGGATATACACTTTCTGATTGTTGGCTCGCATTCTTGACTGGATGGTAAACAGCAGGACCTCCAGATTCCCCTTTTCTTGAAATCTAGAACACACAGACAAAAACAGAAAGTGTACTTTGAGCAAAGAACAGGTCAAGATGCAAAAATGCAACCCAAGCAACATTGGCTATCCACTCACTGAAACACAGTATTGTTCTTCCAAAGTCAGGGCACAAGAAATTAAGTTCAAAGATAGGTCATATTCACTAAACATCCCTCCTGACAACTAGGTTATGAGAACCTAAGATCATTGTAGCAAGCTGTGTGACAGAAAAGAAGGAAGGTTACACAAATAGTTTTTAAAAACTGGAATCTAAAATCATTATAGCCATTGGCCTGCTTGAACTGAAACAGTTGGTAAGGAAGCATACATGTCACCCAGTGGTCCCTCCAATGGCTATTCAGCAGGGGCGGAAAGAGAAGAGGAGATCAAATAGAGACAAGAAGAGATTAAATCCAGTTTCTCATTCCAAACAACTCATCCATGATACTGAGTGCCTCCAACGACACCTATGAGTGCAAAAGCCTCAGCAAGCCAGGCCTAGAGAACAATGGTCACAATAGTAAGTAAGGTAAGGTAAGGTTTCCCTTGCTCGAAAGCCAGTCATATCCAACTATAGGGTTCAGTGCTCATCTTTGTTTCAAAGCCGAAGAGCCAGTGCTGTCTGCTTCTGTAGATGTGGCAGGCATGACTAGACACCGGAGCACATGGAATGCTGTTACCTTCCCACCAAAGTGGTCCCTATTTATCTACTTGCAATTTCTTGCTTTTGAACTGATAGATAGATAGATAGATAGATAAATCTTTATTGTCATTGTCCTGCACAGAACAACGAGATTGGGGGGAAAAACACTTAACAACCCAACAAAACCTAAACAAAATACAACTATACAAAATTATCAACATAGTCCCACCCCACATATTCACATTTAACCCCTAAAAGCTCTAAAACTCTAAAAGCTCTAAAACTCTAAAAACTCTAAAACCCTAAAAACTCTAAAAACTATATACAGAAGCTCCCTCATAGACTGCATTGCACTGTATTCAAAGCCAGAACCGCTTTTGGGTAGAAACTGTTTCTCAAGCGGTTGGTCCTGGTCTTTATGACCCTTTACCTTCTTCTAGAAGGCAGAAGCTGAAAGAGATCATTCCCGGGGTGCCTACTATCTTGCACACTCTCTATGGTGCAGTGGTAGAATGCCAACAGCAGGTCCTTTGAAAGATTGTTTTTCCTGAGGATTCTCAAAAAGTATAACCTCTGCTGTGCTCTCTTCATCAGATCTTTGGTGTTTGCTCCCCATGTCAGATCATCCCTCAGCTCCATTCCCAGAAATCGAAACACCGAGACCTGTTCCACACAATTCCCTTCAATAATAAGTGGCTGGATGTTCAATTTGCATTTTCTAAAATCCACAATGATCTCTTTTGTCTTTTTTACATTGAGGAATAAATTGTTTTCCCTACACCACTCAGTCAGCATCTCAACCTCCTTCCTGTAAGCCGACTCCCCCTCCCCAGCAGTAATCAGACCCACCACCGTTGTGTCATCTGCAAACTTGATGATCTTATTGCTGGGATAACTGGGAACACAATCATATGTGTAAAGCGTGTACAGAAGCGACCTGAACACACACCCCTGCGGCGTCCCCGTACTTATACTGAGATCTGCAGAGACATGAGAGCCCATCCTGACCCGTTGGGAACGATCTGATAGAAAATCTAGTATCCACCTGCATAAGCATGGCAGAAGCCCCAGATCTAATAATTTGGGCACCAGTCTATGCGGAAGAATAGTATTAAAAGCAGAACTAAAATCTACAAATAACAGTCTCGTATAAGTTCCTTGTTTCTCCAAATGGGTCAGAACAGCATGTAGGGCCGTAGCCACAGCATCCTCTGTGGATCTCTTTCTCTTATATGCAAATTGACAAGGGTCAAGTCCAACTGGTAAACAAGCCATAATACGGTTCCGCACCAACTTTTCAAAGCATTTCATTATGACAGGTGTAAGCACCACAGGGCGGAAGTCATTCAGACTATCTATGTTAGGCTTTTTAGGCAGAGGTATAATAGTAGAGGATTTCAGACAAGGTGGGACAATGGCTTGGGCCAAAGACGGATTAAAAATCTTCATAAAAGTTTCTGCCAGCTGTTCTGAGCAGTCTCTCAGTGCCCTACCAGCCACTCCATCAGGACCCATAGACTTGTTCACATTTATCCCTTTTAATATTCGCCTCACTTCTCCCTCTTCTACCCTGGCAACATTCCCTAAGGGGAGTAATGACGATGACTTTGGCAACACTGCTGGATCCACTGCTGGTGTCACCTCAAATCGAGCGAAGAAGGTATTCAGCTCCTCCACCAGAGAAGCACTGCTCTCTACAGGCGATGAATTACTGGGTTTGTAGTCAGTAAGGTGCTGGATCCAACTGCTAGGTTGGCAGGAGCTGGGACAAAGACGGGAGCTCATTCCATCCTGCAGTACTCAGGAATCAAACTGCTGACCTTCTGCCTCCCAGTCAGTGGCTTAGCCACACAATAGGCATTTTTAAATCCAGCGGGGCTGTGCTTATAACCTTGTACATTTGTGTGTATGGCTAAAAGCTGGATAAGAGCCATGAGTGTTGTTATAGCTTGGAAAAGGCTCAGTGCTCTGCCCAGTAACAAGCCATTTAATGTCAATACTAGGCGCCGATATGATTAAAATACTGCAAACTCTGCCAATACTCTTAATTAAGACGTCTTGGCAGATATCTTGATTTGTTTCATTTAGAGTAGATTTTCATTTCAGAAGAAGGTCAAAATTTTCTTGCTTTTGGAAGTATAGGAGAGATCAAGACAAAGTAGTGACTCTTTTTATCCCTTACCAGAATATAATCTTTCCCTTGTCCTGGCTTGTGTTTAGTTTTGTCAGAGTAACTGATAAAGAATCTGTCTCTGAAGCCAGGCAATAGACCAGTAAGTGACAAGGTACTGCTTCTGTTCTTTCATGATGTTATGAAAAGGGAATTTTAGAAGAAAAAGCATGCCCTGCTGTGTTAGAAAAACTCACATCTGCCAGAATTCTGTCTTTCCATGTAACAATAAAACATATTGTGACATCTGCCCTCCTATTTAGCAAACTAAAGGACTGTGGTGGCTTAGTGGTTAAGACGCTGAACTTGATGACTGGAAGGTCGACAGGTCAGCACTTCAAGACCCGAGTGCTGCATGATAAAGTGAGCTCCCGTTGTCTGTCCCAGCTCTTGCCAATCTAGCAGTTCGAAAGCAAGAAATTGCAAGTACTGTAGATGAATAGGTACTGCTTTGGCAGGAAAGGTAACAGCATTCCGGTGTCTAGTCATACCTGCCACATGACCATGGAAAATTGGAAATGTCTGCAGATGCAAACAGGGCTGGCTCTTTGGCTGGAAACGGAGATGAACAGCGAACCCTAGAGTCGAATACGATTGACTTTCTAGCAAGGGCGACCATTACCTTTATTTAGCAAACTAAGATGGCTTTCGATAAATACCTTCTCAGGATCAAGACATATATACAATTAGAAACAGAGTTGAATTAAGCAGGTGTGGAAATCATATTTCTGTAGAGGACCAAATTAAATGAAGAAAGGGATCTATTTGGCAAGGGTCCAAGAGAGAGAATATTTTCAGTGGCTGCTTCCTGTCTATGGAATTTCTTGCCTCATGAGGTCAGGTTGGCCTCCTCCTTACAATCCTTCAATCATTAGGTGAAATCCTCCTTTTAAAGTGGGTTTTTAACCTCCAAATGTTCTTACAGGGTTGTATTTTTCAGAAGAGGGTAGAATACTTTCATCAGCATTTTTATAATTAGTATTTTAAACTTGATTTAACCTTCTAATCTAGTTTTATTTCCTACTCAAGTCTCAGTTTAATCCTATTTTAATGATAATATCTTAATTTATTATGATTTTAAACATTTTAGACACAAGCAATCGGTTTCGGCATGGTGAGGCAGCAATGTTTTTCTCTCCTCATCACCCCAGGCTTTTTAATATTTATAATAGTTTAAAGTTTCTATAATATTTTTACTATATACTGTATAATAGTTTTAAATTATTTTTTTTTAAAAAAAAATAGCTGTATGCTGTTGCATTCCTTTATTGGAAAACAGGTGGAATATAAGTAAGTAAGTAAGCAAGCAAGCAAGTAATTAAGTAAGTTGTCGAAGGTATGGGTACTGTATTTGCTTAGAGTAAAGATGGGTAGAAGGAGAGTGGTCAGTTAGGGTGAAGGAATCTTACTTGAAATGAGGGGTGATGGGCTTTAGGAAATGAAGGCAGGCCTGAGAAGGAAGCTACAGAACAAGGGTGCCCAAGCTACGGCGCATGGGCCAGATCCAGCCCGCAGTGCCAAATCATCCGACCCACGCCGCCCGCTCCACTCCCAGAAGTGGAAGTAAAACACACCTGCACGTGTGCAAAAGGCTGCTGTAAATGCACCTGCAGGTGCCGTAAAAATGTTTATGACGGCTGCAGGTGCATTTATGGCAGTGTTTTGCACATGCGTGGGTGCCTTTTACTTCCACTTCCAATGGGAGGAACCATGTGACCAGCCCACTCAATTACGTGACTGGGCCATGGCTCAAAAAGTTTGGGCACCCCTGCTGTAGAAGGTTGTAATGGTAAGAGAAGACAAGCAGAGAAAAGGAGTTAGAAAAAGCTAGGAGTGAAAATTAACCCATTTCTGGTTTTCCACCTCTTCAAGAGTGCTGCTTTTTGTAGGTCAGTTTCATTGGGACATTCCAAATGTTATAATATTACAAGCAGGAGGTCTGAGCAGCAAATTTCTATGACAGCTCCTTCCAGGGGTCTTGGCTTTAAATACTCTCAGCATCATATATGCAGCAAACAAAGCTGCTGCTAGCAGTAGTTGTTGGGTCCTCCTCTTCCTCCTTCTGATGGGTGGGGTGGCAGTGTCACTGTGGCAAATTTTTCTTCCTTCTTGACCTTGGGCCATGGAACACAAGCCACATCTGCACCAGACCTTAACATTTTCTGCTAGGACAAAGGATAGACACAAGTAAAAGTGCCAAAATTGCTAATTACAACTCTGGTGCTAACTCCCTTTTTACTTTAATTCCTGAGGGGGAAAAATCTTGTGGATGTTAACATTCAGAAATCCTTATTTAGTAACTTTAAAGGGAGTAGAGCAAAGGAAGACATTCCATTACTCCTATTTGAGGGGAAAAGTAGATTAAATATATTTTATATCAGTATTGACATTTCCTACTTCATCCAATTTAAACAAAGGGCAAGCTTCAATCCAACACAAAAACCCTGTGACATTGCATTTCATACAGTTGGCATTATAACAAAACATCATTTGGGATACATCAGCTGCCCTTTTCCTTTTCAGTTGGGTTCCTGCCTGCTGTTTATTACAGTATCATCACCATCATGTGCCAATATGATCTTTTCTAGCTTAGACTACAAACAAATGAGTCACTATGCAGTTAAGCACATTTTAAGCCTCTGAATGAATTGCAAGCACCAGCTCAATGGAAACTCGGAACACCTCCTTCCTTCCCTTCGACAGGCGCTTACTTGGGCGGTTTTTCCACTGTGCGGTAGGTACTGAAGGCCTGGAGCTCCTGCTGGACACCTGCCAGAGAATTAGCAAACTTGTGGCTATTGAGACTAGCAATGGTCCGTTCTATCCACATCAGCAGGTCTGAAGCCAACCCAATGTATTTATTGATCATCCTTTCCGTCTCCATTGCATGGTCCATTACCTGAGAAAAGGAATAAATGAACAAAGTGCTGCTCATTTGGCACTTGCTGCTGCTGGAAATATGTCAAAGAAAAAGAAAAGTCTAATCCCTTTTGTCAACCTGCAGATCCTGCATACAAGAATCTTCTACAATGTCAACAAGTCTGACTTCACCACATTAGAAATGTTGGCCTGCAAACAGTGATGACTGTCTGGAAGTCTCAGGCCTGTCAGACTAGATTAACAAGAGGAACCTTTTTGGCTTTGAAAAGCAGCCTGTGATCCCTTCATACTAACAGCAATTCAGCAAATACTAAGGTGTTTGAAAACTAATCATACATGCCTCAAATTTTATTCCCAGCTGTCGTTCTTATTGTTCTTTTTCTTACTGTTGATATCTTATCTTTCTTTCAATGAATTTCAAACAACACACTGTGGTCCTCCCCTCCCTCTTCAACCTCATCAACACTATGACAAGAAGTTCAGGCTGAGAGAGCATGGCTAGCAGTGTTGAGCTGCTTCAGGTGCCCACGGGTGCCCGGCCACTGGTATCAGAAATTCCCCAGGCCATGCCCACTTGGCTGTCCACACCCACCTCCCTACCCCAGGCCATGGTGTAGGGAGGTCAAGTGGCCATGGCCCACAGAGTTAGCCACGTCCACAGAGGGGGTAGTAATTTTCTTTGCAGTGCATCACTGATAGCTAGCCCAATGCTTCATAGCTCAATGGTGACTTGAACCTGAATTTTCCAATCTACTCTACTACTTTAACCACTGAACTGTACTGGCTTTCAGTTCTCGCAAAAGTGGAGTTTTTAATAACAACAATTATAAGATAGTACAGAGAAAGGCAGATATTGGCTCTCCTGGAACAACAATGCATATCATGTGCAGCCAGCTGCCCTGAGTTCCCATCTCTCCTTAGTGCCATGAAGTGATGTATGCAAGCTAAGAGGGCTGAGAGAACAATTGCAGGTCTCAGCATCTCATACAATCTGGTCCACAGAGGTGGACAATGCTGAAAAAAGGCATTATATTCCATAGCTTAGATCACATTCTTTATGAATATATAGTGGAGGTGAAGAATAGATTTAAAGGATTAGACTTCATAAACAGAGTGCTTGAATAACTATGGGTAGAGGTTCATAACATTGTATAAGAGGCAGCAGTTAGAACTATCCCAAAGAAAAAGAAAAGTCTAATCCCTTAAATCTATTTACCATCTATTTTCTTCAATGCTATATTTCCCCAATAGCATGTCCATAGGGTTTTCTTGGCAAGGGATACTGGAGGGGGTTGCCATTTCCTTCTCCAGTGGATTGTGTTTAGACCATACCTGTCAAGTTTTGGATTTGGAAATAAGGGAAATTTCCCAGCAAAAACAGAACACCCCTGAAGGTAACATGAAACTCTGCCCAACCTGGGAGGAGCGGTGGAGTGGAATAAACCTGATGGCTGGTGGCTAAGAGAGTGCGCTGACTTATCCCTTTAAAGCAGAGGCTCCCAACCTAAAGCCTGTGGGTCTGATATACGGCCCATGGTGCCATTTTATGTGCCCCCCCCCAACCCTCCAAGCACATTTGACAAACAAAATGCCCACCCCTTTGAAGCTGTTGGGATAACATGGCTGCTCCCCATTGTGCAGGCAAGGCAAAATGGACATCCGGCCCTCAAAGCTGACTGAGAGAGCATGACTCAGCCCCCAGCTTAAAAGGGTTGGGAACCCCTACTCTAAAGGGTCACTGCTCTTCAGACAGAGCATGTGGAGTAATCCCCCTGCACAGTTCAAAATGGTGGGCAACCGGACTGCCAGTGAAACAGCATACAAGCCTAGCACCATACCTGTCAAATTTTAGATTTGGAAATAAGGGAAATTTCCCGGCAAATACGGGATACTTGACAGCTATGCTTATCCTGTGCTGTCCTCCAATGGTGGCAATAGGGCATTGCAGTCTAATTAATAAGGGATGATGATGGGAAAGAGGGTAAAATAAGGGGTTTTCCCGGCCAATAAGGGATACTTGACAGCTATGGTTTAGACTGGGTTCTCCGCTATATACAGTATGAGGCTGCTATGGCCTGTCCATCTTGGATGGCCCTACATGGCATAACCCATAGCATTATCAAACCACACAAGTCCTCTCGCCATGGCAAAGCAATGCTTATTGAGAAGGATAAACAAACAGATAAATTTAAAACACAGAAGGACCATTATTAAAAATATTTTTCACTTTTTATGGTTTATCACTATCAATCATTATGGCTAAGAATGGAGTTGTCCACAGTAATAAAAACTGTTTAAGAATACTGTAGTAGCAAAAACTCCAGCAGGTGTATAAATACTGGTCTATTGCTGAAAGAGGCCATAAGACCATAGCCATACCTTGCCAACTCTCTTCCCTTCCACAGCAAGTACCTTCATCTTAGAGAAGTAATGGTAGAAAGCAACTACATAGGTGATGATGGATTTCTCATCTGGATTCTCTGTAAAGACATCTAAACAGAGAAGAGTTTCTCAAAAGAAAGCTATTGCTTTGAAAACAATGACCAGCCAATTTATGATTCGCATAAAACGTCATTCTATTTTTTTGTAACAGGACAATACAATGTAGCAGTAAACACTACCTCATTGCCCAGACAGTTTCAAATAAGAAAACAATGGTATGCATGGGAACAAGGCTAGTTATATAAGCATTATGTTCCTGCATGTGTTGGAGAGTAAAATGTGTATAATTAGTCTAATTTTATGTCAACAGCTTCCACAACAGTCAAATAATCATAAAACCAAGGGTACTGAATCCAAGAAGGAAATATGAAACCTAAAGTAACGATGCTACAGTGTAGATTATTAAAATACAGCAAATCAGAATGCCACATTACTCTACTAATTAATTACCCTTGATTTGCAAATGAGGGTGTGTATGTGCAGGAAGCAGAACTTGTAACTACCAATTTAAGAGTTCAGTCCTAACTGAGGGTGTAATTACATTGGAAAGCTCAATTGGAAGGGTTCAGATTTGCAGCAGTTGGATTTGGAATCTGTCTTATCTTTGAAATCATAACCAGTGCTCACACAGGTTGGTTGATTCAGAAGTTCATTGCTCATGCTAGATATGGTTGCACTCTAGCCCACAGCCCTCCTTCTTTGTTTCCCTCCTCTGGTCCCGTCTCTGCTGGTCCTTTTATGATTCACTGTGAAGCTGCTTTCTCATTTAATGCTTCAGCTTACAGTACTTCATTTATTAAAGCTTTTCCATAGAAACATAATATGGAAATGTAATTCATAGTCTAAAAATATGGATTTATTGCACAAAAGAAATCTGGGCACATATAAATCAGGTATACATAGATATATTTGAGTGTCTTTCTGAAGACATTTATGCCTACCTTTAAAAAATATATTAAAGCCACTGAATAAAATAAAACTTGCCAGAATAAAATGGTCTTTAGTTCCCAAGGAAAAATGCACAAAGAAATGCACAGCTGTACAGTGGTACCTCATACAACAATTTTAATCCGTTCCACGGGGATCGTTGTTGTACGAAACAATTGCTATACGATACATGCATCGCATAGCGATTTTCCCTATGGGAAGCATTGTACAATGATTTTTTTGCTAAGTGGTTTTTCCCATTGAAAAATTGTTGCACGATTTTTTCCATAGGGAAAATTGTTATGCGGGACACCATTCCCCACCCCACCCCACCCAAAACCTAATTGTTATGTGATTCCATTGCTATATGGGACAATTGTTGTATGAGGTTCCACTGTATTTCATTTCAGAGAGGCCTGAACTGGGGAACTTACTGGTTCAGTACCTCAAGAAAGGACATGTCCACACACACAAAAGTCTTTGCGTCTACTTTCATGTATGTAACTTCTCCATGATCCTCTTCAGCCAGATATTTAGAACATCATACAAACTATTAGTCAGATGAACCTCCATTAGTTTAGTCTGTACAACCACTCTGTGTACACAGTTCTTATTCACTTTGTCGGCTGAATTCTCAATTTTAAAAGGGCAGGCATTGAGCCAAATGGACTCACCTTCTGGATCGAGGAGCTGGGTGATGCCAAGTTGCCGCTCTGCCACACTGAAAGCATGTTCCAAGTTGTGTCTAGCATTTGAATGTTTTAATTTCTCAAAGTCAATCAGGTCAGGCCTAAAAATGAGGAGCAGAAAAAAAAACATGATAAATTTTAGATTAGGCCAGTTCTAGCAGTCAGAAGGAAATGGTAACCATTTTACAATGCAAAGTACTATGTTAAGGGTTTTAACTAGTCAGCAATACTTTCTGCCAAGAAATCCCATTCTACCACTACCTCTCACACCCAGTTTTCTAGTATGCCCCTCAAGAATACTCTGCTTAAATGAATCACATCAGTCAAAACATTTTACTGCACATCTCTAGATGGTTCTTCCAGTGCTTACCTGTGCTTATGAATAAGGGCATTGAAAGCCAAGCCATCTTTCCAGCTGGAGGTGAAATTAGTCACGTTAATGTGAGGATAGCTGTATTACAAAGAGAAGAAGGGAAAGGAGTTATACATTCAATCCATAAGGTAGAAGTTAAAAATGGTAGTATAACTGCAATTAGAAGACATTGTTTTTCCTGAACAGAAAATAGAACATCATCTGTTATGTATGGCAGAAGCTACTTTTCAAGTCACTTCTTGTTCCTTGGAAAACACCAGTACTGTATTTCCAAAATGCATTTTAATCATAAAGAATGTAAACATGCAGTTTGCAACTGGAAATACAAACACCACAATCCATAGATCGATGCTTGAGTTGGATGCACAATAGGAAATAGTTTCTACATAAATAAATGAAACAGATGGGGCTTGCAAAAAGTTTAATGGTAGAGGTCTGGCTAACTATCATGTTATTTTCCAGTATGCTGCTTTTCATTATTCCTGTACCCTTTCCCTACACTAGTATTAAATTATTTGGCTAATAAAATGGCTAATCCCCAACTGCATGTTTTTCATTCTCCCCCTTAGGCTTTTTTCCTAAGCAATCTCCATATTTCAGTAAATCCTATGGTTTTCTCAAGTCTTTTATTAGCTTCCTCTTGTGTATAAAGCTGCCATATGATTATATAAGAAAACATACTTAAAATAATTATTTAACTATTGACATATAGAATTAAGAAGTTCACATACAGTGGAACCTTGGTTAAGAAATTTAATGTGTTGTGCGGGACCTTTTGTAGTACAAAAAATGTAAAATGAATTCCCCATAGGAATGCATTGAATGCAGTGTCCCATAGGAATGCATTGAAAACCAAAATTTGTTAACCAAAACACAGTTTCCCATAGGAATGCAATGAAAACCAATTAATCCATTCCGAATTTTTTTTTTGTTAACCAAGCCACTATTTTCTATGGATTTCCCTTTGTTATGTGATTTTTGTGTTAACTGAGCTGTTTGTTAAACAAGGTTCCACTGTACTTTTTTGTTGAAATTTATGTACAACATACCGGACTAAACTTATAAATGAAAATTAGGAAACATGGGATAATTGGCTTGTGAGGAATGGTAGTTCATGCATTAACAACAAGAACAGCTGCAGACTTGCACTGTAAGGTATGATGAGTACATTAGAAAGCCAGGTTGGAGCAATTCAGTTCTGCTGCAGTTTGATTTGCAACCTCAACTACAACTGAAGTCATAATGAGTGCTCACATTGAGCTTGTGAATTGAATCGGAAGTTCAGTGTCCATACTGGCAATGAAATTAGAATTCCAGTTCAACCCATAATCCCTCCTTCTTTCCTTCCTTCCCTTGATCTCACCTCTACTCATTTTTATTTGAGCAACCCCAGCTCTTTTTAAAATTAAATAGATAAAAATAGTGCTACAGCTCTAATGCTAGGTTTTCATTCTTAGGACTACAGTATTTTCTATAATTAACGCCCCTCCATTTCCCAGACATAGGTAGAAGAAGCATTCAAAATGCAATGAAATGTGTTGCCCTTTAGTTTTGGAAAGGAAAATTTGGCAGCATTCCAAACATATCACAGGAACTATCTCATTTCATAAGAACAAAGACTTAGAGCACTATTATATATTAAATGAATTGTAAAAAGGATGATGATTAAAGAAATTAAAAGAAACAATGGCTTGTTACCATAGTCCTGAACATCATACCCAACTGCTTACATCACCAAAAGACCACCTACAGACATGCCCACATTTTTACATGAATTTGCATGGAATAAAATATTTTCAAATCTCTCAAGCAGGAAAAAAAATAGAAGCCTTTCAATGGAACAAAAAATAGTTTTTTTGCAGAAAAGAACATAAAAGGATTCAATTCAGCTTTTGTGCTATGCAGGCAGCAAAACATAATTCAAATTCACCCATTTTAGATGTGGACCAAATCCTGATGTATTTGATAGTGTAGTAAAGAAGCTAAGCATGTTCACGAAAAGAGAGAGAAACAGTATGACTAAATGAGATCTCCTGCTCACTGTGTTGGAAACAATCAGACCATTCTGATGAAGAAATATTTAAGAGGAATGGGGTAAGGCTTGAGAGACCATTCCAATCAGAAGCAGATGTTCAAGGCAAAAATGGCCTCTTGAGACTTGGGAATCTAACTTTCAGAAGAAATCACATATATTTCATTTTCCTTTCAGAGGCGTTTACAATGCATTTGTGTCTCATCTCCCATAAGGAAAAATGAGAGAAATAGTTCTCACAAGTTTGAAATAATAAACCTGCATGCTTAGAAACAAATACTGCTTAGATAATAATGGAAATTATATGAGTATCCAAACTCAAACTAGGATCTAAGTGTGAGATCCTTTATATTTCATTTCAAAACTCAAGTCATAGAATGTCAGCCTGTGATTTCATCTGCCTGTGTGATCCGGTCAGGATAAGATATGACCGTCCAAATGTTGTTGGATAACAACTCCCATCACCCATCAGCATTAGTTCTGCTGCCCAGGGCTTATTAAAGTCGTCAAATAACACTTAAAGGACAATATATTCCCTACTCCTACCTGTAGATTACAGTACTATTATTTGGGGAAAGCACTTAAGAACCACAAAATGATGGTGATCTGATGCTCATGTTATGGTAACTATATCACGGGGTAAACTTGTTATTTGCACCATTTTTCATTAGTTTTTCAGATGTTTAAGGTGGAGATCTAAATGCATCATCAGCTTCCACAGTGCAAGCTCAGTCCATGGCACCTGAAACTGGGTGGTAAAGTACATAGCAGCTACATGACAAAGACCAGACATATGCTGCCCTAGGTTTCTTGGTCTCTCACTCTGAATATCTGTTAAAACTACAACAATAACAGATCATTTCAATAAATTATTCTAGTCTTAAATGCAACTCAGTCTATCGGTTTCTTCAAAGACCTTGGGAGTTGTACACAAAAGCCACATGAATGATTTGCCATAAGGTACATTATAAGGCTATTGATGGAAGTACCCAGTAGGCATATTTTAACACACCCCTAAGATCTTGCTCTAGATAGCTCTGACATGGTAGTATATTTTATCAGTGTTTGAACAAGTTTCTTACTATCAAGCGACATGAAACTACTGAGAACATGGCTAAAGTCCATACAATCCTCCAAATACAAGAACACCAAATAACACCAGTGGAGGCTGCGAGAAGTGTATGAACAAGAAACTTATATCTTCCTCAACATCCAAAGGGAGTAAAAGAGGACGTAAAGAAAAATAAGAAGATTGCTTAGTATTTCTTAAGAAATACATCATACATAAATCAACTGCTTGCATTTTTATCTGCTGGGATGAAAATTTAGCAGTGATCCTACCCTGCAGTTTTCATCTGACACCAGAGTAACAATGCATCTTTTGCAGAACGAGTCTCCCGACCTTCTTGAGTCTGAACAATGATGTCCTGGATCTAAATCAAAAGAAAAATATTTCCCATTACACTTATTTTATACCTCAATATATCTGTGTATATCAACCTTCTACCATACATATGCTGAAATCTTATTGTATGATTTTACACTCCTTGAAGTTGAAGATGTAATTAGCCACCATGTTTTTTGGGAAATTAAAAAAAATCCAAACCTCCTATCAAAAATTCCAAAGTCTCCTTGGGGTCCCTTTCACTATAGGGAAATTGTTGGGGACCAAGGAATAAAGGAGAGTATTTAATTTCTGAAAGTTGCTGCCAGAGGGTTGATTTCACTGGCAATAGCAATTTTTTAAAATTAAATACTTTTCTCCCCCCTCCCATTTCCCTCAATGGATTCCTCATGAGAAAACAAATCCCAAGGGAGCCTCAAAACCTTGTGCTGGGGGAAGTGGAAAAGTGTAGTTTCTGAAAAACCACTATGACCATCCTTATACAGTGTAAAGCTGCACAACTGAATTTCAGCCATAATTTGACAAAGATCCCTTACCACAAATAGTCTGTGGAGAGCGCTAGGGTAATGCAACAATTGTTCAATTTCTTTTCTTTCATACTATTAAAATTTGTGTGTGTGTGTGTGTGGAGGAATGACATACTAAATTTGTACAGTAAACATATTACTTTCTTTCCTTTGTTGAATAATATTGTCATAATGCTCACAATATCATCATCTTACTGATAAACCTCTCACTTAAAGCCATGTCATTTAGAAGAATCCCTATACAATTCAGTATCTTCTTCTTCAGGTGCCGTATCTGTTTTGGATATTGGCTACCATCATGGCAATAAGTCTTTCCGATCTTAACTCTTCGGAACATTTCTTCAGAGAACATTCCACACCAGTCTCTCAGGTTCTTTAGTCATGAAGTTGATCTACGTCCAGGGCTTCTCTTCCCAGGGATTTTCTCTTGCATAGCGAGTTGGAGTATTCTAGATTTCATATCATTCCTCATGATGTGGCCAAGGTATTGGAGCTTTCTTTGCTTAATGGTCTTAAACAGTTCTTGTTCTTTATCCACCCAACACAACACTTCTATATTAGTCACATAGTCAACCCATGATATCCCCAGCAGCTTGGTGCTGCTAGGGAAAATCATCCATAGAACATTTAACAGTGATAGGACTGCTGCTTTTATCGGAAGGCAAGAGAGAGAAATCCATGCCTTGCAAGCTCTAGGAATAAGTTCAGTAAAATTTTTAACAAATAGTGAAAGTCCTGAGTGTGCTGCCTTGGGCTTCTGGTAATTAAAGTCCAAGAACACCTGGAGAGCCAAGTTTGAGGACCCCTGGACTAGGGGAAAGAATTACTTCTCAAACTATGACAATCAATGGAGTAGATCTGTCTGCAATTTCCAGGGTATCTTTCTGGTTATCTTTTTTTTTTTTAAAAAAAAATGTATTTCAGTCACACCATTCACCTGGAAGCGTAAGATAATTGTCCAGATGAGGCCCAGCACCAAACGATGATTGCCATCGACAATGTCATGAGATCCCATGTTCTCTAGATGCACACGCTGCTCCTTGAGGAACTGCAAGGCCTTGTCCACATTCTCTAGGCAGTGGATTCGCATTCGCCCTTTGGTGGGCTTGGGCTGTGAAATGAGATCAAAAGTGGTTCTTATAAAATTATGCTAAAAGTATCTATTATCTCCAATTCCTAAACCGTAGGCATCCAAGCTAGATCATCCCAATGAGGTCAGAAAATCTAGTTTTTGCAGTAATTGTATAACATTTTAAAATCTCAATAGTATAGGTTCTAACCTTTGCTGGCATAGGAAAATGCAAGGTTTCCACTTGCACAGAAATCCAATTATGTTCAATTGAAAGACACACAGTCCTTAGCTGTAAACTGCTAAATTGCTCATTAATCCCCTTAAGCTCCTAAGAGATATCCTACCAAAATTTACTGAGTTCTCAAATGCATAACAATGTAGTATAAGTTGTGGTAGCTGTGTTAGTTTTGCAGGCATACCAGACATGGGGAAAAAAGAAGAAGACAAAAACATTGTGGCTCCTTAAAAACTAATTACCTTGGATACCTTGGAGTTGTTATTTCAGAGAGGACTACACGTATTGGTAGACATATCCGCGATGACATTCTGCACATGCAAACGGACCCAAGAAATCAAGTCCATTACCATGCAGCTTTTAGTCATTTGTATATCATGTCACCCACTGGCTAGGCGGACCATGACATGTGCCCTCGCATGGAGACTAATTGCTATATTTTAATGTGAGCTTTCGTGCATAGGAGCAGCAATAGCAATTACAGTGGCAACTCATATGACTTTAATCCGTTCCATGGGGCTCGTTGTTGTATGAAACAATTGCTATATGATGCATGCATAGTATAGCGATTTTCCCTATGGGATGCATCATACAACGATTTTTTTCACTAAGTGGTTTTTCCCATTGAAAAATTGTTGTACAAATTTTTCCCATAGGAAAAATAGTTACAGTATACGGGACACCATTTCTCCCCCAAACCTAATTGTTATATGATTTTGTTGCTATATGGGGTAATTGTTGTATGAAGTTCCACTGTACTCGTATATACCATCCCATTTTGCTTAGTGTATTTTCTGGGCTGTTCACAAAGTAATTAGCACTTTGCCCCCAACATGGAGGGTACTCATTTTACGAAGCTCAGAAGGATGGAAGGCTGAGTCATTCTTGAGGCCCTGTCAGGATTGAACTCACAACATCAGCAGCCATTTTTGGCTGCAGTACAGCAGTTTAATCACTGTATCACAAGGACTCCTGTTGTCCACTTGTCCATTTTTATGAATCAAATTGTCTGTGAAAGTGTTACAATGTTTTTGACTTCTTTTTAAATGTGTTTTTACTTTTTTTATTTATTGTATGTTTATACCACCCATTTGGGATATTTCCCACTCTGGGTGGTGTACCTATAAATAACAAAATAACACAATAACATAATAAAACACACAACAAATTACTAGTAAAAAAAACAACCAAATAAGTACAGTGCAAATAAAACAACCAAATAAGTGCAGTGGCTCAAGTGGCTAAGACGCTGACTGGAAGGTGGGAGGTCAGCAGTTCGATACCCGAATACTGCAGGACGGAATGAGCTCTCGTCTTTGTCCCAGCTCCTGCCAACCTAACAGTTCGAAAGCAAGATATTACAAGTAGATAAATAGGGACCACTTCGGTGGGAAGGTAACAGCATTCCGTGTGCTCCGGTGTCCAGGCATGCCTGCCACATGACCACGGAAATATCTGCATAAGCAGACAGTGCTGGCTCTTCAGCTTTGAAACAGAGATGAGCGCTGAACCCTAGAGTCAGATACAACTGGCTTTCGAGCAAGGGAAACCTTTACCTTTGCATTTAAAATAAAATAAAATAACTGGCATTTTGTTTTGTTTCTTATCTACTATTGAGCATTATATGGGGTTTTTATATGAAATATAATACAGCCATAGAGCCAGGATGAAACTCAGTTCCATGCAAAACAATCCCCAACTCGAATGGGTGATTCTCCTATTTCTAAAAGGGCAACTAGCTTGGGAGTAGGAAGTGTGTGTGACCCAAGGAACACACCCAATTCTCCTTTCAAAGTTTCTGTGACCCCAAGGCCTCCCCACTGTAAGCAGATGGCTTTGCTACTGCATCACTGGACTACAAACCACCCCCCTAGTTATTCTCTTTGTAACAATAACTGGGAGGGGCATTACATCTTGTTTTAAAACTGATACATAGCTATGGGATGTATTAAAAATAGAAACAAAAAAGTTGTAACTCTTAAATAGCACCGGATTTATTTTAGTGTGAGCTTTGGGAGATTACAATACTAGTTCTCAAACAAATAAGATGAAGTACTTTTTCACCCAGAGGATTACTGGTCTATGGAACTCCCTGCCAGAAGAAGTGGTGACAGCTGTCAGTCTTGACAGCTTTAAGAAAGGATTAGACAAGTTCATGGAGGACAACGGTATCAATGGCTATAATTACGGATACCTAAGGACAACCTTGGGGTTGGAGAGATAGGCAGGATATCTCTCCATGCCATTTCCAGGGAATCCTAAGCAGGTGAAGGCATCTGCTTGGGAATAATACCCTGAAGCAAATGGTGAGCCACTGTGTGAGACAGAATGCTGGACTGGATGGGCTCCTGTGGCCTGTTCCAGCAAGGCTGTTCTTATGTTCTTATGTACAGTCCACTTCTTCAGGCATAACTACATTTAATGACCTTTGAGTTTTGGTGTTTATATTTCAACTGTGTAGCTGAATGTACAGAAACAATACCTGTTGTATAGATTTTTATTCTAAATTCAAGTTCCTGGGTGTGTGGTGTTTGTTTGGTTTGTTTGTTGTTGTTTTTTGGGGGGAGGTTTTTTTTTCAAATGACTCTTTGCCATGAGCCCAGATGACAAAACTATGAATGTAGTGTATCTGAAATAGAGGAGAGATTTTAAGGCACAGGAGCTGAAAAAGCATTGTTCCACAATCTGCACTCCGCCTCAAAGTGATGGGATATTGCAGAGAAATGCTCAGTGCAAATCCATGAGTGGGAAACATTTATATATTACTTATCTGTTGAAATAGACTGATACAGTCATCTTTTTGAAAATTACCGTATTTATAGGAAGCTTTGTAATATATGCTGCATGAAGGCATGTCTTGGGAATAGAGAGTGGCTAAAACAGAACTAAGCTTCACTCTGGTTTGGATGCATAGTTCTATGCCATTTTCCAATTCAAAAAGAGCTCTGTATTATTATGGAGTTGAGAACATAACTTTTTTTAGTGGACAACTCATTAGCAGCTTAAAAGGATTAGTGGCAATTGAGCAGTGTACAGTTAAGATATGCTTACCTTCCTGCTTAATATAATTGCGTTTTTATCCTAAAATTTGGGACATCTCAGCAAATACAATCCCAGTGGGTTCAAAGAGACCACCAAGTAGCTCCTACCCTACCTCTTGAATTTGGCCATCCTTACCGTACCTTAACCCAAGTGCTCAGTGTCAAAAGAGGAGAGATCAAAAAGCAGCAGGCAAAACAGTTTTAAATAACAGCAACCAAAATCCTGCTGTAGGTTTATACTGGTTCTTTTTCTTTCGTGTCCAGATCAAACATTCAACTGCCAAGATGAAATCACTTTCTTGGCTTTGTCATTGGCCAAAATTAAATCTTCATCGGTTCATGTTTCTGGTAGTAATTGGCAGACCAGTGAATGAGCCGAATTATGTGTCTTTCCACATTCACACAGTGTGTTGTTGCCTGCCAGCAGTTACACTGGTGGAAGAACTGTGATATAAGTTGCAGCGGCAAATTGCCAGTAATTAACCAATCACCACTTGGATTTCTGGCCTGGTGCCAAGCCACTCAACTAGTCCACGACCAGCAATTGAAGTGGCAATAATTAGCAACAAATGTGCTGCTGTGAGTTATGCCATTGCTCTTTCCATCAGTGTTACTCCACAAATCAAGTATGGCCAGCATGTGTTAGAGCGACTTCACAAATTATGTCAGTGTTTTACATTGGAAATACTGGGTTGTATCTTGCCTGTGATTGGCAGGAAGTTTATCTACATGATAAGCTACATACTGTATCTGGTAATCTATATGGAAACCAGGGCCATAGCCAGGATTCTAGATTTTGGGGGGCGGGGGCGGCAAATGTTTTTCCAGGAGGGGCAGCAATCTCTCTCTCCCTCCCTCCCTCCCTCTCTCTTAAACACACACACCATTGGAACTTTGTCTGGGGTAGGGGGGTAGGTTGTTAGCTCGGGTGGTGGTGGCTGATCCCTCTCTGGCCACCCCCTGGCTATGGCCCTGATGGAAACAGCATATTACCGTATTTATTCGAGTATAACGCGCACTCGTGTATAACGCGCACCCCTAATTTCCCATGAAATATTGGTATAAAATTTTTTTTTACACGCCTCGTCTCCCGCGCCACCCAATCAGATCCCGCCAGCCGCGCGCCCCTGGGCCCGTGGGTGGGGCAGACGGTGCATCTCAGCAGTGCCTACCGTACTCGGCGCCGGCTCCTTGAGTCGCGCGGCCCGGGTAGGCGTGGAGCACGCCGCGGCCCTCTCCCGTAGTGTTCCATTCTCGGTGGGTGCGTGCAGGTGAGCGGCGGCGGCAGCGGGGCCTGGGCGCCTGGGAGGAGGGCCGCGGCGTGCTCCGCGCCTACCCGGCGCCGGCTCCTTGAGTCGCGCGGCCCGGGTAGGCGTGGAGCACGCCGCGGCCCTCTCCCGTAGTGTTCCATTCTCGGTGGGTGCGTGCAGGTGAGCGGCGGCGGCAGCGGGACCTGGGCGCCTGGGAGGAGGGCCGCGGCGTGCTCCACGCCTACCCGGGCCGCGCGATTCAAGAAGCCGGCGCCGGGTAGGCGCGGAGCACGCCGCGGCCCTCCCCGGAGGGTTCCCTTCTCGGCGGGTGCGTGCAGGTGAGCGGCGGCGGCAGCGGGACCTGGGCGCCTGCCCAGGTCCCGCTGCCGCCGCCGCTCACCTGCACGCACCCGCCGGGTCGAGAAGGGAACCCTACGGGAGAGGGCCGCGGCGTGCTCCGCGCCTACCCGGCGCCGGCTCCTTGAGTCGCGCGGCCCGGGTAGGCGTGGAGCACGCCGTGGCCCTCTCCCGTTTGGTTCCCTTCTCGGCGGGTGCGTGCAGGTGAGCGGCGGCGGCAGCGGGACCTGGGCAGGCGCCCAGGTCCCGCTGCCGCCGCCGCTCACCTGCACGCACCCGCCGGGTCGAGAAGGGAACCCTACGGGAGAGGGCCGCGGCGTGCTCCGCGCCTACCCGGCGCCGGCTCCTTGAGTCGCGCGGCCCGGGTAGGCGTGGAGCACGCCGTGGCCCTCTCCCGTTTGGTTCCCTTCTCGGCGGGTGCGTGCAGGTGAGCGGCGGCGGCAGCGGGACCTGGGCAGGCGCCCAGGTCCCGCTGCCGCCGCCGCTCACCTGCACGCACCCGCCGGGTCGAGAAGGGAACCCTACGGGAGAGGGCCGCGGCGTGCTCCGCGCCTACCCGGCGCCGGCTCCTTGAGTCGCGCGGCCCGGGTAGGCGTGGAGCACGCCGTGGCCCTCTCCCGTAGGGTTCCCTTTTCGGCGGGTGCGTGCAGGTGAGCGGCGGCGGCAGCGGGACCTGGGCGCCTGGAAGGAGGGCCGCGGCGTACTCCACGCCTACCCGGGCCGCGCGACTCAAGAAGCCGGCGCCGGGTAGGCGCGGAGCACGCCGCGGCCCTCCCCGGAGGGTTCCCTTCTCGACCCGGCGGGTGCGTGCAGGTGAGCGGCGGCGGCAGCGGGACCTGGGCAGGCGCCCAGGTCCCGCTGCCGCCGCCGCTCACCTGCACGCACCCGCCGGGTCGAGAAGGGAACCCTCCGGGGAGGGCCGCGGCGTGCTCCGCGCCTACCCGGCGCCGGCTTCTTGAGTCGCGCGGCCCAGTCCTCGTGTATAACGCGCACCCAAACTTTGAGCCTTTTTTTGGGTATAAAATTTTGCGCGTTATACACGAATAAATACGGTAATTTCTGAAGATACATTTTAAAAAATGCATCTTGTGAAGTATTTTTGAGGAAGGGCATGAAAGATGGTTTCTGAATTCCAAGTGTTTTCTTTCAGTATTAAAGTAACATTCCCCTTGTCTCACGTATTCTTACTTCTAGAGAAGAAAGAAAATAAGAAAGAACTCTACCAGAAGCTCTCCGGAAAGCACCTCCAGCAGTTTGATTAGCATCCGACCATCTCGGAGGTCCTGGTAAAGATCAGAAATGCGACAGGTTACACGTGCCAGGTGAGAGTTCACCCATTTGGTGAAGGTTTTCTTCTGCACAGCTTCCCGTTCATCTAAAAGGAAACAGACAAAATTTGTCTTATTCATTAAACTCCTTTGCTTGAAAGGTTAACGGAGGATTACAATACTGCCTAACAGAGCAGTAATTCAATATCTGGCAATAGTAGAAATATGAGTCTGAAAATCTCAAATATTTTTACTTACTTACTTACTTACATGCTTACTTGCTTACTTATGCTTTACATTATGCTCTAATTTTAGATCTTGCAGCTTAAGAAAAAAACAGTGTTCTGTGCATTCCAGTGTCTAGTCATGCCTGCCACATGTCCACAGAAATGTCTGCAGATGCAGACAGTGCTGGCTCTTTGGCTATAAATGGAGATGTGCACTGAACCCTAGAGTCAGATATGACTGGCTTTTGAGCAAGGACGAACATTATCCTTTTAGCTTCAGAAAAAGTCTTAAATACTAATTAATGATAATAATTAAGGTTCTAAAAGCCAGAGGAAAGCTTTGTAAAAGTCAGTGTTTAGGGAATTACATAACTCTTGTTGTTTCCATCTGGCCATTAAGTTCTAGCATCAATGTCATCTAGAAGGTTTATGGGCCTGGAGCAGCAGGTGTAATGTGATCATCCTTCTGGCAACTAACTACCTTGAAAGTGCTTTTTGCAATAAATCACACCTTCATTTCGAGAGGATTTTCAACAGGAAATTAGTACCACGTCTGATCCAGACTGGGATTATGACTTAGATCAGGAACCCACACAGCATCTTTTCCTTCAAAATATATGTGACCAGTAATTTTAAAAAGGCATATTTTAACATATGTGAAGCATACTCTTCGTAAATCATCATCACCATTATCATTTTAGAACTGCAGAGCTAGAAGTGTCTCTATGGATCACTGAGTCTAGCACCTGTCAAGGAGGCACAGTAGGGCTCCACAACCACCTAGCCCACTGAGCTACGTAGCAGATCATCTTTTGTGATCCATGAATCCATGTTATAAAAATACAGAATACTGACATATTTTAGTATAACATATACACACATGCTTTGATAACCTGAAATTTGAATCAATTAAAATTTAATTTTAAAACAGCTGAAAACAGTATTGTTTAGAGAGGTGTTTAAAGATATTCTCCCTAGTTTTGAAAATTAACCTTTCCTGGACCTGGTATCTTGTATCTGAATTTTTTTTAGACTTATTCATTTGCTGTGTGTTTATGCCTCTCTTTTTGGGGGCTGGGGTGGGGCTGGGGGTGTTATATGTATTTTAAAAGTAGCATACAGTATTTCTGACAATTAATATATCAGTTGTGTAGGCCAAGATCCTGTTGCTTCGTGTAGTAAATCACACTACAGTAGGGCCACTGGATCAGTGAGAATTGGGTAAGTCAACTTCTTTCTAAATTTCATTGATTTGAATGGGTCTACAATAGCTGTCATTTGGTTTAGCATAGTAAGTCAAAAAGTTCG
Source organism: Bradypodion ventrale (assembly GCA_035047345.1). Classification (NCBI taxonomy): domain Eukaryota; kingdom Metazoa; phylum Chordata; class Lepidosauria; order Squamata; family Chamaeleonidae; genus Bradypodion; species Bradypodion ventrale. The sequence continues at coordinate 352,646,947 of JAWDJE010000001.1, forward strand.
GTTTCACTTACCAGTGATAACTTTCGTTCTTCGAGTATATAGTTTGTGAATACACACTCATGGGTTATGCGCCTGCGCAGAACAGCCGATCGGAGGCTTGAAAAGCTATTGGTCAAAAGTTTTGGCGGTAAGACCGCCCACCGTACCGCCCACCCTGAGGCGCCCGCGCGCCATTTTACCTCAGTTCCATACTTAAGCCAAGCACAGGATAAACCAACTGATCTCATCCGTGCAGCTCAAGAGGGGAGGCAGGGTGGGTAGTGTGTATTCACAAACTATATACTCGAAGAACGAAAGTTATCACTGGTAAGTGAAACCGAACTTTCTCCTTCGTATAGTTTGTGAATCCACACTCATGGGAGATTAGCAAGCTCACACTTACTTGGTCGGTGGGCAGTCGGATGAGATGATCCCACGATGAGCTGAAGATCCCCTAGGTGGACCCGTCAGGGGCGTTGAGTCCGGAGCCCTCTGGTGAGGACGACACGGCCAAGCCTGGCGTCCGCAGTGGCTCTGGTGTCCACCCTGTAATGCTGGACAAATGTGGAAGGTCTGGACCAGGTGGCAGCCTTACATATGTCCTCAAGCGGTGTGCCCTCCAGAAAGGCAGTGGATGTGGCAACCGCCCTGGTGGAATGCGCCCTGACATGCGGTGGAGGTGGCAGTGAGGCTGACTCGTAGGCCAAGTAGATGGTAGAGGTGATCCATTTGGAGAACCTTTGAGCAGAGATGGGTTCACCCTTGGACTTTCCCCCATAAGCCACAAAGAGGCGTTGCGACTTCCTGAACCCTCTAGTCCTGCTGGTGTAAAACAATAAAGCTCGTTTCACATCCAGCGTGTGCCAAGTCCTTTCTTGGGCGTTAGTGGGGTTCTGGAAGAAGGTTGGCAAGGAGATAGTTTGTGCCATGTGAAACTTGGAGACCACCTTGGGCAGGAAGGTGATGTCCGCTTGGAGGACGACGCGGTCGTTGAAGAACTGGAGAAAAGGTGCGTCTGCTCGCAGGGCAACCAGTTCACCAGCTCGTCGTGCAGACGTGATAGCCACTAGGAATGCCGCCTTCCATGTGAGGAGGCGAACATCGGCGGTAGCCATGGGCTCGAATGGGGTCCTGGTGAGCGCGTTGAGCACGGTAGACAGTGACCATTGAGCCGTAGGAGTCCTGACCGGAGGGAAAGCGTTCCGTAGTCCCTTGAGAAAACGCTTCACCGTTTGGTCACGGAAAGCCCCAGCAGTGGGCGAACCAGCCGGGGAGTGTGCCACCACTGCTGCGAGGTGCACTCGGATGGAGGTGATGCTAAGGCCAGACTCCGCCAAATGGAGGAGGTAGGTTAAAACGTCCTGCAGTCCCGCCTGCGGGGGGGGCATGTGCTGGGAAGCCAGGAAAGCACAAAAGCGCCTGTATTTGGAAGCGTAGGACCTCCTTGTGGAAGGGCGCCGTGCTAGCTCGAGGATCCTGGACAGTCTGGGGTTATCCTCCACGCGGTGAGGTGGAGGCTGGGCAGGTCCGAATGGTGCAGCTGGCCGTGCTCCATTTGGAGAAGCGTCGGTGACTCCGGCAGTGTGCGATACTGTGACGACATGCACAACAGTAGCGGAAACCAGGGTTGGCGCGGCCATGCCGGCGCCACCAGAATTGCATTGGTTCTGTGTTGGTACATCCTGGTGAGTACTTTCTGGACCAGAGGAAATGGAGGAAAGGCATAGAGATAGTCCTGATCCCACCGTTTCATGAAGGCATCGCCTTCGGAGTTCAGTCCGATGCCTGCTCTGGAGCAGTACCTGCTGAGTTTCCTGTTGGACTCCGATGCAAAGAGGTCGATGCTCGGCGTCCCCCAGGCCTCGCAAAGCGACCGGAACACTCCGTCGTCCAGCTCCCATTCGTGGGTCGTCGAGGTGAGACGGCTCAGGTGGTCTGCCAAAACATTCAGTGTGCCCTGAATGTGCACTCCAATTGGGAAAATGTGCCTCTCCAGGCACCATTCCCACAACTGCACTGCGAGGTACAGGAGGGTGGTGGACCGTGTTCCTCCCTGCTTGTTGAGGTACGCCACCGCCGTGGTATTGTCCGAGGCCACTTGAACCGCCTTGCCGGTGAGCAGAGTCTCGAAGGAACGCAGGGCCTTCCAGATGGCCAGCAGTTCCAAGTAATTTATGTGGTGCACCGTTTCGTGTGGTGTCCAGGTGTCGTTGACCGTGAGAGTCCCGCAAGCAGCGCCCCAGCCGAGGTTGCTCGCGTCGGTCAGTATCTGCAACGAGGGTTGCGGGGGGTAGAAACTCTTTCCCGTGGCCACGTTGAGTGGTGTAGACCACCACAGCAGTTGGTCCCTCAGTTCTGGAGATGGGGTCAACCGTTTGGACTGGCTCTCCCGAAGTGCGTCGAACTCGTGAAGGAGCCACGATTGCAGGGACCTGAATTTCAACTTGGCATGGGGAATCACTGCCGTCGTTGAGGCCATCAGGCCTAGAAGTCTCTGAGCCTTCTTCGCCCGGATGCACGGTTTGGTGCGTAGCTCGCTCACCCCCTGCACAATGTCCTGTAAGCGTTTCTGGGGGGCGTAGGCTCTCGTAGCAAGCGAGTCGAGTACCGCTCCGATGTACTCGACGCGTTGAGAGGGAGTCAACTTCGATTTGGTGAAGTTGATCCTGAGGCCGAGACTCTCCATAAGGTGGACCGTGTATTGTGTGTCCCGAAAGGCTGACGATTTGGTGGGGGAGACGATCAACCAATCGTCGATGTACGGGAAGATCCTGATGCTCCGTTGACGGAGGAATGCAGCCACCGGAGCCATGCATTTGGTGAAGACCCGCGGTGCCGTGGCCAGACCGAACGGTAAGCACCGGTACTGGTACATGGAATTGTCGATACGGAAGCGGAGAAATCGTCTGTGTTCCTCGAGGATGGAGACGTGGAAGTAGGCATCCTTGAGGTCTATGACTGTGAACCAGTCCCCTTTGTTGATGAGGGGGAGGACGGTCTGCAAGGTCACCATCCGGAACTTCCTGGTGTGGATGCATTTGTTCAGGCGGCGCAGATCCAGGATAGGGCGAAGGCCTCCGTCCTTCTTCTGGACCACGAAGTACCTCGAGTAGAAACCGTTGTCCCAGTCGGACGGTGTTACCCGCTCGATGGCTCCCTTGGAGAGAAGGGTTGATATTTCTTCCTCCAAATGGGGGGACGAGGTGGTGAGACGATGTCTTCCTACCCGAGGCACCCGCACGAACTCGATGGCGTAGCCAGAGGACAAGATCTTTAAGACCCACTGGTCGTCCATGATGCCCGACCATACCTGGAGGAAGTTCCGGAGGGGGAGGTACGGGATGTGGAGCGAGAGAGACTCGGCCGTCGCAGCTTCAAACGCGGGGCTTGGGCCTCGCGCCCGAACGTTTGTCCTGTCCGTAGGGTCGGTAACGGGGTTTGTGCTGCCGCCGTTGTTTGTAGGAGCTGGATCTAGGCTGCTCCATCGGTCCCTGCTGCTGCGGGTTGCCCTGGAACCGTCGTGTGAAGGGCTGGAACCTCGGCCTGGCGGAAGTAGCCGGCGTGGTGAGCCCCAGGAACTTCGCCGTGGAATTGGTCTGGCGCATCTCATTCAGGACTTTGTCGGTGTCCTGACCGAAGAGGCCCTGCCCGTCGAAGGGAAACTCCTCGATGAGCTTTTTCATAGCGTCATCGAGGGAGGTGTCCCTGAGCCAAGCATGGCGACGGAGGTAGATTGCGGAGGCCATGTCTTTTGCCGCATAATCGTTGATATGCCGGGCAGTGCGCATCAGTTGCTCGGCGACGAAGTCCCCCTCGGTGGCCAGTGCGTCAATCCGCTTTTGGGCATCCGCGGGCAGTTTCGCCGTCTCAACCTTCACCTGCTCCCAGAGGTGAGATTGATACAGGCCCATGGCGGCCGAGTAGTTGGCGGCACGGAAGAACAGGGAGCCGGTGGCGTAGAACTTACGCCCCACCGCATCCAGTTTCTTTCCCTCCGGCGTCGATGGGACCGGAAACCCGCTGGTGGCCGTCCTATGCTGGAAGGCCTTGACCACCAGGGAATTCGGCAGGGGGTGAGCCTGCAAGAACTCGACGTTCTCGTCCAGGACCCGGTACATGCTGTCGAGCCTGGACGAAACGGAGTGGGCCGCCAAAGGTTTCTTCCACGTCGCCCTCGCCGAAGTCATCATGGAGGGGAGCATGGTTATGTGGACTGGCCGCACAGCACGTCTGTCGAGCTTCGCGGTCATCTGATCCTCACCCTCCAACGGCGGTTGGTCGACCTTGAGGTTGAGTGCGGTGCCCAGCCTTGTAAGCATGGCGGTCAGTGAGCGTGGTCCTCACCACGCGGTGGGTCCACTGAGCCGATAGCCTGCTCCGGCGTGCGCTCGGCGTCGACGTCTCCCTCGTCCTCCTCCGACGACGAGCTGGACTCATCGGAAGACGAGGGAGGCAGTCTTTCATCCACGTCGGGACCGCGCCAGTACGGCCTGGGCGGGCCGGCGGGATGGGATTCCTCCGCATCGACGTCCGGACCACACCATGACGGGTTGGGTGGGCCGGCGGAGCGGGCACTCGACCCACGAGAGGTCGGTGGGGCCACGGCAGGGCCGGGATGCCCGGGACTTGCGGTGGTCGGAACCGGAGCCGCAGAGGTCGCAGGCATGGGGGCTTGGAGCTTGGCCGCAAATGACGCCATGACCTGGAACATCTCTCGGACGAGGGCCATCTGAGATCCGTCCGAGTCCGCTGGAGGCAGAGCCCCGGTAGCCGGCGGGTTGGTGGTCCACGAAACGGTGGGTGTCGAAACGGTGGCCGGCGTCGGTGTCGGCGAAACGGTCGTCGGAACGGTGACGACCGCGTCGTCCGTCGGCGTTCTGGGCCTTGGAGAGACGGAGGCCTGCCTCGGCGAGGGGTTTCTTCCCCGGGGAGGAGAGGGGAGCACCTGAAGTGGGCGAGCTGGAGCCCCAGCCCTGCGTCCTTTATCAGGTGACCCGGAAGACGACCGTCCTCCCCAGATGGAGGATCCCGGAGAAGGACATCGGGCAGTCGAAAACGGCGGCGAAGGCCCGGGAGAGGCGGGTGTGCGCGGGGTGGGAGGAAGCGACCGTATCTTCTCCGACCCATGCTTGCGCTTCTTCTCGCTGTTCCTGTCCTTCTTTTTCTTCTTCCTAATCGGAAGCACGGAGGAAGAAGCCGGCGGCGGCTGGGCGGCAGCGGCGGATGTGGAAGCGGGAGCGGCGGGAGCCAGAGCGAGCTCCATCATATGCGCCTTGAGGCGATTGCTTCGGTTCTGCACCGCGAGGCGCGTAAACTTTTTGCAATGCGGGCAAGACTGGCTCTGATGCGACTCTCCCAAGCAGAACAGGCACAGGCTGTGTCCGTCGGAAGCTGGGAACTTCTTAAGGCAAGCCCTGCACTGTTTAAACGCTGCAGCCATGAACCGCGGAAAAATTCTTCCAGTGGAAGTTTCTGGAGGCGAGTACCCCGAAGGGCGGACCAGCCGCCACCCCCTTGAGGGGGGAGACGGTGATCGATGCGAAGAAAAATTGGCTACTGAATCCACTCGAAAGAAGAGACAGAGCCGGGGTGGCGATCCTGCCCGGAGGACAGAATCACCGAGAAAAATTGTTGAAATTTGCCAAAAAGACTTTCCCTCAGAAGGGCGAAAAAAATTGAGGAAGCTCTCAACGATCGTCCTGCTGCTACGGCGGAAAGAAGAGAACTGAGGTAAAATGGCGCGCGGGCGCCTCAGGGTGGGCGGTACGGTGGGCGGTCTTACCGCCAAAACTTTTGACCAATAGCTTTTCAAGCCTCCGATCGGCTGTTCTGCGCAGGCGCATAACCCATGAGTGTGGATTCACAAACTATACGAAGGAGAACTAGAGTAAGCTCACTTAAATCAATGCAACTTATAAACGAGTTGACTCACCAAATCGTCACTGATTCAATGGACTTATTTTAGTGTGACTTACTATGCTTAAACTATAGAATTTCAGCTGATATTACATTAATTATATTGTGTCAGTTATGCCGTTTTATTAAAATAATTGTTAACTAATTGATTTTTGATTTAACATTAATATATTATAAATAACACCAACAGTTCCAAACCGTTAATAATAAACCTGAATGATAAACACAGAAATATCCATCATATTTTTTTAATTGTGTCAGAAGCACACAAAGGTGCTTTCTGAAAGGATTTTTGCTGGAGGAACCCCACTCAGGGGATGCCCAAATGAGGCTCCTTTCATGTCCTCAAGATCTTTTGCCACTGAAGTGGTCCCTTATTTATCTGCTTGCAATTTCTTGCTTTCCAACAGCTAGGTTGGCAGGAGCTGGGACGGAGATGGACACTCATTCCATCATGCAGTACTCAGGTCTTGAACTGCTGACTTGCCGACCTTCCAGTTAACAAGGTGAGCTTCTTAACCACTGATCCACCACAGTCCCTGTGTCACAGGTTCCACAAAATGAGAATAAAACTAAATATTAAAGAGAATACCGATTTCCTTTGCTTAACTCATTCTCCCTCTTACAATGTGATTTCCCTCATAGATATAGGCCTCAACTATAAGATATGCTAATTAGGTTTTTTATTTCCATTCCAGTGACCAATCACAAAACAATTGGAATACAGATAAATGCAATATGCAAAAGTGAGGAAGGGGGAAAGCATGCATGATGACAAATTGAAGTCTTTCACCTCTTGCGGGACCATCTCTTCTAAAGACATGAAATGTACATGGTCTGCTAATGTTTTTGAATCGAAATCTCAGAATTAAAATGAAATCAACTTAGCACATATTTAGAAGCAATGCTCTCTCAACACATGAAAGACATGTGTTTGTTATAGTTCAAGGGTGTGCAAAATGTAGCCTGCAGAGCACATCCAGCCTCCCAGGGCCATTATGCGGTCAGGGAGCCCAAGGCCCTTACACAACAAGACTGTGAGACATTCTTGCTTAAAACCTCACTTTGTACTCACTTTGTAAGGGGTGTGGGCAATCATTTTGCCATGCTTGAGGGGCCCACAGTACCTCTAGGGTTCTCTAAACCCTGAAAAAGCTGAACATTAAAAAAAGATTTAGCCACTTCTCCTTCTTCTTGTTCTGCCTTATCCAAATCTGAATACTGGTGATCCTCGTGGTGATCAGCCATGAAGACTGTTCTGAGAGTATAACGCAGTGGCCTTTCATCTGCCTTCCACATCGCAGCATGACCCCTGTACCACTGATCCAGTTCCGCAAGTCATTTTCTGGTCCTGAACCCTTTTGGTGCACAAATTCCTCCTCAGCCCCAAGCCAGTATTGATGAAGCTGCTGCCCTCCAGCAAGATTAATTCAAGTGGGATTTAACCCACTTGGGGACCATCACCCTTCCCTGTAGACTTCGGTACCCAAGGCCATTAGTCCTCAGGGTGGTCAGGTTAGTTAACTGCCACCTGACACTCGGTGTTGAGTTGCTGACAGTATGGTCTACTCTATTCCCATAGCAGAATAACCTAGCCAGACACCAGAGGACAAAAAGGGGCATTATCAGCTACAATATATATTTTTAAGGTTTCTAAAAAATATGATCAGCTGAGGGTACGGAGGGCTTTTCAGGTTTTTTTCCCAATGCAGGTTTTTTAAATTAAATCAAATGTAGCAATCTTCCTAGTACATAACCACAAAATTATAGAAATTCAATTTCAAAAATCAAATATCCAAATTAACATTTTGGTCACATCCCTCCCCTTCCTCTCTACCCCCTTCAGAATATAGCCGTTAGGTTACTGTCAAATCTGAAAAATGGATCTTAGTCCTGCTGAGATTGCCCACCTCTGCTCTAATGTCTAGTTTGACCCTAAGCCTGCATCTTTTACTTCTTTTTGTCCTTGCCTGGTGATCAGAGCCATTCATTCTTCCTACTGCAGCACAATGAGTCATCCTTAACATTACTAACCACGCTGCATTAGGAACAAGAGTTGATTAAAAAAAATTCTGAGCCCAGCTTCTTTGCTATCACACCTTTAGACTTCATGTAATTCAGTTACACAGATCACTCAAAAGAGGAATCTGGATATGTTCTGAGGACTTTGATTAGGCTCAACATGTTCATAATTTGGCAGTCACTCCAATGATAATTATATTTCCCTGAAACAGAAACTAACTGAACAGTCTGTAGCTCATCTAAAAACATCACTGTAATTTAATTTAAATGATACTATCATTTTCCCACACCTCCTCTTCCCAACCTCCACTATAGGTTTGAAACAGTCATAAGGGACAGGGTGATCTTTTTAGCTCTCCCACTAAGATAAGGGAGCTGTCAGGATGGAACAAAGAAAGCTTTGGCTGAGAGTCATGTGGTAGTTAGTCCAAGTATCAGCCCACCACAACTGTAACTTTTGCAATCCAATTCTCAAGTCATGTGTCAGGGTTAACCAGAATAGCTACACTAGTTACAAGAATCACAGATAAGAGCAGGGTACTGTTTGAACCCATTAGAGCAGTGATGCCCAAACTTTTTTTTCCCGGGCCGGTCCCGCCCCCGACACGTAGGTGCGGGGGCCGGAGGTGAGCTGCTCCTTTCGCTGACGGTTCCGACGTCAACTGTGGCAGCAGCAGCAATCACACTTTGTCCCTGCTGCTCCGAGCAGCCTCTGGCTCGGTCCCCTCGCTTCAGCAGCTTTTGGGGACATGGATCGCTGCGTTGGGGAAGTTTTCAGAGCCTTCCCCCTTTCAAAATCCACGGCGCTAGGAAAGCCCCCAAAGTCAAAAAGATAGTCTCCATTTTTGTCCTTGCCATCTGGCCTATAATATACAGCAGGAATAACATATATATGGTCCTTCAGATTTTGCTGGACTGTAACTCGAATTAGCTATAGCCAGCACACCTAATGGTGAGGAGTGATATGAGATGTACTCTGACAAAATGCAGAGGACCATATACTTCTCATCCCTGATAGCAATGCGTGTAGCCTCACACATGGAAGCCCTCTGGGTGGTTCTCCTTGATTCTCTCTAGATCAGTGCTTCCCAAACTTTGGGTTTTGGACTTCAATTTCCAGAAGACAAAGTCAGTCCATTGGCTGGTCAGTGCTTTGGGGACTTGACTTAGGCTTCTGGGAATTGATGTCCAAAACCCAGAATTTGGGAAACACTGCTCTAGATCAAGGGTTCCTAACCTAAGGCCCGTGTGCTGGATTCAGCCCATGGTGCCATTTCCTGTGGCCCCCGACCCCTCCAAGGGCATTTGAGAAACAAAATAGCCACCCCTTTGAAGCCGTTGGGGCATAATGGCCACCCCCATCGTGCAGGTAGGGCAAAATGGCCATCCAGACCTTGAAGCTGACTGAGAGAGTGTGACCCAGTCCCCAGCTTGGAAAGGTTGGGAACCCCTGCTCTAGATGTTCCTGTTTCAGTGGAGAAAAATACCTTCCTCTGCCCAAAGCACAAATTCACATTCATTGTGTCTAGCCATGTTCAATTCTACATAAAGATTTGCCATGCTGCTAGTTACAAGACTCGGCAGGAAATCATGCCATTTCTATTACCTCTTCTTCCTTCTTTCTGTACAAGTTTGCTAAAATACTTAAACTGCTTTATAACTGCTTTATTTTTCAAACACTGAGAAAGATTTTTCCTCACCTTTAAATCGAAATACAGTACAGTGTTGCAAATCAAATGATTCTTTTCTATAAAACTATGCCCTTCTGCTAAAATATTAAGAAAGTCAATTGGACACTAACTATTGCTCCTGCTGAACTAACAAAATCAGTTTACAAAAAACGTCTCCAAGAGAAAATGCAATGTATACCTGCCAGAGCCTTGATCCGTGATCTCTCAAAGAGCCTGGCAGAACTGTTGTCATTGTCCAACTCATCATCAGAGGCATCCCAGCGAGCGTTGACCCGGCTGTACTGCTGCTGAATCTCCAAATGATCAAAGTCAGTAGCTGATGTCATGTTCTGGGTGGTTTGCTGCTCTTCTTGCTTTAGTTGGCATATAAAGGGCCCTGAAGGGAAGTAAACCAAAGTATTATCTCTCCCAGAAAAGCAGGCTCTTGGTCTCTAACCACTACCAAACGGCATGCACACATACACAAAGGCAAGTACATCAAAACAATGTAAAGAATCTGCCAACCACAACTGTCATTCATATATATTTTTCTACCTCTTGGCTCCTGCATGTTATGAAATATTGCAGCAGCCAGTTAGTACCAGGTGCTGAACGCTTCAGCATTAACTGTGCCCAGTAGGTGGGGATATAACTTACAGGAAGATTATGTTTCCCATAGCAGAGTTTGCTTTCCTCTCTGGAGCATTCAGGCAGCAGAGAGCAGTGTAATGCGAATCCCAGAGGCAAGATGTTTAAAATATACTATTGAAAAATAAAATTAAACTATGTGATAAAATTAATCAAAGAGCAGGAGGATGCAACATGCTGCTAAAGTGAGCACAGATGAAAGCCCATGTTTTGACCATATTTACAAGATTCTCCCTATTTTCACCAAAAAATATTCAATCTCTGGCTCAGAATTTAAGTTACATTTCCATAGACTTCATTGTAATATAAAGCATGCATGGCATTATGGAACATCTATTTTGCAACAAGAGATGAAGAGACCTTGAAACAGGCAGCACACACTGCTTTTGCCAAAAAAGGGGAAAAAGATAATAAGCACATTGGAAAGGAGAATGAAGGTACAAGTGAATGGTGGCCTTCACTCAGTTTGCTTATAGAAAGCAAGAGAAAAACCATCAACAATAGGAGCAAACAACAACCACAACATAAGAGTACAATCCCACAAAAGGGTAAATATCCTCATTTAGAAGTATGGAGCCTCTGACCAACCTTATTGCCAAGTATATAGGTCCAGTTCCAATTCATCACCATTATAAGCTCTCTCAGATCAGGAGATGGAAATCAGAGGAAATCATTCTGTTAGTGTGTAGATTATGTTTCAGTCAAAATTGCCAGGTTCTCCCCCCTAATGATTACTGTAGATCAGGGTTGAGAACTGGCTGGCTGGCCTCTAGGCATTTACCACCTAGTGAGACTTCTATATGGCCTTCAGAGCTTTCAACTACCCCACAATCACCGTAAAAGAAATCAGAACAAAAAAAAAAAAAGGGATTGAATCTCCAGAAATTGTGACTTACACAACTTTCTGCTGGGTTCCTCTATACCTCAAACTAGCTACCAAACTGGTTATTTTTGGTTTTTGCCCAACAACAATTGTCCATAAGAGCTAGGGTAAATCAAAGGTTCATACTCCAGACACACTTCCCATAGCTGCCCCTACTTTATGTAGTTTGTTAAATATTATGGGAAGTAGTATGGAATTTTGTGGCATCCTTGAAGTCTAAAGGAACTCTGCCATTGCCCATCCCAAACCCAGGTAAGAAAGGAGGAGGGCTGGGCATCAAGTTAGCAGCCCAATCCCGTGAAACTTTATTGCTGAAGAAACAATGAGGAGCCTCAAAAGGGCCAGAAGAATTAACAAGATTGCACATTTAAAAATCTGTCTTCCTGTATGGATCATTTACCAATGCAAACAAGGTACTTTCCAGTCTGATGTTAGACTTGGCTTTGGAAGGAAAATTATATTTCTTTGCACCAACTGGACTGACAGCCTGTGCTGGGAAAGAAATGAGAGAAGTGTAATCTTATTGATTTTCCTGGGTCTCACAGCGGAATCTAAAATATCTGAAGGATCTAGGGGTGGGGTGGGGATGAAATTTTAAAATTCAGTTTAATTCATGACCAGCTCAAACTGAAATGCCACAACACACCCAGAGTGTAACTACATTACCAGTTAGTATGGAAATGCCAAGGGATTGACTATATGATATATGAATCAATACAAGTTAACCAGGAGTTTTCTGTTCAATGTTGGGTTTCTCCTTTTTAAAAAATAAATAAAATGTAAATGCATTTACATTCGTTGAGGCAATGTGATTGCTTGAGCCAACGCAATGGGTGACTAGAAGCTGGATTTTCCAGCCTTCTAATTTAAGATGGGGAAAGAGGAAATAAAGAGACCATAAGACAAATTACACATTAAAAAAGGTTCAATAATAAACAACAGTTACTTTGCTCAGTTCTAAACTTCATGGTTTTTTTAGGGGCTAAATCATTACCTGTTTTTGAGTACGAGGCATTGGGGTTTTCCCAGGTTGCATTGTGCCTGGGCAGTATAAAAGGCAGGACACATGCGTGCATTGCTCATGTGGGTTTAGCATGAGGCAAAGAGTGTTTAGGAGTGGTTTTGACCACGATTTTGAATTTTTTTGAATTTTTTCGTCAGAATTTTTAGAAGCATTCCTGGGATTTTTGCAGCATTCTTCAGGTTCTTGGACAATCAAGGTTGTTTGACATGTTTTCGTAATGTATTTAGCCTTTAGACAATGATTTCTTAAAGTTCTGTCAGTTTCCTGTCTGTTTCCTTGACTTTGCCCTGAAGTCTGTGCTGTTACAGTACAATGTATCTCTATGGAAATGACGTTGTATGAGGCATCGCGGCAAGGATTTGGACGTTGTATGAGGCATCGCGGCTAGGATTTTGCATGCCTCATACAAAGTCCAAATCCGTTTAAAGTCCAAACTTGTGGAACCAAGTTTGGACGTTGTATGAGGTATCACTGTACAATATCTTTCTATAGTATACATGAGTGTGGTGGCTCTGCTTAGTGGAACTTGGAATGAGCCACATCTGAGCAGAGTAGCAGGTGACAGTGAAAATAAAAATAAAGCCTGTTTATTATACAAGAAGCAGAGGTAAGCATTTGAGAAAATCCAGAATCACTATTAGGGTAATGCCCTAACTAGGTCAACTAAAAATGCCCAACATGGATGCATCAGGCAAGACAAAAAGTCAGAAAGGAGGGGGGGGGGAACTGTCAACATTAAAGTTGTCTGCATGGTATTTTGAGTTGTAATGGAGGAAGAAGGATCTAAAGATACTGAAATAAGGCTCTATTAGATGATCTGACAGTATCAGGTTTCATTTGGAGCAGAAATTATGCATACTGGGAACATTAAAAAGTATACCGGTAATCTTCCATTCTAGAAAAACAAATTGCCTATCAGCCCAGTCCATTACCATTATTTGCTTGATATCTGGGTAGTATCCAGTCAATTTGGGAAAGCTTATTCTCACAGGCTAGTTCAGAGAGAAATTTATTTATTTATTTATTCAATTTATATTATAGAAACCCTTAAAATTCCTAAAAACACTGAAAAACTACCTCCCACCTGCACCAATTAAAAATCTAGTTAAAACCTTTAAAAGCATTATTATTTCAGATAAATTTAGAATGTGCATTTTACTGGAGAAAACTCACTGCTCCAGAAGGACTTCTTGGTTGTGTTGTCAGCAATCGCCAATCAGATGAGTACTTACTAAATTGTTTGAGTCATTAAATCCTTATTAACAGCTTAAACAGACTCTTAGCCATAATTCCATGTTTAACTCCCCTGGGTGAATTAGTCTGTTTAAGAATCTGGTCAATTAAACATTTGTTACTGTTTTCTGCAAAGACCCCTGCTAGAAGCAGCATTTAGAAAGGGGTGATCCAGGGAAAGTGAAGCACCCTTAGCTCTAACTGAAACAAAATTAAATCAAATGAAATAAGAAAATAAAGCCTTTACTTTATGTTTAATAATAATAATCATTATCGTATGCCATCCAGTCAATCCTGATTTATGGTGACTCTTTTCAACGTTTTCTAGGTAGAGAATATTCAAAAGTGGTTTACCATTCTCTTCTTCTAAAGCAGGGGTTCCCAACCTAAGGCCCATGGGCCGGATCTGACCCATGATGCCATTTCATGTGCCCCCCACCCCTCCAAGGGCATTTGAGAAACAAAATGGCCACTCCTTTGAAACTGTTGGGACAAAATGGCCACTCCCATCATGCAGGCCGGGCAAGGCGCCATCCAGCCCTTGAAGCTGACTGAGAGAGTGTGACCCAACCCCCGGCTTGAAAAGGTTGGGAACTCCTGTTCTAAAGGAGCTTTGCCCAAAGCTGCAGAGGCTGGCTCTATCCACAGGAGCCACAGTGGGGAACTGAACTATCAACCAAACCACTGAACTATCCAGCCAGCTCCACTTTAAGTTTAGAACATGTTAACTGCAGTGAAAAATTCTTCTTCAAGTGCCACATCCGTTCTCAATATTGACTATCATCATGGTGATAGTCTTCTTAACTCCTTGGAACAGTTCTTCTGAGGACATTCCACACCAGTCTCTCAGGTTCTTTAGCCACAAAATCCCTATGTCCAAGGCCTCTCATCCCAAGATTCTTCCCTTGGATAATGAATTGGAGCGAGTATTCTATACTTCATGTCATTCCTCATTATACGTCCAAACTAATGGAGCTTTTTTTGTTTAATAGTCTTAAACGGTTCTTGTTCTATATTTAACTAACTGGACATATTTAAGATGTTGGTTTTTTAGTTATAACCTTACATATAAGGACAAGGAGAGACTTTTTGGGTTGGGGTAACTATCCAGCATTAACCAATTGTTCCTTCACACTTTTGAATTCAAAGAGAGCCCTGCATCTCTCTGTTCTGTGTTGTTTTGACAATTGGTATCAGTGGTTTGTTGCTATTGATCTGTTTTAAAGAAAGCAGCATGCACACATCTATGATTTCAAGTAATTATAACTAAAGGGTTTCTATAGTTTATAGTTTCTACAGTTTTAAGGATTTCTATAGTTTAAACATTGGGGATTTTATGTACGCTGCCCAGAGTCGCACGTCGATTGGGGCGGCTATACAAATTGAATAAATAAAATAAAATAAATAAACTTTTTTTTATTCTTTCTCTTACAAATGTCCTAGCATGAGTTACTGAAACTTTGAGTGCCGGTTAATGAGAAAGAGGTGGAATCTGGAAGACTTGTAGCGGTTCTCTTCTATTGGTCTCTATACTTACTGTGTAGCTAAAGGAAGTTTTATTATAATTCAAAAGTCCTTCAACAGGTTACGGGGCCCAGAAAACAGAGAAACAGACAAATAGCTAACAAGTATTTTTCAAGGCTTTTTGTTTTCAAAGTATTTGCTATTCTCCCCACATTTTTAGCCTAAAATACCTGACAACTGGCTGAAGAGAAAGAGTTTGTTTGTTTGTTTATATTTATATACCACCCCAATCAATAGACTCTGGGCGGTGTACACAGTCCAGCAAACACCTCACTGGCTGCTCAGCAAAACTTAAAAACAAAATAAAAACAGTTAAAAGCCCTTCAATAAAGCCAATTACAAAAGGGGGGACCTCAGACAAGCTAAAAAGGAGAGCTTGTTGGCAATCCCGGCCCCAAGACCCGTTCTGCTAACCACATTTTCCATTCTCTCCTAAACGGTAGCAACTGGGCCTGCAGGAGGTTCCATAATGTGGGGGCTACGGCCGAGAAGGCCCTTTTCCTTGTGCTGGAGAGGTATGCCTCCCCAACAGATGGTATGTGGAGGGTGCCCTCTCGGTTTGCTCTCATAGGATGGGTTGATGTTGTTCTTTCTTTCCTGAGATTCCTAACCAAACCTGCTCAGAAAGTGTTGTGTATTGAATAAAATTGATCCGCCATTTTACTTTCTCCTCAGTTTTAAAGTATCGCGAGATTGGGGTTCGCACCATTTTACTCTGAGAAGCGCGAGTGGTGTCCGGTCCAGGATCACGCCATTCTCTCCTGAGTTCCATCAACCAACCCTGTTAATTCCCATCTAAATGTATCTTGCCCTGACTGTATATAAGGCGCTGTGGTGCAGCTGAAATTGTGTTCTTATCCCCTGAATAAAGTTGTGTGTTTGGCCTGTTATGCTGGCTGCTGCTCGTTATTTCCAGAACACTAAAGAAAGAGATGACAGGTTTAGAGATTCCTGTCATGGTCAGATGACCCTGATATGATAACACTCTCTATGCCCAAGTAATTAGACAGAGCAATTACTTAACCCCCATCTTAAGGAATCTCCAATTCTAAATTCTTGACAAAATTCCCAAACACTCAAATAAATGTATGTCCCAACATTCATGCTATATCTTATTTTATAGATTACACACTTTACATTCATTTAACAATTATAACAAAGTCCCTCATTTCATTTGTTTAACTACAGTACTTGTGTGTGTGTGTGTGTCATGGTCAGATGACCATGTATTGATATATATTGTATTGTATTGATATATATATATATATCTATCTCAATACAAGAAAATCAAAGCATAGATCTTAAATGGATAACAAAACATCATCAAGAAGCATGTATAGCTTAAATCTACAATTAGTTGTATAATCAAGTGTAACTAAAAGTAGCTATGGATGATGAATTACTTTAAAGGTAGGTCATGACATACAGGTATACTTCAAAAGAAATCACTGCAGTATTCAATGAGCAATGCAATTTAGCCTTATATCTTAACCTATAAATCCAAGGGTTAACCGTTGGAACTGGCTATAGGTTGCTATGCCTCGCCCTACTTGCCTGCACTCACCCTTCGTGCACACGGCCGATCTGGGTACGCAGGTCAACGAAGGATTTAGAAAACCGGCAGTGGGGCAACAGCCCCACAAACGCGAAGAAAGGGAAACAACTTCACTTCCCAACATTCCTTGCGCCGCGCCGCGCCAGAGCCAATCAGGCTGAGAGGCTCTAGCACGGCGCAGCGTTCGGAAACGCGCCGCAGCCAATCAAAAGAAAAGCATTTTAAAAAAACGCAGCACAAACACAAAGCACCAACCCATTACTACAAGCCCCAGCGTCCTGCGCGCCATGAGCACGCAGAACGCTGAGGAAACCGGCGCCTGAAAAATTAAAAGGAAAACAACTCACCGCCTAACAACCAAGCACATACCAGCTGGCTTTCTTTCCCTCACCAACAGCGCCTGAAGGTCCCGACTGGAGTTTCCCCTTTAATATCAGTGGGTGGGGGTTGCGATCCCCCTCTCCGCTGGCTACCCTAGGGTTGGGAGGTTTGTGGGAACAAAAGGGGTATGTTTCCCAAACCCTTCTCGACTCAGGACACCAGGGAGAGGGTATCGATTCCCAACCCCCCTCCTTAAAACAACTCCGTCTTTTCTTCTCTTTAAAAACGGAGTTGTTTTAAGGAGGGGGGGAGGGAATCGATCCACTCTGCCTGCTCTACTGGGTCCAGAAGAGTTGGGGGGACATACCTCTTTTGTCCCCACAAACCTCTCAACCCCAGGGGAGCCAGCGGAGAGGGGGGTCGCAAGCCCCACCCACTGATATTAAAGGGGAAACCCCGATCTACTTTCATGACTCCACACAAACAAAGCACCATAACACAATAAAGCCCCCCTCCCTACCACCTAGCCCACCCTTCCTAACCCCCAACGACCATGCCCCCTCCCCACCACCTAGCCCACCCTTCCTAACCCCCAACGACCATGCCCCCCTCCCCACCACCTAGCCCACCCTTCCTAACCCCCAATGACCACGTACCTTCCCCACCACCAAATAAATAATTTTTTAAAAATTACTAAAAACACTCAAACACATCCAAAAATACACAAAAACAAAAACACCAAAAACAATACGAAGTAAACAAAGACACAATCAAAAACAAAACAAACAGACAAAAAATACAAATTCCAACCGCCCCCCCCCCCGCCCACACACACACACAAAAGAAAGAAAACAAGAAAACTTACCAAAAGAGGTGCTACCTCCACCAGGACTCGAAAAGAAATGAATAAAGAAAGACACTACTTACCAGAAGAATCTCCACCCAGAGGCCAGGAGAGAAAAAAAAGTCAAAATACAATAACCCCTACCAGCACCACCTGTTGGCCACAATAGTAAAAACAATTCAAAAACACACAACAGCAACAAACAAAACACAAATTCACAATTTTACACAAAAGGTCACACCAATAAAAACAAGTAAAATTTTTTTACACTAAATACACTTTCACACAAATCACAAATATATGTCAATAAAATACAATAGAAACTTTTTAAAATCCTGTGCTGAGTTATAACTCAAATTTAAACTCAAAACATCTAAACACATTTTAAAAACATTGAATGTAAAAAACATTTACTTTTACATTATTAAAATTATTACCTATGGTACAACTAATTAAAAAAATTCAAAAAACTAAAACATTATTCGCTTACATAAAACAAATTGAAAAAATTATATCATACTTTCTTCTTTTATTAATCCTCAAAAAAACCCAAAAAAGCAGATCACAGTTAATAACAGCCAAGCCAATTTTTTTAACATAAATAAACATTTAAAAAATTAAAATTTCAGACTAAGCAATTTTTAAAAAAAATTAACACAATTTAACCTTCCAACACAATGTAAAACTATTGCAAAAATAAAATTGGTTCATTTTTTATTAAAACACACGGGGGGGGGAGCCCGGCAACGCTGGGCAACCCTTGCTAGTGCTTTAATAAGAAAATACAATCATATAATACAATTCTTCATAATCTTTCCCACCATCTTAAGAAAAACCTATAAAGATGAGGGGGAAGCTGCCCTTTCCATGCATGTGGATTTCCTTTTACCTCTCTGGTATTCCCAGGTGTAGCAAATAGTTTTGGGTAAGTACTACTGAGGTCTTTTGCATTTAATAGTATTTAATAGTACTGTATTATTAAACACACCAATACTGCTGTGCAAAACAATTTTAAGAGGAAAATGTTAATAAAATAGGCAATGTTTTTCCTCAGCTTCTTCAGTTCTGTTAGTAAATTGTCCAAAGCTTATTAAATGGCATTCACATTATAAAACAGAAGTTTAATTCATTCCTATGTACTGTATTTATATTTAAGAAAAGGGAGAATGGTTCTACAAAGTTAGATAGGGTTGGGTCTATAGTTTAGGCCTATTATTTTATATCATCATTATTATTACTTCTTTACTCCGGGTACATATATAATTATTTCCTTTTAACCAAAACTCCTTTGGATGTTCAGTATGACTGTGAGATAAAGAGTATTTCGTTGCTAATCAGTTGTTTACAATAGTTCAGCAGCTTCATTCCAATTGATGGCAATGACAGTTATACACATGTCCAAATGTGCCAAGTAAAGAAGTGAGCAGACTCCTGATATCATAGAAGCAATCATGCCTGACACCCAGTATTGTCTCAAGTAATACTGGATTGCTGGGTATTCTCTCATTTAACCCCTTTGAAAGAAAAGAAAAAATCAGATTGTATCCTAAAAGGCTATACTGTAATAAAGATTAAAACACAGCCTTTTGTCTTGTCAATTTTCTTCCACATTATAAACTAGCCTGGTACAATCCTGTGGACACTAAGTAGTTGAATGAACAGAGAATATTGTAGAGACACTTGGAATGTTTTTGCAAGTGATTAAATGGAAAAGGACATCTCTATATTGGTGAAATATTCCTTCTTCTTGAAAAATAATCACTTTTCTATGCTATGATCCCTAAAGTGAAGATTTTCTATTTCACTAAGTAAACCATTTTTTAAAAATTCCCACGTTGGAGATTTAGTGGGGGAAATAATATTCTATAATCTTCCATGAACAACAGTCATCTCAATCATCCATACTCATACTCTCTCCCTCCCCCCCCCTGCACTCATTTACTTTGAATCCAGTCTCCCCCCACCCCTCTGCACAAATCTACAAGTTCTTTAAAGTCTTGGGCCTGGGCACAAAACAGTCTAGGAAAGCACACTCCCTTCTCTAACTGCCCATACCTGTCAAGTATCCCGCATTGGTCGGGATTTCCCGTATTTCAGCGCTCATTCCTCGCCTTTCCCGCCCCCCCCCCCATATTTTGAACGGCGGGGAAAGGGGTTACTGCGCATGTGCACCCATCAGAGGCAAAGGGGTTCTGTGCATGTGCAAAGTGGTTCTGCACATCCGCAAAGGGGTTCTGCGCATGTGCAAAGGAGTTGTTGCTGCACATGCATGCCCGAGCCAGAGCAGTTCCCGTATTTTCCGGAGCTGCGCTTGACGGGTATGTAACTGCCATGCCAAACACAATTCTAATAATACCTTCCCAATTCCAGCATTCCTGTTCATCAGTGGATACCCAAGTGTTCAGGATATTTCTGTGTACTGGCAGGCTTCCCTGTTCACTGCAACTGGATCCTAGCATAGCTCCGACCAGGAAGTGAGTAAAAGCGGAATGCAAGGCAAAACAGACAACCTGCCCGGTATGAGAGGGGAAAGGGGGTTGTCTCTACAGCTGCTTTCTTTCAGAATAGGATGAAAACTGGTTTCAGGCCTCAAATTATAGGAAAGAAGTTAGTACTTAAAGAGAATTTGTAGCTGTGTAGCTGGATAACACAGTACTAGAGGTAGGGAGTTTGATTCCCTACTGTGCCTACTGTGCCAAGCTGCATAGTCCCATGGCATCCCCAGAAGGAGGGAATGGTAAACCAAATTTGTGTATTCTACCTTTAAAAGGAGTTGCCATAAATTGAAACCGACTTGATGACACACAATTATGAATTAAAAATATCACAGTTAGTCTTTAAAGTGCTGCAGATTAACATGGCTACTATTCAAAATAATAATAATAATTATTATTATGATTTTTTTTTTGTTACCCTTATAAGCTTGCAAAGCAGGACTGCTTTGTTTTTGTTTTTTTCTGTTTAAACATTTGTGTAGCACAAGGGTTCCCAACCTGTGGGCCAGCCCCGGCTCCCAATGCCATTCAATCTGGCTCATCGGCATCTCCCCTGCACCCGGAACTGGAAGTGGGCGCATTTACAACAGCTGTAGATGTGCCTGCTTCCAGGGGCATGGTAAGGCCCACTCAGCTGTTTTGGGGGCATGGTCAGGCCTACGGTGCAAAGAGGTTGGCCACCTTTGGTCTAGCACCTACTACTTGGGTGGCCAAATCAGTGCTGCTGAAATTCTAATGAAAACCAGAATAACAGGTTTTCCCTCAGTTAGGGAAAGGGAGTGTCCAAAATGTCGGAAGTATGTTTCAGCAACAGGCTTACCACTTGAATTACACACACGTTTAGCCACATTGTAAAAAGTGTCAGACTCTACTCAAGTGTATTCCCCTATCTTAACCTATAAATCCAAGGGTTAACCGTTGGAACTGGCTATAGGTTGCTATGCCTCGCCCTACTTGCCTGCACTCACCCTTCGTGCACACGGCCGATCTGGGTACGCAGGTCAACGAAGGATTGAAAAAACCGGCAGTGGGGCAACAGCCCCACAAACGCGAAGAAAGGGAAACAACTTCACTTCCCAACATTCCTTGCGCCGCGCCACGCCAGAGCCAATCAGGCTGAGAGGCTCTCGCACGGCGCAGCGTTCGGAAACGCGCCGCAGCCAATCGAAAGAAAAGC
Source organism: Bradypodion ventrale (assembly GCA_035047345.1). Taxonomy (NCBI): domain Eukaryota; kingdom Metazoa; phylum Chordata; class Lepidosauria; order Squamata; family Chamaeleonidae; genus Bradypodion; species Bradypodion ventrale. The sequence continues at coordinate 352,668,238 of JAWDJE010000001.1, forward strand.
ATTTAAAAAAAACACAGCACAAACACAAAACAGCAACCCATAACTACAAGCCCCAGCGTCCTGCGCGCCATGAGCGCGCAGAGCGCTGAGGAAACCGCCGCCCGAAAAATGAAAAAGAAAAACAACTCACAGCCAAGCACACACCAGCTGGCTTTCTTTCCCTCACCCACGGCGCCTGAAGCTCCCGACTGCAGTTTCCCCTTTAATATCAGTGGGTGGGGGTTGCGATCCCCCTCTCCGCTGGCTACCCTAGGGTTGGGAGGTTTGTGGGGTGAAAAGGAGTATATTGCCCCAACCCTTCTGGAAACAAAAGATCAGGCAGAGAGGATTGATCCCCCACCCCCCCTCCTTAAAACAATTCCGTCTTTTCTTCTCTTTAAAAACGGAGTTGTTTTAAGGAGGGGGGGGTGGGGATTCGATCCAGTCTGCCTGTTCCTCTGTGTCCAGAAGTGTTGGGGCAATATACACCTTTTCTCCCCACAAACATCCCAACCCTAGGGTAGCCAGCGGAGAGGGGGATCGCAACCCCCACCCACTGATATTAAAGGGGAAATCCGAACTACTTTCACGACTGCACACAAACAAAGCACCATAACACACTAAAGCTCCCCTCCCCACCACCTAGCCAACCCTTCCTAACCCCCAATGACCATGCCCCCCCTCCCCACCACCGAGCCCACCCTTCCTAACCCCAACAACCATGCCCCCCCACCCAACAACCTAGCCCACCCTTCCTAACCCCCAACGAAAAACAACTCACCGCTTCACAGCCAAGCAAACACCAGCTGTCTTTCTTTCCCTCACCAACAGCGCCTGAAGGTCCCGACTGGAGTTTCCCCTTTAACATCAGTGGGTGGGGGGGTTGCAATCCCCCTCTCCGCTGGCTACCCTAGGGTTGGGAGGTTTGTGGGGACAAAAGGGGTATATTGCCCCAACACTTCTGGACCCACAGGAACAGGCAGAGAGGATCGATACCCCACCCCCCCTCCTTAAAACAACTCCGTCTTTTCTTCTCTTTAAAAACAGAGTTATTTTAAGGAGGGGGGTGGGGGATCGATCCACTCTGCCTGTTCCTCTGTGTCCAGAAGTGTTGGGGCAATATACACCTTTTCTCCCCACAAACATCCCAACCCTAGGGTAGCCAGCAGAGAGGGGGGTCACAACCCCCACCCACAGATATTAAAGGGGAAACCCGATCTACTTTCACGACTCCACACAATCAAAGCACCATAACACACTAAAGCCCCCCTCCCCACCACCGAGCCCACCCTTCCTAACCCCAACGACCACGCCCCCCTAGCCCCCACTTCCTAACCCCCAACGACCATGCCCCCTCCCCACTACCTAACCCACCCTTCCTAACCCCCAACGACCATGCCCCTCTCCCCACCACCTAGCCCACCCTTCCTAACCCCCAATGACCACGTCCCTTCCCCACCACCAAATAAATAAATAATTTTTTAAAACATTACTAAAAACAGTCAAACACATCCAAAAATACACAAAAACAAAAACACCAAAAACAATACGAAGTAAACAAAGGCACAATCAAAAACAAAACAAACAGACAAAAAATACAAATTCCAACCCCCCCCCCCCGCCCACACACACACACACACACACACACACACACACACACACACACACACACACAAAACAAAGAAAACAAGCAAACTTACCAAAAGATGTGCTACCTCCACCAGGACTGAAAAAGAAATGAATAAAGAAAGAGACTACTTACCAGAAGAAGCTCCACCCAGAGGCCAGGAGAGAAAAAAAAGTCAAAATACAATAACCCCTACCAGCACCACCTGCTGGCCACAATAGTAAAAACAATTCAAAAACACACAAACATTGAATGTAAAAAACATTTACTTTTACATTATTAAAATTATGACCTACGGTACAACTAATTAAACAAATTAAAAAAAAACATTCACTTACATAAAACAATTTGAAAAAATTATATCATACTTTCTTCTTTTATTAATCCTCAAAAAAAAAAAAGCAGATCCCAGTTAATAACAGCCAAGCCAAATTTTTTTACATAAATAAACATTTAAAAAATTAAAATTACAGACAAAGCCATTTTTAAAAAACATTAACACAATTTAACCTTCCAACACAATTTAAAACTATTGCAAAAATAAAATTGGTTCATTTTTTTATTAAAACACACGGGGGGAAAAGCCCGGCAACGCTGGGCAACCCTTGCAAGTCCTTTATAAAAGTAGCTTGCCATCATTCACTTCTATCTTCTTGCTTTTGCAATCTTGGGAATGACTATCACAGACATTTGTTGGACATTACCCATGACTAGGAAAAGCTAATCTAGACAGTGTGTGGAATTTATTTTAAAAATATGTTAATGCTTTTTATGAAGAGAACTTTGTAGGGTATACTGTATACAATTTGTTAGAGGAAGAGTAGAGCAACACTGGAACTCTCAGGCTTGAAACAAACAATACTTTTGGGGAAATCTGCATGTCTAAAAGGTAAAGGTTTCCCTTGCTTGAAAGCCAGTCGTATCCGACTCTAGGGTGCAGTGCTCATCTCTGTTTCAAAGCCGAAGAGCCAGCGCTGTCTGCTTCTGCAGATGTTTCCGTGGTCATGTGGCAGGCATGACTAGACACCGGAGAGCACGGAATGTTGTTTACCTTCCCATTGAAGTGGTCCCTATTTATCTACTTGCGATTTCTTGCTTTCGAACTGCTAGGTTGGCAGGAGCTTGGACAAAGATAGGAGCTCATTCCGTCCTGCAGTACACGGGAATCGAACTGCTGACCTCCCGCCTCCCAGTCAGCATCTTAGCCACTTGAGCCACTGCAGTCCCCATGTCTAGACAGAGACATTTCTTTGTTCCATTACTGTCTATGGTTCACCACATTTCCCAAACTATATTAACATCACTACAATACTTGTTTACCAGAGAGGAGAGCAGAATGAGAACATGGATCCCTCTCACAAAATATGCCAAACTAAACAAATAAAGAAAAGATGAAATGAAAGACAAAGAATTAAAATTTAAGTATCCCAGAAGCCCAACAAAGTTCTCTCTAAACTGAGCCACACCCATCATGAGCCATAACTCCTTAGACATAAAAAAACTGATCTATCTGAGCTTTTTGTGTGTGTTCTAAACTTTCGTCTAACCCCACCCTGCTACTCCCATGTGCAGGCAGTGATAGTAGTATTTCTTGACTAACATTTGACAGAAAGCATGTTGAAGGATAATGTTCATTGGGATGCTTCCTTTATTGTATAGTCTGACTCTAGCCAGTTCCAAAAATAATTAAATAAAAAGACATATACACATCTTCACTCAAGGCACAATGACTCTTGGATCCATTTGCTGATCCAACCACATTTATTTTTCCTTACAACACTACAATCATGAACACTCAAAAGCACATTTTAAAAACATTCATTTTGTCAGAGACAAAATTGGGTTGAAAAGGAAAAATGGAGGGAGGGGCTAACAGTGGCATGTCAATAGAAAAGAGCTGCTTCCAACTTCAACGTACAAAAACACAAAACCATTAAGACAATCCTCAAAAATTTATTTAGTTCTGTGTCCTTGAACTTCACAGTGCTTTTAGTTCCCACAGCTGTTCTACCAGACCGTGCAGTTATATAGTTCTAAAAACCATGCACACTTTCTGTTTTTCCAGCCTGAATTTGTGAATGAACATTGTTATGCAGCTTGCCACTGTGTTATCACACTTCACAGCTTTCCTTAAGAAAACACAAACCATGTGGTCTCAGGTAGGGGTACAGAGAGCAGCCTCTCTACAGAAGAACAAACATATTCTTGTTTGGTACTTTTGGATAACACATATACTATGTACTGGCCTGGCCATAAGCTATGCTTCTATTGGAATGTGTACTACATACAATATGACTGACGTGTAGGATATGGCAGTGCAGCTGTCTCACTCCTATTATGAACCAGGCACACTGTAATGCAAACAGGCATAGACACTACTACTAGAGAGTCTAAGTAACCTAAATTATTCAACTTTTTACCAGTGTCCTTTACAGAGACTTTCTTTTGACCACTTCTTCATTAGGAAACCAGAAGCAAATTAAGCAACAGAAATCCTGCAAATAATCGACCATAAACACAAATTTATAATAACAGAATTTACATAATGGCAAACAATTATTTCCATAAAACACATACATAAACTTTAAGACAGAAAAACTCTAGGTATGAGCGCTTAATGTACTCCCTCCCCCCCCCCCCGCAAATAAAGCAGGGTTCTAAATAGTGCATGTGATACTGGAAGCATTCAAATGTGCTACCTTAAGCAAAGAATTTCCAAGATGTTTGCAGAGCTGATATAGTTATTATCACATGCCTTGTACAGAACTAGCGTACTATTGCTCAGAGCAACTATTGCTGGCAAACTACTACAATTCAAACACACTTGCAAAAATGTTGCTTACCCAAGATTTCCTCAGTCCAGGATTAGACAAAGATGTGTGTGAGTTGCAAGGAATCCCCCGTGCCATATGCTTGAGTTAGAGCAGTAACAATGAATGACAACTGCCAAGTCTCTCTCTCCTTCTCTCGGTACTCTGGCATGATAGAGAGGGTGGGGGAAGTACATGCATGCCAGTGTAGGTCATTTGAAAGATATAGATAGTAAGTATATGCACATATATCTAAAACTGTCTGAAAGCAGCTGTCATTTCAAAACCGCTCTAAGAGTATCAAGTTCTCTCCTGCAGCCCCAACATGTATCTTTAGCATAGAGCATGAAGGGCAACTGGGAGTCATGATCAATTTCCACATTATCTCACATTGTGTAAAATCATGTACAACTGCTATGCGATTTATCGTGACAACAACTCAGTGAGGTAGGTTAGGCCACAACGTAGTCACTTGCCCGCAGCCATTTTCAAAACTCACTGGTAATTTGCACCTTGATCTCCTCTGTCAACACTCTAAGTCTCCATCTACTGCACCAAGTTTGAGTTAGAAAGTTTAGGGCAGGCCATTGTTATTAGCAATAAATGAAACATTGCTAACAACACTGCAATAGATGGTTTCTCTTTCTGTATTTGTAAAATTAAATGTATAAAGAGAGTGTTATTGTAACACAAATCAGACTGAAAAACAGTCTGCATGTTCAAAGTTCGGTGGGTGGGATTTCACTAAAATGCGAAGTACACTGGCATCTCTGGAAGGTTGGGCCAACATTTTAAATTATTCCATTTAGAGAAGTAGTCTCCCCTCAGACAACATTTTATTACAGAGAATTCTGCGACACATTTTTACAGTAACTACTTCTGTATTTTATTTACAGATCCTAGTGAGAGTCTCTGCAGTTAGCGGTTAGTGTTTCCCTACAGCTCTCATATATAGAGCTACATGAGAATGCTTTAAGTCAGTGATGGCGAACCTTGGCACTCCAGATGTTTTTGGACTTCAATTCCCAGAAGCCCAAGCACCCTGTGAATCCACACGAATGGGTTTACTGCGATTCATCCGGCCCGCGCTGCCCTCGTCGCTCCCGGAAGCGGAAGTAAAACATGCCCATACGTATGACCTAGATACAGAAGAAGGATAGCAATAGAAATTACACTTATATACTACCCTATAGGGCTTCTTAAACACTCTTCATTTTTTAAAAGTACAGTAGCTCTGTCAATACCACACTGGCTTTCAGCAGTTCTCAATAAACTATCTTTCAATCACACAAACTCAAAACACAAATGTGACTAGACACTTGCTTCACAGAACTGTTGGAGGGATGAATTTGCAAAATCTATGAAGCACACCCCACATGCTTAAAGTGCAACATACAAGTACCTGTATTAGGATAACGGCAACCTTGCATGTACTAATACTGGGTATTAGTGGAAGGGGGGTTTATAACTTAATGTGATTGTCCTTTACCAAGGATAAAGTTCTTTTTCCTGTCTCTGGCATTTGTGGGAAGCCCTGGCTCCCTCTTCGTTGTTGTTTTCTTGCTTCCATTGTTTTTGTTGATATTTCTTCCATGCGCTCCGGTGTCTAGTCATGCCTGCCACATGACCATGGAAACGTCTGCAGAAGCAGACAACGCTGGCTCTTCAGCTTTGAAACAGAGATAAGCACTGCACCCTAGAGTCGGATACGACTGGCTTTCGAGCAAGGGAAACCATTTACCTTTACCTGACCTCTTACTAAATAACAAGGTTCTCCCACATGCTGGAGACTCAGTTTTCATATTGCTTTTCTTCTGAATGTAACTATAGATGTTAATCGTAAATCAAGATACCTTTTTTCCTCCTTTTAAAAATTATTTTATCATGTAAAGTGCTAGTTCTGTGGTTCTTAATGTGGGGCACATGCCCCACAGGGGGACTTCAATTTCCATGGCTGGTCAGTGTTTTGAGGAATTGTATTAGGCTTCTGTAAATGGTGAGACTAGGCTAATCTCTCCCTTGTTTTGTATTGGGGTTTTTTAACCACATACTCTGCTAACTAAAATGAATAACCAAAATTCCCCAATAAAAAGGATAGTCAAAAATAAGAAGAATTTCATATGAAAACAGCCTGGTAGAAAAATTATTTTTCAGTTATATAATGGAATATAGAATATACAGTACAGTGGTACCTCGCTTAAAGAGCATAATGTGTTCTACGGGATTGCACTTTAAGCGAGTTTGCTCTTTAAGCGAAACACCATTGTAAGTAACCAATTGTGACTTCTAGTGGGGGGTGTGTGATTGAGAACCCCAATTTAGTTGTTAAGTGAGTTTTTGGTTGGTTTTAGTTGTTAGGCAACCATTCAGAGAAAATTCTGCTCTTTAAGTGAGTTAGTCTATAAGTGAGGTGCTCTTTGTGCACGGTTTTACTGGATGGCGCTTTAGATATCTTGACTTGATATAGTTCCTTAAAAGTGTTTCTACAAGGAAAATTCCACATTCTTGGTATGCAATGAACTAAAATGGATGGCATAATTCTAGCATAGTTTGTTAAATGGTCTCACTATATTCAGTGTGATTTTCCAGATGAATGAGTTGGATCCAGCCTAAATTAGCTGCAATTATGTCCCAATGAAATCAGCATAAAAAGTTATTTATGGCTTAAATGAAAGTGATTCCAATTGCAAGTGAATTTAACATACTCTGGATCCAACTGAATGTGTATAGGATCTTTATATTCAGCCTTACAACACTTTTTGGCCCTGAACTACGAAATACCCTTTTCATATTTTCAGGTAATGCAGGGGTTTTTTACATCTCTGATTCTAAAATTCCCAAAAGAGAAAATAAATAGTGGGCACACTATTTTGTGATTTTGTAATGCTTTTTGATACTATATATTTTTGCTTATACTTTGTATCTGTATTGTATTTATTGACTGTAAAAGTATGTATATTGAACTGTTGTAGCCACTCTGAGTCTGCCTTGGCTTGAGTAGAGCGGGGTAAAAATTCTATTATTATTATTATTATTATTATTATTATTATTATTATTATTATTATTATTATTATTATTATTATTATTATTATTATTATTATTATTATTATTATTAACAACAACAAGAAGAACAGAGAATCTAGGGACATCTTTGATTGACAAGAAATTTTTAAATTCATAAGCAAAACAGCCTTGTTTTTACCAGTATATTGTACAAAGTATACCTCTATTGCAGTTACAGGAGGAAGACAGAATAATATGCAAAACTTTATCTGTTAGTCAACACAACTGCATTGCTACCCTATCTCACTGGTGCACACATACCTTGCAAAAATGCCTAATCAGAAACTGATGAACAGAAGCTGGTGAATTAAGATTAATAGCTGTAGTCTAAACTGTACTGACACAGTGCAAGGGATATTCAAGTAGACTAAATGTATAAAACAAACACTCAGAAAGAAATTTCTAAATCAACAAAATAAGTTGAATATATAAATTAAGATTAAAAGGTGGCAAGGTCTTATAAAATCTTAGGGTTTATAAACTAGCATATTTTAAAAGCTATAAAATTGTAGAATAAAAGTAATAAATTTTGTCGTTGACTGCAACTCGTATTCAAGAATGCATTTTTTTCCTGACCAAAAAAATGTCACCACCATGAGTTTGTTTAAGGTGGATCCCAGCTTGCCATGAAGTGACCCACACGCTATGGTCTCGGAGCCATCACTCATGGCACACATGAAGTGCAACATGCAGGATTTAACACCGGGACTGCAATGGACCACTACAGCCTTAAGGATATGGACAAGGTGCACCTTCACAACCAGGCCATCTGGCATGACCTCTCCCACCTCCATGTCCATTGGGAATCAGAGTTCCTCCTCCGCTCATTTTGCTGTTGGGCCCAATATTTTTTTATTTTTTTACAGAAAAGAGTAAAGAGATTGCAATAATCTCATATGCTGTGTTTGTTCACAGTTTTGCCTCTATGCATCTACAACCTGTCATGGTCTTTCTGCACTATTCCTCTTTCTCTGAAGATTGGAGGCAGCATGGCAACAGTCAATCCAGCTGAGGACTGAATCTTTAATTCCTTAGTTATTTAGAGGTAGGGTTGGGATAATGGCCCAGACCCATAATGATAAATAACATACAACAGGAGTAGATAAATGTAGTCTAATGCTAGAAAGGAATGCATTGACATGCAATTGTATTTCCTTTTGCAGACCACTGTAGTACTGTACTGATCAACAGACTTTTATAGAGTGCTTGCAGTGAGCCTCAATATCACTGCTGCCTAAGACTGAGACACTGCTGAGGGATCTAAACAGTATATCCAGAGACTCCCACACATGAAATGGGCAATGGACCTGGTAGGTCTCAATGAAAAGTGCAGGATGTCCAAGAAGCAATACAAGCAGAGGTTCCAAACCAGAGACTTAGATTATGTGCTTGTTATTTATATGACAGGAAGGACTTCCACTGGTGAATATGAGTTCTATTGTTCCAATACAAATAATAAACATGACGGCAGAAGGAGACTGTGAATGTGAGAAAAAGTTGAAGCCTTCCTATTCCTGTTCCAAGATCATCAGTAGGATTGGGACCTCTGCATCTGTTTTTTTAAAAGTCATTCATTCATGCAATTGCTGATTGTGTGAATGATGGCATCTCACTTAGTTTGATCCTTAGCTCTCTGCTGGAAAACTGTGCTAGTCTAGTAGATCTCCTTCCTTCTTTATTTTCCAAACCAGTATCATTCAATTAAAGAATCTCTTTGAAAATGTTTTTGTTGTTATTAGTAGACCTCATCCAGCACATGACAGATACTATGTGGAATGAATTTTTGTGTACATCTGACAGTGCCAGTGCTCTGTGAATATTTAGCACATCAGTTTCAACTACTCCATGCTTAATTTTTCTACACAGAAAAATGGATTAAAGAAGCACACTCAAAATAAATTGTCAGATCATAACAGTAAAAAGGTGTGTGTTGTATATGTATAAGCAAAGTTTTTTTTTACTGCGACTCCTTTAATTGATTAGATCTCATCTTCAAAATAATATTAATGCAGAGATATTAAATACAAAGCAATTACAACAGCATACATCTTTAAACTACTGCTATATTTTCATTTTTAAAAATTGATAATCCAATGACTAGCTTTTAATAAGAAATGTGTTGCTAACAGAATAATACACAATGTTTTGCATTTCTTCTACTAAGATCACTGCTAATTTCTATATCTTTCATGTTTTCACTTAAGACTGAAGTGTACTGAGTAAAGTTACAGGAAAATAAATGGAAAGTTTATAGGATAGATAGGTTCAAGGACAAAGATGACAAATTTTAACAGATTTAATTCTGTTGATGTACAAGATATAATAAATCAGAGGGAAATTTAAACCTAGATTAGGAATGATGAATGACTAACAGGGAAGCACCATATCTAACCAGGAGAAGAAGAAAAAAAGTGGAAACAGTATATTGATGAAGAACCTACATTCTAGAAAGTGAAATAAAAGTTATTCTGAAAACACTGGGTAGAAATAAATCACCATGTGTAGATGGGATAGCAGTAGAACTATTTCAAGCTACAGAGACAGAATCTGCAAAGTCCTAACAAGAAAATTCAAATAAATATGGAAAAACAAAACAATAGAAATGTTCTATATACATTCCAATCCTCAAGAAAGGAGATACCAAGGAGTCCAGTAACTACAGGACCATTGCTTTAATTTCCCATACAGGCAAGGTGATGCTATGGAGCAAGAAATGCCTGCTGTTCAAGTTGGATTCCAAAAAGAGGTTCCCAAAATCACATTGCAAATATCCAATGGTTATTGGAGTGAACTAAAGAATTTCAGAAGATTAGCTTGTGCTTTATAGATAGCAGCAAAGTCTTTGACTGTGGGAATCATGAGAAACTATGGTTTGTTCTGGGGGGGAGGGGGAATGGGGGTGTCTCGGCACTTGATTGCCTTGATGTGTAACTTGCATAGCGGGTATGAATCTACCATTAAGACAGTATATGGAGAACAGTTTCCTATAGGTAAAGTTGTCAGACAAGAATGCATTTTATCCCTTTATCTGTCTTATCTAGCTATATGTGGAACATATCATACAGAAAACTGGCCTAGATTCAGATGAAAGAGGAGTGAAAATTGGTGGAAGAAATGTTAATAATTTAAGATATACAGATGACAACATCTTATTAGCAGAAAGCAACAATGAGTTGAAATAAGAAAGTAAAAGAAAGTGTCAAAACACAACTGTAATTGAATATCAAGAAAACAAAATCATGACTACAGAAGAATTACATATCTTTAATGATGACACACAAAAAATTGAAACAGTGAAAGATCTTATATACCTAAGTTCAACCATCAATCCAAATGGAGACTGCAGTCAGGAAATTAGAAGACAGGCTTGGAAGGGCAGCAATGCAGGAATTAGAAAAGATTATTAAGTGTAGAGATGTATCATTGGAGACCAAGACCATCCACACTCTTGGATCCACCTGATCACCATGTACAGATATTAAAGCTGTGCAGTAAAGAAAGCTGACAAGAAAATGGCTTGTTTGAAATAAGGTGTTGGAGGAGAACTTTGTGGATACTCTGGAATGCTAGAAAGATGAACAAGTGGGTCCTAGAGCAAATCACGCCTGGAGACAAAAATGATGAAGCTAAGTCTGTCCAGCTTTGCACATAATGAGAAGGCAGGATTCTTTGGAAAAGACAATAATGCTGGGAAAGGTGGAAAACCATTTGAGGCAGTACCAATAACAATTCCAAAGACGTGAATGTATATCAATCCAACTTTATATGTAGTATCAAAAATAAAAAAGAGAGAAGTATCTGATATTTATTTTTGATACTACATATAAAGTTGGATTGATATACATTCACGTCTTTGGAATTGTTATTGGTACTGCCTCAAACGGTTTTGCTTCTTTGGTATCGGGAAAGGTGGAAGGCAGTGGGAAAAAGAAAATGACCAAATGTAAGATGCACTCCTGCTGATTAGGGCTTCTGGGAATTGAAGTTCAAGAACATCTGAAGTGTCAAGGCTCACCATCACTGCCCTAAATGAACCATAGGCTTGAATTTGCAAGAGTTGTTGAGGACAGAACAATCTGAAGATCTCTTACTCATAGTGCCACCATAAATCAGAGATGATTTGACATCTCATAACAACAAACGTACAAATTAACAGTTTTAGAAGGATCCAGAGGACTTCTCTAATTTAAATGTATCACAAACCTTTACTATCTATATCTATAAAACAGAGGTGTGGTCTTGTATGTGCTCTAAAGGAGCCCACACCCCTGGACCAATCTCGCTGAAAATTGGCACACACCTACCTTGGGCTTGCGAGATCAGCACTGGGGGGTCTCGAAACCCATTTTGGGATTTATGTCCCACAAATTGGGACATAAAGGGGACACCCCCACCGATGGGAGAGAAAGCACGTACCACCACTAAAAAAAGGGGGGGGGGGTCCTTTCCCAGAGCTGAAGAATAAAAAAAGTATTTAAAAAGAAAAGAAACCTGTTTTTATTCTTTCCTTCGACTGGTTATTATTGTTAAAGTATCAGAATGGTGTTGAAATATTGTGGAACAGAGAAGGGAGGGAAATGGGGGACAAAATGGAATAGTGGCACCCCTGTGGGGTAGTACAATGGAACGGTCCACTCTTCTCAGGCACTTGGGGAGTGGAAAAAATCCACTGGAGCCTTTTGTTTGAGCCTTCAAAAGAGGGAGGAAAGAGGGTGATGGTTGAAAAGCGAGGCTGGTCACTTTAGGATTGCCCCTTTCATCCCCTCACCCTTTTGGGACATGCCGGCAGAACTATACTTCCTTTAAAGGAAAAAAAACCCAAGGAAGGCCGGGTAATCAGCTAGTATATAATAAACCATTCTAACAGATTTGAACAAGCAGAAACAGTTCAGTCTTAAAGTCTAGGAAGAATCCAATTTTCTCCACCTCTGAAATAATGTAACAACACACACAATGTTAAAGTCAAAGATAAATATAAAAGTCATGCTTCAAACACAACATACAGCCCAATAATTTTGCATTGCTGCAATTTATGCACTGAAGCCAATTGTTTACAGAGGGTGCAAATGCAAACATCCTGATAATAGACTTTAATCTTCACAGCAACCTTTCATCCGTGAACACTTTACTTGCTAATTCTTGTTGCACAAAGGGATCACTTCATCCAACCACAGGCCCATATTCCTTGAGCAGACATCCTTCTAATTGCAGAGGAATATTTTCACAAAGATCAAAAGAGGTAACATACTTACTGTGGGTAAGTTTATGGAATTAAAAAATGCAGAATGTAATTCTGCCAGAGGGCTAGAAGTATTTGTTTTAAGAGAACCTGCAATCCAATGACCCCTTGTGCTAATCTGGAAACTAAAAATAGTTAGAATAGCAGTTTCACTCAGAATGCATTCCTCTTATGTCCTCCATTTAAAATGGACTGGTAAACAATGAAAAGCTAGAGGACAAAAATGCAGACATAATTTACACAATAGGATTGTAAACAGGTGAAGAAGATAAACCATTAAATGTCCAGTATTCAATAGATTTTCATCCCATGACTGGAAGGGATAAAAAGCACACGTACCACATGGAACTACTGTACAAAATAGCAGGAATGCTCCAATATCTCTTTGTGGGCTAGTGGTAGTGTATTGTAACTGAGCACTTAGATATACAGTGCCCGTATCCAGTATTATGCAGAAGTCAATGGAATGCACCAACATGAAATAGTTATTTTGAAAATCCTTTCTCCTAGTGAACTCCATAGCAGGGAGAAATTACCTATACCATCTCTGAGGTTGATGTAAAATTGTTCTGATGATAGGGACATGACTTCAAATTACAGGACAGGACTTTATATGTATGCATCTCTTATCTTCAGAACTACACTTTAAAACACTTCATTACATTTCTCAAGAAAAAAAATCAAGACATTATTGCCTTTTACAGAACACTGAAGGTTTGCTGTCATATTATTTGTTTTAACAGGCAAAGCAGCTATTTGATACAGAAAAGCAATACTCATGGCTCTTACATTTACCTTAAATGTTTACAAAATTGTAGCAATACTAATTTCAGTTAATGATGTTTCACAACAACAACAACAACAACAACAACAACAACAACAACAACAACAACAACAACAACAAGCTGTAACATTCCAGCCCTCAGAAATCAGGTTTCTTTGTAAATAATTGATAAGCTTTGACCCTGCATGCTCCAGATCAGCCCTGCTGGGATTATCCCAAATAATCTCTTCAGAGTAAAGAAGACTTCAGAATAGGTCACCATATATTTCTTTAACCTGGATGGTACCACTCAAGTGCAAACTACATCAGCAACCATATTTTGCCCACACATGAAAATGCCTGCCTCTACTTCCTTTCCTCTGATGCAAAGATTTCCTGAATATTTCTCATAAGAATTTCTAGACAGCATGCAATTCCATAATTAGTAACTAAATCTAACCCAAGTTTCCACAGCATGCAAGGGAAAGACAAAGTGGTCTGATAGTACAAGCATAAAACACTAACCTTGGCAAAGTGCCAAAATGTTAAAGCCCCTACTAAGAGATGATTCTTCTATACATTATTACAGTTTGTACTTAAGACCCCAATTCTAAAATATACTGATTCCTTGTACAAATGTGATGGATATTATAATTAACTAGCTTCACAGCTCCTCCACCCTTTCATACTGGTTATCCTCTTCTTTTCACTGATATTATCCATTTAAATTGTATGCCAAGTACAGTATACAAAAATATTCTTACAGGTTTGTTGATTTAATCAATACTGAAAGCAAGTGGCACTCTCCTCCTGATTAGTCCTAAGTAAAAAAAAAAAAAGATATTATCTATACAAAGTCCCAAGAAAGCATTTTAAGCAAATAGGTGTACTACATTTAATTTTGACCTTTCTGAAGTCCCGACTACCTCCTAAAAGACCCTACATTCATGTTTATGTTGCTGAGACCAAGATTCAGGTATGTAATCCAAACTCAAAGATATGCCAGCTACAGTAGGTTTAGAATAAACAGAAGGCTTTCATGCCAGCAAGACAGCCCTTGTGTTGGCAGGAGAGTCCTTGTGCTAGCTGATCTCCAGTCTGCCAGCACAACTGCTGTGCTGTCTAAGATCAGCCAGCAGAAGAGCCAGAACAGGACATGTACAATGAAGTACCTAACACAGTATTTTAAACATCTGCTTTTTATTTTCCTGAGGCATGACTGTGTTATTTTCCATTTGTCTAAATTAAAACTTGTCATTTGTTTAAGAATACCTTCAAATTTTGTCCTCAGTTATTCAAGAAGCTCTCATTTATGTCCTGGAACTACTTAGTTGCAAATAAGGGCTTGCCTGTAAGTTATTCATTTTTTATAATAAAAATAAAACTATGGGCATAATTCTAACTCAAATTAAGAACAACTGTGATGGGTTTGGATAGATCATAAGCCCCTTGTGCCAGCATAAGTGCCCTTAGGGTGGCCTAACCCCTTCTACTGACTGCTAGCTGCTTATTGGTAGCTGTCAACTCATTTTCCATGGTGATTGTGCTGGGCTTTTTGTTTATTAAATTATTAGCTATTTTGCCCGGCCTTGCCGGGCAGGTATTGATTTTTTATTGTTGTTTTTGGGGTGGTTTTGGGCCCTGCGGAGAGGGGAGGTGGGGAGGTGGACGCGATCCATCGTCCCTTCCCTGTCTTCGTGGGGTGAGGCAGGGAAGGGGAGGGGATGTGATCCATCCCCCCTTCCCTGTCTTTGCCGGGGGGGGGGGGGGAGGCAGGTTGAGGGGGAAATGCAAAGGTGGCAGCCAGCGATCCGTCAGGGGAGGCGGTCTCCCTGACGGATCTGCTGCCTGTGCATTTTTTCCTCCGCTGTTTCGAGGGCTGTCCCTTGAAACAGCTGGGGGGGAAATGCAAAGACAGCAGCCAACGATTCATCAGGGGAGGCACTCTCCCTGACGGATCTGCTGCCTGTGCAATTGTCCCTCTGCTGTTTTGAAGGCTGTCCCACTCTCGGCTTCCGAACCCTTGCGGGGATGATGTCCGGGAATTAAGGTAAGTGTGAATGGCGCATTACGGGATAGGCTGCACGTGTGTGGACATGCATTCCGCACACGCACGGCCACATCCCATTCTTATAGGTATAGATTTTTCCTTGTGCTATTTCCCCCTTAGGCCAGTGGTTCCTAATGTGGCACACATGCCCCACCCCCACAGGGGACTTCAATTACCAGAAGTCAGTACATTGGCAGACCAGTGCTTTGGGGAAAGTGACTTAGGCTTCTGGGAATTGAAGTCCCAAAACAAAAGGTTGGGAAACACTGCCTTAGGCCAACTGAAATCCCTCATCTTCTGAGCTGAGAAGGTTTTGGATACATTAGCCTCAGCCATCTTACGTCTGGTCAGCATAGCTGTCAAGTATTCCTTATTGGCCGGGAAAACCCCTTATTTTACCCTCTTTCCCGCTGTCATCCCTTATTAATTAGACTGCAATGCCCTACTGCAACCATTGGAGGGTAGCACAGGATAAGCATAGCTGTCAAGTATCCCATATTTGGCAGGAAATTTTCCTTATTTCCAAATCCAAAACTTGACAGGTATGCTGCTCAGTCAGCCTAGCT
Organism: Bradypodion ventrale; assembly: GCA_035047345.1. Classification (NCBI taxonomy): domain Eukaryota; kingdom Metazoa; phylum Chordata; class Lepidosauria; order Squamata; family Chamaeleonidae; genus Bradypodion; species Bradypodion ventrale. The sequence goes on from JAWDJE010000001.1 coordinate 352,684,335, forward strand.
CAGGGATTCATCTCTCCCCCCCACCCCCACCCCGGGTTCCTACAGTTGAACAGAAATTCAGATTTACATCTTCTAACTCTTCATCTGTTGTTCATACTGGCTCTTGAAAAGCTGCTCATGCAGCAAATGTCATATTAATTCTAAGTATTGTTTCAAATTTTAAAAATCCACTGTTTCTTGCACTGTTTGTGGCTAGGTCTGGACATACAGTTATGCCATTTTTATATTAACACTATAGTGTAATTGCTTATTATGATGATTTTATCATTTATTTATGATTGGAAAGAAGTTACTTTTGGAGGGAAAAATGGTTTGCTGATTGGTTGGTTAGATTCAAAACAGACAATGACTATGTTTATTAAATGCTGGCCCTTCTGATTTCCATGAAAAAGCAAACATAAAGCTGTGATTGCCTGCTGAAAAGCCCAACAAGAATAGAATAAAATAGATCCTTGCAGCTGTCAAAGGTTCAGTCTGGTGTTAATTTCTAGAATCCTGAAGTGGCTTATGAGCTGCTTCTGGGTACTGACAAATTGAACACTTCTCCAGCTCATTTTATTGTGTTTGCCAGTTTGTCGCTGATGTGCTGATTCACTTAGATTAAATTTTAAAAATATTTTTTCTTTGCTTTTCTGTGTGCTGATTCAGAAACTGCCCACAGCCAGGGTTGTGATGGCAATACAGAGAATGACAAAAGGAAACATTTTATTTTGGTTCGTTTTAATTGAATCAACACACAATCTAGCAGATGCAAAAAATAATTTCACTTAATTTGCCCCTATACAATGAGCTGGAGAAATGTGGAATTTGCAGTGGAAGGGTCACTTGAGGTTGATATGCCACTTGGATACTATTATCGCACCAAATGGCATATCACTCCTTCCCTCCAACCACTGCAATCCTGTTTACACAGTATGGACTAGCCTTGAAGTTAGATTTTAATGCTAGCCTTTCAGTCTTTAAAAGGAGAAGGAGAAAGGTCACCTTATTGTAAAGGCAATGGTTATTTTCATATGTATACAATGGTACCTTGGTTAAAGAGCATAATGCGTTCCATGGGATTGCTCTTTTAAGCGAATTTGCTTTTAAGCAAAACACCATTGTAAGTGACCAATTGTGACTTCTTGGGGGGCGGGATTGCAAACCCCGATTTAGTTGTTAAGCAAGTTTTCGGTTAGTTTTAGTTGTTAAGCGAGGCGACCATTCAGAGAAAATTCTGCTCTTTAAGCAAGTTAGTCTCTAAGCGAGGCGCTCTTTATGCAACGTTTTACTGTACATTTAAATGAATATATGCAAATGAGAGACATGCTTTGCTCCCTTTTGGGTGAGATAGCAATTACATAAATTGGCTGAAATCCTGTTGCTTAACTTAGTAAATTGCAACTAGACTCATTGGAGATTTGATAAGTCAACTCCTCCATAAAATTCCACTGATTCAATGGGTCTACTGTAGTTGTGACTTATTATGTTAAGTAACAAAATTTCAGACAATGTCTTTTATTTGTTCACCAAATTCCTAGCAATTGCAATTTGCATATTAGTTTCCAAAAGTTTATTTTTATTACCATTTCATTTTATCAATATGTGACTTAAAGCCAAATTGTTTTAAAACACATTTCAATACAATCCAGCTGCATTCTTTAAAAACTGCTATGCCATCTCTTCTGTGGCCTTTAGAATTCAAATCTAGAAAGATGTTCCTATCTGGAAATATTTCAGATTCTGCAATTCTCTGAGGGCTAGCAGGAGCTTTGGCCTTGGGAAGAATAATTGTCTTTTGGCTCTATGACAACTGTTTCTCTTTATTTCTGGAGAAGGGGAGAAAGTTGTGTTGGCAGCTTTAGCTTAAATCTTGGTCTCAGAGAAAGGCTTAGACAGCAAATTAGCCTTGACAAATAACTTAATAATGCCATGCCAGCAACATTTCACTGCCCCTCCCTTGCTCTCTCCCTTTTCCATATATCTCTGTAATCCAAGCTCCTAGAGGAGAAAAGATTAACAGTAAAATATGTAATAATATAGAACTCTGGCGATAGAAAAGGTATCAAAAGTGAATAAAACTTATGAGAAAGCAGCCTAAGACAGAACATTTGTTATGCTACTTCTATTTTACCACCAGTCACATAACATAATGCAAACTGTTAACTCAGGATACAACACAAGATTAAAGTGGTCAAGCATAGTAACACCCTGAAAGTAACTATCCAGTTATCATACAGTAAATCTATATCCTTCTTTTCATCCTACATGGGCTCTTGAAATTTCAAAGACATACCTTATATCTATTTCATGAAGCACTTTCTCTGTTTGAGTAATCTATATTGATGTTGTAGTAAAGTCCTCCTACAATTTGCTGCTGTTTATACTTTTAGCCAGAGGTATATATCACCTTCTTGCTTGCTCATAGAGCAGTGATGGCAAACCCTGGCACTCCAGGTGTTCTTGGACTTCAAATCCCAGAAGCCCAAGTCAGCACTCCTGCTGATCAGGGCTTCTGGGAATTGAAGTTCAAGAACATTTAGAGTGCCAAGATTCGCCATCATTGTGCATAGACACATAGATAATAGCTTTCAATTTAAATAACTGGAGAAATAACATCTTAATTGGCTATGCAGGTTGAGGGATTCTTGGATTGTTGTGATCTTACCAAAATAGAGCTAAAAACCTGAAATTATACATGGATAATACTGATTTCTCAATAAGTAAGTAACCAGACAGATTGTAGCTTGATTGGCATTTTTACTTGGAGCATTTCAGGGTTTTAGTCCAGAGAAGCAACTTGGAAAATTCTGGAGACTGTAGTCCTCTTATGAAAATTGTATGAACTAGAAACATAGACTTTCGCATGCATACTACTGAGATAATTATTGGCTGAGCTGCTTGGTAGATTCTTGCAGTTCAGAGATGCTATATATTTTTATTTCCCACTAGTATTGGGTTGACTATTCATTGAGAACTAGAATAGAGATGAGGGGGAAAGACCAGCATTGGGGGGAGGGGGGAAGAAACACATGTTAAGGCAATGGAAGAATAGAGTCAGAGGTGGGGTGGAAAGTGGGACTACTGAATTTCTGCACTTGCTACTGTGTGAATCTCCCTACTATACTAGTTACACAAAATGCTTAAATGAATTATATTAAATGTCTAGCCCCTAAAAAGAAACCTCCTTTAAATCTAAAATTGGTAGGTTTTAGACCTGGCAAGAGCAGTATGACTCAAATATTAAATCTAATCCAGCGTATAGAAAATGGTTTTGAAATACATTAAACAGCTAGAGTAGGATTTGTTGACCATACTGTGGCTTTTGAAACTATCAATTGCTGCTCAGAAATCTCTATCTACCTCCTTACTACAAATCATGGACTAACAGAAATGATCACCACTCTACTTTAAAACCTAAAATTTTATATTGAATTTCAAGGGAAACTCAGTTACTGGAGAAATCAAAAGGAACAGTCTCCCTCAGGTTAGTGTTCTAGCACCGTTTCTTTTTAATATTTACACAAATTGTCATCCAACATTCCCATACTCCAGGAATACCCCCTGTGCTAATTTCTTGCATTTACAGTCCAGAGAGAAATCCTTGAGTACATTGAGCACCAACTAACCTCTGCATTAGAAGATTTTTCCATATATTATAAAAACAACCAGCTGAAAACAAGCTGTTTTAAAACACCATTTGTACCTTCCACTTACAGAACAGAGAAGCAGAGAAGAAGTGCTGAGTTGGCAGGAAAGGAAATTTTTTGGAACATTGCCCAAGTATTTGGGCATCACTCTGGATTAAACCCTGATTTACAAAAAAATAAAAATAAAAAAATAATCTAAACATCAAATTGAAAGTTGTTGTCAAAAATAACAAACTTGGGAAACTGGCTGGTTCAGACTAGGATGCATACCCACAAAAAATAAGAACAGATTTGTGCCCGTGCTACTCCACTATGGAATATATGAATGATGTATGGTATACATCAGTACATACTAGACAAGTGGGTATAGTTCTTCATGAATCATACAGGATCATTGCTGGATGCCTGAAACCTACTCCCCACTGGAAAGAGTCTATTATTTGGCTGCCGTTGGCTCCTTTGGAAGTACATTGAGAGGTGCTAGCAAATAATGAATGAAATAAGGCAATATAGCACTAAATCCATCCACTTCATGGACACCAACTCCCTAGATGACAGGTAAAATTAAGGAAAACATTTCTGCACACATCTCAAGCTCTAAATATTAAACAAGAAGAGCCAACGCCAAAATCTATGGATCACAAAAACAACACACTTTACCAAATGGATGAATGCATAAGAGTGTCTTCCACTGGAACAAGATTCTGGCTAGATTATCTGGATGTCATTTCATAGGTTTCAAAGCAAAATAGGAAGATAAAGGAATAATCAAGTAAAACAGAGCTATTAAAATACAGGACAAATGTTCTGTGAACGTAGAGAAATTCAATCAATGCAGCTCTCAATTTATGCCATACCATGTGTGCAAAAAAAGATCTAGTAAATGCCTGAGATAATGTAAGTGAAGTAGCCTAATTTGAGTCAAACTTAGTCTATTTTAACACTGTAATATTTGTTTTAAATTTTACCTATATTTCATATATATCTATAATTTTAAACTGTGCAATGCTTTGATATGATATGGATAAAGAATGATAAATGTAACTTTTGCTGTGTACATCTATAGTAAGGTATATACGGCATGTTTTCTAATACTGTTCCAGTTTCAATATGTTAAAACTACATAGGGAAATTATTCCTATAAATTCTATAACTTGGAAGAAGGCTCACAATGAACGTGCCCCCAAATCACTAATATTCAGTTATATTATCATTTTATAATAGTTTCCTCTTAAGACAATATATAAGGTACATCAGTAAATGCATCAAAGAAGAGATACTACTGCCACTGGATTAGCACATCCATTGTGCATCTCTGTCAGTTTTATAAGAACAGCTGGACTAAAGAAAACTCAGCACAGTGTTGGTGATGGGCATAATCCTTGTTTTGAATGAATGCATCAGGCATGATGATGTCACTCCAAAACCTCACAAACCTCTGCACCGTCAGAGTGCAGATAATGGACTAGAATCAATGCTAAAAATGGACTTAAACCACATTGCTAGTTTTGACCTTTAAGTACAATAATATTTTGTAGTCTATACACTGTCCTCAGGAAATGTCAAGTCCTTCTACAAAACTACTAATATTATTAAATGCATGGTGTCAAATTAATTCTGACATATGGTGGCCTTTTCTAGACCTTTCTAGGTAAGAATACACAGATGTGATTTGCCATATCCCTTCTTCTGGGAGCACCCTGGTACCATGCAGCTTGTCCATGACCACACAAGCTGGTTGTTCTCCAAGGAGGCAGAATGGTGAATAAAACTAACAATCTCTTGCTCAGCAGCCAGATATCTAAAGCACTAACCTATCCAACCAGCTAAATAACTAAACTTCCCTATATTTCTGTTATCAATCATATAATTAATTGTATGGTATCTACTACTATGGCTGCTGGCTGAGTAGTTCAGTGCCAGAGGTTGGGAGTTCCTCACTTCTTCTTCCCTGTCCAGGCCAGAGGTGAAACTGCCAAAATGAAGGCACCTCCTGGTGAGTTCATTCTGCAGTTCTCTCCACCTGACCTAGTGTGAGAAAGAGTAGCCAGCAACACAAGGTTGCCATTACCAGGGTATGCCCGAATGTGTTTCAAAAAAACCACAATCTTTGAGGAGGCTCTTTCTGTGTACCCCTCACCGTGGCTACTGTAAGAAAAGCCAGTCTGTGTAGTCATGGGGAAGCTGCACAGTCACGGGATATTATTGCTATGAGGAAAACTGTCTTATATGTAAGGTTCAGCTATGGATGTTTCCTAGGTATTTCACATTTGCACAAAACAAACCTGTATCTGTGATTCACAGAGACCACAAAGAAAACCCAGAGATTGGGAGGTCAGTTTCCCATTGTGAATCCCAGAAGTGCCAGACTGTGTGGTCTTGGGCAAGCTGCACAGTCCTAGGATCCCCACAGAAGAAGGGGATGATAAACCTGTATACCCTCTTTTTGAAAAGGGATGGCTTAAGTCAGGGGTCCCAAACCACCCAGCTGCAAACTGGTACAGGGCCATGGGCTGTCCCGAACCGGGCCACGGAGGTGGGTGGTGCTGTTAGCCCCGATGACAGCCTTCTCCATGTTGCTTAACTATGGTGAGGCTCTGCCCCCACCCCCCATCCCCTGCCTGTGTGATACTTCACTGCCAGAGTCAAACAATGTGGCTGGGAGGGCTGTCCTCCCCTCCTTGTTTGTGAGCTACAGCGGGGCTCCTCCCTCCACCTATGTGCAGTGAGGTATCACACTGCCCCTATTAAAGCAGTGGCTGGCAGATGAGAGAGATTTTTAAAAGAGATTTTAAATTATATATTATGTACTTTCTCGTATTTTATTATGCACTTGCACTGTCCCAGGATCATAACAGAGTCAGAGTTAATTTAGCTTGGACAAAAATAAGAAGATTCCTAATTTAAGATTCCTGACGGAAAGTAACAAACACTGCTCCTACATTCAGAAAAGAAGAAGAGAGTAAATATTACATAGAAACAGGATTTTGTCCTTCCTAGAGAAAAACAGGGAAGTCACAATTTCTGCATGTATACATTTGTAACACTGAATGTTTGAGCCAGAGAGAAGATTCTCACTAATATAATTAAAGATTAATCTTTCCCAAAAATTCAGTTACAAAGTCCTTCAGCAGGCACAGAAAGGGAGACCATGAGTTTGGAAAGAAACTGTTTCTTCTTGCTCCTCACCTATGACAGATGGCTGAACACAGGAGGTCTTTAGATGATGCAAAATTCAGTTGATTAACCTTGAAAACTGTCTGAGGGAGCAGTAATTATAAAATCATGACTCTCATTCAGTCCAAGGCAACTATTAAGGCTGCTGCCTAGGTATTAACAATTATCTTCTGAATGTAAAGGTCTTGGTTTTCTAAAGTGACCTAAGCAGTTATTCAGCAAGTAAAGAAACAGGTTTTGCATTACAAATGTAATTTAATTTAATTTAATTTAATAGTTCAACTTATTCACCGCCCACTCAGGCAAGCCTGACTCAGGGCGGCTTACAAAATTTGAAACCCCATACAATAAAAACAATTAAAATCCCTACCCCCAATGAAAAACCCACCCACAGGAGAGAGAGGGTGCATCTTATGATACATCTTATAGTAAAAGCCATCTTATGGTAAGAGCCAGCAGGCAGGAGCCACATTACTCTCATGGCCCCATACCTGCCCCGCCAGCCAGGTCTTAAGTCCTTTCCTAAATGGCAGCAACTCCGTCTGTAACCATAGCTCAACTGGCAGAAGGTTCCAAAGGGCCGGTACGGACACGGAAAAGGCCCTTTTTCTTGTTCCAGAGATGTGAGCTCCCCTAGGTGATGGAACAACTAGGGAGCCCCTCCGGTCCACTCTGGTTGGACGGACAGATTTCCAACAAAGAATTCTGTACTATGAAAGGAATACAGTGAAACCCCGGGTAACGATGGAGGTCTGTTCCAACTGCCTCCATCGTAAACTAGAAAAATCATAACCCAAAACACCATTGGGTTACATGAAAGGGAAAAAACGGTTGTGATTTGACCGTCGTAACCTGAAAAAACGCATTAAAACGGTTATAACCCGGAATGGGTTTTCCATTAGACTTGTTGTTGTAATTTTCTATATGCTTAACCTTGCCAATTGATTGTCCAATATGCACCTTCGTGTGCAAGGACATAAGACGACGACACATGTTTAAAAACAGATGTATAGGAATTATGGAAAGGGTCCTACCAAACACAGGTTTCTAACATGGACTTGTAGAATTATAACATTTTAAAAGAAGGTATTTCAAGGAAGTTGGGTAGATAAAATTATTCAATCAAAGATGTGTTTGTTGTCAACATGGAAAGAGAAATATTGTGTATCTGTCATTATAGTAAAATCATCTGGGCTACATACATTAAACTCCTTAGCATATTGAGTAGCAACAATGCCAAGTATTCACTTTTATATTAACCTTATTTTGTGTGCAAAGATTCTTTTTTCAGAGGTTTTCTTCTATTTCCTAGATGTATGATTTTGTTGTTGTTGTTGTTGTTGTTCAGTCACACAGTCAATTCCAACCTTTCATGACCCCATGGACCACTGCTCGCCAGGCACCCCTATCCTCCACCATGCTCTTCAACCCGCCCAGCTCTGTGCCCATTGCGTCTACAATACCATCTAGCCATCTCATTTTTGGCCAGCCCCTTCTTCTTTTGCACTCTACCTTTCCCAGCACATTTTAAAAATAATTTCACTTAGTTTTGAGGTTCAAAACATTGCATTAATCTCTTAAGAACCTCCTTAAAGATTGTGGTATTTTTGAACCACAATCTGGCATGCCCTGGTAATGGCAACCTTGTGTTGCTAGCTAAACTTTCTTTTGCTAGGTCAGGTCAAAGGAACTGCAGAATGAGCCCACCTTCATTTTGACAGTTTCATACTGGCCTTGACACAGAAGAAGAAGAATCTCTTAAGAATGGTCTTACCATTGGGTTTATGCTTCAAACATGAATATTTAAATGTTTGGGTTTTTTTAGTTCTTGAATTATCCAAGAAATCTTGGGTGAGAAAGTACATTGGGTTCTTTAAAGTGGTTAATTTCTACACAAGCAAATCTCCCAACACTTTCATTTCCTGAATGAGAAAAAAAAGCTTTTGTGATTACAAGGATACTTTTAGTCACATCGAACTACTGGGAATTCTGTACTTGCAATCAACATTTTCTGTGCAGCTAACAAGAGTAACTCTCATTATGCAAACTGCAAGCTTTCAATATTAGATAGATATGTTGCAGCTAACCACTCTCTTTCTTTAAAAAAACAAAAGAAATAAAGCTTTGGCCTTTCTTCCTAGGTGCAGTAATCTATCTAAATCAAAGTATTGTCCCTTAATTCTTCTGACCTAAACTTCTATAAAATAAATTTCTTACCCCAAAAACATATAAATATAATAAAAATGAAATAGTGTCAAGAGAACTATAACAATCAGTGCAAAGAAACAGAGGGAAACAATAAAAGGGAACAAACAAGAGAGGCTTTCCAGAAGATCCAAGAAATCAGAGGGAAATTTAAGCGTAGATCAGGAATGTTGAATGACCAACAAGAAAGCACACAATCTGACTAGGAGGAAATAAAGAAAAGGTGGAAACAGTATTCTGAAGAACTATATAGAAGAGATAAAAGGATGAAGGACTCCTTTGAAGAGAATTCCTGTGATGAAGACCGTGCAGTTCTAGAAACTGAAGCTGCTCTAAAAGCACCAGAAAATAAATTCCTAGAGGTAGATGGGATCCTGATGGAACTATTTCAAGCCACAGAAACTGAATCTGTCAGATTCTAATAAGAATATGCTAACAGATATGGAAAACAATAGAATGACCCAAAAAACCCAAGCAAAGACAGCAGTAACTATCGGATAACTTTAATTTCCCATGCAAGCAAAGAGATGCTCAAGCTATTATAACAAAGGCTTTCAACCTTATATAGAGCAAGAAATGCCTGACATTCAACCTGAATTCCATAAAGTAGGGGTTCCCAACCTTTTTACGCTGCAGGCCTGACCATGCCCCCCAGAAAGCTGAGTGGGCTGGACCACACACTCCAGAAGCAGGCACATTTACAGCTGTTGTAAATGTGTCCTCTTCCATGTTTACAACAGTCACAGGCGCATTTATGGCTGACGTAAATGAGTCTGCTTCCATTTCCAGGTGCAGCAGCAGGCCACATGAAATGGTGCTGTGGGCTGGATTTGGCCCATGGGTCGTAGTTTGGCAACCCCTTCCATAATGGGAGAAGCATTCAAGTTCAGGTTGCAAATATCCACTGGCTATTCAAGTGTACGAAAGAATTTCAGAAGATCAGTTAATATGCTTGACAGATTGCAGCACAGCCTTTGGCTGTAGATCATGAGAAAGAGCTGGTTACTTACATGTAACTGTGGTTCTTCAAGTGGTAATCCATGAATTCAACCAATGGGCATGCACAGAAATCTTCTGAATATTCTAGAGGTGAAAAACAGGAGAGCCATTAAGATGGAGCCCCCTCCTCCTTAGCAGATGGTAGCGCCCTAACACTATTCTCCTCAGTTCCTCCCATCCAATACTGTGTACCACATGAAGGATTCATCAGCAAGATAGAATGTTGGTTGGGCAGAAAAGATTGTGTGAAATTACAGATAACCACTCAAAGAATCAGTTACAGGTAAGTAACCCATTATTCTTCTTCATGGGCTATGTGAATCACACAATAGGTGAGTAGCAATCTCACATATAGGTGGTGGCAGGTTATTACAGCAGTACTGAGGAAATGACAGCTCTGCCAAAAGAAGTATCCATCATCTGTCTTACATCAAGATGATAATGGCAGATGAAAGCAGAAGGCTGAGGTCACATAGCAGCATTACAAATGTCTGATAATCCAATGCCTTTGACAAAGGCTGAAGATGTAGCCAAAGCTCTAGGGAAAAGTTGCTTAGTGAGTTGGTAACAAAGGGTAACTGTAGAAATGATCCAATTAGAAAGACATTGGGATAAAGGTGGGAGTCCCAACTTTAGTCCACCATAACAGAGGAAGAGTTTATTTGATTCCCTATGCACTCACATTTAAGGCAGATTGAAAAGTAGTGCACACTTGATATCTAAAGTGTGCAAGCACCTTTCTGATAGGGATCAAGGTGAAGGAAAAAAGTTCTGAAAAAGTTCCCACAAATCAAACTCCAATATTTGTGCCCTGTGGGATACATTTGGCTCAAAGCTGGAATTGTTTTACTCAGCAATGTGAAACTGGAAATTAATTAACAACTTTATTTTCCCACAGAAATTGTGACTTTATCTTTTACAGGTATTAACCAAAAGTTCTGTCTTGCTACCGAGGACAGCTAACCCCCCTTTTTTTGCATTCCTGTATAATCTTATATTTTACCCACTTGCTACATTAACCATATTAGTTAAAAATCACTATTAGATTATTATCTCCTGTGGAACACATGTTATGTTTCTTATCTCCTTTTGCAAGAGAGGCAGTATATCCAACAAGACACACTATTCTTCTAATCTCTGCTGGACTACAAAACTCACTAGGTGACCTTGTGTAAAGTGATTTACCTCTCAGTCTAACCCAGGGGTTCCCAAACTTTTTGCGTGCAGGCCAGTCATGTGGTTGGTCACATGATTCCTCCCACCATAAAACGTGTCCATGGCTGTTGTAAATGCGTGTACAACAGCCGTGGGTGCATTTACAGCAGAGTTTGTGCATGCACGGGCACATTTTACTTCTGCTTCCGGTAGCATTTGTGCATGTGCAGGCACATTTTACTTCCTCTTTCGATAGCGGCAAGGGTGGCATCGGCCAGATGATTTGGTGCTATAGGCCGGGGCCGGCCCATGGGCCAAAGTTTGGTCACCTCTGGTCTAATCAATGGTTTAAACATACCATTCATGGCTTGTTGGAATAAGGCAGGAAATAAGTGAAACAAATAAATGTATAGGTAGAGTAGTTGCACAAACATGGCACGTGGAAACATTCCAGGCAATTTTTCCAGGTATACAAAGGGAAGCAAAGTAGCCTCAAACTATTCATGACTACTGAAATGCCCCCTTGCCCTATTAAAATGGATTCAATATATTAATTTATATGTCACGCCAGCAATAGTGCCCTATAGCAGAATAAAACCAAGGAGAGCACTAGAAACAATCAATTTTCAATGAATCAAAAGCTTCCTGTTGTTTACTCATCCTCTCTTTTGCCCAGTGGAAGGCCATGGGAGCTTTGGGATTAGGGAGAAGTTTTATTAGGTTTTTTTTAAAAAAATCAATGTCATATCACCTTTGTCATGATCTGGTCCACCAGCAGTATTTTTTGACTGTTAAAGGCCCTTCTCCCGCTGTCCCAAGGCTCCCAAAAGGCAAAAAGGATAACTAGGGAGATTCAGAACCTGAAATGGGTGGTGGTGGTGGTGATAGAGGAAGATTTTGATCCATTTAAATCAAATATTTCCAATGCATGGATCCAATTTATATTAGTGTAACAAAGTGAGCATGATTTGTCCAATGCTTCTTGATTATGGCATAAATAAACAAAGTAGACTTTGGGCTGGGATCTGTTAACGCAAAAACACTTTTACAAGAGTAAACCATCTGCAAAGCGGATATTGTAATTCTAACCTACATTCAGTACATTCCAAAAGGCATACATACTGGAGTGTCCTGTGTCAATTAATCTGCAACAGCATGGAACACACACAAATGCTCCACATATATCTTGAACTAAGAATAGATGGGAGTTATATAAAATAAATAGCATCACATGCACAAATAAAATGTCCCTGGAATGTTCCTCTTCTGTATTCAGGTTCATCGCAAACCTTATTGCTACTGTCTCTTTTCATTTTATATTGTACTGTACATCTTTTTTTTATATTGTACATACACATATTTTTAAGGGTTGTTAATTGCTCTTATGTGCCATCAAGCTGCTTCTGACCTATAGTAACCCTATGAATTAATGTCCTCCAAAAGGTCCCCTCATGAATAGTCCTGCCCTGTTCTTACAAATTCAGGATTGTGGGTTTCTTTATTGAATCAACACATCTCATATATTTGGTTTTCCTCTTTTCCTGCTGCTTTCAGCTTCTCTCAGTATTGTTGTCTTATTCAGGAAATCTTGTCTCCTCAAAATATGCCCAAATAATGGCATCCTTGGTTTAATCAGTGTCCTCAGGTTTAATTTGATCTAGTACCCATTTATTTTCCTTTCTGATGATCCATAGAACCTGTAAAGCTCTTCTCTAAAATCACATTTCAAATGAATTTATCTTTTTCCTATCAGCTTCCTACACAGTCCATAAAATAGGATAAATAGTCTTCATCTTGGTCTCCAATGATACATTCTTAAACCGGAACATGTTTTCTAGTTCCTTTATAGCTGCTCTTCCAAGTCTTAGACTTCAGATTTCTCCATGTCTCTATGTCAGGGATTCTCGACCTGCGTCCCATGAGCCATATGTGGCCCATGGCACCATTTTATGTGGCCCCTCCACCACCTCCACCACACCAGGAAGTCCCATGTGGTGGAGGAAGGGCAAAATGACTGTCTGGGGCCCCAAAGCTGTCTGAGGGAGTATGACCCGGCCCCCGGCTTTAAAAGGTTGAGAACTCCTGCTCTATGTGGACTGATGATTGAGGTACAAGATATTTAGCAATTTCAGTTTTATTACAACAGCATTAAAGTTATATAATTCTTCTTCAGTAGCAATTTTCATCTTCTTAATGTTCAAGTGCAGTCCTGTTTTAAACAGTTTCTTCTTTCACTTACATCAGATGTTGTTTCAAGTCATTACTGCTTTGCCTGTAAGATGGTGTCACCAACATATCTTAAATTGCTGATGTTTCTTCATAATTTCCCATTCTTTTTTCCTCTGAATCTAATCCAACATTTTATAAGATATGTTCTGTATATTGATTGAACAGAGAGATAAAATATATATTTTATGATACTTTGCCTATAGGAAAACATTACTGTATAAAATATTTCTATTGGTATATCTACTGCTGGTGATTTATTTCATCCAAGTACTTTGAGAACAGACAGGTTTCAGTTCAGTTTCTATAATTGTAGATTCTTTATTACAGGATTCTTCTTCAAACCAACCTATCATCCTTGCATCTCTTTTGCACAGTTGTTCAATATATTGCTTCCAATACTTTTTATTTTGTTCTGGTGAGATGGTACTTTTCTCTATTGATTTTTCTATATCCCTAATATTGGTTTAAATTTGATTTTTTTGATCTTATGGAAGAGATCTTATTTTTCCACTTTTGTTGTTGTCTTCTATTTCTTTGCACTGCTTACTGTAATAGTTCTCTGTTTCTGTGTAATAGTAAATGAAAAGTGCATTAAGGACTCTAACTGCACTTCTGCAACTGTTTATTTTTGCCTCTTATCTGTCATTAGCAATTTTAAGTGTTTCCTCAATTATCCATCTCTAGGGTTTCCTTTCCTTTTCTTTTGATTAAAGGAATTATGTCTTTGCATTCATACGTAATAATATCTTTGATTTCATTCATAATTATTTCCATTACAGTAATAACTCATACAAAGTCTGCTTCATACAACATCGAATTCATACAACATCACCTAATTCCTTGAAAAAAGTTGCCTCATACAAAGTCAGGATTAATTCTATTCATGATCATTTAACCTTCACACATTCCGTTAATTTTCACTCCCCCCTTTGGGCCTGGAGATCTTTATTTCTGACAATAAGCTTAACATGAAATTATTTAACAAACCTACCGACAGACATGCCTATCTACAGTACAAGTCATTCCATTCACACACTCTTAAGTCTAATATTCCATTTAATTTGTTTCTCAGAGCCAAACGTAATTCCACCAGGGACTCTGATTTTCATAAGGCCGCTTCTAAAATTCAGCGGTCTTTACGGCATAGAGGCTATCCAGAACGTATTATCCAATCTGCGTATTATCCTATACTCGAGTAAGCTCCAGACCCCGAGACACTTTATTTCAGCACCGTGCTGACTCCACAGATTCCAACATCATTTGGTCATTAGATTACACGCCTCTAGCCCAGAAAATCAAGAATGTGATATTTAAACATTGGCATATTATAGACATGGTTCCGGGCTGTCAGGACAAACCAATTATTGGATTCCGTAAAACCAGGACTATTGCGGGTATGGTCTCAAGAACAGACTGTCTGCCTACATCCCTCTCTAATGCGAGGTTCCCCATGGGACATCATACTTGTGGGCATTGCTCTTTCTGTTGATTCATGTGGACGACTAATTTGGTCACTATCCCTAGTAGTAACTATAAACTTTATCTATCCTCCTTCTCTAACTGTAACACCAGCGATTCTGTGTATATGATCCTCTGTCCTTGTCAGCTTGCTTATATCGGACAATCGTGTAGACCATTGAAAACCTGCCTAGGAGAACATCAGTCCCACATCAGACATAACGTTGTTACAGCTCCCCTTGTTGCCCACTTTTATGATAAAAAACATTCTTTCATGGACATGCGAGTGGTGATACTTGAAACGTTTTCCCCACGCAAATTTCACAGTGTGGATAAACAACGTCTTTTATTACAACGGGAAGCCTTTTATATTCATCGATTTTCTACTCTGGCCCCCAAGGGTCTCACTACTGATTATGATCTTTCAGCCTTTCTTTAGAACTACTCTCATCTCCACTTTTACATAGGTTATGGTCTCATGTATATGTGTCTTTAATGATTGTAGAGAGCATATTGGTTCCTTCATGACCCACAGGTGTGAATAGTATGCATGTGTGAACTATTAGCTATATTTAGAGCTTCGTACTACTACTTTTTAACGCTCTGACCTCACATGAATACACAGAGAAGGTCGTTTTGAGCGCGTCTGTTGATGGTCCAGGTACCTCCTTTTTGTTGTTGTATGCTGTGAACATATTGCTGTTTGAAAATACTAGATTATACATATTATGCATTGATAGTGTATTAGTATTTGTATTTTGCTTGACTGTTGCAGAATCTTGATAAAGGACTACGAAATATCCATTTTACCGGAAGGATATGGACGACTGATTATTTACCTTTCTGCAACGACTTACCTCCTTGTTACTCTTGAAGTTCCACTTTCGCTGTAGCACCCGTACTTTCGACTGTTTTCGACTTTCTATGACTTTTCGCCCTGGACCCTCCGACTTGGTATTCCCGTTTCGGACTCCACACATGAACTTGTTACAATTCTACATTTTGCTGTTACACTGTGTTATTCATAGAGTTAGTTATCTTATTGTTTGGTCCAGTCTGCCCGATATGTTCCTTTGATGTTCTTCTCTACACATGGGATACTCATTGATTTTTGGATGAATGCGATTTTACATCTTTGTTATCATTGCTTGATTTTACATTCACCTTGTATAGCATGACATTTTGAGTTTTATCCCTGTCTTCCGTACTTTCTCCTTACAGTCCGACCGGGTGGCTTCACTTTAGACATTAAACCTCTTTTGATTTTATCCCATTGACTCCTCTTCCTTAGGCTGGTTTCTCCTTTTCCTTCCTCATACAAAGTCACAGAAACTTTGTATGAGGCATTGGGTTTTTCCCCAGGTTACATTGTGCCTGGGGAGTATAAAAGGCAGGACACATGCATGCATTGCTCTTGTGGGTTTTGCATGAGGCAAAGAGTGTTTAGGAGTGGTTTAGAGCACGATTTTTGATTTATTTGATTTTTTGTCGGACTTTTTAGAAGCATTCCTGGGATTTTTGCAGCATTTTTCAGGTTCTTGGACAATCAGGGTTGTTTGACATGTTTTTGTAATGTATTTAGCCAATGATTTCTTAAAGTTCTGCAAGTTTCCTGTCTGTTTCCTTGGCTTTGCCCTGAAGTCTGTGCTGTTACAGTACAATGTATCTCTATGGAAATGACGCTGTATGAGGCATCGCGGCAAGGATTTGGACGTTGTATGAGGCATTGCGGCTAGGATTTTGCATGCCTCATACAAAGTCCAAATCCGTATAAAGTCCAAATTGTGGAACCAAGTTTGGACGTTGTATGAGGTATCACTGTAATGCAAATATATTCTTTACATTGACTTTAAATTCATTGGAAATGAACACACTTGAACCTTGCTTGGATTAGGCTTCAAATGGTTGATGTTTTAATACTGTCCTAATTCTTCAAGTGTTCCAGTACGTTTTCAGGCTACCTCATCAAAGCAATGGCTATTGCTGACTTAATTATCTTGAGAAACCTTTAGGACAAGAGTCCACACTACACCATGAAGTTTCTGGGGAAAATTAGCATGTGACAGCACTGATTGCATAATTATCTTTTAAAAGTTTTAGCAAAGTTTGGAAAAGCAGAACAGTTTGAATCTGGTAGCAGGTTATAGAGGAAATGGTAGCTCAAAAGCAGTTGTTCTCATGAACAAAATAGACTTGAAATAATTTCAGGTCCATAGGGGACCAGACAGGGATTACTGTACCTCTGTCCACATATTATCTGCAGTTGCTGCTGAGCTCTTGGCAAATGTGATCAGGCTAAGCTCTAGCCTAGAGAGTGTTGCTATTAATAACCAAGCCTATCATGTTAATATATAGGTGGATAACATACTCTAAATTCTCAGAGACCCAGTGACATTGATCCTGTACTGAAAGATACTGTGGAATTACTCCAAGCCGGTGCTGGTTTTAAGAAGTAACTATACAAAGATGAGATTGTTATATGTGAACATAGCAATGCTAATTCAACATGAATTATGCAAACTAACAAAAGCAAAAGTGTGCTTGTGCAACCTCATCTATTTAGAAAATAAACATCAGGAGCACAATGCAAATCCTATGCAGAAATTATAATTATGTTATACAATTGCCAGAATCCTATTGCTTAGTATATTATATTGTACTAGAGTGTGCCCATTGACTCAATGGAGATATGGTGAGTCAACTGTTCCATATGCCCCACTGATCCAAATGAGCCTATTCTAACTGCAACTTACTATGCTAAGCAAGAGCATTTTGGTAAATGAATAAAAAGTAAATCAAGAATCTGGTCAAAGCTTATACTTTTTAACGCATCTTGCCAAAATTAGTATTTTTATTTAAATCTTTGAAGTTGTAGCCATGTTAGTCTGTGCAAGTATATCAGAGAGTAAACAAAACAGCAAAAAATATATTGTGGCACCTTAAAGACTTACTCCTGTATTTAAATGTGAGCTTTTGTGGATCAAATCCAGTTTATCAGCTATAAGAGTGAGGCCTCATAGCAGGAGTTCTCAACCTTTTAAAGCTGGGGACCAGGTCATACGCTCTCAGACAGCTCCGGGGGCCTGGCAGCCATTTTGCCCTTCCTCCACCATATGGCACTTCCTGGTGTGGTAGAGGCATACCTGTCAACCGCAGCTCCAGAAAATACTTGACCTGTGCAAACGGTTCTGTGCAGGTCGCCTTCTACGGGACCTGTGCAGAATGGTTCTGTGCAGATTGCCTTCTATGCATGTGTAGAAGGCTTTTACGCTTGCGTAGAACCCTTCTACACAAACGTAAAAGCCTTCTATGCATGTGTAGAAGGCGATCTGTGCAGAAGAGCTGCACAGTGCCTCTTTTCCCCCGCTGCCAATTCCGGGGTTTTGGCAGCTGCGGGCGGGAAATGGTGCAAATCGGCGCCGAAAATCGGGAAAGCCCGGCCAATCCGGGAAGGTTGACACATATGGGTAGAGGTGGGGGGCACATGAAATGGTGCCGCAGGCCGCATTCAGCCCACAGGCCATAGGTTGAGAATCCCTGCCTCATGGCATCAATTGATACACATCAGGTATACAATGCTTGGCCAGCCTGACGGAAAATTAACATTGTGGCTTTTTACAACTGGCAATAATGAACAATCCCCGGTTGTTATTCAAACCTGCTGCAAAGGCTGGCCCTATTGCAAATGGTTGCAAAAAAAAAATCTTCTCTTGCAAGCCGATCACATCCAAATAGTAACCGTAACCATTCAAACCTACAATATAAAAGCTAAAGTCTTGGCCTGGCAGAAAATCTTAGAAAAATATACTCTTGGGTTGAAAGAAGAGGAGGAGGAGGAGTTTGAAACGGTTATGAGATATCAGGATCTAAGAAATAAAATATAGAATATCTGGGATAAAAGAGTAACAGTGATACCAGTAGTGTCAGGACTCAGGAGTTCTGGGAGCAATCCCAAAAAGGTTGAAAAAACATCTGTGATTGGCATTGATAAGATCATGATAGAGCAGTTGCAGAGAGTAGCACTACTAGGTACCAGCTAGATTATCAGGTGATCCCTCTCTGACTCTTAGGTCCAGGACTAGGACCTGGGCAGTGGGATTGTAAAACTGTGGCCTTAGTACAGCAGCAGCAGCAGCAGCAGCAGCAACAACAACAACAACCCATCAAGTTGATTCTGACTTATGGAAACCTTTCCCAGTGTTTTCTAGGTAGATAATACACTGAAGTGGTTTACCATCCCTTTATTTTGAGAGTGTTCTGGCTCCATGCAGCTTACCCATGGCTCTTGACTCAGGAGACACAGTGGAGAATTGAACTCCCAACCTCTTGCTCCAACAGCCAGATAACCAAGCCATTGAGCTATCCAACAAGCTACTCTGAGTTTCAGTTCACTTTTTTTGCAGGAATTATCCAAGGTGCTGAACTTATTTGTAGTACTGTATCAGGTTCAGCACCTTGGATAACATCTGTAACTTCCTGGGGAAAGTTCACAGTATCCTAAAATTGGAGTCAATAGCAGACACTGGCTCAGGACCTTCTGTAGACACTGAGAGGTCCAATGAAGAATATTAACCTGGGCACCCTCCCAACCATGCCCCTACCACAGCACCTTGTGTTAGAGTCATTTTTTTCATTAGCTGGGGGAAAAGTAAGATTTGAGACCATGCTATCTGAGGAAGTGTCTCTTCCTTTGGAATTATATCCATTCCATCCTAATGTTCCAACTTTGAGTGGTTACCCCTAAAGTGTTTTCTGCTGTAGTCCTCAGGCTGTGGTACAAATTTCCAGCAGAAATTAGATCTGCTCCAACTCTACTAGCATTTCGGACATCCTTGCAATAATTTTTATTGCACAAAGCCTTCCCTTCTTAATTTGCCAATTATTGTGATGTATGATGCTTGACCCCTGATTGTTTGATAGACTTTCCTGTGCTATAATATGGGGAGATTAGCTGGGTACCTGTCTCAGTTGTTTTAATAGTGCTGTTGATGCCTGGGAGGCAGGTTTTGCTGATTTATTGTATATGATGTTTTATGATATTTTATTATATGACTAGCATAGTTTGCCCGGCGATGCTGGGCTGTTATAAACTGTGATCAGCTTTTTTTTTTGGGGGGGGGGGTTGTGGTTGATATAATTTTTTCAAAATGTTTTATTTATCCAAATAATGTGGTTTTTTTTGTTAATAGTTGTACCATAGGTAATATTTTTTAAAAATGTAAAAGTACATGTTTTTAACATTCAATGTTTTAAAACTGTGTTTAGATGTTTTGGGGTTTTATTTGAGTTAAAACTCAACACAGGATGTTATAAATCTTTTTATTTTATTTATTTAACATATGTTTGTGATTTGTGTAAACTTTTGATTTATTGTTATGTTTTTGACTTGTTTTTACTCTTGTGGCCTCTAGGTGGGGCTGTTGTGTGTTTTTGAGTTGTTTTTACTATTCTGCCCTGCAGGTGGGGCTGCTAGTGGTTTTGGTTTCATTTCACATGTTTTTTCTCTCCTGGCCTCTGGGTGGGGCTTCTTCCGGTAAGTAGTCTCTTTGATTATTCATTTCTGTTTCAGTCATCGTGGAGGGAGGACGTGTTGGTGAGTTGTCTGGTTTTCTTTCTTCTGGGGTTTTTCTTTGTTTTGTTTTTGTGGTAGTGGGCTGGGAGGTGTTTCTGGGTTTTTTTTGTCTTGGTTGAGTTTTAGGTTTGTGTAATTGGTTTAGTTATTTCTGGTTTTGTTTAATTTTTCTTATTTCGTTGTTGTTTATTTTTGTAATTAGTTGTTGTTTGTGTAATTTGTGGTTTTTTCATGTTGTAGTTAGGTGTTTTGTATGTGCTTTTATGGTATTGTGGATGTTTTTGTTTGTGTATTTTGTGGTTTACTTTTTTGTTTATTAATGGTTTTTTTAATTAATTAATTATTTTTGTTTTATTAATTTTTATTAATTTGGTGTTTGTTGTTGGTGTTTACTTTAGCGTGAAGAACAGGCTGCCTGTCGGTTCCTCTTTTCTCCATTGCTGCTTTGAATTTTGGTTTCGATGCAGCAATGGGGGAAAGGAGGAGGAGGCAGTCAGCCGGCTCTTCCCCTGGGAAGGTTCGTTAGGTAGGTCGGGGAAGAAGGAGGAGGCAGAGAAATCTCTTCTCTGCCTAACGATCGTTCTCTCCTCTCTGTCTCCTTTTTCTCCTGGCTTACCTAACCGGAGATGGGCAGGCAGCGATCTGTAAGGGGTGGGGTTCTTCCTTGCGGATTGTTGGCTGCTGCTTTTGTATTCGGCATCAAAGGCATCAGCCAGTCATCCGCCAGGGAGGGTGCTTCCCCTGATGAACTGCTGCCTGTTTTGTTTTTTCTACCCCGGCTCAACTGTCCTTGAGGCCATCAGTGGTCTCGGCGTGTCTTCGGTGGGGTAGCGTGGAGGAGAGGGAATCTCTCTTCTCCCCATTGTTCTGGGAAAGAAGGCCGGCGGGTGTCTTGCAGTGGAGTTTTGTGGCTTTTTGTTTTGCGAGGCTGTGAGGCTCTGCGTCCACCTGTGGCGGACTTGCGCTCCCATTGCATTCTGTCCTCCACCATCTCCCTCAGCCCTCCCAGTTCTGTGCCCATTGTGTCTACAATACCATCTAGCCATCTCATCTTTAGCCTCCCCCTTCTTCTTTTGCCCTCCACCTATCCTAGCATCAAGGCTTTCTCAAGTAAATCCTCCTTTCTCATTTGATGTCCAAAGTACTTTGCCTTCATCTTTACTATTTGACCTTCTAATGATAATATAAATGTAATAAGTAAATGTTATGGTTTAAATTGTTATTGTGAGGAGGCTTTTATATTTTAGTATTCTCATTGGTTAGACTGTAAGCCACCTGGAGTCACCTTGGTGAGGTGGTGGTGATAAAAGTCGAACAAAATAAATAAATAAATGAATGAATGAATGAATGAATGAATGAATGAATGAATGAATGAATGAATGAATGAATGAATGAATGAATAAATAAATAAATAAATAAATAAATGTGTTCATTATACTTTTAAAAATAGCTTATTGGACATCAAACTTTCAATACTGTATTGCTAAAGTTAAATAAAATACTTGCACACTGATAATAATAAGTGTGCTGTCAAACCAATTCTGATCTATGCTAACCCTTTTCAGGGATTTCCAGCTATAGATTACTCAGAAATGGTTTACCATTCCCTTCTTCTTGGAGGCACCCTGGGACTATGTAATGTCTCAAGGCTACATAGGCCTTCTCTTTTCCTGGAATACACAGCAGAGATTCAAACTCTCAACCTCTGGCTCCACTAATTTATTGAACTAAACTATTTAGCCAGAAAAGGGCAAACCTTAGTCAGATTACTTTAAAATTGGCCTTATCTTTATTTTTTTTACTTGTCAGCACGTTCAAAGATGAAATAAGCAAATGAAAACTACTGTGGCTTGAACAAATGATGACTACAGCTGTGACTGTACAACTGTAGAACATAAATTATTTAAATAAGTGGATAACTGGGGGAATAGCAGAGTTTGAAACTGGCAGTTCAATAAAATATTTATACCTATGGTAACATTTGGAAAAGTATCAACCAACTTTACTGAAAATTATATTCACATTGCTGTGTGCAGTCTATATCTACAACATTTCTTCAGAGAAGAGATCCTAATGTTTTTGTTTTGGTATCATTCATTTTTAGGGTTTTGAGAAACTGCTTCTTCATCATTCAGCCCTGAAATGAGAGCTAGTATGGTGTGATAGATAAATCCCTTTTTTGATATAGACACAAGCTGTTTTGGATGGCTTAGCTTCCTTTCCACGTTGGCCCAACATCAATACAATTTTGGTCTAAATGGTAGACTACATGTACCATGGTTAGCACCTTAAAGGAAAAAGAGGAATTATATGCATTTGGTATAGCATATGTTTTCCATGTGTGATATCCCAGGATTCAATCCGTCATCTCTGGTTAAGAAACTTTAAGTAGCAGGGACTGCTTGAACCCTTGTCTCCACATACCCAAAACAGACAAA
This sequence comes from Bradypodion ventrale, assembly GCA_035047345.1. Taxonomy (NCBI): domain Eukaryota; kingdom Metazoa; phylum Chordata; class Lepidosauria; order Squamata; family Chamaeleonidae; genus Bradypodion; species Bradypodion ventrale. The sequence goes on from JAWDJE010000001.1 coordinate 352,707,197, forward strand.
TCCAAAATATACAGTATTCTGCTAGGCAGACATCCAATATAGTTTAATTTTACTGCAGCTTCCTATATCCCCAGAGGATGAAATAGACATATACATTCATTAAATATGGTGCTGACTAAACCTAATCTCCAAAACCAATATTTTCCTTTTAAAATACACTTTAAATGCAACATTTATCCCTTAAAAAAGAAAAATGTAACATATAAAAATAGACCTCACTTCTGCCATCACACTCTCTTAAGATCAATAATTGCTTCAAGTCACCTCAGTTCCAGTGAGGAGGATGTACCATATATATACTCGAGTATAAGCCAACCTGAATATAAGCCAAGGTACCCAATTTTGATCTGAAAACCCAGGAAAATAGATTGACCCGAGTATAAGCCGAGGGTGGGAAATGCAGCAGCAGCTAGTGAGTTTCAATCATCAAAATACATGAAAATATGGTAAAATCAATTAAATTGTTAGAACATCTCAATCTGATGCAGTCCTGGGACCCTTGTGGTCATTGACCCGAGTATAAGCCGAGTCCCCTTTTGGGGGCCCATATTTGGGGCTAAAAAACTCTGCTTATACTCGAGTATATACGGTATGTGCCTCAGAATCTAATGGGACTGCTCCCCTTTCCCAGTCATAGCAACACCCTGGAAAAAGTAAGATAGTATAACTGCCCAATTCCTGCAGTGTGTTGGAGTTGTGGACTGTGTTAAGAAAATAATATGAATAAGATAGGGTAGTTGTGGGTCAGGCCTATAGACTGTATGTAGTACTATTTAACAAAGGACAAATGAATGAGCAAAATAATAATAATGAGGGGGGGGAGTACTACCAAGCCTCCATTCAAGCTCCTTGTCTAAAAAATATCAAGAAAGATGGGATCATAGGGAGATGGTGGAAGTTGATGTTTACTGTGGAGGGAGCACAAGGCAGCAACCTGGTAAAGAAGGTTGATGTGAGCTATAGAGAGACCGGGCTGTACACACACACAACTACAAAAAACAATGAAGGATAAGAACTAAGAATAGAATGTTTTTAGGCATGTTGTTCACAATTGGTTGATACTAGAGAGAAAAATAAGCTAATAATAGCAGAGCCCACAGAGACAGAAGCTTGAAGCATCTGACACAAACTCTTATTACACTGAAAAATATTTAGGCTAATAAAGGCAAGCATTGGGGGGGGGGGTGTCTCTGTATGGCTGCCCTCATTTTAAACACTGACATAGTAAAGAATGATGAGCACAATTTACAAATAATAGTTTCCAGTCTTTCATGTTCTATTATTACTTAATATTGTCTTACCTACAGACTGATAACAAATGATACAAAAGTTAGGAAATTAATAACACATAGCTCATTCATTACCACCACCCCAATTACTGATGGAGAAAAAAAGAAACTTTGTGGACTTTCTTATGACTGTATCCACAGCCATTAATTAAAAGGTATGAAATTTTGGAGATCTAGGTATTAATATTTTTTTTAGTAAAAAAGCTAAATAGGCAAGCAGACAGATTTCTTTCTGCTTTTATTTCAGTCTTTATATGTGTGGATTCGAAATGTTAACACATCCATAATAAACATATTAAAAGTTGTTTAACAATAATCTCTTATATGTTGTATGTGCTTCAGTTCTTCACCACATTCAAATAGCAGAACACCTCCCCCTACGTCACTAATAGCTCCCTCTTTGTAATCATAGTCCAAGCTTAGAACTCTAAAATCACTAGGACAGTTGCAAATACTTTCCAGAAAATGCACACAGGGTCAAACTGTTTAATAGTGAACTTCTTGAAACATCCATAAATCATATATGTAGCATATTGTTCCTAGTTTATCTCATACTTAAGGGTATATCACTTAATATTTGTCTAACTCACCTCCTCCCTTTAAAAGATATCCCAAGTGAAGAATGGCTATATTATCAAATAAAAGATACAAAAGTGTACAACATCAGCACAAATAAAGTCTTAGGGACAAGCTGCACTAATTAACAGACAAAAGTCACAATCCCACAAAACTCCACCATTGAAGCAAGTCAAATACTCTTTTCATTATTTATTAGTTACAAGAATCAGCTGTTCTGCACATTGGCAATGCTGCAAAGAAATTATCTCTCTTCAGAAGTTACAGCATATGTTTACTATATGAAAAGATCTCTACTAAACCATACAGCAAAAAAAGAATTACCCTCACAATCTTTGACGATCACAAGTGGAAATGATGTAGCCATCAGCTTGAAACTCAGCTATACATTCTCAAATCCACTTGACAGAAAAAAACCTGAATGTATATATATATTTTTCAACAGGGAACAAAACATTTAAATCAAAAGGTAAATTATATATTTATTAGGATATTTTACAGAATACAAGTTACAGAACAATCTAATTCTATTACTAAGTGGAATGGAGGAGAAATAACATGCAGTTTCCATATTCTTATTTTGAACACAAACTAATATGTGCTCTAAAATCCAATAGACAAAAGTGAGGTTGCCACATCTATTTGAGCATGAATTTGAATATAGAAATGTCACATACAAAAATGTTTGAGTATACTGTAAATATGTTCATCTTTGGTGATTTTATGTAACACAGCTGGCTTATCTGCAAATATAAAGATAGATGCAATTGTTATCTCCACTAGAGAAAACCCATTTGGTCAATGGGACTTACATAAATGTTGATTTATCAAAGTCCAGTTGATTCACTGGAACAACTCTGGTTAGAATTAACAATTGAATTTAAGTCAAATAAGCTTTCCCTCCCTCAAAGTGAATGAATGAAGAAAACTCTCCTACAATGCAGAATCACTTCATGTTTGTGAGACTAAATGTCAGGAAGCTACCACAACTTGCTTTAGTTACAGCCCACACTATTCACACATCTTCTGTGTGTGATCCTGACAGTCACTGGATTTTCTGGCAAATAAATAAGAGATGCTTCAGTGCTGCACACCAGGATTCAAAAGATACAGGATTCAAGAAATACAAGTGTAACAGGAGGTAAGATTGCATTATCTACAGCCCCTTTCCAGGTCTTGGCATATACTACACAAATGACACCATTAAAAAGTCTAAGAATGCTGTGGGGGGAGCCATGTAAGAGGTAAACCCAAGTGGGAGCCTTTTTCAGAAAAAGCAAGAGCTTTGTGGCACAGGAGATTTGTTAATGTTAAAAGCATCACAAAGCACTCTGTTAACGAAAGAAAAGGAAAAGATGCAAGCGTACAGACTGAATATAAGCACGCAAGCTGCCTTCACCAGCCACAATCAATCACACTCTTGTCTCAGCCTCCCAACAGTGTAGTACTGTAACTGGATTATAACGGTTCAGCCTAGAGCCGTAATGGCGAACCATGGCACTCCAGATGTTCTTGGACTTCAATTCCCAGAAGCCCAAGCCCCCGGTGAATTCACACGAATGGGTTTACTGTGATTCATCCAGCCCGCGCTGCCCTCGGCGCTCCCGGAAGCAGAAGTAAAACGCACCCGTACAGTGGAAGGGTTAACCCGGAAGAGCCTTAACCGTACGGGTGCATTTTACTTCCGCTTCCGGGAGCGACGAGGGCAGCGTGGGCCGGATGAATCGCAGTAAACCCATTTGGGTGGATTCAAGGGGGCTTCTGGGAATTGAAGTCCAAGAACATCTGGAGTGCCAAGGTTCGCCATCACGGGCCTAGAGTTTGGGAAAAGTTACCCAACAGAGTGGTTTTAGTGCTCTGTTTGGGAGATCCATCACAGCAGTCGTGGGTTTCTGCTGCTGCTGCTGTGAATCTCACACAGTCCCCAAAATCTTGCAAGAGACCCAAAAATCACAACTTTGTTTTCTTCCAACCCTTTCTACTCCCAACCTTGGTTTAAAGGGGACACTTGTAAGCCTTCCTCCTCCGCAGGTCGGCTCCCGCTTGGCACAGCGTCTTAGGCAGGGGCAATGAAGAGCTGCAGCCCATTGCTTCTACCCCACCGTTCCTTGGCGCTTCTCCCACCCCACCCCACCCCATGCTGCTGTAGCAATAGGCTGCCAGGGCAAGGTGAGTTGGGGGTAGCGATGGTGGGTGGGGGACAATCTAAAGTCGGGGAGGGCAATCTAAAGTCGGGGGCGTGGGGTGGGGGAGGAGGCCCCCCTCCACCCCCACCCCCACCCCCACCCCCACCCTGCCACTTGCACGGCTCCAGGATCCCTCAGGTGTCCTTTCGGGGCGCCCTCCCGGACTCACCTGTCTCTCTAGGGTAAGCGCACCGGCAGTGCAGAGCGCGGGGCCACGGCGGCGAGGCAGAGCCCCAAGGGGGCCGGCAGGGGCCTGCGAGCGCTGAGCGGAGCCGCCCTGCCCAGCCGCCGGTATAAATAACATTATCTGGCCAAGCAGGGACATTCCTGCCCAGGGACAGCTTCCCCTGCCCGGCCCAGATAGATAGTCCCGCTCCCTCCAGGGGGTGGGGGTGGGGGGGTGGGAGGCGGGGGAGGGAGGGAGGGAGGAGGCGGGGGGGGGAGGCGCCTGCCCTGCAATGCAGCACAGCGGCCCCCCCAGGCCAGCGCCAGCAGCGGCACCTGGCGATGCCCGCGGGGAACCTGCTGCGCTGGCTGCCCAAAAGGAGGAGGTGAGGGAGCCGGTTCTGACTCTGCTGCACCTCACGTAGCGTGTCGAGAGAGGGAGATGGCAATAGCGATGACACTTGTACTACGGGCTGCGGTGGCTCAGTGATTAAAGAAGCTCGCCTTGTTAGCTGGCACGTCGGCAGTTCGAGACCCGGGGGACTGCATGACGAATAGAGTGCCCGTCTGTCCGGGGGGGGGGGGGGGAATGAAAGGAGCCTCATTTGGGCGTATCCTGAGGGGAGTTTCTTCCGCAAAAATCCTTTCAACCCAGAATAATTTCTAACACGAAATCATCATCATCATCATCATCATCATTATTAAAGGTTTCCCTTGCTGGAAAGCCAGTCGTATCCGACTCTAGGGTTCAGTGCTCATCTCTGTTTCAAAGCCGAAGAGCCAGCGCTGTCTGCATCTGCAGACGTTTCCGTGGCCATGTGGCAGGCATGACTAGACACCTGAGCGCACGGAACGCTGTTGACCTTCCCACCGAAGTGGTCCCTATTTATTTACTTGCAATTTCTTGCTTTCGAACTGCTAGGTTGGCCGGAGCTGGGACAAAGACGGGAGCTCATTCCGTCCTGCAGTACTTGGGAATCGATCTGCTGACCTTCCGCCTCCTAGTCAGCGTCTTAGCCACCTGAGCTGTTGTTGTTGTTGTTGTTGTTGTTTTTGTTATTGTTGTTGTTATTATTATGATTATTATTATGATTATGTCCCATAGTGTTTAGTGCACTCTCTAGGTGGTTCACAAGTTAATTAGCATCGCCCCCCCCCCCCAACATGCCGGGGACTCCTTTTATTGAACTCTGACGGATGGAAAAAGCGGAGCCCACAGTGTCAGTCCTGGCCAGGTAGGACCAGAACTCACTAACATTCTGGCTGCAGTACAGCAGCAGTTTAACCACTGCGTCACCTGCTTGGGCTCCTGGTATCAGGGCTGCCCTGGGCTAAGGACGGGGAGGGAGGGAGGCAGCCAGGGAGGGCTTGGCTCCCGCCTCCCGCCAGAGAGAGCGCGCGCCGGTGCTCTCAGAGGTGATTGGACAGGAAACGGTGTGACGTGACCGGGTCCTTCGTCACGGTGTAGCCCGCGGGCCGAAGCAAAGCAATTGAGACGGTGACACTCCACTGAGGAGGAGATAAGCCGCTCGCTATCCCTGGCTAACTGGCTCATTCAACAGCTGAAAAATATGTCTCTTTTTTCTTGATAAGTCCTGTGAATGTGGCTCATTGGCAAAACTCTTTTCAGTCGCAACATTAGCTGCCTCTGTCCCCCCAAAAATAATGTGGTAGTAAAATCAGAAGTAAGGGGCTGCTGTGGCTTAGTGGTTAAGACGGTGAGCTCGACGTCTGGAAGGTTGGCAGGTCAGCAGTTGGAGACCCGAGTGCTGCAAGATGGAGTGAGCTCCAGTCTAGGGTTGCCATATGTCCTGGAAAACCAAGATTGTCCCGAATTCAAGGTTGGAAAAATTGTCCCAACCAGTTCAATAAAAATCATATTAAAGTCCCGGATTTTTATAACTTACTGGTTGTGTATTATAACACACTATTAAAATAAATTTGAACTCTCACCATCAAACGAGCGATTTCCTGCCACATTTGGAGTTGGAGTATACCTGGTGATAAATCTTAACGTCCTCGCCTCACAACACTGGCCGATAAGTGTGACCAGTGTGTTTCCTGGAACTGAGGACGTTAAGAGTTGACTGTGATGCAACTTCTCAGTAAGAGTTAACTGTTGTAAATAAATTCATTTATGTATTGATATATTTAATGTGAAAGCGTTTTATAGCTGTCATTATATTTTGTTTGTTTTTTAAAAAGACTATTTTGTAGATAACCCACCATTTTTCTTCTATCCCGGTTTTGTGGGAGAGAATTATGGCAACTCTACTCCCGTCTCTGTCCCATCTCTTTCCAACCTAGCAGTTTTAAAGTGGGAAAGGTAACAGCGTTCCATGCACTCTGGTGTCTAGTCATGCCTGCCGTATGACCATGAAACATACCTGTCAAGTGCGGCTCTGGAAAATACAGGACCTGCGCAGAACCCTTCTGCACATGTGCAGTACCTACTTTCCCCGCCGGTCAAATTACGGGATGACAGCAGGAAAGTAGAGGAAGCGGCGCAGAAATACGGGAAATCCCGGCTAATCCGGGATACTTGACAGGTATGCCATGGAAACGTCTGCAAAGGCAGGCAGTGCTGGTTCTTTGGCTCTAAACAAAGGTAAGCACCACACCCTAGAGTCGGACACGGTGGGTTTCAAGCAAGGGAGGCCTTGACCTTCCACTTTTACTCTTACCTTTACTAAAATCAGAAGCAGTGCGTTTCATCATTATCGGCTCTATTACCAGGCTTCGAAATAGAGAATCCAAATCCAGGCACTCCTCTGAATCCATAAAAACAATCCTGTTCCATCAGTTTTTATCTTCTTCTGGACTAGGTCTATTTAGTTCTTATAGCTATAACCCGCTTTTCAGTGTAAGTGGCACACTGTAGCCTCACAATTCTGGATGTTTCAAGAAGTCCCATTCCAACACTATGCTGGCTTTTGTAAAGTCAAAGAGAATAGGGCTTGTTTACTCATTAGCCGCTCGAAGATTGTGGTATTTTGGAACCACAATTGCACGTACCCTGAGCAACGACAACCTCGTTGTGCGGCTAATGTTTCTCAAACTAGGTTGGGAAAAAGGAACTACGGAATGAAATCACCCAAAGGTGGTTTCATTTTGGCAGTTTAATGACTGCCCTAGACACGAAAGGAGAAGACTTTGCTCATTCGAGATCAAGCCACGTCAAAACAGCCTGCATTCCAAGAGGGATTGCTCATAATTTTATTTTATTTGTCATATGATAATTATCATTATCATTGGTGGAATGTCTGTCCGTCCAACCAGAGCGGACCGGAGGGGCTCTCTGCTTGTGCCATCTGCTAGAGGGGCTCATCTCTCTAGCGCAAGAAGGAGGGCCTTCTCTATGTCCGCTCTGGCCCCATGGAACCTCCTGCCAGTGGAACTAAGGCTGCAGATGGAATTGCTGCCCTTCTGGAAAGAACCGAAAACCTGGCTGCCAGGGCAGGTGTGGGGTTCTGAAGGAGGGGTGACCCCCGCCTGCTGGTTGGTTTAATAACAATGCAATTCTCTCTCTTTTTAATGTGTGCTGGTGGGATTTTTTTAATGGGGTTTATTCGTTTTAATGGGGTTTTATCTTTTTTTAGTAGGCTTTAACATTGTGAGCCACCCAGAGTCTTGGTGAGTTGGGCGGCTATAGAAGTACGATAAATAAAATAAATAAATGAATGAATGAATGTACATTGATGGTGATATAACAACAAGCACAAATTGACCATCCCAAGTTCCTGGCTAGAGTTCCACATGCAAGTTTGAAAGCCATTGAAAGGCTTCATCTGTGACACTATGTAAGTCCTCCAGTGTGCCTCCAAACGCACGTAAAGGACACCTAAATATAAAGTGGTCCATGGTTTGGTCTTCTTCCCCATAGTCACATTGGGGAGAGGACTTCCAAACGCACGTAAAGGACACCTAAATATAAAGTGGTCCATGGTTTGGTCTTCTTCCCCATAGTCACATTGGGGAGAGGACTTCCATCGCTCAGAACAATACATTGTCACTAGAGAAAATCTCTCCTCCCTGTGATTAATATTAACAAGGAGAGTGACAGATAATGCCATCGTCCCACTCATAATAATATTTCAAAGCCAGTGCCATGACTTGACAGTCCTCATTTCCCTGAACTGCTGTTACCCAAAACACTTCCTCCTCTCCTCCTCCTCCTCCTGGACTCCAAGTAGACGGTATTTCACTCCATCCATCGTTCCCACACTTCTTTCCCTGCTAGTGGGAAGTTCGAGGTTACCCACAGCGCCATCAATTTGCTCCTTTCTTCTCTTGACCTGCAGAGACCACAGCGACCCTTGAACCTGTACTGATCTTTGCTAACTCTGTACTTGGCTCCAAAAGCTTCCTAAGTAACCCTCTGACAAACACACAATAGACGTAACAATAGCAAGAGAAGTACAGTAATGTAATTCATCCTGCAAAACAAAAGCTGTCAGGCGCAATTTCTGCAGAACTCAGCATGATAAAAAAAAAAACCTCACACACCAAAGGGAGGGGGGAAAGGAAGAGGGATGGCCAGTGATGCACTGCAAAAAAATTTACTACCCCACCCTGGGCGTGGCTAACTGTGGGCTGTGGGCCATGCCTACTTGGCCGGCCACACCATGGCCTGGGGTAGGGAGGTGGGCGTGGCCAGCCAAGTGGGCATGGCCTGGGGAAAATTCTACTACTGGTTCCCGGGATCCGGTGGGAACCTGGAGCAGTACACCACTGGATGGGACCAGTTTACTCACCACACAATTGCTGCAGAGATGATGGGACGCTTGAGTTCCTTTTGAGATCCTGGCTGCCGCAAGGCTGGTGTTTACAATCACACCCTACTCTTTTTCCAAGCCAGCAAATCTCGCTCACCCAAAGAAAGTTACCTGCTATTGCTTGAACAGCGATGTAGCAGCAGGCAGTGAGAGGACCAGACCAAATGAGTTTTTTGGAAATAGGGAAAGACTACTGTGATATGCCTTATCCTACAGGGCATTGTATAATACACTGGGTATGTATTGTTATTGTATCTTTTATTATCGTATCTTCATCATTGTATTTTTGTTTCATTTTGGTTATTTATGTTAGAATTGTAACACTCATAAGCTTTTGTTAGAATAAATAAGGTAATCATAATAGTTATATGTATATATAAATTAGTATAGAATTAGATTTTTGAAATGAGTATGAAATATATATTATAGTAAGGTAATTTTTATAATGTATTAAAATGTATTGGAATGTATTACTGAATTGTAATGAAGGGTGGGGAAGCATAACACTGGTAAAGTAGTAGTTTGTTTCTATTGTCTTTCTTTGTTTTTTCTTCTTGTATTTGTAGTTTCTCTTTTGTTAGTTGTAATTTCGTTTGTATTTTTTCTGAAAAATAAATAAATAAATAAACAATCCCATAGGAAAATTTTTTTTACGTATCTCAAAGCAAACCCATAGGGAAATGAATTTTTACGTAACTCGAAGCAAACCCATAGGGAAAAGAATCTTTATGTAACTCGAAGCAAACCCATAGGAAATCGTGTAAATCAGGACATGGTTTTAGTATAAAATTGCTATGTAAGTCAGATTTTATTTAACTTGAGGCATTTGTAAGTTGGGGTTTTATTGTAATTGATGTGGCCAGTGTGGTTTAGTGGATAGAGTGAAAGACGAGGACTCTGAAAACCAAGGTTTGAAACCCCAAATAGGAATGGGAATTCACTGGGGATTTGAAACTGATAAAACTATTCATTAAATATCTCACTTACTTTGAAAGCCCTATTAGGGTCACTAGAAATTGGCTCCAACTTGTCATCACATAACTGCAAATCCTGACACATATTTACATTTAACAAATCGGGACTGAATTGTTCGTAAGCATGTGTAGAATTAAATTCCATCCTTGCTCTTCTTGACCTCTCAGTGGCCTTTGATACCATCGATGACTGTATCCTTCTTGAATGGCTCTGAGGATTGGGGATCCAGGGCACTGTGTAGTCCTAGTTTGCCTCATTTCTGAGAGGCCGGGCCCAGTCGGTGTGGCTGGAGGATGTCCAACCATAAGCCTCTCTAATATGGGGTGCCTCAGGGCTTGGTGCTTTCACCTTTCCTATTTAACATCTACATGAAGCCATTGGGGGAGACCATCCATTCCCACAGGGTGGGGTATCATCAGTATGCTGATGATAGCTATACATCTCAGGCCATGGTGATCCAAGCGATGCAGTCAGAGTCCTATCCAGATGTCTGGATGCTGTTGGGATCTGGATGGGGGACAACAGGCTACAACTGAGTGGCTATGGGTCCGGGCCCCCACGTTATCTCAGGAGCTACCATCTTTGGTTCTGGATGGGGCTATCTTGCCCCTAACAGACCCGGTACATAATCTGGGGAGTCCTCCCAGACTCACGACTCCTGCTCGATGAGCAGGTGGCAGTTGTAGCCAGGAGGGCTTTTGCACAACTTCGTGTCATACGCCAATTATGCCAGCTCCTAGATTGGGACTCCTTGCTCATGGTCATGCATGCTCTGGTCACCTCCAGACTGGACTATTGTAATGCGCTCTACATGACCATTCGGGGGCTGCAACTGGTCCAGAATGCGGCTGCCCGGTTCTGCCCGGGTGGTGATAGGGTGCGGGCTTTATGCCCGTGCCTCTCCACTGCTTGGGGAGCTGCACTGGTTACCGGTGTGCCTCCGGGTGCAATTCAAGGTGCTGGTAATGACCTTTAAAGCCCTACATGGTAGTGGGTCAGGATACTTAAGATACCGCGTCACCCCAAGAACATCTGTCAGTTTGATGTTGGCAGATTGATACGCAGCAGTCAGCAGTTACAAAGCTAAACACATCTTTATTTGGTGGTATGCAATCTGAACATGTGGTAATGGCGGAGGTACAGCTCCTTTTATACAGCAACAGTACATTTGAATATGGATACACGGTAGCCCATTGGCCACCGCCTGTGTGATGTCATTCTGAGTCACGCCCTTCTTCACCAGGTGTAGCTGTGGCGGGAATGTTCCCGCAGTTCACAGTAATTGGGGAATTTGTACCATGTGAGCTGAACGCTCACAGCTGCCCTCTATGGGTAGCTAACTCGCGTTCCATTACAGCTGAGAAACATTGTATTCATTGCAAGGTTACATTCTTACATTGAAGTGGTTACATTCATTCTTAAGGATATAGTGTTTCCATACACAACACCCCTCCCCCTAGGATGGGACAAAGTCCCTCAACCATTGTGGTTTTCTGCATGTGCGCTTGGGGTGTACGGCAGCTTGGCCGAGCTCGGGGGAACTAGGGATTCCGTGTTCCGTGGATTCTCGCCCTGCAAGGGGAGAATGAGACTCGTTAGCGATCTGCTGCGGACTCACTGTCCTCGATGGTTCCTGTCAAGGGGTAGGGGTAAATTCTAACCCTGAGAAACCGGGGGCACCTGGGACTAAACAAAAACCCCACTTTTCGCTCGGATGGGTGGGGGACCACTCCACAAAAAAAAACCCGGTTTCGAAAATCAAAATCAAACTCCTCAACCACTTTGTCATCCCCTTCTCCCCCGTGATGTCTCCAAAAGATATGGATATGTATCATCCCCCTCCCCTCTTGGTGGGAGGAGAGGATATTCATTTGTACTTGGGGGGGGGCAAAGAATATGGGTTTGTACTCAAAGGGTACTCTGTGTCTCCCTCTTGGGATAAGTGGGTGGGGGAGAACCCTAACATTGACTCTCCTTGTTGGCTCTCTTCACCCTGGCTGCTGGTGACCTGATGCCTGAGTTGGTCGGCGTGTCTTCTCCACAGTAGACCCATACTGGTTTCTACCCTGTATGATACCGGCCCCATTTGCTCAACTACCACTCCTGGGACCCATGTTGGTCCCGAGGTTGCATAATTTCTACAATGAACTGGTTCCCCTCCTGCAAAAATTTTGGTGCTCCCGATTTCTATATTCCTCCCCTCATCCTCCACCCCGGTCGGATCCAACCGATCAAAAAGTGTTATGGGTTTCCTACGCATTAGGAGCTCTGTAGGTGAGAGCCCCGATGCCAGGGGAGTTGCCCTATAGCAGATTAGGAACTGGCACAACTGGAGGTTCAAATCCCTGGGGCCCATTCGCCGCAGTGCATCCTTTGTAGTCCGCACCTGGCTTTCTATCTGACCGTTTGTGGCGGGGTGGAAAGGAACAGAGGTGATGTGCCAAAAGGCGTTCCTCTCGATGAACGCCTTGAATTTGGCAGACGTGAAGGTACTGGCGTTATCGGAGACCAGCACGTCGGGTAAACCGAAACAACAAAACACCCTGCACAACTGCTTTATTGTTGCGGCTGATGAGGTGTTGGACATTGGAATGACCTCCAACCACTTGGAGTACGAATCCACTATCAACAGGAAAAGGGAACCCCAGAATGGGCCAACGAAGTAGATGTGCACTCGGGACCATGGGCTGCGGGCCATGTCCCATGCTCTGTGGGGAAGCCGGGACTCCTCGGGACGAGAGCTCTGGCAACTCTCACAAGTGCCCACCATGTGCTCTATTTCAGCATCTATTTGGGGCCACCAGAAATAGCTTCTGGCCAGAGCTTTAGAGCGTACGATTCCCAGGTGGCTGGTATGCAGTAGCTTGAGCACTTTCGGTTGTAGCTTTTCGGGAATGACCACCCGTTGGCCCCAGAGGAGGCAGCCTCTCTCTATGGAGAGTTCAACCCTCCATTTGAAAAATGCTTTGAACTCCTCCGCAGGGAGAGTCGTGGGCCACCCTTTCCTTACCCAGGAACTGACTAGGGACAGAGCTTTGTCCGCTGCTGTGGCTGTGGCCAGGTCTGTAGGTACTATGGGGGGTGAGTCGAGAGACTCAATCAGCAGGACCTGATGCTTCTGTTCTACCTCGCAATCGGGGTCTCCCAGCTGTGGGAGAGGGGACCAGGAAAGTGCATCCACGTGGGAGATTTCCATCCCTGGGCAGTGGACCAGTGCGAATTGGTACGATTTGAGGAAGATGGCACATCGTAGCATTCTGGGAGACAGAATCTGTGGTGTGGGCTTGCCCGTGGTGAAAATCCCCAAAAGGGGCTTGTGGTCAGTCACAATAGTGAACTGCCGACCTACAGGAAATCGTGGAACTTCTTTGTCCCTGCTATTATGGCTAGGGCTTCTCTATCTGTTTGCGCGTAATTGCACTCTGCCTTTGAAAGTGACCTGGAGTAAAAGGCAACCGGGGCTTCCCGCCCATTTTCCAACACGTGGCACAGCACCCCCACTGTTGAGGCATCACAGACCAGGACTACAGGTTTCCTCGGGTTGAAATGGGTCAGAACGGCATCTGAGGACAGGAGCCTCTTGAGCTCTTTGAACGCTTTTTCCTGGGTATCTCCCCACCGCCAAACCGCTTCTTTCTTTAGTAATCCATGCAGTGGCTCCGCAACGGATGCTTTCCTTGGCAAGAAGGAATGCTAAAAATTTAGGAGCCCTAGAAATGACTGCAGCTTCGGTTTCACGGTGGGGCAAGGGGCATTTTGAACAGCTGCAACCTTTGACTCGGAGGACTTAATACCAGCGGGGGTTATCTTGAACCCCAGAAACTCAACCTCCCTCGCAAAAAACACACATTTGTCCCTTCTCAATCTCAGTCCCGCTTTCTCGAATACTGTTAGGACCTTGTCTAGTCTTTTTGCTAGTTCTGATTCGCTCCCCCCAGTAATCAAAACATCGTTGAAGTAGGGAAGTACACCTGGGAGCTCCTTTAAAAGGCGTTCCACAAGGAAGTGGAAAATCCCGGGGGCCGAATTTACGCCAAACTGTAGGCGCGTTACCTTGAATGCACCTTTGTGTGTGACGATGGTTTGCGCAGCAGCGGCAGCTGGAGTTACAGTGAGCTGCTGGTACGCCTGCACCAAATCTAGCTTAGCAAAACATTTACCCCTGTGTAAAGTGGCTAGTAAATGGCTAACTACCGGCACTGGATATGCATTGGGCCAAATGGCCTTGTTAATCATACACTTATAATCAGCACAAATCCTAACCTCCCCGTTAGATTTCAATGCTGTAACAATTGGAGTTTCCCATTCCGCAGAATCCACTGGAACCAAAATCCCCTGACCCACCAATTTGTCCAATTCCGCCTCCTTGAGTCATTCAAGGAGTCATTCTCCTTGAGGGCGAAGGGAACTCTTCTTGGCTTGAGCCGTATGGGTCAGATTTCTGGGTCTAAGTCAAACGAAACTGGGGGCCCCCTGTACTTCCTGAGCCCCTTTTTTAAAACCGCCGGGTGTGCATCGCACACATCTCGTGTTGGGTCAGTCTCGGTGGCGTTTATGCCGGACAGTTCGATTCCCAGGGGGGCAAACCACTGTGTCCCCAGGAGGCAACAAGACCCTTGTTTAAGAAATACTAGGGGCAGTTTCTCCATGAACTTTTTAAACTTCACCGTGAAGTTTCCCACCCCCAACACCGGGATCCCATAACCCTGTACGTCCCGTAAGTTCGACTTCAAAGCCCTCAGCTTGGGCCGTGCATTAGGGGGAATGCGCAGGAACTCCTTCTGTGAAAGGATGGAGTAGGACGACCCCGAGTCTATTTCCATCCTAACCGGGACCCCTTGTAACAGTACCTCAACAAAAAAACGCCGGTGCTCCAGGGACACATGGTTCACCGCCGGCGCATCGTTGTCATCGTTGCCGATCCCGGCTGCCTTCCGTCGAGGTCATTCTGCTGAGCCCTTGTCCTCCGTTCTCTGTCGCCTGCACACCTTGGCGATGTGGCCTCGCCGCCCGCAGTTGTGGCACTCCGCTTTCCGAAAAGGGCACCTTCTCCGCTCGTGAGATGCTCCACAGCCATCGCATCTGTGGCTCCCTTTCGGGCGAGTGTGACTCTCTGCTGACTTTTTCAGCACATTTTGGACATCATCGTCTTCACTGGAGCCCGAACCCGCGGTTGCAGAGGCCTCCAATGAGGATATCAGACTCTTTGGGGGCTGCGGTGTATGCCAGGCCGCCTTCACTGCGACCGCTGGCCCTTCGAGAGCGGGGGGTCATGCCTTAAACATCTGCCTCAGCCACCTGAGCTTCCTTCATCACGTCTTGGAGCGTCAAGTTGCGGCCCCGGGTCATTAACTTTCTCTGGGTCTCCTCGTCCTGCAGACCACAGAGTAGCCGGTCTCTGAGGGTTATCTCCAAAGTTTCCCAGTCGCACGGGCCTGCCGCCAGTCGCAGGGCCGCCACGTATTCAGCCATGGACTCTCCCAGTTGCTGGTCTCTCCTCAGGAATGCTGCCTGGGCCGGAAAAATGGACACCGTTGGCTGGAAATGTTCCCGCAGTGTCGTCAGGATCTGTTTGAGTGGAACCGTCTCCACCTTCCTTGGTGCCAGCAGGTTTACCAGGAGCTCTAGCGTGGGGAACCCCACGCTTGTGAGGAGATGCGACCGCTTTTTCCCCTTGTCGGTGATGTCGGCAACGTCCATTGCATGCCGAAAATGCATCTCGAACAACTCCCATTTTTGGGGGTGCTTGACGTCGAGTAAAGGTACATGTACCTTCTGGGATGCCATATCCCGTCCTTGTCGCCAATTTGATGTTGGCCGATTGATACGCAGCAGTCACCAGTTACAAAGCTAAACACATCTTTATTTGGTGGTATGTAATCTGAACATGTGGTAATGGCGGAGGTATAGCTCCTTTTATACAGCAACAGTACATTTGAATATGGATACATGGTAGCCCATTGGCCACTGCCTGCGTGATGTCATTCTGAGTCACGCCCTTCTTCACCAGGTGTTCCTTGCGTGGGAAGGTTCCCGCAGTTGACAGTAATTGGGGAATTTGTACCATGTGAGCTGAACGCTCGCAGCTGCCCTCTATGGGTAGCTAGCTCGCATTCCATTACAGCTGAGAAACATTGTATTCATTGCAAGGTTACATTCTTACATTGAAGTGGTTACATTCATTCTTAAGGATATAGTGTTTCCATACACAACAGTCAGTCCCACCAGAGCAGACCGGAAAGGCTTTCTTATTGTGCCACCTGCTAGAGAGACTCGTCTCTCTAGCACCAGAAGGAGGGCCTTCTGTGTGTCTGCTCCGGCCCTATGGAACCTTCTGCCAATCGAGTTACAACTCCAGATGGAGTTGCTGCCCTTCAGGAAAGTGCTAAAAACCTGGCTGGCAAAGCAGGTGTGGGGCACTGGTGATGTGGTAACTCCTGTCTGCTGGCTGATATAGCAATATCGCTCCCTCACTCTTTTAGCTGTTGGGTAATTTTTGTAGTACTTTTAATTGGGTACTTATGGGTTTTATGTTTTAGACTGTGTTGTTGATTTTAACTTTGTGTGCCGCCCAGAGTCGTTTTGAGTTGGGCGGCTATATAAATTGGACAAAATAAATAAATAAATAAACTATAAACATGTTTGTCTTAGTTTGATAAAAACTTAACATTGCTATCTTAGGCTAGTGCCCTGTATCATATACCCAGCCATATATCTGGGATCAAGTGTCACTAGAATCAATTGAATTTATTTTTGAGTACAGATGAATAGGAATATACTGTAATATTTACTCAGTGGCCAAAATTGAACCATGTACATCAATATCCAACAAGAATGTAATTCAGATTTTCTTCCCATTCTGCTTTTATGATGTAAGGGAGACTGTATGAAGATTATTCATTCAGGAGAAAGTTGGGTTTCACTTACCAGTGATAACTTTCGTTCTTCGAGTATATAGTTTGTGAATTTACACTCATGGGTTATGCGCCTGCGCAGAATGTCCATCGGAGGCTTTAAAGCTGATTGGCTAAAAGTTTTGGCAGTAGGACCGCCCACCGCGCCACCCACCCTTATGTGCCATTTCACCATTTTACCTCAGTTCCATACTTAAGCCAAGCACAGGATAAACCAAATGATCTCATCCGTGCCGCTCAAGAGGGGAGGAAGGGTGGGTAGTGTGAATTCACAAACTATATACTCGAAGAACGAAAGTTATCACTGGTAAGTGAAACCGAACTTTCTCCTTCGTATAGTTTGTAAATCCCCACTCATGGGAGATTAGCAAGCTCACTTATTTGGTCGGTGGGCAGTCGGATGAGATGATCTACGAAGAAACACGTCAGTCCAGTAGGATGGATCCTCAAGGGTGAGGCGCCTGAAGCCCTCTGGCAAGGACGACACGACCAAGTCTTTTGTCCGCAGTGGCTCTGGTGTCCATCCTGTAGTGTTGGACAAACGTAGAGGGTCTGGATCAAGTGGCAGCCTTACAAATGTCCTCAAGCGGGTTGCCCTCCAAAAAGGCAGTGGATGTGGCAACCGCCCTGGTGGAATGCGCCCTGACGTGTGGCGGAGGGGGCATCGAGGCAGACTCGTAGGCCAGGTAGATAGTCAATGTGATCCACTTGGAGAAACTCTGAGCAGAGATGGGTTCACCCTTGGACCTTCCCCCATAGGCAACAAACAGGCGTTGTGTCTTCCTGAACTCCCGTGTTCTGTTGGTGTAAAACAATAAGGCTCGTTTCACATCTAATGTGTGCCATGACCTTTCCTGGGCATTGCTGGGGTTCTGGAAGAAAGTCGGCAAGAAAATAGTCTGTGCCAAATGGAATTTGGAGACAACCTTTGGTAGAAAGGTGATGTCGGCGTGGAGTACCATGCAGTCGTTGTAAAACTTTATAAAAGGTGCATCTGCACGCAGAGCAACCAGTTCTCCAGCTCGTCTGGCCGAGGTGATGGCTACCAGAAAGGCAGTCTTCCAAGTCAGGAGACGGATGTCCGTGGTAGCCAGTGGTTCGAATGGGGCCCTAGTTCAACACTGTAGACAGCGACCATTGAGCGGTCGGAGGCTTGACCGGGGGAAAGGCATTCCATAGTCCTTTAAGGAAACGCTTCACCGAATGGTCCCGGAAAGCACCAGATGCAGGTGATCCAGCTGGGGAGTGGGCGACGACCACTGCCAGGTGGACCCATATGGAGGTAATGCTGAGGCCTGACTCTGCCAAATGAAGGAGGCATGCCATGATCTGCTGTATGTTAACTTCGAGTAGAGGTACTCGTTGGGAGTCCAGAAAGGCTCGAAAATGTATGTACTTGGAAGCGTAGGATTTCCTAGTAGACGGGCGTCTTGCTAACTCCAAGATCCTGGACATTCTGGGGTTATCCTCCATGCGGTGAGATGGAGGCTGGGCAAGTCCGAGTGGTGGAGCTGTCCATGTTCCATCTGGAGGAGCGTCGGAGAGTCCGGCAGCGTGCGAGACTCTGAAGACATGTGTAGCAGAAGAGGATACCAGGGTTGACATGGCCACGCCGAGGCGATGAGAATCGCATTGGCACGTTGCTGGTATATCCTGGTGATGACCTTCTGGACCAGAGGAAAAGGAGGAAAGGCATATATGAAGTCCTGATCCCACCGTTTCATGAAGGCATCGCCCTCGGAGTTGAGTCCGATGCCTGCCCTGGAACAGTATCTGAGGCACTTGTGGTTGGTTTCCACCGCAAAGAGGTCGATGCTCGCGTTCCCCATGCCCTGCAGAGGGTGCGGAAGATGCTGCTGTTCAGCTCCCATTCGTGGGTGGTCGAGGTGAGGCGGCTGAAATGGTCAGCTAGAACATTCAGTGTGCCCTGAATATGCACCCCCACTGGGAAGATCTGTCTCTCTAGGCACCACTCCCAGAGTTGAACTGCCAAATAGAGTAACTTGGGAGATTTCGTCCCTCCCTGCTTGTTCAGGTACGCCACTGCTGTGGTGTTGTCTGAAGCCACTTGGACGGCTTTTCCGCAGAGGATCATCTTGAAGGACCGCATGGCCTTCCATATGACCAGCAGCTCCAGATAGTTGATGTGATGTGCCAGTTCTGGAGGAGACCACAGATCGTTGACCTTCAGTGTCCCGCAAGCAGTTCCCCAGCTGAGATTGCTGGCGTCGGTGAGAAGTTGAACAGAGGGCTTTGGGGGGTAAAAATTCTTCCCCATAGCCACATTGAGAGGTGTGGTCCACCACACCAGCTGGTCCACCAGTTCTGGAGATGGTACTAGTCTCTTGGACTGGCTGTCCCTGAGGGGGTTGAACTCGTGAAGGAACCATGATTGTAGCGATCGGAACTTCAGTTTGTCATGAGGGATCACTGCCATGGTTGAAGCCATGAGACCCAGTAGTCTTTGAGCTTTCCGCGCCCTGATGTATGGTTTGGTTTTGAAGTCGTGCACTAATCGCACAATGTTCTGCAAGCGCTTCTGTGGGGCAAAAGCCCTGACTTCGCGGAAGTCGAGTACCGCTCCAATGTACTCCACCCACTGCGAAGGCTCCAACTTCGATTTGGTGAAGTTGATTCTGAGGCCAAGACTCTCCATGAGACGAACGGTGAACTTTGTGTTCCGAATGGAGGACGATCTGGTGGGCGAGACTATCAACCAGTCGTCGATGTATGGGAAGACTTTGATCCCTTGTTGGCGGAGGAAGGCGGCTACCGGAGCCATACATTTGGTGAACACCCTCGGTGCTGTTGCCAGATCGAACGGTAGACAGAGGTACTGGTACACAGAGTCCCGTATGCGGAATCGAAGGAATCGTCTGTGTTCCTCGAGGATGCTGATGTGAAAGTAAGTGTCCTTGAGGTCCAGTACCGTGAACCAATTGTCCCTGTTGATGAGTGGAAGGATGGTTTGTAGGGTCACCATCCGGAACCTTCTGGTGTGGATGCATTTGTTGAGACGGCGTAAGTCCAGAACTGGTCGGAGTCCTCCATCCTTCTTCTGGACCATGAAGTACCTCGAGTAGAAACCGTTGTGCCAGTTGGTGGGTGGCACCAACTCGATGACTCCCTTGGACAGAAGAGTTGATATCTCCTCCTCCAGATGGGAAGATGGAGTGGTGAAACTGTGTTTTCCTACCCAGGGCATTCGGTCGAACTCGATGGCGTAACCAGCGGACAAGATCTTCAAGACCCACCGGTCGTTCGTGATGCTGGACCACACCTGGAGAAAGTTCTGGAGGGTGAGGTATGGTAGATGGAGTGAGAGAGCCTTGGCGTGCGCGTCCTCAAACCCTGGACTTGGGCTTGGGGTCATTTTGTTTGCCCTGTCCGTATGGCTGGTAACACTGTTTGTGTTGGCGTTTCTGCTTGTAGTAGGTGTTCCTAGGCTGGTCACCTGATCCCCCTTGCTGCTGACGGTTCCCTTGGTACTGTTGGGTGAAGGGCTGGAACCTTGGTTTCGTGGCTTGGGACGGTGTGGTGAGTCCCAGGAACTTGGTGGTGGAGCTGGTCTGGTGCAGTTCGTTGAGGACTTTGTCAGTGTCCTGACCGAACAGACCCTGACTATCGAAGGGGAACTCCTCGATGAGTTTTTTCGAGTGAGGTCCCTCTGAGCCATGCGTGGCATCTGAGCAGGATGGCAGAGAACATATCTTTTGCAGCGTAGTCATTGATATGCCTTGCCATTCTCATCTGTTGCTCCAACAGGAAATCCCCCTCCTCAGCTAGAGCCTCAAGTTTCTTCTGGGCTTCAGCTGGCAGCGTAGCGGTGATGGCCTTGACCTCCTCCCATAGATGTGACTGGTATAGGCCCATGGCGGCCGAATAGTTGGCAGCTCTGAGGAAGAGCAACCCGGTGGCATAAAACTTGCGGCCCACCGCGTCGAGCTTCTTCCCCTCCGGAGTCGAAGGAACCGGAAACCTACTAACCGCCATCTTGTGTTGGAAAGCCTTCACAACCAAGGAGTTGGGTAGTGGGTGAGCTTGGAGGAATTCCACATCCTCGTCCAGGACTCGGTACAACCCGTCGAGCCTGGACGAGACGAAATGGGCCAAGACCGGTTTCTTCCATGTTGCCTTCGCTGACGTCAACATGGAGGGAAGCATTGAAGTCTGATGGTCTTCTTGTCCAGCTTAGCCGTCATCTGGTCTTCCCCTTCCAGTGGTGGCTGGTTGACCTGTAAATTGAGCGCCCTGCCCAAATGGGTAAGCATGGCGGTGAGGGATCTCTGGTCATCACCACACGGTGGTTCAGCAGAACTGATCGCCTGGTCCGGCGTCCTGTCCGCATCGATGTCTCCCTCATCCTCCTCCGAAGACACGCTGGAGTCATCGGAGGATGAGGGAGGAACTCTCGAACCCACGTTGGGACCACGCCAGTACGGCCTGGGTGGGTCGATGGGGTGAGCGCTGGTTGCATCAATGTCCAGATCATGCCTTGGTGGTGAGGATGGGCCAACGGAGCGACTGCTCGACCCTCTCGAGGGCGGGGGAGCGACAGCAGGGCCCCTACCCCTGGGGCTTGCGGTGGTCAGTACCGGAGCTGCAGAGGCCGCATGGATGAAGGCCTTAAACTGTTTGGCGAACGTCTTCGCCAAGGCCTCACAGATACCCTTGAACATGTCCATGTGGGTCGCGTCGACTCCACCCGACGAAATGGTGGGGGCCGGCGGAATTTTGTCCGAAACAGTGGCCCTCGATAGTGGGAGTCCGTGGTCTTGGTGAGACCGAGGCCTGCCTGACGTGACCTCTCTCGCCCGGTGGAGATGGGAGTTGCACGTGGCGAGTCGGATCCCCAGCCCTCTGACCCTTTGTTGGGGAACCGGAAGATGACCTACCGCCCCACGGAGAGGAACCCGGCAGTGGGCATCTGGTTGAGAAGGGAGGAGAGGGCCTCCTTGGCACGTGTTGGCGGGGCGTCGGAGGCAAGGATCGACGCTCCTCCGCTCT
Source organism: Bradypodion ventrale (assembly GCA_035047345.1). Classification (NCBI taxonomy): domain Eukaryota; kingdom Metazoa; phylum Chordata; class Lepidosauria; order Squamata; family Chamaeleonidae; genus Bradypodion; species Bradypodion ventrale. The sequence continues at coordinate 352,729,084 of JAWDJE010000001.1, forward strand.
GTGCCGTCTCTTTTTCTCTCCACTTTTCTCTTTTTTCTTTTTCTTCCATATGGCGAGGGAAGATGAAGGGTCACTGGTCTTGGACGGAGAAGTCATCGCCATGCCCGAGGTCGAGGGTCTGGAGGCTGGGACAAGTGCTAGCTCCATTAGGTGCGCTTTTAACCGATTTGTACGGTTTTGCACGGGCAACTAGGTGAAATTTCAGCAATGCGGGCAAGACTGGGTCTAGTAAGCTTCCCCTAGGCAGAAGAGGCACAAGTCATGTCCGTCCGACACGGGAAACTTCTTTGAACAAGCAATGCACTGCTTGAATACACCAGCCATGAAAATTTTTCCTCAGGGACGAAGAATAAGAAGATCCTAGCAACCCCGAAGGGCCGGCCAGCCACCACCCCCTGGGGGGTGGTGGTACCGGTGACCCAGACAGACGATGGAGACTAATTCCCTAGTGGAAGGAGTCCCGAGGGGAAATCCTGGCAAAAGCCAAGATCGCCCTAGAAAATTTTTTGTAGGAGCTAGTCTTTTCCAAAGAATCAACAGGCCAAAAAAATTGAATTTTGCGAGCCCTCCGAAAACGTTCCTGCTGCTAAGGCGGAAAGAAGAGAACTGAGGTAAAATGGCGAAATGGCTCCTAAGGGTGGGTGGCGCGGTGGGCGGTCCTACCGCTTAAACTTTTAGCCAATCAGCTTTAAAGCCTCCGATGGACATTCTGCACAGGCGCATAACCCATGAGTGGAGATTCACAAACTATACGAAGGAGAAGGGGTAAAGATCCAATTGAAGCAGACTATTGGGTTCAGGGCATAATCTTTCTTAAAGCAGGCCCTGTGAAATCAATTGAACTTAAGTTAGGACCTGTCTGAACAGGTATATAGCTAACTACTGTATTTGGATCACTTTTGTATCTTGGAACATTTTCCCCATGAGTGGGAGAGAAGACTTCATGTATGTGTAGAAGGTGACCAGAGAAGATTTTGAAATGAATATTTTGTCAATAATGGTACATTTAGCTACAATTTTCCACATGTATGACAACTCTTGGGACCCTCTGTATATGTAGCTACATATCTGTGTGTCTAGTAGCAGTACTACTAGCATATGTTGATATACTAATTGAGAGTAACTGTTGATTTTAGATCTATATACTTTGTGGGCAGAGATGCAAATATTCAAAGTCTAATTGTAGACACTAGAATTTATCAGCATTTTCCCCCATTAACGTATTCTCAGAGTTCCAGGATTGTTTCTCAGTTGACAATGGATAAACAGTTAAGAATCTTTACAGAGCAAAATGAATGTGCGAAACAGAAGTCTGAAAATGTATCTGTCCACAAATGTGTTGTGTATCTGTTCTCAGTACTGGTGGAAATGTTGAACTTCCTTGTTTTAAATGAGACACCTTATTATATATCTATATAAATATATAAAATTATCCAGTTACTGTATGTCACTTTCTGCATGATCACAGATGACAAATCTTTCAGGAACACTAATGTTCCGTTATATAATTATCAACATAATTTAATATGAACTACTAAATAGAAATAGAAATAGCCATTCGCCCCACCGCGAGCCTTTCCGAGCCCGGGAGCCACCATCTCCAGCCGGGCCAGGGAAGAGGAGGAAGACCAGCCAGGCGGGGGGAGGAGGCCAGCCATTCGCCCCACCGAGAGCCCTTCCGAGCCCGGGAGCCACCATCTCCAGCCGGGCCAGGGAAGAGGAGGAAGACCAGCCAGGCGGGGGGAGGAGGCCAGCCATTCGCCCCACCGAGAGCCCTTCCGAGCCCGGGAGCCACCATCTCCAGCCGGGCCAGGGAAGAGGAGGAGGACCAGCCGGGCGGGGGGAGGAGGCCAGCCATTCGCCCCACCGAGAGCCCTTCCGAGCCCGGGAGCCACCATCTCCAGCCGGGCCAGGGAAGAGGAGGAGGACCAGCCAGGCGGGGGGAGGAGGCCAGCCATTCGCCCCACCGAGAGCCCTTCCGAGCCCGGGAGCCACCATCTCCAGCCGGGCCAGGGAAGAGGAGGAGGACCAGCCAGGCGGGGGGAGGAGGCCAGCCATTCGCCCCACCGAGAGCCCTTCCGAGCCCGGGAGCCACCATCTCCAGCCGGGCCAGGGAAGAGGAGGAGGACCAGCCGGGCGGGGGGAGGAGGCCAGCCATTCGCCCCACCGAGAGCCCTTCCGAGCCCGGGAGCCACCATCTCCAGCCGGGCCAGGGAAGAGGAGGAGGACCAGCCAGGCGGGGGGAGGAGGCCAGCCATTCGCCCCACCGAGAGCCCTTCCGAGCCCGGGAGCCACCATCTCCAGCCGGGCCAGGGAAGAGGAGGAGGACCAGCCGGGCGGGGGGAGGAGGCCAGCCATTCGCCCCACCGAGAGCCCTTCCGAGCCCGGGAGCCACCATCTCCAGCCGGGCCAGGGAAGAGGAGGAGGACCAGCCGGGCGGGGGGAGGAGGCCAGCCATTTGCCCCACCGAGAGCCCTTCCGAGCCCGGGAGCCACCATCTCCAGCCGGGCCAGGGAAGAGGAGGAGGACCAGCCGGGCGGGGGGAGGAGGCCAGCCATTCGCCCCACCGAGAGCCCTTCCGAGCCCGGGAGCCACCATCTCCAGCCTCCTGGCAACAACCGAGCGCGAATTGACAGAAGAAGGCAGAGGAGGAAAACCAGGGGGCGAGACTCAGAGACCCATGCAAAGGATAAGTAGCTGATATGAAAAATTTTGATGACTTAATATAATAACTCACCTAAAGACTTTATGCCGACTTAATATAGCAACTGACATAGAGACTGTGTTTAAAGTGTAATAATATGCATGATAATATGTTGTTTAAAATGTTCTACACTTTTTAAAACTGTGATAAACTGTATGAGGGGGGAAAATGGCGTAGACACCGGCAAACCACGCCACAAAGCTTGCCAAGAGAACCCTATTGACCAAAACAAAAGGCAAAACAAAGGAGCAGGCTAGGTGATACAGGATGCTTAACACCACAGAGTGGAGGAAGGGGAGGGACAGGAAAGGGGGGGGGAGAAATGCAATGTTGCAAGGAACAATACTGCATAGGGACATGGAATGTGAGATCAATGAACCAAGGTAAACTGGAAGTGGTAAAAAATGAGATGGAAAGAATAAGCATTGACATCTTGGGCATCAGTGAGCTCAAATGGACAGGGATGGGTGAATTCAGCTCTGGAAACCATCATATCTACTATTGTGGACAAGAAAACCTTAGAAGAAATGGAGTAGCCATAATTGTCAATAAAAGAGTGAGAAAAGCAGTAATGGGATACAACCTCAAAAATGACAGAATGATGTCAGTCAGAATTCAAGGCAAACCCTTCAATGTCACTGTGATTCAAATATACGCACCAACCACTGGTGCAGATGAAGCCACAATGGACCAGTTCTATGAGGACCTAGAACACCTCATAGAACAGACACCAAGAAATGATGTCCAAATTATATTAGGAGACTGGAATGCCAAAGTAGGAAATCAAAAAGTGGAGGGAATAACAGGCAAATTTGGTCTTGGAACACAGAATGAAGCAGGGCAAAGATTGATAGAGTTCTGCCAAGAGAACGCACTGGTCATAGCAAACACTCTCTTCCAGCAACACAAGAGGCGACTTTACACATGGACATCACCAGATGGCCAACACCGAAACCAGATTGACTACATACTCTGCAGCCAAAGATGGAGAACCTCCATACAATCAGCAAAAACAAGACCCGGAGCAGACTGTGGCTCAGATCACAACCTACTGATCGCAAAATTCAGGTTAAGACTAAAGAAAATAGGGAAAACAAGGAGACCAGACAGATATCACCTAGAAAGTATCCCTAAAGAATACACGGTGGAGGTGATGAACAGATATAATGGCCTAGACTCAATAGACAGAGTGCCAGAAGAATTATGGACAGAGATAAGGGACATCATGCAGGAAGCAGCAAAGAAAACCATACCAAAAGAAAAGAAGCATAAGAAAGCAAAATGGTTGTCTGATGAGGCTCTTAAAATAGCAGAGGAAAGAAGGAATGCAAAAGTCAAAAGAGAAAAGAAAAAGTACAATTATTTGAACACAGAATTTCAAAGAAAAGCAAGGAGAGATAAGGAAAACTATCTAAAAGAACAGTGCAAAGAAATGGAGGAAAACAACAAAAGAGGCAGGACTAGAGATCTCTTCAGAAAAATTGGGGAAATAAAGGGAACATTTAAAGCAAAAATGACCATGATAAGGGACAAAGACGGAAAAGAGCTAGCTGATGCAGAAGAGATTAAGAAAAGATGGAAAGAGTACACAGAGGAACTCTACAAAAAGGACCTCAACACCCCTGATAACCACAATGATGAAAAAATTGAACTTGAGCCAGACATTCTGGAGAGCGAAGTTATAAAGGCCCTAAAGAGCACTGCAAACAACAAAGCTAGTGGAGATGATGGTATCCCAGTGGAATTTTTCAAAGCTCTAAAAGATGATGGTGTCAAATTACTACATTCAATATGCCAGCAAATTTGGAAAACAAAACAGTGGCCACAGGATTGGAAAAGATCAGTATACGTCCCAATCCCAAAAAAGGGCAATGCCAAAGAATGCTCAAATTATCGAACAATTGCACTCATCCCACACGCCAGCAAGGTGATGCTCAAGATAATACAGGATAGACTTCAGCAACATGTGGAGAGAGAACTACCAGAGGTGCAGGCCGGTTTCAGAAGAGGTAGGGGGACTAGAGACCATATTGCCAACATACGTTGGATCATGGAGAAAATAAAGGAATACCAGAAACAAGTTTACTTTTGTTTTATCGACTACACTAAGGCATTTGACTGTGTGGACCACAACAAGATGTGGCAAGTAATTAAAGAGATGGGAATACCAGAGCACCTCACATGTCTCCTGAGAAATCTGTACATGAACCAAGAAGCAACAGTTAGGACAGAACACGGAATTACAGAATGGTTTGGAATAGGAAAAGGAGTAAGACAAGGCTGCATTTTATCACCCTGTTTATTCAATCTATACACAGAGCACATAATGCGCAATGCAGGGATGGAGGAATCACAATATGGGATTAAAATTGCTGGGAGAAACATCAACAATCTGAGATATGCAGACGATACCACCCTAATGGCAGAAAGTGAGGAAGATCTAAGGAGCCTCTTGATTGGATTGAAGGAGGAGAGTGAAAAAGCTGGCCTGAGACTCAATATCAAGAAAACCAAGATAATGGCAACAGGCCCCATCAGTTCCTGGAAAATAGATGGGGAAGAAGTAGAAGCAGTGACAGATTTTACATTCCTTGGAGCAAAGATCACTGCAGATGGGGATTGCAGCCATGAAATAAAAAGGCGACTGATTCTTGGGAGACAAGCCATGAGAAACCTGGGGAACATAGTGAAAAGCAGAGATATCACATTGCAAACAAAAATTAGAATAGTCAAAGCAATGGTATTCCCAGTGGTAATGTATGGGTGTGAGAGCTGGACCATTAGGAAGGCTGAGCGCAGAAGAATAGATGCCTTTGAAATGTGGTGTTGGAGGAGAGTTTTGAGGGTACCCTGGACAGCGAGGAGAACAAATAGGTCAATCTTAGAAGAAATCAACCCTGACTGCTCATTGGAAGGTCTAATAGTAAAGACGAAGCTGAAGTACTTTGGACATCAAATGAGAAGGGAGGATTCGCTTGAGAAGGCCTTGATGTTGGGAAAGGTGGAGGGCAAAAGAAGAAGGGGGAGGCCAAAGATGAGATGGCTAGATGGGATTGTAGACACAATGGGTACAGAACTGGGAGTGCTGAGGGGGATGGTGGAGGACAGAGGCGCCTGGAGAACAATGGTCTATAGGGTCGCAAAGGGTCGGAATCGACTGTGCGACTGAACAACAACAAATAGAATTACCCTTAAGAAATAAACACTATGAACAACCAACCACAAATCACATACTGTATTTAGAAGATTAGAATCTCAGCATTTTGATTTGCTTGACTTGGTTTTGCTTAATTAACATCTGGCAGTGAATGTCTATTAGCTGAACTCTGCACATCTTTTCTGAATCCCATCAACAGACATTTCTGGCTGCAGTACTGCAATTATTCCAGGAAACTCACTGAAAGTAACACTCAAACAACTGTGTGGGAAAGCTAATTAAAGTATAAAAACCCTCTGGAGAGATGCTGCTTGGTTATACGATCAAATAGCACCACCATCTTCTTTTAGTTCTTCTTTTTGTATCTGTATTTATGATACATATCTTTTATAATGCAAAGACTCAATTGTATGTGTCATTAAGACACTCAATGCTGATAAAAAGAAATGAAAGGTTTTACTTGGTTTCGTCTATGTCAATTTGAATTAAGCAGAGTTTGAAGTTACTGTAATTTTAAGACCTCTGGAGGCGCAGTGGTTAAACTGTAGTACTGCAGCCAGAACATTGTAAATTCAATCCTGACCAGGATTCGATGATGACTCAGCCTTCCATCCTTCTGAGGTCAATAAAGCAAATCCCCAACATGCTGGAGATAAAATGCTAATTAACTTGTGAATTACCCAGAGTTTGCACTAAACGCTATGGGGCAGCATATAACTCTAATTGCTAGTGCTTATTTTTTGGCTCAGATCCCAGAATCACCTAGCCAGCACAATAAGTAGTCATGCTGGCTTGGGTGTTTTGGTAAGTAAAATGTAATAAAACAGATTTAGTTACCTGCAACACGTGTGCCATGTTTGTGTTCTTGCCAAAGCATATGGAGAACTACACTTGCAGCAAGTGCAAGCTGGTTGCACTACTAGAAGAGAAGGTCCAGCAGCTAGAGGCCCGCATATCTAACCACCAACAAATTAAGGAGCTTGAGCTGTTCTTGGACAGAGCGGAGCAGACTATGCTGGACAAAGAAGAGACAGGGCACAGTTCTGAGGGAGAAGGCCCTTCACTAACTCAGGAGGGAGATGTTTGGAGGAATGTGACTCAAAGGAGGAGAAGAGTAGGGGATCACTCTGAGAGTCTGAAATTACAGAATAAATTTGAGGCTCTTTCCCTCATCACACCTGATGAGGAACACACAGAGGAACAACTGGTTCCACCTGATGATCTCTCCTTCATCACACTTGATGAGATCCAGGAAGATAAACAACAGGAACAAACTGAGTTTCTCTCCCTTAATATGGTTGATGAGGTGCATGTAGATGAACAGATTGCAGGAGAGAGGCTCCTTGTACTAGGCGATTCAATAATTAGAAATACAGAGAAATGGATTTGTGATTGTTGTGTTCTAATGGTTTTACCTTCCACATGGATTACAATGTATCTGAACCAATGTAACCTTGCCTATAGTAACAATGTAACCTTCAGCTGTATCTCATGAACCCTGTAATAGGACGCGAGCTAATGACCACCAGCTGGCAGCAGCGAGCGTCCAAGCTCTCTTGGTCCAAACTCATCAAAGGCAACAGCGCGGGAAGTTTTCCCGCCACCACCTACACCTGGACAAGAAGGGCGTGACCACCAATGACGTCATGCAGATAGTAGCCAATGGGCTATCATGGAACCACGTTCAAATGTATTACTACTGTATATAAAGAGCTATCGATCCGCCATTACCTCATGTTCCCTCTGACCACCATGCAATAAACCTGAGTTAACCCAGCCCGAGGCTGTGTCCTGTGTCTTGGTTTTCATACACCAAATTGGCGACGAAGGTGGGATAATGGATCCCCAAGGAGCAGCCAGGGCACAGAACGGGTTCAACATCACCAAACCGCAAGACTGGGAGCTGTTTGAGATGGACTTCCAGGCGGCGCTGGTGGAACTCAAAGTCAAAGAAGACGATGAGGAGAGAAAGAGGGCCATCCTCACCAGAATGCTGGGGATGGATACCAAGCGAACGCTGGTGGGCATCATTGCACCGAAGAAGGTGAGCGAATTCAAAGCAGACGACATCATGAAGCTGCTGCGTGAGCGTTTCCGTCCCTCGAGGGCAATGTTTCCCGCTCGGAGCGCGTTTTGGAGGCGAGTCCAAGCGCCGGACGAGTCGGTTGAGGCATTCGTAACAGCCATGAGGATAGCCGCCGGCCCCTGCAGATGGGACGACCTAGAGACGGCCCTCAGGGACGGAGTGCTGTGTGGCCTGAAGGACAAGGAGGTGCAGCGCAGCTTGATGAACAAGGAGCCGCCACCTACGCTGGCAGAGGTCGTAGAGGCCGCGGAAGCCGCGGAGTCCACGAATGCTGGAGTGGACGAAATGCACCAGTGGCGTGAGTGGCGTCCTAGAGCCGGCAAAGCGGAGAATTCGGTGCACGGGAGGTCCGGACAGTCGGTGCACGCAACTCGACGGGCCTCAAAGTCGTCTACGGAAGGCAGCGACGGCGAGGAGGTCCAGAAGGTCCGAAAAGGGGGGCGCCGCTGCGATGGTTGCGGAGCGGCCCATGAGCGCGCGAGGTGCCCGTTCAGAAAGGCCGAGTGTTACACCTGCGGCCGTCGGGGGCACATCGCCAAGGCATGCAGAAAACGGAAGGAGGGCCGGAGGCAGTCGCAAGACCGTTCGACCAGGCCGGACCGTCCAGCGAGGTCCAAAGATGGCGCCCAGACCACGAGGAAGCAGGACGGCGTGGGCCGCGTCTCGGACAACAGCGAGGACGACGCTCCAGTGTTCAGCGTGTCCGCGGGACAGTCCCATTACTTCGTTGAGGTACTAGTACAAGGGGCCCCCATCAGAATGGAAATTGACTCGGGGTCCTCCTATTCGATAATTCCCCAGAAAGAGTTTTTGAAAATCGACCCCCACGTGCGGCCCAAACTTAAAACGTTGAGGTCCACGCTACGAGATGTACAGGGGAACAGCATTCCAGTGTTGGGGGTCGGGAAATTTCGGGTTAGTTTTAAGAGACATTCTGCGGAACTGCCCCTAGTTGTCCTTAAGGGGGGAAGTTGTAGCCTCCTAGGGACGCAGTGGTTTCAGCCCTTAGGCTTGTTCATAGGGGGAGTACATACAGTGGGGGTGGATCCAATACAAGCGGTGTGCGACGCGCATCCCGCCGTTTTTAAAAAAGGACTTGGGAAGTTCACGGGACCCCCTGTAGCCTTCGACCTAGACCCGGAGGTCCGCCCGATAAGACTCAAACCGCGCAGGGTGCCGTTCGCACTCAAGGACAAGATAGAGGCGGAACTGGACAAACTGGTGAGCCAGGGGATTCTTATTCCTGTTGATTCCGCGGAGTGGGAAACTCCAATTGTAACAGCTCTAAAGGCTAACGGGGAGGTGCGCATTTGCGCTGATTATAAGTGTACAATTAACAAGGCGATCCGCCCTAATGCATACCCGGTGCCGGTGGTCAGCCACCTTTTGGCCAGGCTGAATGGGGGAAAGTGTTTCGCTAAACTCGATTTGGCACAAGCCTATCAGCAACTCCCCGTAACTCCCGCCACGGCCGCGGCACAAACGATAGTCACACATAAAGGGGCGTTCCAGGTGTCGCGTTTACAGTTCGGCGTGAACTCGGCACCCGGCCTTTTTCAGTCACTTGTGGAACGCCTCCTGAAGGGGCTGGAGGGGGTGTTGCCTTATTTTGATGACGTATTGATAACAGGGGGGAGTGAGGCCGAACTGGCAAAGAGATTGGATAAAGTACTAACTGTGTTCGAGAAAGCGGGGCTGAGACTGAGGAAAGACAAATGTGTCTTCTTCGAAACTGAGGTCGAGTTTTTAGGGTTCCGGATCACACCCGAGGGCATTAAGCCATCCAAATCCAAAGTAGCGGCCATCAAGAAGGCCCCTCGCCCCACATCCAAAACCGAGTTACAGTCATTCCTGGGGCTCCTCAATTTTTACCATACATTCCTCCCGCGGAAGGCGTCCGTGGCCGAACCGCTCCATCGGTTGCTTAAGAAGGAGGAGACATGGATGTGGGGTGACGAGCACGAGAGGGCGTTCAGAGAACTAAAGCAGCTCTTAACATCTGAGGCAATCCTGACGCATTTCGACCCCAAACGGCCAGTGGTTTTAGTCTGTGATGCATCCCCGGTGGGGGTAGGGGCGGTGCTTTGCCACGTGTTGGATGACGGAAGGGAGGCCCCGGTAGCGTTTTATTCAAGGTCCCTGTCCCAAGCAGAGCGAAATTACGCACAAACCGACAGGGAGGCATTAGCGATAGTAGCGGGAACCAAAAAATTTCACGATTTTCTGTATGGCCGCCCGTTCAAAATCGTGACTGATCACAAGCCCCTGTTAGGGATTTTCACAGCAAGCAAGCCCACACCGCAGATCCTGTCCCCGAGAATGCTGCGATGGGCTATTTTTCTCAACGCATACCAACACGAGTTGGAGTACCGGCCCGGAAAGGAGATCAGCCATGCTGATGCACTTTCGAGATCTCCTTTGCCCTTGTCGGACGACCAAAAGGCAAGAGTTGAAAGAGACCGCCAGGTATTGCTAATTGAGGTTTTAGACGCACCCCCAATAGTACCAGCCGACATTGCTAGGGCGACAGGCAAGGACAGAACGCTGGAGAAAGTTAGCTCATGGGTACAGAAAGGGTGGCCGGCGTCGTCCCCAAGCACGGAATTCGACCCATTTTTTCGGAAAAAGCTAGAGTTGTCCCTAGAAAGGGGGTGCCTTTTGTGGGGCCAATGGGTGGTGGTCCCTACGTCCCTGCGGCCGAGGGTGCTCAAACTGCTGCACGTCAGCCACCCGGGCATCGTGCGTTCAAAGGCGTTGGCCCGGAGTTACTTCTGGTGGCCACAGCTGGACGCGGACATTGAGCACATGGTCGGCACTTGTGAGGCATGCCAGGGCTCCCGACCAGAGGCGGCCCGTCTTCCGCATAGGGAATGGGACACAGCAAGGGGGCCATGGTCCAGGGTGCACGTAGACTTCGCTGGCCCTTTCCGAGGAACAATGTTTCTCCTGGTGGTGGATGCATTCTCCAAGTGGTTGGAGGTTATCCCAGTAAAGAGTACGTCCTCCGCCACCACAATTAGCCAGTTAAGGAGGGTCTTTTCCACGTTCGGTTTACCCGACACTTTAGTCAGCGATAACGCTAGTTGTTTCACCTCCGCTGAATTCAAGGCATTCATGGAGGCAAACGCCATTCGGCATGTCACATCCGCACCGTTTCACCCCGCCACGAATGGCCAAGTGGAACGGCTGGTGCGAACGACAAAGGATGCGCTGCGGCGCATGGGCCCGGGGGACCTAAATCACCAAGTATGTCAGTTTTTGTTAGCGTATAGGGTGACCCCCTTAGCGTTAGGTTACTCGCCGGCAGAGCTGCTGATGCGGCGAAATCTGACCACGCTCCTGTCCAGGCTAGACCCGACGAGAGTCGAGGACAAAGGGAAAAACATAGGGTTGGCAGTCTCGAAAGGTTTCGCCGCCGGCGACCCGGTTCACTGCAGGAACTATGCCAGCGCAGGTCCAGCCTGGGTACCGGGGACGGTTGTAGAACAGACGGGGCCAGTGTCGGTGATGCACATGATAACCGTATGGTGACTTGCCTGCCAGGTGCAAAAGTTGCAGACATCACAAGAAATCTAGATAGATTGTTAGAGAGAACTGGGAAGGAGCCAGTTGTCATGGTACACGTTGGTACCAATGATGTTGGGAAGGCCAAGCGGTCTGTCCTGGAAGCCAAATTCAGGTTGTTAGGAAGAAGATTGAAGTCCCGGACTTCCAAGGTAGCATTTTCAGAAGTGCTGCCTGTCCCTCGCGCAGGACCTACCAGGCAGGCAGAGCTCAGAAGCCTCAATGCGTGGATGAGGCAGTGGTGTCGAGAGGAGGGCTTCAGATTTATCAGAAACTGGAGAACATTTTGGGACAAGCCAAATCTGTTCAGGAGGGATGGGTTGCATTTGAACCATGATGGGACCAGATTGCTGGCACTCAACATCAAAAAGGCTGCAGAGCAGCTTTTAAACTGATAACTGGGGGAAAGCCGACAGGAGCTGGGCAGCATCCGGTTCGGGAAAGTGTGTACTTGAGTAGTGAGGAGGATGCAAAATTTACTGAGCAGAGCGAGGAGCTAGTCACCAGCACTCTAGCAGAAGGATGCAAGAGGCAGTCTAACAATGCAACTGGACTCAAAAGACTGTATCAGGAAAGCATATATAAATGCTTGTATACAAATGCCAGAAGCCTCCGGAACAAAATAGGGGAGCTGGAATACTTAGCAATAGATAAGAATATTGATATTATTGGTATCACTGAAACCTGGTGGACGGATGATAACCAATGGGATACAGTTATCCCAGGCTACAAACTGTACAGGAAGGATAGGAAGGGGCAAACAGGAGGTGGTGTAGCCTTGTATGTCAAAGAAGTGATAAAATCGTATGAATTGGAATATCTAGGTGATTTGGAGTCACCATTAGAAGCTCTGTGGGTAAGAGTACCAGGCCACAAGGATGGTCTAACAGTAGGCATATACTATCGGCCTCTGACCCAAACTCTTGAGGGAGACTGGCAGTTGGAGAATGTTGTAAAGGAGGCATCCAAGAAGGGAAGCCTGGTTATAATGGGGGACTTCAATTACCCTCACATAGACTGGGTGAACTGTTGTTGAGCACATGATAAAGAGATAAAGTTCCTAGATATGCTAAATGATTGTTCCCTGGGACAGATGGTTGAAGACCCAACTAGAGGTACAAGAATCCTTGACTTGATCCTGAGTAGTACTCAGGATCTGGTGCAAGATGTTAATGTGACTGATCCAATAGGGAACAGTGACCACAACTCAATTATGTTTAACTTGATCATAGACTGCAAGTCACTGATAAAATCTAACACAGAGACCTTGTTGTTGTTCAGTCGCACAGTCGGTTCCGACCCTTTGCGACCCTATGGACCATTGTTCTCCAGGCACCTCTGTCCTCCACCATCCCCCTCAGCACTCCCAGTTCTGTGCCCGTTGTGTCTACAATACCATCTAGCCATCTCATCTTTGGCCTCCCCCTTCTTCTTTTGCCCTCCACCTTTCCCAACATCAGGGCCTTCTCAAGTGAATCCTCCCTTCTCATTTGATGTCCAAAATACTTTAGCTTCGTCTTTACTATTAGCCCTTCCAATGAGCAGTCAGTGTTGATTTCTTCTAAGATTGACCTATTTGTTCTCCTCGCTGTCCAGGGTAACCATCCTAAAAGATAGAATTAATAGGCACATAGAAGAGACCTTAAATTTTCAAAAAGGAAATTTCCCAAAGATGAGGAAACTAGTAAAAAAGAAACTGAAAGGGAAAATTGAGAGAGTCCAAACACTCCAAGAGGCATGGAGGCTGTTTACAAAAACAATAACAGAGGCCCAATTGGAATGCATACCCAAAAGGAAAAAGGGCACTGCCAAGTCCAAGAGGACTCCGATGTGGCTTACAGGAGCTGTTCGGGAAGTGATCAAGAGCAAGAAAAGCTCATTTAGAAGATGGAAGGCTTGTCCAAATGAGGACAGCAGGCAGAAACATAAATTCTGGCAGAACAAATGCAAGGCAACAATCAGGAAAGCAAAGCAAGACTTTGAGGCGCGTATAGCTAAAAATACTCAGAGAAATAACAAAGACTTCTTTAAGTACATTAGAAGTAAGAACCCAACTAGGAAGGCCATTGGACCATTAGATGACAATGGAAGGCAAGGGGTTATTAAAGAGGAAACAGAGATTGCAGAGAGACTCAATGAATTCTTTGCTTCAGTATTCACAGAAGAAGACAGAGACCACATGCCCAAAACAGAGCCTATCTTCGTAGGGAGGGAAACTGAAGAATTAAGCAAGATAGAAATAACCAGGGAGGAGGTCCTTGCATGTCTTGTTAAGCTAAACACTAACAAATCACCAGGACCAGATGGCATCCATCCACGAGTTCTCAGGGAACTTAAAGATGAAATTGCTGATCTCCTAGCCAAAATATATAATATTTCCCTCAAATCAGGCTTTGTGCCTGATGACTGGAAGGTAGCGAATGTAACACCAATTTTCAAAAAAGGATCCAGGGGTGATCCAGGAAATTACCAACCGGTCAGTTTGACATGTGTCCCAGGTAAAGTGATGGAAACCATCCTAAAAGATAGAATTAATAGGCACATAGAAGAGAAGGCGCTCCTAAAGGAGAGCCAACATGGCTTTTACAAGGGCAAATCATGCCTCACTAATCTGTTAGAATTTTTTGAGAGTGTCAACAAGCATGTGGATAAGGGGGATCCAGTTGACATTGTTTATCTGGACTTTCAGAAGGCTTTTGACAAGGTCCCACACCAAAGGCTCTTGAATAAACTTACCAGTCATGGAATAAAGGGACAGGTCTTGTCCTGGATCAGCAACTGGCTAAGGGACAGGAAACAGAGGGTAGCACTAAATGGACACTTTTCCAAGTGGAGGGAAGTAAAGAGTGGGGTCCCCCAAGGTTCAGTACTGGGACCCCTGCTTTTCAACCTCTTCATAAATGATCTAGAGCTAGGAGTAAAAAGCAAGGTAGCCAAATTTGCTGACGACACTAAATTATACAGGGTAGTGAAAACTGTGAGAGATTGTGAGGAGCTCCAGAGGGATCTCTCGACACTGGGGGAGTGGGCAAAACAGTGGCAAATGAGTTTCAACATTAGTAAGTGCAGAGTGATGCATGTTGGGGCAAAAAACCCCAATTACATTTATAAACTGATGGGGTCTGAACTCTCTGCGACAAACCAGGAAAGGGACCTTGGTGTCCTGGTGGACAACTCAATGAAGGTGTCAACCCAGTGTGCCTCAGCAGTGAAAAAAGCAAACTCAATGTTAGGGATCATTAGGAAGGGTATAGAAAATAAGTCAGCAAGTGTCATTTTGCCTCTTTATAAATCTATGGTGAGGCCCCATCTGGAATACTGTGTACAGTTCTGGTCGCCATACCTCCAGAAGGATATTATGGAGTTGGAAAAAGTACAGAGGAGGGCAACCAGAATGATTAGGGGACTGGAACACCTTCCTTACCATCTGAGGCTGCAACGGTTGGGCCTTTTCACTCTTGAACGACGGCGTCTAAGAGGTGACCTGATTGAAGTTTATAAAATCATGCACGGTGTGGACAAAGTAAATAAGGAAAAACTGTTTTCCCTATCGCACAACACTAGAACTAGGGGACACTCCATGAAACTTTTGGGTACTAGTTCTCAAACAAATAAGAGAAAGTACTCTTTCACCCAGAGGATTACTGGTCTATGGAACTCCCTGCCAGAAGAAGTGGTGACAGCTGTCAGTCTTGACAGCTTTAAGAAAGGATTAGACAAGTTCATGGAGGACAAGGGTATCAATGGCTATAATTATGGATACTTAAGGACAACCTCGGGGGTTGAAGAGATAGGCAGGATATCTCTCAATGCCATTTCCAGGGAATCTCAAGCAAGTGAAGGCATCTGCTTGGGAATACCCTGAAGGAAATGGTGAGCCACTGTGTGAGACAGAATGCTGGACTGGATGGGCTGTGGCCTGTTCCAGCAAGGCTGTTCTTATGTTCTTAGATTTTTAAAATTCTGGAAATATTTAAGTGCCTGACTATGCCATCAAAAGCCACAAGTTTTGCTCTGTTTATAAAACAGGTGAATTGATTTCTTTTTACTAACTGCGTGAAACTGTTACCAGAAAAATGGCTACTGGATACAATTGCAACTTCGGTTCGAATTGCTGGTGGAGCCCTTCTCCCAAGAAGGGGGAGGCGTTTATATTAGGCAAAATAAAAATGGTTTATTGAAGAGGAGTTTAAGCATCCCTGGTTAGGTGCCGGATAAAGCCCTATTCTCAACCTTTTGCCTAATCAAAGTTCCCCTAGTGAGCAGCTCTTTTTGGTTCCGATGTTTGCGTGCAAATGTGCAGAGAGCGCTCTCTGATGATAATTCCTATCAGGAGATTTTTATACCCTCCACCCAAGGGAATTCAACTAGTTCTACTACTAGCTAACAATTTTACAAAATAAAAGATTTACAATGGTGAACAAAAACCGGGCACCAGACTCTTTAGTTACATTAAAAGGTCAATCATATAGAGACAAAACAGGTCAATTATATAGAACAAAAGGTGATGGGTAGAGCAATTGCCCTGGAAATGACAGAGTTCATAGTTCAGCAAATGCAGGTTGTGACGTCTTTCAGGTGACACCCAATGGGCGCCAGGATTGTAATTTGGCACAAATCAAAAAGTCCAGATTTGAATCCAGGTTGCAAAAGGACCAATGACGAAGATGGGCATCCTTCAGACTCCCCTGAGGAGGAGCATTGCTTGAGGCTGTTGGCAAACATTCCATTCCCACCCAGCAATTAATCTATCCTGAGTCAACCCAAGCACTATCTACAATTGAATACAGGAGGGGTCCCAAAAACAATGAGCATGCCAGGTGCAAGAGTAAACAAAACAATACAACAGGTAAAGAGAGGAATCAAGGTGGCTTTTCTTGGGGCAAAATGTTAAGTGATGGCTTCCTGTATTTCAGCTCAATAGCCTTCCTGGATGCTTGCAGGAGGTAGGCTGAGGTGCAAGAAAAGATCCTGATTTGAGATACAAACAGAGGATGTTAAAATCAAATTTAAAATATTTTTAGAGTCTTTTTTTAGGGACATAATCTATACAGAGCAAAGGAAATATGCTATCTTGAATAGAACAGTTCCAGGCATTTGAAAACATTTTTATTAAGTTATCTAACATCCCAGGTATAACTGCCAATGAAATAATATTTATTAGGAGTGAAAGGGGCCAAGTCTGTTGTGTCAACCTTTGCAGTATATACCTTCAAGCGTGTGTGAATGGGTGCATGGTCAGAGTGGTGCTTGTGTACACATAAGACTAATCAATCCTAAACGTGGGTGGCAGAATAAAGTGAGTGAAATAAGTTTATTTGAGAGGAATAAAACAGAATAACTTTATTAAAAGGGGATAGAAAGATAGAAATAAAAGACTGGGGTGTGCATTTTCTGAAAATGGGGTTACAATACAAAGGTTGAATCCAATACGTCTGGTGCTTTTTGCTTCCAAAGTGGATTTTTTTTCTTTCCCACTTGGGGACTTCTAATTTTTCCATGCTGGAATGATTCAATCTGAATCCCCCCCCCCCTCTCCCTCCCTCCCATGTAGTTAGTTGGGTGGCGATAGAAATACGAAAAATAAAGAAATAAATCTGATCTACATGTAGATGGTGTTTTGGTGAGATAGGCAATTGGGGTTTAATGTTGAGGACTGGGAGAACCTACATTATTTTTTCTCCCCAGTGTTCTCTGATTTTTAAACAATTGTATTTGAGATTAGAACTAGAACAGCCTTTTATAACTGGATTTTATAACTTTTATAACTGGATCAGGAAAGTGAGCAGGAAAGTGGAAAGAGTTTTTTTAGAGAGAGAAAAGATATCACAAATGAAGAGAGAGATCCAAGGTGAAGGAAATGACCCCATCACTATGTGTATATGTGCGTGCTCGCACACACACATTCTAAGGCTCTGACTGTTTCCTCTCTGCCAGAAACTGGAAAGCCCAGAAGGGGCAAGGAGGAATGGGGTTGAACCTTCCACAGAAGTTCAGGTGGAGAGAAATATTAGCACTAGACTAGTCTTTCATCTTATTGCTGGGTCAGTAACTGAGTAAGTAGGAAATCCCTGAGTTGTGTGAGCATGCATTTCAAAGCCTAAATTGTTTTCCCTCTGTGGTGCATACCGTAAGATTCTTTGGCTGGTATTAATAAGATCATTAAGGAGGTTCTCTTTCATAGTTTTAATCATTTTTGCACAAACAAAATCAGCAAGACATAAAATCATAAAGGAACTGGCAAAGGTAGGAAGAAAGGACGGGCAGAAGGAAAGAAAGGGAGCTGTGAGCTGGAATGAGATTCACATACCATCCAGTACAAACAGCAAACTCATGAAACATTCTGCAATCCCTATGCAAACACTGATTCTGATTAAAAATGCATTACAGTGGTACCCCGAATAATAAATGCTTTGTATAACAAAACATTCGTATAATGAAGCATTTTTGCGCTATTGGCGATACCCCGCATAATGAATCCCCCCCTGTATACAGGGTATACCCCGTATAACAAACATTTCCCCCCGTTATATGGGGTATACCCCGTATAATGAAATTTTTTACGTTATGCGGGGTATCGCCAATAGTGATTCACATAACAAAAAAATACGTATAATGAAGAGTTCTGTGGAATGGAGCTTTTTCATTATATGAGGTTCTACTGTACTCTATAGGCTTTAAATCAAAGCCAAGCCAGATCACTCCGATTCGGCAATCCAATGTAGTCGCAGCCTACGATTATTCACTTTTGACAAGCCTTAAGTACAGTACCTGTATTAGGAAAAGGGACTTAGAATTAGAGCCAATGATCTATAATTGCATTATAAAAATTTACAAGCCCAGCCCAAGAAATTTTGCTGCTTGAGGCAGGGTGGCGAATGACATGCTTAACTCACCCTATAATGATCAATTTCCTGTTCTTTCATGGTGCTCAAAATCTGCTATCTGACTCACTCTGGGAAATAGTATGCCATCCTGGAAATGTCTTATCTTTTAAGAACTTGAAGAAGAGTATGGAGAATTGCAATTATAGTCATCATATTATATATTATATAGCCATTTAATGGTTGAAGTAGCAGTACTGTACCTGACAGTTATGTCAAAAGAAATATGTTAATCTTGAAGGTTCCACAAGACTCTTTGTGGTTTTTGCTGCAAGAGACCGTATAGCTTTCCTCTCCCAGAAAGTTATAATTTTGATTAGGACCCCTTGTTGGGTAGGCTTACGTCTGCCTATAGATATGTACAATGTAGCAGTAAAAGATGCAACAGTAAAATGAAAAACTAGTTTTATGAGACCCACTGTGTCATACAGCTTAGTGCAATTGACGTGAAGAGTAAATGGCTTTATATCTTCGCTAAGCCATTAATATCATTAAGTTCATTGCTCCAACCTATATGTCTTATCTAAATCTTAACACCTAGATGTAAAGCAAATCACAAGATAATCATTCATATCCAAGCACCTTAGAAACGAGCTTCCAGAATTCATTAGTATTCAAAAGTAAACAAGGCTACATTCAGTCCCAACATTTCAAGTAAGGCTTCTTCTTCTTCTGTGTCTAGGCCAGACGTGAAACTGTCAAAATGAAGGCACTCTTTGGTGAGTTTATTCTGGAGTTCCTTTTGCCTGACCTAGTGTGAGGAAGTTTACCCGGCAACACAAGGTTAATGTTACCAGGTTACATCTGATTGTGGGTCAAGAATACCACAATCTTCAAGGAGGCTCTTTCTCTGTTCCCCTCAAATTAGGCTGAATTAAATGGATCTGAACTTATTAATAAATGCTGGGGTGTGTCGTGATTCCATGTGGAATGACATTATTTTATTTTATTTACCAGTTAGTTAAGTAGGATTTTAGCTAAATATGCTAGCACTGCTTTTATTTTCTTTTTCTGAGTTATGTCACTTAGCCTAACTGAAGCCATTTTAGAAAGCACACTCCACCATTTTACCCATTTCTGGGAAAGCACCTCTTGTACTTTTCCCAAAGCTAAGCTCTGGGAACGGTACCAAATAGATGGTCCAATCTCAGATTGTGAGATGAGAACACTGATAGCCAGCCACCTGCTATCTTTGATGTATGCATGAAACTGTCACTTTGAGTGGTCAATTAAGACTTCTCAAGGACATTTTCCCATACAGAAAGGTATAAAAACCTGCCCAATTTCTTAAGAAAGAGTTACCTTTTGAAATGTACTGAGAGCCCATTTCGATTGCCATCCCGATGGGTCTCGCTCTGCAGTATCTCGCATGGGGCAGCCAAGGCCGCCACACTTTACTTTAGGCAAGTGGTAGCTTATAGCTTTTACTTTGTTTCTTTCATTTCAAATGTTTCAGCTTTATATTTGGTTTAGTTAGTAGTTATCTTTCTATATTCTGCATTTATTGGATCTTGCTATTTTCCCAATAAAAACCATAAAACAGACTTGGTTCGTCAAGTGCCCTCATTTTGCTCCTTTTGCAACCTGGGGCAAATTGAGGAGGGGGGACTATAACAATACTGTCTTATTCTACAAGGAGAATTGTGTCAACTTTGTGAGCTCTGTTAACCCGAAGAAATAACTTCACCTGGCATTCCGGAGACAGCGAATTGATGCTGAAAAGAAGGAAACAGAGGTTTTACCCCCACGCACCTTTCTGCACCATCAAGGCCATTAGTTCCTCCAGAAGCAAGATAAGGGTGATTCTTGCATCAGAAAGTAGCGTTCCATCCAAGGGGCCCTTGCAGTTTAATTTCCCCTGCGTAGTGAGTCCCCAATCACCATTTCTTTGCGAACCTATGAGCCAGACTATCTGGACCGAGCCTTCCTCAGCCAAGTCTTGAGGAAGCCACCCTTTCGGCCCACCAACCAAATCGGGGCCTCTGCCTTGGCCTGCCAAACCTCTAGCAGAGGGGGAGTGAAGCCTGCCTACAGGTGGAACGATTGCTGATGGGGAAGGGGGGGGGGAGTCTGCCGCAACTCAACCAAGGAGTTTTGTGGGACCAAAAATTCGAATACATTATAGCATGCATTTCCATGAATTCCAGCCCACTGCATATATCCCTTTAAATTAGGGATTCTCAACCTGTGGCCCATGGACCGGATGTGGCACATGGCACCATTTCATGTGCCCCCCTCCACCGCCTCCACCACACCAGGAAGTGCCATGTGGTGGAGGAAGGGCAAAATGGCCATTCGGCCCCCAAAGCTGTCTGAGGGAGCATGACCCGGCTCCCAGCTTTAAAGGTCGAGAACTCCTGCTTTAAATAATGCTTGCATACCATAGGAACCGTGTTGGCCTTTAAAGTGCCACAAGACTCTTCATTGTTGTTGCTTTGATAAGTAAAGGTAAATGTTTCCCTTGCTCGAAAGCCAGTCGTATCCAACTCCAGGGTGCAGTGTTCATCTCTGTTTCCAAGCTGAAGAGCCAGTGCTGTCTGCTTCTGCAGACGTTTCCGTGGTCATGTGGCAGGCATGACTAGACACCGGAGCGCACGGAACGCTTTGATACATTATAACTTATCAACCCTGCACTGTATCCTGCTTTTGAATATGCACTTTGATTGTAGTGTGGTGGATCTACTACATGTTACCAGTATAGTATGGTGGAACATAAGTTCCAGTTGAAACTGGCAGTAAATTCTAGTTTTACCGATGGCGTTCAGTAAAAACTGATTTTAGCTAGGAAAAACTAGTTTTAACTAAAAACTAGTTTCAACTGTAACACATACAACAGGAAGGACTTCTGTGGCTTAGTGGTTAAGATGCTGAGCTTGATGACCAGAAGGTTGGCAGCTCAGTAGTTCGAGACCTGAGTACTGCATGACAGAGTGAGTGCCCATCATCTGTGTCAGCTCCTGCCAACCTAGCAGTTCAAAAGCAAGAAATTGCAAGTAGATAGATAGGTACTGCTTCAGCAGGAAAGGTAACAGAATTCCATGCACTTCAGTGTCTAATCATGCCTGCTACAAAACCATGGAAACATCTGCAGATGCAGACAGCACTGACTCTTTGGCTGTAAATCTAGATGAGCCCCCTAGAGTTGGACATGACTGGCTTTTGAACAAGGGAGACCTTTACCTTTACTATGGTGGAACAGCTAAATCTTTTCTCATGGCGTTTTGATGGTAGGTTTGTAGTTGTTTTCAAAGAGGTAGATTTATTAGTCTGTCTCAGTGTTTAAACAGAAACAGATAACAAACTTTTTGTGACACTTCTAACACTAAACCACATATTCCCATCTAAGCATTCATTAATTACCACCCAGGTTACAGAAGGAAAAAAGAAACAGTAGTGCCATCTCTGACACTTGTCAGAGAGTAAATACTGTAAAACAAAACAAAAAGACAAAGAATGTTGTGGCACCTTGTTCCCTGAAAACTGGCATCCTTTTATGGGACCATTCACAGGCAGGGTTGAATCAGGAACAAACTCACAGACAAAGTGAGATGTTTACTTATGAATCAAATAAAGAAATAAAGTACCAAATAAGAAAAATAAGAAATCCAGTTAGATGGAGTTCACTTTATAAATGCAGAAGATTGCTTAAAAATACTTAGACATATGGAGTTACTCAGGAATAAAAATAAATGAAGAAGTTACTATAAATGAAAAGCTTACGTAAAGATAGAAATTACTTAAAGGTAAAGAAGTTACTTTGAAATAAACAATGTAGTTACTTAAAGAGGGAAGGCCTACTTAGAAATGAATGTACCTTAAAAGGAAAGAATAAAGAAAAGCAGAGAAAATTAGAAGCAGGGGAAAGGAAGAGAAGATTGCTTAGAAATCACATGCTTAAGATTTGCCTAAGGAAAAGAAAGAGATAGGGAGGAAAAGCTTTCTGGAGGTAGAGAAAGAGTGAGAAAGAGAGCGAGAGTCTCAAGAAACCCTTCCTTTATAGATGAAACAATTCAAAAAATCCAGGCAATTTCAGTTGGTCCAAACAGGATCACACGATAAATGAATGATGGGACATGTCCCCTCCTCCATCAAGTGATGCCCAAAATATCAGTAGCAAATGGCTAAACCCCCAAATTGCATAACCATAAATCTCAATACAGAAATCTACATAGCCCCCTGCCAAACAGCCCATTTCCTGAGATAGTGGTCTTTGATCTGTGGATGAAAGCAGTGTCACCTCCTTGTTAAATCCTCCATCCTGTCCCATGCATAAACAACTATCCTGATGTACTTCAAGTTTTAAAGAAAAAGAAACATTTTGGGTGTTCAGAAAATACAGAGTCATTTTACAATATTCTTCATGTGGCAGAAACAGCATTTTACAATTATTTTCATGTAGCAGAAACTAAATAGCTATTGCAAGTGTTACAATTAGAGATTTGAGTAAAACAAAAGGCTGGATAAGAAGCAACCATGGCAACAAATTGTCCATATCTGGATGATGGTAGTTGACTCCTTCTCTGACAACAATTCCTTGAGAGCACAGGGTATGGTAATTGATTTATCATTAGAGTTATGCTTTTATCAGAATTTATCAGCACTGTTCCTTGAAATGGTAAGATATAACATTCAGGTTTAGTAATCATGCACACAGAGAGGCAGGTTTTCATGAAAGTTACCTAATTTAAAAGAAATCACTCTAATGCCACTCTGAGCTTCAAGTTAAACAATAGCTCTTGGGCAGCCAGGACAGACAAATTAACATCTCAAAAGGCAGCTTCCAAGAAATCAGGCGCCTGGCTTATTGCCCATTAACTTTCAGCTCCACCTGAGTCAAGAGAAATTGGAAGTTTTAAGTAACTTTATTTAAGAATATAGAAATCAGACTAAGAGTGATATTATAATATTTCAAAATATTTTGCCTTCAAAATATCATGTTACAACCTTAAAGACTAACTCCTGTATTTTAATGTTAGCTTTTGTCTAAACATAAGATAGCTTGTTGTTCTCTGAATACCAAAGTCAAAGTTAGTAAAAGGATAACTATCATCAGAAAACTCACAAACTACAAATGGGGAATACAACCATCCATGTTGCACACATCAGCTTTGACCCTGAGCAGTATGGAGCGCATCCACACATGCAAAACAAGTTGATAATGCTGTGAATAAAGCCATGCATATAGTGACAGGATGCCTCAAACTTATGTTGTTGTTGTTCAGTCGCACAGGCGATTCCGACCCTTTGTGACCCCTGTCCTCCTGGCACCTCTGTCCTCCACCATCCTCCTCAACCCACCCAGCTCTGTGCCCATTGCGTCCACAATACCATCTAGCCATCTAATCTTTGGCCACCCCCTTCTTCTTTTGCCTTCCACCTTTCCCAGCATCAAGGCTTTCTCAAGTGAATCCTCTCTTCTCATTTGATATCCAAAGTACTTTAGCTTCATCTTTACTATTTGACCTTCTAGGGAACAGTATGCCACTTGAGAAAATATACTCTCTTGCTGCTATTGCTCCACCTGAGATGAGAGAAGTAGCAGAGGATTTTGAGAGAACTAAACAAGAGAATGACCCTTGACATCCTCTGAATGGATGTACAGTATGAGCCTCATGACTGCCGGCTCAGATCCAGGAAGAGATTTGGCAAGAACAAACATTCTTGAGGCTACACAAAAGCAAAATTGAAGATGGAGGAAGGAGCTCACTGGCCAAGGAATAAAATTAAAGGAGGATATGGCTGAGGTACTCAACCTCCTCTACATTACTTGGAGGACCCTGAACAGGCTGAGGGTTGGAGTCCCTAAAGGCAAGACCAACGTGTGTGTGTGTGTGTATGCCCTGAACAGGCTGAGGGTTGGAGTCCCTAAAGGCAAGACCAACGTGTGTGTGTGTGTGTGTGTGTGTGTGTGTGTGTGTGTGTGTGTGTGTGTGTGTGTGTGTGTGTGTGTGTGTGTGTGTGTGTGTGTGTGTACCCTGAACAGGCTGAGGGTTGGAGTCCCTAAAGGCAAGACCAACGTGTGTGTGTGTGTGTGTGTGTGTGTGTGTGTGTGTGTGTGTGTGTGTGTGTGTGTGTGTGTGTGTGTGTGTGTGTGTGTGTGTGTGTGTGTGTGTGTGTGTGTGTGTGTACACCCTGAACAGGCTGAGGGTTGGAGTCCCTAAAGGCAAGACCAACACGTGTGTGTACACCCTGAACAGGCTGAGGGTTGGAGTCCCTAAAGGCAAGACCAACGTGTGTGTGTGTGTGTGTGTGTGTGTGTGTGTGTGTGTGTGTGTGTGTGTGTGTGTGTACCCTGAACAGGCTGAGGGTTGGAGTCCCTAAAGGCAAGACCAACGTGTGTGTGTGTGTGTGTGTGTGTGTGTGTGTGTGTGTGTGTGTGTGTGTGTGTGTGTGTGTGTGTGTGTGTGTACACCCTGAACAGGCTGAGGGTTGGAGTCCCTAAAGGCAAGACCAACACGTGTGTGTGCACACGTGTGTGTGTTCGTTCGCGCGTGTGTGTGAAATGAGGACTTAAATTTGGCCAATGACAAAGCCAAGAAAGTGGCTTCATTTTGGCAGTCCAGGGTTTGATCGGGACACGAAAGAAGAAGAAGAATCCCAACTAGCTTCGGCTAAATCACATTAAATGAGATTTATTTCCAGGTATGAGTGCTCAAGCCCAAGTAAGAAAGACACAGCAGCCACAGAAGCTATTAGCAGCTGGCTAACGCTGGAAAACGCCTTCTCGGTCGCAGCCTCCACACACTACGCTTAAAAGATGACGTCGTCAACTCCTTAGTTGCCTTTAGTTCTTGGTCCGCCTTACACACACAGCCAGCTCTAACTGCCGACGGAGCCCCGCCCTAAGTCTCCGCTCCACGTTCTAGCCCAGAGCATGGCGTTGCGCGGGCTCCTCCTCCGCAGGATTTGCGCGCGCGCACTGTGACGTCACGAGACGCCCCCCAGCTCCCGGAACAAAGCATCTTCTGCTGTTGCACACAGAGGCGGCATGTGCGGGGGTTGTGTGAAAACGGAATACCCCTTTCGGGTAAGGTAGAGTGCGTGGCTCCATTTCGCGATAAGAGAGTGCGTGGTTCCATTTCGTCTTGAAGACCAGCCAGTTCTTGGCATTGCAGATAGAATAGAGGAGGAGGATTTTCAAATCTTTTCTCTCCCTCCCTCTCTCGTGGTCTCGGCTTTTGTTCCTTCCTCCTTACATGGCTTTGTTGTTCAGTTGCACAGTCGATTCCGACCCTTGGCGACCCCATGGACCTTTTTCCTCCAGGCTCCTCTGTCCTCCACTATCCTGCTCAGCCCGCCCAGCTCTGTGCCCATTGTGTCCACAATACCATCTAGCCATCTCATCTTTGGCCGTCCCCTTCTTCTCTTTCCCTCCACCTTTCCCAGCATCAAGGCCTTCTCAAGTGAGTCCTCCCTTCTCATTTGATGTCCAAAGTACTTTAGCTTCACCTTCACTATTTGTCCCTCCAATGAGCAGTCAGGGTTGATTTCTTCTAATATTGACCTATTTGTTCTCTTTTGCTGTCCAGGGGACTCTCGGGAAGTATACTTTATGGCCCTGAAGTTGCTAGCTTGTTGATACCAGCCCGAATGTGATCATTCATTGAAGTTAAATAAAACAAGCAGGAATATATGGGATGTATTTTTTAAAAAAGGCTTCCATTTCTAAATGTGCAGTTCTTTTAAAAAAATAAATAGTTACTAGCAGTGGCTCAAGTCGCTAAGATGCTGACTGGGAAGCGGAAGGTCAGCAGTTCGATTCCCGAGTACTGCAGGACGGAAATGAGCTCCCGTCTTCATCCCAGCTCCTGCCAACCTAGCAGTTCGAAAGCAAGAAATTGCAAGTAGATAAATAGGAACCACTTCGGTGGGAAGGTAACAGCGTTCCGTGCGCTCCGGTGTCTAGTCATGCCTGCCACATGACCACAGAAATGTCTGCAGAAGCAGTCAGCGCTGGCTCTTCGGCTTAGAAACAGATGAGCACTGCACCCTAGAGTCGGATACGACTGGCTTTCGAGCAAGGGAAACCTTTACCTTTACCTAGGAACTTCCAGTTGAACAGTAATTTCAGTGCTGTTTCTCTCCCCCCCCCCCCCCCCCAATCGTACAAGACTTATTCTAGGTAACACCAGGTTTTTATGTTTGTAAAAGAAGGCAAAGTGACAGGGTGTGTAATCATAAAGCAGAAAGTAACTAAACCAGATGTATTGAATCATATTGTAAATAATTTAGCGCAAGCAAAAATCCAGAAAGCTCCCAATGCAGAATTTAGATAATGTTCAATGTTGGGGTTTGCTGATGATAGATTGTTTTCATTTAGTAATAAATGAATGTAGTACTGTTTTATTAATTGGGTTGAAGGAGGAGAGTGCAAAAAGTGGGCTTGAGACTCAATATCAAGAAAACCAAGATAATGGCAACAGGTCCGATCAGTCCCTGGGAAATAGATGGGGAAGAAGTAGAAGCAGTAACAGATTTTACTTTCTTAGGATCCAAGATAATCACAGATGGTGACTGCAGCCATGAAATAAAACGGTGACTGATTCTTGGGAGATAAGCTATGAGAAACCTGGGGAACACAGTGAAAAGTTAGAGACATCACCTTACAAACAAAAATTCGTATAGTCAAAGCAAGGGTATTCCCGGTGGTAATGTATGGATGTGAGAGCTGGACCATTAGGAAAGCTGAGCGCAGAATAGATGCCTTTGAGATGTGGTGTTGGAGGAGAGTTTTGAGAGTCCCCTGGACAGCAAAGAGAACAAATAGGTCAATCTTAGAAGAACTCAAACCTGACTGGCACTGCTCATTGGAAGGTCAAATAGTAAAGAAGATGAAGTACTTTGGACATCAAATGAGAAGGGAGGATTCACTTGAGATGCTGGGAAAGGTGGAGGGAAAAAGAAGGAGGGGCGGCCAAAGAGGAGATGGCTAGATGGCATTGTAGACACAATGGGCACAGAGCTGGGCGGGTGGTGGAGGACAGAGGTGCCTGGAGGACAATGGTCCATAGGGTTGCAAAGGGTCGGAATCGACTGTGCGACTGAACAACAAAAGTACTGCATATCTAAATGTATTATAGTTTTTAATCTGATATTATTAGCCAGACAGGTGGGGAGAGGGAAATAGGCAGGAACTGCAGCTGAGATGTGTTTGTGTGTCTTTTAAACAACATCAAAAGCTTGTGGCTAGCTTGAAATTTGACTCGCATGAATTAAAAATCTGTCTTGTAATAACTCTTACATCACCTCCTTCAGCTGTGATGTGATACAACACTGCCATGGCTGGAATTTCCTGCTGTTTTCTAGAAGGCGGCTGTGCAATAATCTTAGGTTTTTGCCTCTATGTCAGGTTCCAGTGTAACACTTCCCCTTCCTTATTGCCATAGGATCCTGGGAAAGGCGGAAGTTAGGTTATAACATTTCAGAGAATAAACAAAACAAAAACGCTGTAGCACTTTGAAGACTAACTGTTATAGTTTAACGTTAGCTTTCGTGGATCAAGTCCACTTCATCAGACTTGATCCACGAAAGCTAACATTAAAATACAACAGTCTTCAAGAGTGTTACAGCATTTCTGCTTTGTTTTGTTTATTCTCTGATATGCTTAAAATACAGACTAACATGGCTAAAGGTAAAGGTAAAAGTTTCCCTTGCTGGAAAGCCAGTCGTATCCGACTCTAGGGTTCAGTGCTCATCTCTGTTTCAAAGCCGAAGAGGCAGCGCTGTCTGCTTCTTGCAGATGTTTCGTGGTCATGTGGCAGGCATGACTAGACACTGGAGCGCACGGAACGCTGTTTACCTTCCTACTGAAGTGGTCCCTATTTATCTACTTGCAATTTCTTGCTTTCCAACTGCTAGGTTGGCAGGAGCTGGGACAAAGACGGGAGCTCATTCCGTCCTGCAGTACTCGGGAATCAAACTGCTGACCTTCAGACTCCCAGTCAGCGTCATAGTAGTCCATGGCTACTACTTACCGGTAGTAATCCATGGCTACTATTCCAAAAAAAATATTGCGTATAACATTTGTGGGTGTTAATTATCACTACCCGCATGGTTGGTGTCAGCTTAAGGTTGGATGTTCACATAGGGCAGAAGTGGACCAATTTTGGTATCAAGTGTCACATGCCGCGGTAGATGGGACAATAGGTTTTGCATGGATAGACACACTCCAATTCCTTTACACTCTTTCCTTCCTAGCATCTGGCAAATTGAATACACACAGGGACTACAAAATACCTATACTGTACGTGATACACAAGAATTAGTGCATGATCATTTCTCTTTAGTAGATCTCATCCAAGCCACCCCATGGTTACTTTTTAAAGAGAGGAAAAACTTTTGGAACTCATGTATATATTGAACTTTAAATTAAGTTGGTATATGAAGTTTTTCATGCACTGGATACATGACAGTTTTTGTTCTGCCTGTTTCAGGGTAAAACCTGCTTGGAAAATGGATCCTATTTGATGAACTATGCAGGCTGCGTTGAATGCAAGAAGATAGATATTGTAATGATAATAAACAGAGTAAGAACAGAAGAAGAAGCAGTTGAAGATGAAGACTATGCAGAGGAAATTATTACTTATGATCGTAAGGAGTCTAAATTTGCCAGTATAATGGCCTTATTTTGGGCTTGGGAGGAACCATATTCCAGGCACTTGTGTTGCTTATAGTTGTCCAGATGTGCTTTCAGTGTTGAATATATATAACACGTGATATCTTGTTAGACAACAATGTGCAAGAGTTTAAGAATACTGTGTCTTCCTCAGACAAGCTAGGAGAATGCGAGAGAGGGAAACATAGATTTTATATTCCTTGTTGTCTTGTTGGAGAAGCAACACTAAAGACAGAGAAACGGACCTCATCACATAATACAGTAGAAGGTCAAACGTTTCTAACTTGGCAGCTCTCACTTAATCTGTGGGCTACCTGGAATGAACTGTAACATTGCTGCATTCTTTGATGAACTTGAGTGTTATTTTTTTGCAGCATCCCTGAGACAACCAGGCAGACAACAAGGACCACAGTTACACTTTCAGGAAGAACCAAAGTCATTTTGAAGAGACTTTAGTCATTTCACATGATGCAGGACTGGTGCAATTTTAAAAAGCATGCATTTATTTTAAAACTGCATTAGGCTTCTGTCCTGGCAAGCTAGTGCTGAGAGGCTTCCCAGCACCAGGCCAGGGCTTGACATATGTCAAAACGGAGCTCTCGGAGCATCCCCTCAGGCAAGAACAGCGGTGTTACCTTCCCACCGAAGTAGTACCTATTTATCTACTTGCAATTTCTTGCTTTCAAACTGCTAGGTTAGCAGAAGCTGGGAAAGAGACAGGAGCTCATTCCGTTGTGCTGTACTTGGGTCTCAAACTGTTGGCCTGCTGACCTTTCAGTCATCAAGTCCAGTGTCTTAACCTCTAAACCACTGCAATCCCTTACATCTGAAATGTGTAGTTCCTGCTAAAGACTTAAAATCCTGTGTTTCCCTTCAGCTTTGCTAATTTTTAGCATATTGCCTGATAAAAAGATAGTTATTTTTGAAAGCTTTCATACTTTTTGAGCTCTTTTTAGCTGGTGTATAAAAACAGGTTTTGTGCCTGCATAACTGCCTACCTACCCACCAGTGCCTTTGTTTATAATTTGGCTGTCCAGTCTTTTCAGACCAGAGTGGAGCTCTAGGAGTGCAGGGGCTTCAACGTTGTGTGCATATCTATGTCTATAAGGGATGTGTGCTTCTGATTATTTTATTTTTAAAAAAATATATATGAGAGTGGCCGGTTACTTGCATGAAACACCTCAAGGTCTTTTGATGGCAATACTAATCCCTTGTTGTAACTACATGACCAGATTCTCTTGTAGTTCTGTCTGCTGGTAGAAAGAAAACACATGCTCCTTTTGCTTTTTGGCTGGCTGCTGGGGAAATCTCGTCTTTACAGTTCCCTTAAGACTATCAGCCCTTGTTTCCTTTAGCTTCCAAAAATAGCTTTTGTCCTCATCTCTACTGAGATGTGTAGACACTTCCTATCTGATAAAAGCCAGGGAAATTGCTTAGAACTAATGCATTGCTGGGTGACTGTGGTGGCTTAGTGGTTTAAACACTGAACTTGATGACTGGAAGGTTGGCAGGTCAGCAGTTTGAGACCCGAGTACTGCACAATGGAGTGAGCTCCTGTCTCCCAGCTCCTGCCAACCTAGCAGTTCAAAAGCAAGAAATTGCAAATGTTGTTATATCCCAATTCCATCTGGTGGAACTCAGCTTATAGGATGATGAAAATTGTCCAGCAATACCTGGAGGGCCACAAGTTTTCCATTCCTTTTTTTATTTGAAGCGTGCTATGTAACAACAAAAGAGAAGGGGCATTTTCAGTGATGCTGCCCTAGTTTTGAAATATGTTTCTTGAGAAGCCATGTGTGATGCCTACCATACCAGGCTTTAGTTACGACTTTCTTTCTTATTCAAGTGTTTTAAATGAATATAACATTACGTTCTTACATTGTGATGATTTTTTTAAAAATCTGTTTGATGAAGAACAGTATAAATACATTTTAAACTGCTATATGAAAACTCTTGTCAACCAGTAGGTTAGGAGCAGCTATAACATTGTTAACTGGGATTTTGTTATTTTTCTGCTCCTTTACAAAAGGAGATTTAGAAGCCAAGTGTCAAACTATACTATTGCCCCTGCCAGTTTCTACGCATAGCCATCTCTACCTGATCTCCTAGCTTTGCCATTCCCACAACCTTTGTTATTGGTGCTATTGCTGATACATTAACTGTTGCTCATTAGAGCAGGCATTCGCAACCTACAGCCTATGTGCCTAATTTGGCCCATGAAGCTCAATCTGGTCTGCAGTGGCCACCCGGGCACTGCCAGAAGCCCCTCCCACTATCAGAAGTCAAAAAAAATGTCACTGTGGTGGTGATTGCTCTGTTATTTATTTATTTATTATTTTTTGCTTCTTGCACAGCCTTTGCCACTTCCAACAGCAGCGGGAGGGTTTGTGGAGCATATTCGCTCCATTTTGGGATTTTCCCTCCACTTCTCTGCTGCATTTCGGCACCTAAACTGCGGCTGTTGGCAACTTCTGGTGCCGGGCGGAGCTTACATCAGTGTCTGGGTTCCCAGCACGGAACCAGGAAGTCGCCAACCACTGCGGTTTAGGTGCAAGAATGCAGCAGAGAAGTATTTTTAAAAATCTCAAAATGGAGCAAATATGCTCCTCAAATCTGCTGCTGTGGGAAACTGGAGGTTGTGCAAAAAGCCAAAAAATATAGTGCAATTGCTGCCACCTCCAGCCCACACAGCTGAGTGTCAGGGACATGTCTGGCCTGTGGCAGGAAAACATTGTGAACCCCAACATTAGAGGGTCAATATCCATTGTCATTGTAGCTGATACATGTACAGCTTTTCTCCTTTTTTCCATTTCCGACAAGAAAAATAGTAGAAAGAAGGACAGTATTGGAAATGGGATATTCTGAGAGCAGAATTAGGACTATCTGAATATCCCATATAATCTTACCTTATTTGCTGTTGTGTAAGACACATCAGAGTATAAGACACACCTTGTTTTTATACACATTTTAAAGGGAAAAAATAATTTTCTACATTTTCCCATAAATTTCCACAATGATTTGTTATACAAATTTTAGAGTTATTTATAACTACAAAAATGTAACTAGGAAACACTGTAGTTAGGTATCTTTCAATCTTCATCCTCAAAACCCAGAAATTAATCTCTTGAAAGCCCCTTCACCTGGCTCAACTACCGCTAGTCGTCCAAAGGAGCCATCTCCCCTGCCGATCCCACCCTCCCTGGCTCCTGGCAGTCAGCGGCAGTGGGATCTTTGAGGAAAGGGGTTTCCAGAGGAACCCTCTTCCCCCACTGTTCCCACTGCCGCTGACCTCCAGGAGCCAGGGAGGGTGGGATCTGTGGGGAAGACGGCTCCTTTGGAAGCCCCTTTCCCCACCGATCCCACCGCTGCTGCTTACCGGGGGAGGGCAGGATCGGCAGGGGAAGAGGGCTCCTTTTGAAGTTGTCCTTCACCTGGCTCCAGCCGCCGTTGACCAACGTGACAAGACACACCCCATTTTCAAGTGTATTTTAAGGGGGGAAGTGCATCTTATATGTCAGCAAATACGGCCATTGCATGATTGATCTATAAGACTCTTCAGTTGGACTTCTATTGAATCAATGAATATCCTCATTGATTTGTACAACATACATTTCTAGCAGGACTGAAATATACATTGGAGTCAAATAATATTGCTTTTGGAATTGATCTGTTTTTCTAATTTATTTTGTTTCCAGATGTGTGTAAGAACTGTCACCACGTAATAGCCAAACATGAATATACATTCAGTGTAGTGGGTGATTATCAGGTAAACACCTTGTTAATATTAATTCATTTTCTGTAATCTGTTTGCATGTAGGTTTTGCTCTGTTTTAAATTTGTGGTTCAGCTGGCTCTCCTGTGCCGATGTATGTGGCAATAAAGACACAGCAGAACTTATTTTTGTGTAAATATGCTTAGCAGCTACTGCAACAGAAAATGTCTGTTACTTTGAAACAGTCTATGAGGGTTTTTGGCCAGACTGTGGTGATTATGCGTGTTCCAGGCAGTTGTTCAGAGTTCAATCGGAACCGAGGGAGCCTATTTTAACATTTTTCATTTATTAAGAATCTTGTAGTGCAGTGAGAGCTGCATTAAATAAGAATTTACTGAGTTTTTATTGAAGTGTTTTGGAGCATCCTGTCGAACAAAAACCTTTATGTATGTAAGAAAAGGTGGACTTCAGACTCTGTTTAACTGAAGACTCTAGATAACTTTGGACAAGTCATTGGTTTCTTACCTTGGGTATTGCCTGGAAAACAACTGTCAAAAGGATAAGATTTCAGCAAAAGGTCATCTTTACTAAGCAAACAAGGGCCTTATCATGTCTAAAGTGATTGTGCTTCCCGAATCTAAAGTTTTGGAAATAGAGGAATAAGCTGCAGGTAGACCATTGTCTGTTTCTACAGGATGTTAAGGTGGTTCATCTAATAAGGTGGGACTGGAGTACTGAGAAACACCCAAAACATTTAATGCCAGGATTCATGTCTGTAAAAGCTTATACTGTCTTAGTAAACTTCAAATACTTCTGATTGACATTGGTTTTGTCGGACTCATTTCAGTCAGGCTCTTTGTGGGCTTATTGGACTGAAATTACTTTTGTTGCCTTGCTGTGTGACATACACCACTGGATAAGGGAAATACAAGGTGTTTAGTTCTTCATCTCTTAGAAACTTCCAGAACTGTTACCTGTAATATCCAGGTGGACCACACAGCAGAAATAGGTATAGGAGAACTGTATTATATAGTTTCCACTTCTTCATGTTAGGGGGCACCCAAAACGCTATATGACACTATGGCCTTTGACATATGGTACATATTGGGATTCGTCCATATCTCATTTTGTTTTAACATCTGCATGAGTCTGCTGGGAAAGATCATATGAAGCTTTACTAGTGATATTCAGCTATATTATTTCTTGTCATTTAGAATCATACAAAGACTGAATTGGAAGGAGCCTTCTGACCATTAAGTCCAACCCCCTGCTTAATTCGATTTCGATTTTAATTTATACCCCATCCTCCTCAGCGCAGGCCGACTCAGAGCGGCTTACAACATATTTAAATAAAAATACAATATAGCAAAATCAGAATACAGTATAATAAGGCAAAATACAAAATACAATAAAGGGTCTAGTTACAAATTACATAGTCATACATTAATACAAAGTAAATATAAAATAATGCGACATACAAAACGAGACCAAGGCTCAAGGAACTCAGCATCGACAACAGCTATGGCAACAACAGAGTCCTTATGGCCACAAAAAACCAGCATAGGTGCTTCTACTCCCCCCGCCGACTCGGGGAAAGGAGCACAGTGCCTC
This sequence comes from Bradypodion ventrale, assembly GCA_035047345.1. Lineage (NCBI taxonomy): Eukaryota > Metazoa > Chordata > Lepidosauria > Squamata > Chamaeleonidae > Bradypodion > Bradypodion ventrale. The sequence goes on from JAWDJE010000001.1 coordinate 352,763,417, forward strand.
AGGCAGCAGGGGCAGACCACGGCAGTCCAATTGGCCCCGGGAGCAGCTGCAGCTGTAGAAGCGGCAGTTTTGTTCTTCACGCTGGCCTCGCACCCTCTCCGTGGGTGCGGGCAGTTGTCCTGGGGGAACTGCTGGGTGAGCGAAGCATACTCCATCCCTGGCGTTGGTGGCTCCAGCATCGGCTCTTTCAGTACTCCTGGGCTCTGCAGGTGCAGGCAGTTGTTCTGGGGGGGCGCAGGGCGAGCGAGGCATGTAGGAATCCAAATCAAAGCGGATCTGACATAGAGTTGTCAAATTTCTTCTTGAATGCCTCCAACATTGGAGTGCTCATTACCTCCTAATGTTATTGGTTCCATTGTCCTACTGCTCGACAACAGTTAAGAATTTTCCCCTGTTATTCGGCCTATATTTGACTTCCTGTAGTTTGAGCCCATTATTACATGTCTTGCACTCTGAGATGATCAAGAGCAGATCCTGCCCCTCCCTATATGACTATCTTTCAAGTACCGTATATACTTGAGTATAAGCTGACCCAAATATAAGCCGAGGTACCTAATTTTGACCTGAAAACCCAGGAAAATTGATTGACTCGGCTATAAGCCAAGGGTTGGAAATGCAGTAGCTGCTAGTGAGTTTCAGTAATCAAAATACCTGAAAATATGGTAAAATTAATTAAATTGTTGGCACATCTCAATCCGGCATGGTCTTGGAACCCTTGTGGTTGTTGACCCAAGTATAAGCCGGGTCCCCTTTTGGGGGCTCATTTTTGGGGCTAAAAAACTCAGCTTATACTTGAGTATATAGGGTATTTGAAATGTGCTATCATATTCCATCTCATTCTCCTTTTTTCAGGGCTAAAAATGTCCAGTTCTTTCAGTCTTTCCTCATAGGGTTTAGTTTTCAGACACCTGATCATCCTTGTTGCACTCCTCTAAACCTGTTTCAATTTCCTTCTTAAAGTACAGTGGAAAAGAAAATGCTTTAACTTTTTATAAGGGAACTTGAAAGATAATTCAGACATGTATGTGTGCATGTCTTCTTGAGGACTCTCTATTCAATTCTTCAAAGCTACAAATCAGTATGGAAACCCTCTCCATTCAGAAGTGTTTATTTTGAAGTGGGGCTAAAGCTTTTTTCTTTGTCCTGTACTTCATCTATGGTGAGGAAGGCATGGAAACATACAGCTTTGTGTTAACAGTTGCGCCAGATAATCTGTAATATCTGATGCTTCGAAGATAGCTCCAGAGGTTAGGATCTGATAATCTATACTTTTCAGTGAGCAGACTGGTTTCAGGGAAATTAAAAGTTTATGAAGCCAAAGGCAAATTCATATATACTGGCAGAGATGAGTGTGTGATTTGCGGTAGATTAGCAAAAGTTTTTGATGTTTAGTGGTTTAATAGTAGCAACAGTTTTTCCCAGTGAAAAAATGTTGAAAAGTGAGTTTTCGTGTGAAAACTTCACTATGCCTTGAATCTTTACATATGAAAGGTCTGTGAGATCAGTTCTGAAACTGAAAAAAAAAAATTGCGCCAATTATGTTGAGCACAGAGACATCCTGGCCCTGAATGCTAACAATAGACTCTCCCAACCTCATAATGTATTTTTTTTCCATTTAGCTCAGGTTCATGGATCTTGAAGTTTTAATCAAAACAGGAAGTAGATCCTTTTACTCTGAAGTCTGTTCAAAACTAGAGTCTTGATTATTGCTCTTCAGCTTATCAGTTGAGCAAAAGGGCAAGCTCATGACTGTCCTATGCTGAGTGAGAAAAGATAAAGCAGAAATTTGGGCCTCTGTTGACTCACACAACACGCCCAGTTGCTTCTGAATGCCTGAGAGAGATGGAGGTGTGATAGCATTTTCCCCTCATAGCTTTTCTGTTACCTTGTGGATTAGTTTACACCATACCTGTCAACCATCCCGATTTGGCCGGTATTACCCCGTAATTCGGCGCCGATTTGCGCCATTTCCCGACCCGCGCTGCCCAAACCCCGTAATTTGGCAGCGGGGGAAAGGAGGCACTGCCCAGCCCATCTGCGCAGGTCACATTGCACACATGCGTGGAAGGGCTCTACACTTCCGTACCTCCCTTCCACGCATGCGCAGAAGGCTACGCCGCCTGCATAGAAGGCTACGCAAGTGGCGTAGCCCTCCACGCGCATGCGTACAACACGACCTGCGCAGGTCACGTTGCACGCATGCGTGGAAAGGCTCTACACTTCCGTAGCTCCCTTCCACTCATGCGCAGAAGGCTACGCCGCCTGCGTAGAAGGCTACACAAGTGGTGTAGCCCTCCACGCGCATGCGTACAATGCGACCTTCGCAGACCCGGTCTGCGCAGGTCCCGGATTCGCAGGAGGTTGACAGGTATGGTTTACACTGACGAGCAGTTTTCTAAAGAATCAGTCAGGTTCAAAACTGTGTTCCAGAGGACACTTTCTAAGAGAATGGCCTCTTGAGACTCTTAACAGTCTTTCATTCAATAACTTGGACTTCTGTGACTCATTTCCAGTCAGAGTGCTCGTTTAATTTTCACACCCAAGCTGATGTTCTTGCACAGTTGCCTGTTTTTCTGTGCGTGGTACGTCTGATAACTGTCAGGAGCAGCTGCTGCAGTTTCCTCCTTCAGGAAATCTTTGTGAACAGACACACTGTGTTTACGTGGACACAATTTCAGCTATTGTCAGCACCTCCCCAAAGTCCACGACAGAAGTTTTAATGTGGAATGGAGAGTGATGAAGTTCCTATGTCAAGTCAGAGAGTCCTGGCTCTTTGTCAGAGTCTAGGATTAGAAGCACAGGGGCCAGAAGTCAGGGCAACCAAACTAAAAGTCAAATGGCAAACCCCATCCAAGCCCAAGACCAAAGTCAGAAATAGACAAGGAAACAAGGCTAGTCCAGTAGAGCAGATGTAGACCAAGCAGGCCAGGAATCAAACAAGCTGGATACGTTTATGGCTGGAGTAAGGCAGGAGGTTTAAACAGGCCAGAAGAAGTCAGGCAACCAAGGAAACAGCTGAAGTAGGATACCTCAAGAGCTGCAGCAAGGGCAGGAGTACCTTCAAGACTAGAAGAACACAGGAATTGGATCTGTGTAAAACATAATAGTTACTGAAGCAGTGGGAAACCCAATTCTTATAGAGCTCCTTCCCCAGGTTTCTCAGGTGGAGCTCATTCGGCTTCAGCAGCTGCAGGAGGCTGTTGCCTTTCTAGCAGCTGGAGCCTTGAAGCTGCCTCAGACCCTGACATTCTGTAGCCCAGAGACCACCTTCTGAAAGAGGAGGTCAGTGGCTGCTGTGTTGAGTTCCTGAAATGTATCGTTCATAAAGTAGACCATTGCCTTCTGTTCTTTGTGGCTTGGAGAGAAAGGTACAGTGGTACCTCATACAATGATTTTAATCTGTTCTATGGGGCTCGTTGTTGTACGAAAAAATTGCTATATGATACATGCATCGTATAGCGATTTTTCTTATGGGATGCATCGTACAACAATGTTTTGTTTTTTGCTAAGTGGTTTTTCACATTGACAAATTGTACGATTTTTTCCATAGGGAAAATTGTTATGCAGGATGCCATTTCCCCAAAAAAAGCCTAATTGTTATGCGATTTCGTCGCTATACAGGGCGATTGTTGTATCTTCAATAATTATGTGCCAAGAGAATTATATTCTGTGTTGTTGTTGTTGTTCAGTTGCACAGTCGATTCTGACCCTTTGCGACCCTATGGACCATTGTCCTCCAGGCGCCTCTGTCCTCCACCATCCTCCTCAACCCGCCCAGCTCTGTGCCCATTGCGTCCACAATACCATCTAGCCATCTCATCTTTGGCCACCCCCTTCTTCTTTTGCCTTCCACCTTTCCCAGCATCAAGGCTTTCTCAAATGTATCCTCTCTTCTCATTTGATGTCCAAAGTAATTCAGCTTCATCTTTACTATTTGAACTAATGAGCAGTCAGGGTTGATTTCTACTAAAATTGACCTATTTGTTCTCCTCGCTGTCCAGGGAACTCTCAAAACTCTCCTGCAATACCACATTTCAAAGGCATCTATTCTTCTGCGATCAGCTTTCCTAATGGTCCAACTCTCACAACCATACATTACTACCGGGAATACAATTGCTTTGACTATGCGAATTTTTGTTTGCAATGTGATGTCTCTAATTTTCACTATGTTCCCCAGGTTTCTCATAGCTTGCCTCCCAAGAATCAGTTGCCTTTTTATTTTGTGGCTGCAATTTATCTGTTCTAATTTAATTACCAATTATACTCCTAACTAAGCATAAAAATGATATTTTTAGAATTCTTTCTTTGTTAGGCATAATAAGGAATAAAACAACTGTGCAGGGCATTTTAGCTGGCCTTTTCCTCCACTTCTCCCACTGCCCACACATTTTCAAACCAGTTTGTGACTGTAAGGAGTAAAAAGATGAAATCTGAAATTTACCTCTCAGTCCAGCTTAAGTGAAAGGCAAACATATATTCTACATCCATAGCCTTGTTCCACTTTCCCAGTATGGCAGCTTACATGCCATCACTCTGTGTAGGTAACTACCGGAAATGCACTGTTAATGTTTTAGTAGAACTGAATGTTTACCCTTCCAAAAGCAATTTCCATCATGATTTGGATAGATTTGTCACGTTCTACTACATTACAGTGAAAAACAATGAAGCTTCTTGCCAAGTTTTTAGTACATGGACTAATGGTAGTCTTCAGTAACCTAAGGAATTTTGTTGTAGCTTTTAGAAAGATTCTAGATTTGTCTGGTTTGCAGCCAGTGTTATGGACACCAGTTTAATGTGCAGTTATTTGTCTACACAGCAAATAGAAGAAGTATCTTCTTCATAATTTAAGTGTGTTTTCTTTCTTGTTCCAGGAATATACTATGCTTTGCGTGCTGTGTGGGAGAGCAGGAGATTCGGTCAGCATCCTGCCAGATGACCCTAATTTGATGACACCAACATTCTGAAACATTTTTAAATCAAGTATTAATAAAGTATTGGTGTACCAAATCATGAAATAAGATATTTAAATGTGTTGCCTATGTACAGTGAGAGGGGGGCTACTTGTGGCTCTCCATGTATTGTTGATCTTCACAATTGGCTAAGCTGGCTAGGCTAATGGGAATTGCCTTCCAACAACAGCTGCTAAGCCATAGGTTTCCCACCCATGATGCAGAACACTAAATGATTTTTTTGGGGGTGGGGGGTGGGGTTGTTTGACAGACATCATTTTGGCTTACCAGCTAAACATTTGTCTCCTTGCTATCAGCTTTATTTCCATACTTACTTGGTTGTTCCGTACTTCACACATCTAGCTTGATTTGGCAGATCAAAGCATCATCCATGAGATTTTAGCGGGCTCTCACCATTGGGACGTCCTACTACTACCGTAGCAGGGTCCAATGGTGCATGGGAGACTGAAGCCTGTGTTTTCAATGCTGCTTTAGCCATTTTAAATACGGGGACATAGCTGGCTGGGCTCCTGTTGCAGTTGGCCATGTTAGAGCAATGCACTGGCCAGGTGCATTGCGTGAGTATCCAACCCCACTTAGCTGGCCTGCGGTTCCAGAATGGAGAACTGTCTAGCCAACACTTTTTTGGCCCTCTAGCCAACACCTTTTTGGCATGGTTGAACCTGCCAGGGAATACACCCCTGCCACCATAGCTGTCCGACGGTCAAAGCCACCTCTGCGCTATGTTGAAGCGTGAGGTGGGATTTGCCACCGCTCCCACCATAGTGGGAGAAATGTCTCCATTTTTACTCTAAGGTATCTGCGATTGCTAGAGGATAAGAGTAAGTCTTTCTGTCTTTTGCACCAGTGCAGAAAAAGTGAGTATGGTGCTTGCTTCTTCTGTTCACTAGAGTTTTCTGCATGCCAGAACACTTTTGGATTCTTCCATGGCACTTCTAGGAAGAAGGGTGGCTTGTTGAAAATGACAGGGCCTTGCAGAGGGACAGAAATAGCAGGCATTTCTCCAGCTGCTGCTGTCCTTCAGAGCTTCCTGCAAATGACAGAAGTCCTGACCTCTCAATCAAGCCCTTCAGAAGTATGAAATGCTGAAGTCCCATTTCTGGCTTCAATAAGGACAGGAACAGTGAGATAAACAGCTGTGCTGTTGTGAGCCACAGGACCAGGGGAAATACCTGAAATTCAAGCCACCCACCTGCAGAAGGCCTAGGGAACCATAGGCTCTGGGGCCACATCTGATTTTTAATGGTTCAACAGACAGCCCCAATCTGGCCCAATTTCTACCATGCTCCCTTCCTTATGCGATTATTATTTAGTGATCTTCCAACTCTCTCTCTCTCTCTCTCTCTCTCTCTGTGTGTGTGTGTGTGTGTGTGTTTCCCCCTTTCTATTCTGAAATGCCTTTTCTTGACATGTCTTGTAAGTTAGCTTATGGCAGTAAAGGCTTTGGGTTGAAATATGCTGATATTTTTTGTCTTCACTAGAATCCGTTCCTCACACCACCACCACACCCAATAATTTATCTAAAATTCAATTCATCCCCTATAAGATGTCTAAGTTAAAAGTTTGCCTGTCCATGATAGCCATAGGCTGCTCTGTCAACTTGGAGGTGGCACAAAAACTAGTTGCAAGAGACAATTACATCTGCATTAGTTGGAGGGCAGAATTGTTTGGCAATGCTGTCATTTAGTTTTGGTGAGAGGAGGGGAACAGAGGAGAGCAGCCTTTTTAATTCTGCACCTCCATCGAATTCGATTAATTGAGGTGCGGGATAAAAAAGGGGTAAATCCTTTAAGAATACCCCCTTTTCTCCACCCCAGATCCTCACCAGGTGGTGGGGTTGATGGGGGTATGGGAGAGGATCGTGTCTGACATTTTTATGGATTTTTGGGTTGATTTTGTATTTTTTTTAAATTATTTTTGGTCCGGTCAAGACCGGTTTTTTATTTTGCAATGCATTCCTAAGGGAAATTGTGCTTCATTTTATGAAAAAAGAAAGTTTTGAAAAAAAGTTAAGGAACAGACTTTTTCTGCAAGTATATATTACGTGCCACCCAGTCAGCACAATAGAATTTCTGGGCCCAGGCAGTGCAATAGGACAGACTCAGGGAACTACACAGAAATGCTCACTCACCAAAGTAATGAGCAACAACACAACAAAACAAGAGAACTTTGGGTTCAATCAACAACAACCAGCACTGATGCAGTCCACTATTGTGTCCTTAAAGTCTACCCCTGCAGATTGGTTCTCCCACCCACCCACAGAAGCAACAAAACAGTCCTTTTAAAACATGCACCAACATATACACCTTTAACAGAATAAGTACACAGTAACCTAACCAAATCTTTTTAGAAAATCTGTACAATGAGGGAGAATATCAAAATTAACAGCATTCCGTGCGCTCCGGTGTCTAGTCATGCCTGCCACATGACCACGGAAACGTCTGCAGAAGCAGACAGCGCTGGCTCTTCGGCTTAGAAGCAGAGATGAGCACTGCACCCTAGAGTCGGATACGACTGGCTTTCGAGCAAGGGAAACCTTTACCTCCCATCTTGCCAAACCTGATGCCTTCTCTCTCTTTTGAGTCTAGTAGGCAGCCCAGAAATTAGCAAAACATAATCCAAAGAAATAAGGAAATCTCAAAAACCCAAGGGAAAAATGGTGGCAAACAAAAGCATTCAGGATGGAGGCACAACTAGCAGGCAGGCAGCAATCCATGGTGGAGGGCAGCAGGAGTTTAGCACATGGCAATTCCCAAAGGAACAACTGAAGCAAAGAGCACTTGTAATTGAGTTCCAGACTCTCATTCAAAATTCTCGATCCCAGCAGACTTTCTGATTGGCTGCTAACCCCCCCCCCCCCCTTCTCCTCTCTGTTGGTTGAAATATTTATGAGGCAATTTCACAATGGGTGGAAGGAAATCATAAAGTTATATAAAAGAGGGAACATGAAGAACAACAAAGCTTTTGTGTACCCATCTTTCTTTTAAAAGCTGTCATCAATTACCAAAAGAACAAAAGAGAGGCTCTTTCATTTTGGGGCTATTTCATTTAGGCTCAAAAAGTCTGTCCATAATTGTGTCATCAAATCGCTGATTCACCATTTGCCATAGTACCTAAGCTATGACACATATTCTTTTCCCTCTAGTGCAGTGTTTCCCAACCTTTGGTTTTTGGACTTCAATTCCCAGAAGCTCACGTCAATTCCTCAAAGCACTGATCAGCCAATGTACTGACTTAGACTTCTGGGAATTGAGGTCCCCTTGTTGGGGCATGTGCCTCACATTGGGAACCGCTACTCTATTGGCTGAAATATTTTTTAACAACAAAATGTTTTGAAGGCCCCACCATACCTGTCAAGCGCAGCTCCGGAAAATACGGGACCTGCGCAGAAGGGTTATGCGGATATGCACATGCGCAGAAACTACTTTCCCTGCCAGTCAAATTATGGGATGGCGGGAAAGTGGAGGAAGCGTTGCGGAAATACGGGAAATCCCGGCCAATCCGGGATACTTGACAGGTATGGGCCCCACTGTAATAGGGGTTTCCTAAAAACACCTACAAGGCATTTGAGGAGAAATTTAAAATGCTTTTGGAGTATGGGAGTACTGGGGGCTCTGATGGTAAAATAGGCCCACATGTTTCTATCCCTGACTAGTGAGTATGAAACAGCCCATTGAAGCTATTGCTTCTTCATTAATGGGAAGAAAGTTTTGGCCTGTGATGCTCCACCATTGAACTCAATCACATGTAAATTAATTACCCTGAGCTACATCTCTTGTTTCTAAAGCTTTTGAGAATCAATAGCTCCTTTGGCAGAATTTAATATTACTTTCCCTGATCTAAATGGAGCTATTTTGTTGTTGCTTCATGTTAATTTGTTGTGCCTGCTATCTTAAAAGTTGTATATTGATCATACTTCCTGGCAAACGGGGCAAAATGGATTTCCTAATGAGGTTCATCAATTTTATTTTATATTTTAAGCTATATGGTTTCCCCGTGCCCGGTTGGGCATGGGATGGCCGGGTAGAGGCCTCTTGAGTGAGAAGGCTCCTAGCGGTGGCCTCTGTGGGCAGCCATATCAAGGGGGGTGAATAAATTATAGGGCTATAGGGTTTGATTCACCCAATTAACATGACCTGACCAGCGATTCTACCAAGATAGCATTTCGCTGATCCCAGTTATCTATCAGAGTGATTCAATCATCTCCGAGACATAGTAATCTCCGGCACAAATAGGGCCATGTTGACCCAGCTACTAATCCCAACACAATGGTGTTGCCCCTGTCAATGTTTGCCCCTGCTAATCAACTTCCCCTGAAGAGTTTCCCCAATTAACCTGAGCAAATAGGTGATGTGATTCTCTGTCAGATGACCATTCCTACCATGGGCAGCCTTCTGCATAATATATATTGATGGTTTTCCCTCAATAAACTACTGGTCTTCACTCCATCTTGCCTCGTGTCGCTCCTTTGACCAGTCTCCTCCGGGATCCTAAGGGCCTCCTCACGGCCCAATTCCTACATCTGGTGACCCGAGACGTGATTCTACTCGTGAGTAAGGGACCCCGGAGAGGTCTACTCGTGAGTAGCGATCCACGCGGCCAGGTTCTGCGCCAGAACCTTGTCCCATCATCCTGGAGGACAGCACAGCACTCCGGCCGGCAGCCAGCCGATCGGAGGAGTGGCCTGTGGCGAGGCATTCCAGAGAGACATTCCTACAGCTTGCTCCAGCTTTCGAGGAGGTTGCCATAGAGGGAAACGCGTTCCGCTCAGGGCAGGCTGTGAGCCCCTGACAGCGCAGAGGCCGCCGAGGGCCCGTGGCAGAAGGTCCACGCTCCGACAGCTACCCCAGACACTCGTCGCCAGAACTATTGCCTGTAAAAGGACGCGTCGACTCTCGGCCCGAGAAGGAAACTTCGGAGGACCCATCACAGGTAATATGGGGACTTGCTCTCATAGACCAAGTCCGTCCGCTAGCCAAAGAACTCGTGAGGAAGAGTTCAGAATCCTGGCCAGGGTTTTTAAGTTGCGATTTCACAGCGGAGAGCTAGCGAGACTTTTGGCGTACCTCAGGGGACACTGCCTACTTTACCCAGAAGTAGGTACGTTAACCCTGAAGCTCTGGGATCAGATAGGAGACTGCATCCAGCAACCCCCCAAAGCTCCAGGCAAGGTAGTCAGTACCTGGAGCAAATGTAGGAAACTCTCAGCAGGAGTGGACCCAGTCCGGATAGAGACCCAGAAAACCCCAGCGCAGTCAGAACCATCAGCCCCAAGAAGTCTCTATTCGTCATTTCAGCTTAAGCAGGGCAGTATAGGGAGCATTCCCTCAGTGACAGCTGCAGACGTCACTGAAGGAATTCATGGTATGAGAGGCCTTGGCGCTTCTCGGACAGTTAAAAGTTCCCTGCAAAGAAAGAGCTCCATTCAGCGCATGGGTAAGGAAGATCCATTCTCGGGGAAATTGCCAGTGGCACAATTAGCTAGCGCCCAACTGCTGTGCTCAGCCCATCTGAAGGCAGACACACGTTCAGGCAGGGCTGCTCAGCGCCCACTGCTCACGGAAACCTGCACGGCCCCTGGCCACGCAGGGCTCCAGAGCAGACCCATTTCCACACTCAGGCGCAGAGCAGTGCCAAAACCCCAAGGCGCCTGCTTCCAGTGTGATAAAATGAGACACCTTAGAAGAGAATGCCAATCTAGACCAGGCAGATCTTCAAAAGGTTGTCTTAATGCCAAATGGCCACCCTGGCATGCATCTGGCCCAGGCTAGAAAGGAGGCAGCCATCGCCCTGGCCATGCCAGAAGAACCATCCCAGCAATAGTACCCCGAGTTCCCCCAGGGCACAGGCAGAATCTACTTGTCTCACCTTGGGAGTAGCCCAGAGAAACTTGTCCCTAAGTAAAAGCACCCAGATGGCTGTAAATAGCCAGCTGTGTATTAGCCATCTCCTCATGTGTAGTATAGAACGCTGCAGATCAGGGGAGGAATGTGTGAATGCGTAAATAGATGTGTGTATGTGTGGTGCACCACTGAATGTATGTCTGCAAGAACTGCGTATGATTGCAAAAGCCTTGTCTCTATGACCACAGTATGACTGAAAAAGTGTTCCTTGTGTGTAACTGCGTGGTAATGTCACTGTGAAATATGTGTTAAAACAGTTTGCACTCTGCTCATGGGCAGGAGCTATTTAAAGTTTGAGGAAGCATGATGAGCAAACCCCTTTGCCTTGCCTGCTTAGCAGCCTAGGCAGGAGAGGGGGGGGGGGATGGGGCAGGGTGGTTCCTCCCCCTTCCCTTGAGACTCTTCTCTTTGTCAAAGGATTAAGCCTCTCTTAGAAACCGGTTTTGCAATCAGGAAAACAGATTTTTTCTTTTCAGAAGCGCGATCTGAAAACTAAAAATCACTTCTATGAGTTTTCCTCACTGTATCATAAGCTATGGGGCCCCTCCCTACGTCTGTGTTCCTCAAAACTCCATCTCTGTGTTTTAAGGTTTTTTTAATATCTCTTAGCGTCTTGGAGTAACGTATCTCACCAGGAGTGAGAGAATTGCATTGTCTTTATGTGTGTACCGTGTTATAATCTTGTAACCTCGGTTCTCAACCTTAAAGTCAGGGGCCAAATTCCGGGGCCTCAGGCAGCTCTGGGGTTCAGACAGTCATCCTGCCCTTCCTTCACCGCACAGCCCTTCTTGGCTTGGCGGGGGGAGTGGCAGAGCAACATGGGCCACATCTGGCCCACATCTGGCCGCAGGTTGAGAATCGTTCTAACTCTCCTTCATTCTCTTAAGGAAGACACTGTTCTGGTATTCTGTGCAAAGTAACTCGCTCATTGTACCCCTTTCACAGGAAAAGGCACGCAAACATTCTTGCGCTCTGTATATTCAGAAAATGCTTACCTTTTTACAGGAACAAAACTAACCAATTTGTTTCCTTCTAAGTCTTAAAATTGTTTCCTTTCACAGGCTCCAAGAGTAATTACTGAGAGGGATTTTCTTAACAGGAGGATCCCAGCCAGTTGCCATGGTTACCTGACCTTATCTGATTTCGTTATGATAAGAGTTGTTGCATTCTCATTGTGCTAACTTCTGACTTGTCTTTCCTCCTTTTCTCCATTCGCCAGTGGAACTCCCTGCTGGGAATGCTAAACCTGTTGTCTTTTCATTTTTTGTGTATTATTTCCTTACAGCTGGCACGTCATAGTTGGCTTGTCTTTAATAAGTATGGCACCTGGCCCACAGCACCCTCTCTAGTGGGCAGACACATTTCGCAAACTCCAGGGCACAGAGGAAGGATTAGTCCCTGAGCTCCTGAGAATGTGCAGAGTGCCACTCATTAGTCAGGACAGCCTAGGACCATTTTAAGAGTGCAGTCAGGTCACACCCTCAATCGAATACAGGCATTTTTAGGCCACCCCTTCCCTCTTTGCTGCTAGTCTAAGCACAGGCAAAAGGCTAAGCCAGCATCTGGCACCCTTCTCACAGGAGCACCAAAATCGCTCCAGTGAAAGTGTGCACGCACACCATGAATGGATGTGCGCAGGGGGGCCTTCTTGAGAAATTTACCCAAGGGAAGCCTGGCGCTTCATGCGCCAAGGTTTGCCATAAGACCCCAGACTCGTCTCACTTCTAGCAGACAGTCACCTTGTGTGGATGAATGTCACTGGTTCCCCTTTGGGGGGGGCTAGGACAGTTTTCACTTATGGGGGTCGAACATATTAGGTTCTTCCCTGGCAAGAGGACCAAGCTTGGCGCACGCTCCTGACTCTTCCGCAAGCGGGCAGAGTTGGCAGCCATGGACCTTGCTTTGCGCACCTTTGCCAAAGAACGCTTCAACATAATTGCTGACAGCCAGTTTCCTAGGAATTTGCTTCACAGTCTACCAGAAGCATACATCACTCCCGCGATAGACAACAATTTGCTAAGTTTGTTCTTCACTACTCCACTTCAGAGTCATGCATTCCTTCTTCAGAATGCCAAGCACTCGCAAGGCAGTTCAACCTGCCACTTTCTCAAGCCCAAGGCATGGTTCGCTCTTGCCAGCATTGTGCAGGGGCCCTCGTGGGGGGGTCAACCCACGAGGGACAGAGGCCATCCAGGTGTGGCAAATGGACGTCACACATCCCCACATTTTGGCAAATGGCAGTACATGGACGTTTGCATTAATACCTTCCCACAGTTTGTTTGGGCAACAGCACAGAAGGGAGAAACGGCTCCCCATGTGGAGCAGCATCTCCTTTCCCACTGCCAAGGGCTAACCTCGGCACCCGAAGTCAGATGACGCCCCAGCTTATAGCTCCAGGCAGCTGGCCACCTTCAGGGCCACCTGGGATATTAAGCTCACTTTTGGCGTTCCTTACAATCCGCAGGGGCAAGCGATTGTGGAACGGGTCTATCGGACGCTTCAGTCCTACGTTGACAAACAAACAGAAAGGGGGGGAAACCACGTCCCATAGTTGCACAGCATTGCTATCCTATAAGTGCAAAAACCAACTAACTCTTTCAGAATTTTTATCTCCCAAACAAGTCTCTTCCCCATGCAGGTCCCAGAGGCCAGAATCGGACCCGGATGATTGCAAAAAGCAGCACCAGTCACTGCCTTGGATGTCATCAGCTGTCCGTCTTCCTTTATGACTTACATCTCCAAAGACATTTCTATGGCATACTCAGTGCTACTTCTGAGGATCATGCTTTTCCCCAAAACAAGACTCTTCCAAACTCAAGTTACACAGGGAACCCCACCAAGAAGGGAAGCTTCACCTCCGGAAAAGCTGCTGAATGTCTTTTCTTGCTATTATTATCTGTAGTTGCTACTATTTATGCATGCCTTGTACAATGCTCCAGTTGGGATTTGCAAGGGACACTTGAATTTCTGCATATTGTTAATGACGGCCAGCTTCCGCCAAAGGAAGCCAGACCGGCCCATGTTTTGCATCGGCCCATTGCTTGGAAAGATTGAGTACCCGGTAGCTGGTAATCCCCAGTTAGTTTCACACCTCCCCATAGGTGCTAGAAAGACATTTGCACAATGCCAGAAGCTGCAGAGATAGCTTAGAATCTCCCCAGGTCATGGTAAGAGATCAATGACACATCTCATTATCTTGCCTTGCTACAGGAAGCAGTCTGAATTCAGACCCACAGCCCTGTAAAACCAGGCGGCAGTCAGTATATTTCAGTGTGCCAGGCTTCGCCATAGGCAACGCTCGGAGAATTGGCCAATTGGCTTGCGGAGTAGCAAAAGCCATTGACCATACCTCCTCAGCAATAGCGCTGCTCAGCCAGGAGCAGACAGAGCTTCGCCATGCCATACTGGATAATCAAGCAGCTATCGATCATCCCCTGTGGTCACATCATTTGGGCTGCAAGTCTGTCCATGGCATGTGTTGCTTAAATCTCACAGGCAATACCCACAAGATACAGAGCCAGCTCACAGACCTCCTCACCCCAGTTAGGGACATCAAGGAGGATTCTTCATGGGGGTGGCAGGACTCCCTGTGGTTGTGGTTCCCATGGGGCTGGCTTCAGACGACACTCAAAGTGATTGTGGGGGTGGTAATACTGGGCACAACAGTGTGTTGTTTCATGCAATGTATTCCCTCACTGCCATCGAGATGTCCCCCATGGTGGGAACCCCAAAGCACCATCAGCTGATGACCGCTTCTGCGCAGGGTCGCTGGTCAGGTTCTTAATATAAATAAATAAGGGGAGATATGGTTTCCCCGTCCCCGGTTGGGCATGGGATGGCCGGGTAGAGGCCTCTTGAGTGAGAAGGCTCCTAGCGGTGGCCTCTGTGGGCAGCCATATCAAGGGGGGTGAATAAATTATAGGGCTATAGGGTTTGATTCACCCAATTAACATGACCTGACCAGCGATTCTACCAAGATAGCATTTCGCTGATCCCAGTTATCTATCAGAGTGATTCAATCATCTCCGAGACATAGTAATCTCCGGCACAAATAGGGCCATGTTGACCCAGCTACTAATCCCAACACAATGGTGTTGCCCCTGTCAATGTTTGCCCCTGCTAATCAACTTCCCCTGAAGAGTTTCCCCAATTAACCTGAGCAAATAGGTGATGTGATTCTCTGTCAGATGACCATTCCTACCATGGGCAGCCTTCTGCATAATATATATTGATGGTTTTCCCTCAATAAACTACTGGTCTTCACTCCATCTTGCCTCGTGTCGCTCCTTTGACCAGTCTCCTCCGGGATCCTAAGGGCCTCCTCACGGCCCAATTCCTACAAAGCTAAAAGGCAGCCCACTAAGACCTGGACTTCTGCCTCAATCCATTAGACATGTGTTTCTTTCCTTTTTGCTCTTTAGCTTTCAAGGAAATTGTTCCGTGGCAGCAAATCAAACGTTACGAAGAAGGGTCTCAGACTACTTTAGGCTTGGCGGCGCTAAATGTGATGTGTCAATAATGGGAAATGGATTTGGTGGTCTGAAGTGCATATGAAGAAAACTTCAGCAGTCATTTCATTTAGGGATTCTCAACCTGTGGCCTGTGGGCTGGAAGTGGCCAACGGTGCCATTTCATGTGACCCCCAATGCCTCCCCCATTCCCTGGAAGTGCGATGTGGTGGAGGAAGGGTAAAATGGCCATCCAGCCACCGAAGCTGTATGAGGGAGTGTGACCCGGCACCTGGCTTAAAAAGGTTAAGAACTCCTGGAATAGTGCAAGGAGCTCATGGGAAGACCTGAGCCATGTTGCCTTCAGTAGAACCCTTCCATACCTTTTCCCACAGACTTGCAACACACTGGGTGTCTTTATGTTTGATTCATACATTCAGATACTGTATGTCTAAAGAGAAGTGAGTTCCCCAAGGGCATACAGTTTGGCAGTGGCAAAAGCAGGAGGCTGCTGAATTTCCTTGTCAGCCATTTCTATAAAGATTTGGGCTGTGTTTTTAATGAGAGTCGTGTTGCATTGAACAACTTGACCCAGTTTGGAAAAGCTGACTCTTCTGTCTACTGCATGCTAATATAAATGCCTACCTGCAAGTGTGGAAAGGGAACCATTAACGCAGAATAGCGATAGCCTATTTGGGAACATCTGTGTTTGTTGTTGTGGTTCCTTTGCTGTCACAACCAACGCTCTGTCATCTTTAAGGAGACAGGATGATAAAGAACTGCTGTTGCAGTGGCGGTACAACTCCCATGGCTCCAAGATGCAGATACGTTGACTAAAGAGTATAATGGAATGAAAATAGAACTGTCAGGTATCGGGCATAAGACAGCTATGGTGGAGCTGGATGTTATTTGAATGCATTCTTATACCCAGCAGCTGGAGAATTTTCTGCCCTTGGTTCTGTTCCTAATCCTGTCCTGAAGGAAGGCAGCAATATTCCATCTAGACAAGCAGCTTTGCCCTTCTTTTACACATGCAGGGGCCCTGCCTTATGTGCTGACCTGCTAGTGCCCTCCTGTTTATCTGGGTGGCTTGGGGAGTGATTCAGCACAGCCGTCAGATGTTTTACCTGTACAGCCAGCCCTCCCTTGCCAGCCGCATGGTGTGCTGCAGTCTGACACTGTCAGATGAAGAGGGGATGATAAACAGAACTGCAGGATTTTCATCTGTTGGTAATGTAAGCAGACCTCAGCTCTTACATCCTCTCTTCCCCTGTGATGAAACATAAACAGCGTGTGTGATTGTCTCTGCACATCTCTTGAACTGTGTATAACAGGAGACTGGCCAGATGCATTGAGTCTACTAACGCATCAGCCCTTCCCTGCTAGTTAAAAACGAGGCGTTAGGAGAGCTTGCCATTCAAAAACATTTAGAGGGTTTTTCTTCTTCTGTGTCTAGGCCAGGAGTGAAATTGCCAAAATGAAGCCATCGTTGGTGAATTCACTTCTGCAGTTCCTTTTGCCTGGCCCAGTGTGAGAAAGATTAGCCAGCAACACGAGGTTGCCGTGACTAGGGTACACCCGATTGTGGCTCAAAAATACCACAGTCTTCGAGGAGGCTTCTTCTGTGCACCCAATTTAGAGAGTCACAGTTGCCCAGTGCTGGAGCAGAAGGATGTAATAGATTGCAACAGATTCTTCAGAGGTTGTGGTGTGAACTATGGATTCCCCGTGCCCCACAGGGCACGGAATAGACCAGAGACCACTGCGGTGAGACAGGCTCCCGGCCAGTGGGCTCACCGGTCGTCAAATTAAGGGGGGTGAATAAAAGTATAGGGCTTGATTCACCCAATTAAGGTGACCTGACCCGCGACTCTGCCGAGTAAGCAGATAGCTGATTCATGCATTCTATTAACCATAATGACTCATCTCCCGGTTTGGGGAAATCCCTGGTGCAAATAAGCCATGTTTACCCCTGCCTAAGTCCCAAGACAATGGTCAATCTTGTTCCCTGTTTGCCCGAGTTAATTAACTTCCCCTTTGAAGGTTTTCCCATTAACATGTGTCAACGCATGAGGTAATGCCTTGCCAGAGGACAGCTTGCCACCGTTGCTCTTTTTTCCCTATATATGTTGCAGCCTTTTCTCAATAAACTACTGGTCTTCACTCCATCTTGCCTCGTGTCGCTCCTTTGACCAGTCTCCTCCGGGATCCTAAGGGCCTCCTCACGGCCCAATTCCTACATCTGGTGACCCCGACGTGATTCTACTCGTGAGTAAGGGACCCCGGAGAGGTCTACTCGTGAGTAGCGATCCACGCGGCCAGGTTCTGCGCCAGAACCTTGTCCCATCATCCTGGAGGACAGCACAGCACTCCGGCCGGCAGCCAGCCGATCGGAGGAGTGGCCTGTGGCGAGGCATTCCAGAGAGACATTCCTACAGCTTGCTCCCGCTTTCGAGGAGGTTGCCATAGAGGGAAACGCGTTCCGCTCAGGGCAGGCTGTGAGCCCCTGACAGCGCAGAGGCCGCCGAGGGCCCGTGGCAGAAGGTCCACGCTCCGACAGCTACCCCAGACACTCGTCGCCAGAACTATTGCCTGTAAAAGGACGCGTCGACTCTCGGCCCGAGAAGGAAACTTCGGAGGACCCATCACAGGTAATATGGGGACTTGCTCTCATAGACCAAGTCCGTCCGCTAGCCAAAGAACTCGTGAGGAAGAGTTCAGAATCCTGGCCAGGGTTTTTAAGTTGCGATTTCACAGCGGAGAGCTAGCGAGACTTTTGGCGTACCTCAGGGGACACTGCCTACTTTACCCAGAAGTAGGTACGTTAACCCTGAAGCTCTGGGATCAGATAGGAGACTGCATCCAGCAACCCCCCAAAGCTCCAGGCAAGGTAGTCAGTACCTGGAGCAAATGTAGGAAACTCTCAGCAGGAGTGGACACAGTCCGGATAGAGACCCAGAAAACCCCAGCGCAGTCAGAACCATCAGCCCCAAGAAGTCTCTATTCGTCATTTCAGCTTAAGCAGGGCAGTGTAGGGAGCATTCCCTCAGTGGCAGCTGCAGACGTCACTGAAGGAATTCATGGCATGAGAGGCCTTGGTGCTTCTCGGACAGTTAAAAGTTCCCTGCAAAGAAAGAACTCCATTCAGCGCATGGGTGAGGAAGATCCATTCACGGGGAAATTGCCAGTGGCACAATTAGTTAGCGCCCAACTGCCGTGCTCAGCCCATCTGAAGGCAGACACACGTTCAGGCAGGGCTGCTCAGCGCCCACTGCTCACGGAAACCTGCACGGCCCCTGGCCACGCAGGGCTCCAGAGCAGACCCATTTCCACACTCAGGCGCAGAGCAGTGCCAAAACCCCAAGGCGCCTGCTTCCAGTGTGATAAAATGAGACACCTTAGAAGAGGATGCCAATCTAGACCAGGCAGATCTTCAAAAGGTTGTCTTAATGCCAAATGGCCACCCTGGCATGCATCTGGCCCAGGCTAGAAAGGAGGCAGCCATCGCCCTGGCCATGCCAGAAGAACCATCCCAGCAATAGTACCCCGAGTTCCCCCAAGGCACAGGCAGAATCTACTTGTCTCACCTTGGGAGTAGCCCAGAGAAACTTGCCCCTAAGTAAAAGCACCCAGATGGTTGTAAGTAGCCAGCTGTGTATTAGCCACCTCCTCATGTGTAGTATTGAACACTGCAGATCAGGGGAGGAATGTGCGAATGCGTAAATAGATGTGCGTATGTGTGGTGCACCACTGAATGTATGACTGCAAGAACTGTGTATGATTGCAAAAGCCTTGTCTCTATGACCACAGTGTGACTGAAAAAGTGTTCCTTGTGTGTAACTGCGTGGTAATGTCACTGTGAAATATGTGTTAAAACAGTTTGCACTCTGTTCATGGGCAGGAGCTATTTAAACTTTGAGGAAGCATGATGAGCAAAACCCTTTGCCTTGCCTGCTTAGCAGTTTGGGCAGGAGAGGGGGAGGGGAATCCTAACCTACAATAAGGCAGGGTGAGACTTTTCCCTTTGTCAAAGGATTAAGCCTCTCTTGGAAACCGGTTTTGCAATCAGGAAAACAGACTTTTTCTTTTCAGAAGCGCGATCTGAAAACAAGAAATCACTTCTATGAGTTTTCCTCACTGTATCATAAGCTATGGGGCCCCTCCCTACGTCTGCGTTCCTCAAACCCCATCTCTGTGTTTTAAGGTTTTTTGAATGTCTCTTAGCGTCTTGGAGTAACGTATCTCACCAGGAGTGAGAGAATTGCATTGTCTCCATGTGTGTACTGTGTTATCATCTTGTAACCTCGGTTCTCAACCTTTTAAAGTCAGGGGCCAAATTCCGGGGCCTCAGGCAGCTCTGGGGTCCGGACAGTCATCCTGCCCTTCCTTCACCGCACAGCCCTTCTTGGCTTGGCGGGGGGAGTGGCAGAGCAACATGGGCCACATCTGGCCCACATCTGGCCGCAGGTTGAGAATCGTTCTAACTCTCCTTCATTCTCTTAAGGAAGACACTGTTCTGGTATTCTGTGCAAAGTAACTCGCTCATTGTACCCCTTTCACAGGAAAAGGCACGCAAACATTCTTGCGTTCTGTATGTTCAGAAAATGCTTACCTTTTTACAGGAACAAAACTAACCAATTTGTTTCCTTCTAAGTCTTAAAATTGTTTCCTTTCACAGGCTCCAAGAGTAATTACTGAGAGGGATTTTCTTAACAGGAGGATCCCAGCCAGTTGCCATGGTTACCTGACCTTATCTGATTTCGTTATGATAAGAGTTGTTGCATTCTCATTGTGCTAACTTCTGACTTGTCTTTCCTCCTTTTCTCCATTCGCCAGTGGAACTCCCTGCTGGGAATGCTAAACCTGTTGTCTTTTCATTTTTTGTGTATTATTTCCTTACAGCTGGCACGTCATAGTTGGCTTGTCCTTGGTACGTCTTAGTCAGTCATTTTAAGTATGGCACCTGGCCCACAGCACCCTCTCTGGTAAGCAGACACATTTTGCAAACTCCAGGGCACAGAGGAAGGATTAGTCCCTGAGCTCCTGAGAATGTGCAGAGTGCCACTCATTAGTCAGGACAGCCTAGGACCATTTTAAGAGTGCAGTCAGGTCACGCCTTCAATCAGATACAGGCATTCTCAGGCCACCCCTTCCCTTTTTGCTGCTAGTCTAAGCACAGGCAAAAGGCTAAAGCCAGCATCTGGCACCCTTCTCACAGGAGCACCAGAATCGCTCCAGTGAAAGTGTGCACGCACACCATGAATGGATGTGCGCAGGGGGGCCTTCTTGAGAAATTTACCCAAGGGAAGCCTGGCGCTTCATGCGCCAAGGTTTGCCATTAGACCCCAGACTCGTCTCACTTCTAGCAGACAGTCACCTTGTGTGAATTCATGTCACTGGTTCCCCTTTGGGGGGGGCTAGGACAGTTTTCACTTATGGGGGTCGCACATATTAGGTTCTTACTTGGCAAGAGGACCGAGCTTGGCGCACGCTCCTGACTCTTCCGCAAGCGGGCAGAGTTGGCAGCCATGAACCTCGCTTTGCGCACCTTTGCCGAGCAACGCTCCAACATAATTGCTGACAGCCAGTTTTCCTAGGAATTTGCTTCACAGTCTACCGGGAGCATACATCACTCCTGCGATAGACAAAAATTTGCTAAGTTTGTTCTTCACTACTCCACTTCAGAGTCATGCATTCCTTCTTCAGAATGCCAAGCACTCGCAAGGCAGTTCAACCTGCCACTTTCTCAAGCCCAAGGCATGGTTCGCTCTTGCCAGCATTGTGCAGGGGCCCTCGTGGGGGGGTCAACCCACGAGGGACAGAGGCCATCCAGGTGTGGCACATGGACGTCACACATCCCCACATTTTGGCAATTGGCTATACATGGACGCTTGCATTAAAACCTTCCCACAGTTTGTTTGGGTAACAGCACGGAAGGGAGTAACGGCTCCCCATGTGGAGCAGCACCTCCTCTCCCACGGCCAAGGGCGAACGTCGGCACACGACGTCCCTTGACGCCCCAGCTTATAGCTCCAGGCAGCTGGCCACCTTCAGGGCCACCTGGGATATTAAGCTCACTTTTGGCGTTCCTTACAATCCGCAGGAGCAAGCGATTGTGGAACGGGTCTATCGGACGCTTAAGTCCTACGTTGACAAACAAACAGAAAGGGGGGAAACCACGTCCCATAGTTGCACAGCAATTGCTATCCTATAAGTGCAAAAACCAACTAACTCTTTCAGAATTTTTATCTCCCAAACAAGTCTCTTCCCCATGCAGGTCCCAGAGGCCAGAATCAGACCCGGATGATTGCAAAAAGCAGCACCAGTCACTGTCTTGGATGTCATCAGCTGCCCGTCTTCCTTTATGACTCACATCTTCAAAGACATTTCTATGAACATTTTGCATACTCAGTGCTCCCCAAAACAAGACTTCTCCAAACTCAAGTTACACAGGAAACCCCACCAAGAAGGGAAGCTTCACCTCCGGAAAAGCTGCTGAATGTCTTTTTATTATCTGTAGTTGCTATTATTTATTCATGCCTTGTACAATGCTCCAGTTGGGATTTGCAAGGGACACTTGAATTTCTGTATATTGCTAATAACGGCCAGCTTCCACCAAAGGAAGCCAGACCGGCCCATGTTTTGCATCGGCCCATTGCTTGGAAAGATTGAGTACCCGGTAGCTGGTAATCCCCAGTTAGTTTCACACCTCCCCATAGGTGCTAGGAAGACAATTACACAATGCCAGAAGCTGCAGAGATAGCTTAGAATCTCCCCAGGTCACAGTAAGAGATCAATGACACATCTCGTTATCTTGCCTTGCTATATTCAGTGGGCCAGGCTTAGCCATAAGCAACGCTCGGAGAATGAATTGGTCAATTGGCTTGCCTTTTGCAAAAGCCACTAACCACACCTCCTCAGCAATAGCGCTGCTCAGCCAGGAGCAGACAGAGCTTCGCCATGCCATACTGGATAATCAAGCAGCTATCGATTATCCCCTGTGGTCACATCATTTGGGCTGCAAGTCTGTCCATGGCATGTGTTGCTTTAACCCCACAGACTATACCCACAAGATACAGAGCCAGCTCACGGACCTCCACACCCCAGTTAGGGACATCAAGGAGGATTCTTCATGGGGGTGGCAGGACTCCCTGTGGTCATGGATTCCCTGGGGGTGGCTGCAAACGGTGCTTAAGGTAGAGGTGGGGATAGGCATACTAGGCATTACGCTCTGTTGTTTTGCTCAGTGTATTCCCTCGCTGATCTCCAAGTGCCGCCCCAGAGAGAAATCCCGTGACGTCATCCCCGCTCAACAGCTGATGCCTATCTTGCGTAAGGTCGCCGGTCAGGTTCTTAAATAGAAAATAAAGGGGAGATATGGATTCCCCGTGCCCCACAGGGCACGGAATAGACCAGAGACCACTGCGGTGAGACAGGCTCCCGGCCAGTGGGCTCACCGGTCGTCAAATTAAGGGGGGTGAATAAAAGTATAGGGCTTGATTCACCCAATTAAGGTGACCTGACCCGCGACTCTGCCGAGTAAGCAGATAGCTGATTCATGCATTCTATTAACCATAATGACTCATCTCCCGGTTTGGGGAAATCCCTGGTGCAAATAAGCCATGTTTACCCCTGCCTAAGTCCCAAGACAATGGTCAATCTTGTTCCCTGTTTGCCCGAGTTAATTAACTTCCCCTTTGAAGGTTTTCCCATTAACATGTGTCAACGCATGAGGTAATGCCTTGCCAGAGGACAGCTTGCCACCGTTGCTCTTTTTTCCCTATATATGTTGCAGCCTTTTCTCAATAAACTACTGGTCTTCACTCCATCTTGCCTCGTGTCGCTCCTTTGACCAGTCTCCTCCGGGATCCTAAGGGCCTCCTCACGGCCCAATTCCTACAGTGAACAGCATCAGCATTGCAAGGGGGAAAGTTCACTTGTGTACAGCCAAAAAGACAAAAGCAGAAAAAAGGAGATTTTTTATTATGTGGAGAACTTGTCTGGAGCCTTTGTGGGACTCACAGAACCAGATGTTTGGAAAGCAAGCAGTATGCACAGTACTCAATGTATGTACAGTACAGTACTCAAAATGTAACTTGATGCTATGTATGTACAGTACTCAAAACTTATAAATTGATGCCATGAAATCTCACTGTTTTGTCTGAAGAAGTGGACTTGATCCACAAAACATTAAAATACAGTAAGTAGTCTTTAAAATGCTACAACATTTTTGTTTTTTATTTTGTTTACTCTCTGATATGCATGAAAAACCTACTAACATGGCTACCCTTTTTAAAAATATACTCAAAACTTGTAATTTTTGAACTTCCAAAGGAGGGATTTTTGTGTTTTATATTGAATTTGATTTACTTTGGTAAGCAGTAAAGGTTTCTGAATTATAAAATGGTACAAATATTGGGCATTTTATTATTTAAACAGCTAAGGAATATGTCACTTATCTGGTTATGTATAGACCCACTGTTTAGGCAAACAAAAAGGCCTGGTTGGATATGACAGCTTAGTTTTATGTTGGTCCATCCACAAAAAATTGGTTTGTTTTTTAATAATGTGTGATCCACTTTGGGTCCCTTAACTGCCAAACTAGCAGTTCGAAAGCAAGAAATTGCAAGTAGATAAATAGGGACCACTTCAGTAGTCAGGTAAACAGCATTCCGTGCACTCAGTGTTGAGGCATGCCTGCCATATATCCATGGAAATGTCTGCAGATACAGATAGTGCTGGCTCTTTGGCTATAAACAAAGATGAGCACTGAACCATAGAGTCGGATACGACTGGCTTTCAAGCAAAGGCGACCTTTACTAGTTATTGTAGTTATTATTATGATCATGAAAAATTGTAGCTAATTACTTTAAAACTTTGGGTTTTAGGGATTATTTATGTTCATGACATTTCGTGCAGTTGCAATTTTGACCTAAAGCATCACCCTTTTTATTTTTGATGACCTTGGAATTAGGTTTGTGCAACGAAAAATGAGCAAACAATATTAGTCCTCCTGCTTCCATTCTGTTTACAGGCAGTTTGTTCAGTAAGTGCTAGTTCTGAAGTATATGACATAAGAATTTTGGTTAATTTGATCCTTTTGAAAAATGGTCATTGACAGCACTTAGATAATTCATTTCTTTAGTATAGAATTCTCATCTTATTCTGGGATATATATTCCTGCTATATGGATTCCTTTTTCTGGATTAGCAGAATGTCGCTTTTAATGAAGAGTGTTGTTCTGATGTTTCTGGTAAGAAATGACAGATATTCAATAAAAGTCTCTTAGTGAATCTATCATTCATTCTAGCATTTGTTGCAAATAAGGAGAAGAGGACATTCAAAGCCAAAAATGTGAAAGACATGTGGCTTGTCAGTATCAGCAAGAGAAGCAAAACCAGCTATATTGGGGTAGGCGTCATTAACTGGCTGTGTCATAAGAAAACAGAAGAGGGAATTCTTAAAGGTATTTATTTGAATTGTGAAACAAATAGTGCCCAGCAGGCCAAGGGATCAACACCTTTACATTTTTCAGGTTCCCTCCTTTGAGTTTTAGGAGGGCACCATCACTTAGTAAAAGTCTCATGTTGCCTCTATATGAAGCTGGGATGAAGCACCTCATGGTAGGAAAGGGAAAGACAAAAAGAATTAGGGTCTGAGCATGTCTTTTGTTTCTATGGATGCATTATAAGGGGGAGGTGCATGGTTACAGCACAGTGAATTTCTAGTCATTCTTCTCACCTGGATTGCGATGGAAAGCTACTAGAATTAAGTACTGTTTTTCCTCTTATTTGGCAAGCTTCAGAAGGCGCTGGATGTCAGGCTCAATGTTGGTAGTGAGGAATCGGGGGCTGTAGCGTCGGAAAGCTTCTCCCTCAGGTCCCACGAGGAATTTCTCGAAGTTCCATGAAATGTCGTTGCGCTGCACTGGGCTCCATGTGATGAAGGTGGGTTCCACCATGAGGCAGGAGGGGTGGTCTTCTGGGTAGGGGAGTTTGTCCTTCAGATAGGCAAACACTGAGTGGGTGTTCTTGCCATTCACCTCACATTTCTGACAAAGAGTGAAGTTGGGTTCAAATCCAGAACCAGGCCGCACGTGTTTCAAGCTGTTGAGGATCTCTTCATTGGTGCAGATCTCCTGTCAAGGGGAAACAGAAAACATGAGGAGAAATTGGAACCTGTGTTGCAGAATATAAATCTCCTCTTCCCTGGCTATTTTAATAGCAGTGATTTAACAATTCAGGCACATTCTTGATTCACTTCTGTCCATGCTGCTTTCAAATGCATGGCTGAATTGGCTTTATACTGAAGCATCATTTCTGGAGATGATGGCATAGTCAATCTTACTATCAGGAGGAGTGTAGTGGCTGGAGGCTATCACAGACAGAGGTTTGGGGGTGTAATAGGGTGGGAACCTTGAGGATCTCAGGTAGTAAAATGCCTTTCACTGTCCTGGGCTTTCCCTAATACCGGTTCTAGCAAGGACCATGAACCTAACTGATTTCAAAATAAGGTACATCTAACTGTATATCTATGTTGGCATTGATTCACACTTGTAAGAGTGACCAACAAATAGAAGAATTTAGGCAACATGCTTCAGGTTCCACTTTCTCAAGTTGCTCTGTTGAGTAATGTGTGCTGTATACATGGAGGGGGGCATCCTGTTTCTAAAGTAGTGCCCTCATTTAGCTTTTGAATTAAAGGACATTTTTTTCTTGTAATATGCGGGATTACACCTGTTATATCTCTGGTGTCACATTTTCACAGCTGGCATCTTTATGTGTGTGTGTGTGTGTGTGTGTGTGTGTGTGTGTGTGTGTGTGTGTGTGTGTGTGTGTGTGTGTGTGTGTGTGTGTGTGTGTGTGCTTTTTGTGTGTGCGTTTTAATATACTACAGGAGGTTAGGTGGATGGTTTTGTTTAGGATAAAAGATCTTGAGAGGCTTCCTAAAATCTGTGGTTCTGATTAGGTCTAGAAGAAATTCACGTTGCCCCCTTCGCCAGATGCAATTTTGTGGTATTGAGGCTCTCTACTTTGCATCAACCCACCACAGCTAGAATCACCTGTTTCAGACTGACTTACATTCACATTACTACCTACAGCACAATTCTATGTGTGTTTATAAATAAATAAATCCTGGTTTTTTTTGTCTGAGAATACTGGACTGCAATCATAGAGGCAAGAAATACATTCTCAAATCCTGTCCATCACTGGAAAACATCTTTTCAGGAGACTTGCGGCAGACCCACTTTTGCAAACTTCTCTGCTGCTGATAATAAAGAAGATAACATAATGCACAATACAGCTTTCTTTCACTGATGCTCTCCAGGTTTGTTGGATTGTGGCTCCCACCATCTATGGCTAGCATGTCAAGGAGAGCTGTAGTTCAGCATCTCAGGATACCTCCTTATACTTGAAGATATTTTCTAGTTCTTTCATAGCTATTGGTCTGAATCTCAGTTTTCTTTGGTTGAAATCGTCATTTGGATTGTGACTGAACCAAGGTACTGTATACAGAATCTTTGATGATATCAATTTCTTCATCATTAAAGTTATATAGCTCTGTAGTCATGTTTTTGTCTTCTTCAGTTCTGGTTTTAACACATTCTTCTTTTCCTTTCATCAGGAGTCATATAAAGACATTACTATTATATGCCAATAATAAGTTGTCAGCTGCATATCTTAAATTATTTATTTTTCTTCTAACAACTTTCCCTCCTCGTTCAATGAAATCTAACCCAGCCTTGTCCTGCATCCAGGATGAACAGAATGGGAAATAAGATATCACATTGTCTGTTACTTTTGCCTTTGGGAAACATTCTGTTTCTCTGTATTCTGTCCCAACAGTACCTTCTTGTTGACAATATCTGCATGTTAAATAATTACTTAAGTTCCTTTGATACAGATTTATTGTCTTCAAAACAGAAAACGTGCATTCCTGCAACAGATAATTTTATCTTTGCTAAACTGGATGGATCTTTCCAAGTTTAGAGTCAGAAGAAGTATTGGTTTAGCAATTACATGGATGCTGAACATGAGTTTTGATTTTATTCCTAGACATTTCACTGCATTTGTTCAATAATCCATTTCTGAGATGCCCTTTTAAAAATC
The DNA here is from genome assembly GCA_035047345.1 of Bradypodion ventrale. NCBI lineage: Eukaryota > Metazoa > Chordata > Lepidosauria > Squamata > Chamaeleonidae > Bradypodion > Bradypodion ventrale. Next base: position 352,790,848 of record JAWDJE010000001.1, read on the forward strand.
ACAATCTAGATATTAGTTATCATGAGTCTTTTAGATGAATAAAATCTCTCCAAGATATAACCTCGGAGTGTTTCATATAGAATATACATACTGATCTTCCAAAAATGTTTACTCCAAAGCCTGCCTGCCTATCTATCTAGCTCATGAGGTTAAAATTAAAACCAATTTTTTTTAAAAAAATAACTTTCATATTTTTTCATCATGTTATATGTTTTAATTAACTTTTAAAACTAACAAAAAGGCAAACAGTAGCATCCAGGATCTTAAGTTAAATGTCTGCCTGTAGAAGTGGATCTTCAAATGTTGGTGGAAGAATAAAAATGGAGGGGGAAAAAATCTAACCTAGTTATGTCAAAATACCTATGTTCCAAATATGTATGCCTAGAATTAGATATCTCTCTTTTTAAAATTCAAATGCTCAAGAACAAGATCACTTTGTACATAATCAGCCTCATCTGACCTTGGTAAGCAAGGTCAGTTTTGGTAGTCCTTGCATGGTATGGTATGGTTAGGAAGAAGTCCCTGTGGAGCTGCTGCAAATCAGAACTGACTATACTGGGGTAGGCAGACCAGTGGTCTGACCCAGCGTAAGGCAGTGTTGCTCTATGCTGAAAGAAAGAATTATCCTGCAGGTGTAGGGAAAAGGAATTATCCATAATAAGGGGGATTCAGAGAGACTGATGCAAGGCACTTTACCTGGTAGCCAAACTGGTTGCAAGGGAAACCCAAGACAACCAGCCGTCGAGGGTATTTGCTCTGCAGCTGGTTCATCTGGGTGTAGTCCCTCACTGTTGTGCTTCAGAGGGAGGCCACATTCTCGATCAAGACCACTCTCCCCCTGAAATTGTTGAAATCCACTTTCTCTCCTTGGAGGTCAGTAGCACTGAGATCATAGAAGGATTTGGCGATGGGAGTCATGGCTGCAACAACCAAGAACCACAGCAGCAGCAGCAGCAGCAGCAGCAGTGAGCACCTGGTGGATACGCTTGCTTGCTTGCTTAAAATGCTTCCCCAGGTGCTTGGGTGATTGGCTGTATGAAAAAGGCCTTTCTCCCTGGGGTGCAATGTACAGAAAGCAGAACCATGCCTTGTCATCGATCCAGCTCTTTATTGATTCAGAGCAAAGCAGCAGGTCAAGTCACAGTGTGCTCCATTACATCCCGGCAAGGATATCCGAGCCACTGTGACACTTCAGCAAGGTCTCAATAATTCAGGCTGCCAAAGAAACAATGATGCTTATTGGAAGAATGACAGTACAATTTGATGTGCATTTACTCTGGAGTCAATCTTGCTGTCTTCAGTATGGCTTCCTTAAATGTGTTTAGGCAGTACCTTGTTAATTCTTATGTCAGCATTTAAGAGTCATTAATGGAATTAATTCAGGACAAATGCTTCAATAGGTATACCTAAAGGTTAGATACTGGGTGGGCACTGCTGGTACAGATAAAGGGTACAGATAAAGGGTAAAGGGCTCCTGGTACAGATACATTTGCAAGAAAGCAGTTATGAAAGTGAGGCGTCATAATACTAATAGTTAGTAAAGACTGATTTAAGCAGATATATGCCTGAACACACCTCTGTGTTGTGCTGGTGAAATACATAAGATATCTATTAATAAAGCCTGATTGGTGGCATTTGTCAGGCTTTGCATAGCTGATGAGTTCCAAAGTTTTAGTACATATATTTAAAGGTGTTAGTTTTCTTTACTAATTGATTAGAGCAGGGGTTCTCAACATTTTTCAGCTGTGGGCTGGACCACACCCCCTCAGACAGCTGAGTGGGCCAGATTGGTGCCGTAAAACGCATCTGCGGCTGTTGTAAATGTGTTCACGATGGCCGCAGACTCATTTACAGCTGTAGTAAATGAGTGGGCCAAGAACACCTCGAGTGCCAAGGTTCACAATCACGGCCCTATATTTTGGATGGCAGTGGCCCAACCAGGCAAATAGAAAATTACTTAGCAGCTTGACCACTTTTGTTAAAATCCTAGATGTACATCTCAAAAGAAGCTGTCACTTTTGAAATTGGTAGTGTGTAATAAAGAGCTTTATGTTTTCAACATGCAGAAATATGTTTATTCAGGTTTCCCAGTATGGTGCCAACTTAGTAGATCCCCTGGGGTTCTTTATCAAACTTCACTAGAACATATGGTGAAGGAGATTGTCATACTACTTTTTATCAGCACCATTACCCAAAACTGTAGGCATTGTATTGGTTTGCAGATGGGGTATTCACACAAATTTTTGTTTGCTTAATACAATTCCTCACATGAGGAGGTATCCATGTAATCCTTTGCAAGTGTGGGCCAGTTATTTCTATTTGGGACTTCTACTTCTGAAAGGGCAAGACTTTCATAAGGAAGAATTCCCATATTGCTGCACAGACAGAGCTGTATGTTCTGCTGGTATCAAACAGGATTTCAGCCTTTATTTTTGTGTAAGCTCAACAAAAACAAGTTTTGCCACCTTACTCTATGAGGAAAACACACATCTTTGTTTTATTTCATATGAAATATGTAAATGCTTATTGTCTGGCTGGGCATCCCACTACAGTAATGGAGTAGACTGTACAGCCAGCGACTCAACGCTGAGTGTTGGGTGGTGGTAAATAACCTGATTCCCTAAAGGGGCCAATGGCTATTGGCGGATGAGCTCCTTTAGGTGGGGTGATGGCCCCCTCAGTGGAGGAAATGCCACTGGAAACCATCATATTGGGCCCAACAGCAACATGAGCAGAGGAGGTACCACTTCACTATTGATTTCCAACAGTCATGGAGGTGGAAGAGGCCATGCCGGATGGACTGGCTGTGAAGGTGCACCTTGTTAATATTCTCAAGGCTGTAGCAGTCTATTGTAGTCCCGGTGTTAAATCCTGCATGTCTCATTTCATGTGTGCTGCAGGAGATGGCTCTGTGATCACAGTGTGTGGGGTCACTTCATGGCAAGCTAGGATCCACCTTACACAAATTCATGCCAATGGCATTTTTCCAAACAGGAAAAAATGTATAGTCAAATACGAGTAGCAGCCACCACTGTTGATGTAAATGATTGAAGTACTATGGTGCAGTATATAAATGTAACTGCTATAGCTACAGATACAGATGTTTCAAAACTGTTCCCTCCACCTTCAAAATTCATTATCAGGGCTTGTTTTACTGTGAGAATTTGAGCATAGTACTTTGGCAGGGAAATCATTATCCCTTATAGCTAAAGTGCATATTTATTTCCCTACTGGCCAGATAATGAAAACCTTTAATGAGAATTCTGTTTCTCCTGGCCCAAGCAACATGTTGAATTATTAACAGCTGGATCAGATTCCTAGTGAACTAAAGCAGAGGAAAAGCGTGTAACCAGAGTATAGTAATCAGAGATAATTTTCAAAAAGGAATTAAAACAGAATGAAGGCCTTGTCTTAATACAAGCTCCTCCCATACCTGGGCAAAACATTCTGAGGACACAAAAGCTCCACAAACTATTTTGCCTACTACATGTAGCTAAATAGCAATTGTCCGTGGTCCTTTCAGAATAAGTCAAGTCTCTTTTTATGCTGCAAGCTGAGTAACAAACCAAGCGAATGTCTTGCCTGCCACCTCTTACTCTGAAGAGATCACAAAACAGTACTGGCTGCAGCTGTCCTATCAACTCAAGATTTCCTTGCATTTATACAGCACCTATGGAGAAATCACAAACTCTATTTTATTCCACTGAGTAGAGGACACAAGACATATCTGGATGGTGACTGGTCACTCAGGATTCCTACTCTGCTCCAGTTATATGCAGAATGTGCACTGAGGATGGCTGCCAGCTCCCACTGGACTCACTCAAACATCTAATAGGTGAGTAAAGATATGCCTTCTCACATGAGACAATCTCATAACCACCATTTTCAATGATTCCAGAAAGATTAACATTGCAGGTTGATGATGTCATTTCCATTTATGGCTGTGTTGCCAGGCCAATAGGATTTCTGCCATTGTTTTACTGTACTCCACCTGGAGATCCTAAGATATTTTGTTGTTCTCCTTCGTATAGTTTGTGAATCCACACTCATGGGTTATGCGCCTGCGCAGAACGGCCGATCGGAGGCTTGAAAAGCTATTGGTCAAAAGTTTTGGCGGTAAGACCGCCCACCGTACCACCCACCCTGAGGCGCCCGCGCGCCATTTTACCTCAGTTCTCTTCTTTCCGCCGTAGCAGCAGGACGATCGTTGAGAGCTTCCTCAATTTTTTCGCCCTTCTGAGGGAAAGTCTTTTGGCAAACTCTTCAATTTTTGCGGTGATCTTGTCCTTTGGGCAGGATCGCCACCCCGGTGCTGTTTCTTCCTTCTGGTGGACTCAGTTACCTACTCGCTTCGGTCACCGTTTCCCCCCTCAAGGGGGTGGCGGCTGGCCAGCCCTTCGGGGTATCCGCGTTCCAGAAACTTCCGTTGGAAGAATTTTTCTTTGATGGCCGCGGCCTTCAAACAGTGTTCGGCTTGCCTGAAAAAGTTTCCGGCCTCCGACGGGCATAGCCTCTGCCTTTTTTGCCTCGGAGAGTCTCATCAGAGCCAGTCTTGCCCTCACTGCAAGAAATTCACCCGTCTGGCAGTGCAGAACCGGAGCTACCGGCTCAAAGCCCACCTGATGGAACTCTCTCTGGCTCCCGTCGCGGCCGCTTCTACCTCGGCTAGTGTCTCTCAGCCTCCTCCGCCTTCGGCTTCTTCTTCGGCTCTTCCCATCAAGAAGAAGAAGAGGGACAAGAACGGGGAGAAGAAGAAGAAACACGGGTCGGAAAAGAGGCGATCGCTCCCGCCGACTCCGCGCACCCCTGTTTCTCCGGGACCTTCGCCGCCATATTCGGTCGCAAGATGTCCGTCACCTGGGTCTTCCATCTGGGGAGGACGATCCTCCTTGGGATCGCCTGAAAAAGGACGCAGGGCTGGGGCTCCAGCTCGCCCACTTCAGGTACTCCCGTCGCCGCCTCGTGGAAGGGCCCGTTCGCCTACGAGACAGGCCTCCATCTCCCCTAGGCCCAGGACTCCAACGCTCGACGACGCGGCGATCACCATGCCGGCCACCGTTTCGTCGCCGCCTATACCAGCCACCGTTTCGTCGGCCACCGTTTCGTCGCTCCCGATGATGCCGGATCCAGCCCAGATGGAGCTCCTAAAGGGGATGTTTGAGGTCATGGCTCAGACCTTTGCCAGCCAGTTTAAGACCTCCATGCCTGCGGCCTCTGCGGCTCCGGTACCGACCACCGCAAGCCCCAGGGATGTTGGCCCTGCTGTGGCCCCTCCGACCTCCCGAGGGTCGAGTATCCGCTCCGCTGGCCCACCCACATCGTCGCGGGTTGGTCCAGACGTCGATGCGGTGGACTCCCATTCCGCCGGCCCGCCCAGGCTGTACTGGCGCAGTCCTGACGTGGATGTAAGAGTTCCTCCCTCGTCCTCCGATGACTCCAGCGCCTCTTCGGAGGAGGACGAGGGAGACGTCGACGCCGAGAGGACACCGGACCAGGCCATCGGCGCGGTTGACCCACCGCGTAGTGAGGATCAACGCTCGCTTACGGCTATGCTGACACGGCTCGGCACCGCTCTGAACCTGAAGGTGGACCAGCCCCCACTGGAAGGTGAAGACCAAATGACCGCCAAGCTGGACAGACGGGCGGTACGGCCGGTACACATCACCATGCTGCCGTCCATGTTGACGTCGGCGAAGGCGACATGGAGGAAGCCGGTGTCAGCACACTCCGTTTCGTCCAGGCTCGACGGCATGTATAGAGTCCTGGACGAGAACGTCGAGTTCCTGCAGGCGCACCCCCTGCCCAATTCCCTGGTGGTCAAGGCCTTTCAACACAGGACGGCCACCAGCAGGTTCCCGGTGCCTTCGACCCCGGAAGGGAAGAAGCTGGACGCGGTGGGCCGTAAATTTTACGCCACCGGTTCCCTCTTCCTCCGCGCCGCCAACTACTCGGCCACCATGGGCCTGTACCAGTCTCACCCCTGGGAGCGAGTGAAGGCCGAAACGGCGACGTTACCTGCCGACGCCCAGAAACGCATCGACGCGCTGGCATCCGAGGGCGATTTCCTGGCGGAGCAACAAATGCGAACAGCCAGGCATATAAATGACTATGCGGCGAAGGACATGTCGTCTGCGATCCTGCTCCGTCGCCACGCCTGGCTTAGGGGCACCTCCCTCGATGATGCTATGAAGAAGCTCATTGAGGAGTTCCCCTTCGACGGACAGGGTCTCTTCGGGCAGGACACGGACAAGGTCCTCAATGAGATGCGGCAGACCAACTCCACCGCCAAGTTCCTGGGGCTCACCACGCCGGCTCCGGCTGCCAGGCCGAGATTCCAGCCCTTCACGCGGCGGTACCAGGGGAACCCGCAACAACAGGGTGGCCCCGTGGAGCAGCCAAGGTCTGGCTCCTTCAAGCAACGGCGCCAGCACAAGCCCCGCTACCAGCCATATGGGCACGGCAAGCGTTCGGACGCTAAGTCCAAGTCGCGCGTTTGAGGCTGCGACGGCCGAGTCTCTCTCGCTCCACATCCCGTACCTCCCCCTCCGGAACTTCCTCCAGGTATGGTCAGGCATCACGGACGACCGGTGGGTCTTAAAGATCTTGTCCTCTGGCTACGTCATCGAGTTCGTGCGGGCGCCTCGGGTAGGAAGAGATCGTCTCACCACCTCGTCCCCCCATTTGGAGGAAGAAATATCAACTCTTCTGTCCAAGGGAGCCATCGAGCGGGTGGCACCGCCCGATTGGGACAACGGCTTCTACTCGAGGTACTTCGTGGTTCAGAAGAAGGACGGTGGACTTCGCCCGATTCTGGACCTGCGCCGCCTCAACAAGTGCATCCACACCAGGAAGTTCCGGATGGTGACCCTGCAGACCGTCCTTCCCCTCATCAACAAAGGGGACTGGTTCACAGTCATAGACCTCAAGGACGCTTACTTCCATGTCGCCATCCTCGAGGAACACCGAAGGTTCCTCCGGTTCCGCATCGGCGATTCGGTGTACCAGTACCGATGTCTACCGTTCGGTCTGGCCACGGCACCATGAGTCTTCACCAAATGCATGGCTCCGGTGGCTGCCTTCCTTCGCCAGTGGGGAATCAGGGTCTTCCCATACATCGACGACTGGCTGATTGTATCCCACACCAGCTCGTCGGCCACTCGGGACACGCAATTCACGGTCCACCTCATGGAGAGTCTCGGCCTCAGGATCAACTTCACCAAATCGAAGCTGATTCCCTCTCAACGCGTCGAGTACATCGGAGCGGTACTCGACTCGCTTGCCACCAGAGCCTTTGCACCCCAGAAGCGCTTGCAGGACATCGCGCAGGGGGTGAACGATTTTCGCACCAAACCGTGCATCCGAGCGAAGAGGGCTCAAAGACTGCTAGGCCTTATGGCCTCAACGACGGCTGTGGTCCCCCACGCCAAGTTAAAGTTCCGGTCCCTACAGTCGTGGCTTCTACACGAATTCGACGTGCTCCGGGAGAGTCAGTCCAAACGGCTAACCCCGTCTCCAGAGCTAAGGGACCAGCTACTGTGGTGGACGACGCCACTCAACGTGACAACGGGGAAGAGCTTTTACCCCCCGCAACCCTCGTTGCAAATATTGACCGACGCAAGCAACCTCGGCTGGGGGGCTGCCTGCGGGACTCTCACGGTTAACAACCCTTGGTCGCCTCAGGAGATGGTGCACCATATCAACTACTTGGAGCTACTGGCCATTTGGAAGGCCCTCCGTTCCTTCGAGAGCCTGCTCATGGGCAAGGCGGTCCAAGTGGCATCGGACAACACCACGGCGGTGGCGTATCTGAACAAGCAGGGAGGAACACGGTCCACCACCCTTCTTTACCTCGCCGTGTAACTCTGGGAGTGGTGCCTGGAGAGGCACATTTTCCCGATTGGAGTGCACATTCAGGGCAAGCTGAATGTCCTGGCCGACCATCTCAGCCGCCTTACCTCGACGACCCACGAATGGGAACTGAACGACGAGGTTTTTCAGTCACTTTGCGAGGCCTGGGGGACTCCGAACATCGACCTCTTTGCATCGGAGTCCAACACGAAATGCCACAGGTACTGCTCCAGGGCAGGCATCGGGATGAACTCCGAGGGCGATGCCTTCATGAAACGGTGGGATCAGGACTATTTCTACGCTTTTCCTCCGTTTCCTCTGGTCCAGAAGGTTCTCACCAAAATGTACCTACACAGGACCAGCGCAATCCTTGTGGCCCCAGCATGGCCTCGTCAACCATGGTTTCCGCTGCTGTTGCGCATGTCATCTCAACATCGCACGCTACCGGAGTCACCGGCGCTTCTCCAAATGGAGCAGGGCCAGCTTCACCACTCAGACTTGCCCAGCCTCCACCTCACCGCGTGGAGGATAACCCCAGACTGTCCAGGATCCTGGAACTAGCCAGGCGCCCTTCCACAAGGAAGTCCTACGCTTCCAAATACAAACGCTTTTGTGCTTTCCTGGCATCCCAGCGGACGTCCCCCCCACAGGTGGGACTGCAGGACGTCTTGACCTACCTCCTCCATCTGGCGGAGTCTGGCCTCAGCATCACCTCCATCCGAGTACACCTCGCGGCGGTGGTGGCTCACTCGCCGGCTGGTTCGCCCGCTTCTGGCGCTTTCCGCGACCAAACGGTGAAACGTTTCCTCAAGGGGCTACGCAACGCCTTCCCTCCGGGCAGGACTCCGACGGCCCAATGGTCACTCTCTACCGTCCTCAACGCGCTCACCAGGACTCCTTTCGAGCCCATGGCTACCGCGGATGCTCGTCTCCTCACTTGGAAGACGGCTTTTCTTGTGGCCATCACGTCTGCTCGACGAGCTGGTGAGCTAGTTGCCCTGCGGGCAGACGCACCCTTTCTTCAATTCTTCAATGACCGTGTGGTACTCCAAGCAGACATCACCTTTCTTCCCAAGGTGGTCTCCCAGTTTCATATGGCACAGACTATCTCCTTACCTACATTCTTCCAAAACCCCACTAACGCCCAACAAAGGACTTGGCACACGCTGGATGTCAAACGAGCTTTATTGTTTTACACCAGCAGGACAAGGGAGTTCAGGAAGTCGCAACGCCTTTTCGTGGCGTATGGGGGCAAGTCCAAGGGTGAACCCATCTCTGCGCAGCGGTTCTCCAAATGGATCACCTCTACCATCTACTTGGCCTACGAGTCGGCATCGCTGCCCCCTCCACCGCATGTCAGGGCGCACTCTACCAGAGCGGTTGCAACCTCCACGGCCTTTCTGGAGGGCACACCGCTTGAGGACATCTGTAAGGCTGCCACCTGGTCCAGACCTTCTACATTTGTCCAGTACTACAGGGTGGACACCAGAGACACTGCGGACGCCAGGCTTGGCCGTGTCGTCCTCACTCGGGGGCTCCAGGCCCATCGCCCTTGACGGTCCACCCTGCCTGACCGTCATCATCTTCATCGTGGGATCATCTCATCCGACTGCCCACCAACCAAGTAAGTGTGAGCTTGCTAATCTCCCATGAGTGTGGATTCACAAACTATACGAAGGAGAAAGTTCGGTTTCACTTACCAGTGATAACTTTCGTTCTTCGAGTATATAGTTTGTGAATACACACTACCCACCCTGCCTACCCTCTTGAGCTGCACGGATGAGATCAATTGGTTTATCCTGTGTTTGGCTTAAGTATGGAACTGAGGTAAAATGGCGCGCGGGCGCCTCAGGGTGGGCGGTACGGTGGGCGGTCTTACCGCCAAAACTTTTGACCAATAGCTTTTCAAGCCTCCGATCGGCCGTTCTGCGCAGGTGCATAACCCATGAGTGTGTATTCACAAACTATATACTCGAAGAACGAAAGTTATCACTGGTAAGTGAAACCGAACTTTCAGCTGCACAGTTGATTCTGACCCTTTGCAACCCTATGGACCATTGTTCTCCAGGCACCTCTGTCCTCCACCATCATCCTCAACCCGCCCAGCTCTGTGCCCATTGTGTCTACAATACCATCTAGCCATCTCATCTTTGGCCGCCCCTTTCTTTTGCCCTCCACGTTTCCCAGCATCAAGGCTTTCTCAAGTGAATCCTGCCTTCTCATTTGATATCCAAAGTAATTCAGCTTCATATTTACTATTTGACCTTCTAATGAGCAGTCAGGGTTGATTCCTTCTAAGACTGACCTATTTGTTCTCCTTGCTGTCCAGGGGACTCTCAAAACTCTCCTCCAACACCACATTTCAAAGGCATCTATTCTTCTGCAATCAGCTTTCCTAATGGTCCAGCTCTCACAACCATACATTACTACCGATATAGGGTATGGTAAATGTTTTAGATACAGTATATTCAATTGAATAAATATTGAATCTGCTCTACATGCAGACCAATATTGCTTTATGAATGTGTTGGGCAACAATTGCTATTTGACTTGCTCCTGCTCTCCTTTTGGATTCTGTTATCCACATAGTATGGAATACAGTTCCCACCCAGCAAGCGTCGTATCAAATTCTCTAGACAGAAAGGTAACCCAATGAGCTTCATCATGGCCACATAGAAATTTTAACTCAGTCTCTTTGAATCCTGGGCTGGGTTAAAGTGAAGAAATTCAACAGTCACCAACCACTATGAGAGAATTTTTATTTTGTAAAGTTCTGTTTCTTTGTTTAAAATAATGCATTACAATGACAGGTCATACAAGGAAACCCAGTCCGAGTGCAAAGTTCACAAAGTTACAGACACAGCAGAGGATCCAGAAAGTTGCGCGTTTGGCTGGATCCCATGACAACATTTAAGGTGTGTAACAGATAAATTGCTATGACCCATAGCTTGGAGGTCAGGGAGCCTCAAAATACTGTTTAGGAATGGATTTCCAGCACTCTCCTCACTTTCCTTCTCACACACCAGCCTGTCATCCAAGGAGCACTTGGTTGGCTCTAGAGAAGCATCCCTGCTAAACCTGCACAGAGAAAACTGGCACTAGTTAGAGGAGATTCTGCCTCTCACTGCAAGGGTTGCGCAACAACTCAAGAGGCTTCATCAATAGTAGAGATGTTCAGGTCTGTGTATTGCACTACAGCTCCTGTAACCCACCCACACCCACCCTCCATAGCCTTGTAGCTCAAAAACATAAATCTGCACATCCCTTGTAAATAGCTTATACATTTCTGGACTCCAAAAAGAGTCACGGTTGGACTTAAGAGCAATAAGATTTCCAGTTTACTCCACAGGTGGCAGAGTCTCACCCACCCACTCTCATTTTATACTGTGGGGAAAATATACTGGTATTGATCTTGCATGGTGGTAATAGCATCAGCAGCTCAATATTATACAGTACTCATGAAAGAAGAGCAATGTTTTAACATTCAAATTAGACCAAGTAGCACCAACATGATGCTGGACTCTTAACAGGCAAGGAAGAGTTACAGGGATGGAAAACAGCCATGGTTTTGCCAAGGACCCATGCGTTTATATATCTGGCTTGCAAGGTCCAAAGTCAGATTCTTCTGAGGGCAGCTCAAGTCACAGGAGTTTCAACAAATGGCATGTGAAACAACATCAAGTTACCCATTCATATAACTAAAAGAAGCCAGCTGGCCATGATTGCAGGTTATTTGTCCCAACTCAAATTGTTTTAAGCACATGGCAAACAGGCTACCTAAAATTTCTTATCATATTCAGGAGACAAGGCCATCCTACTAAGTCTTCCTGCCAAGGTTTAAGCCTCAATACCACTCACAACAAGCCCATATGCCTTGTACAAAGAACAGTCAAACGCTTAGAAGTTATATTTTTGAACTACAGCTGCTAGAATTCCCCCAGGCAGAATGGATAGTGCCAATTCTCATTACGGCATTCTGAGAGCTGTAGGCCAAAGTAATATTTTTAAAGCTCTGAGTACAACCCAAATAGAAAGTAGTTAGGAAAATTAAAAGGTATCAGATTTTGGAAGACAGCCCCATGTATTGTCCTCCATTTTCCCCTTTAATTGAGATAAAGGATGAGAGACCGTGTGGTCTAATAACATTCCCCAAAACTGGCCAACAATATTCAGGCTTTGTAAAAGACATGCGAGCAAACTTCTCTTGCTTTGGTGTATTCCATCTTCCCCAGTCTCTGCCCTCTTTGAACAAAACCTTCTACTTTACCATTATGTTCTCCATGGATGCATTTAAATGCAATTTAATGTCTTCAAGTGGACTTTAGGTTCTTCTCTGCAAATGTGCTGGTTGGTTAATGGTTATATGTGTCTCTAATTAGTGTCTACAAAGTCTGTGGCCTCACACTAATTCTGGCAGAAAGTGCTGCTCTCCAGGGGTTAACAATTTCATGTCTGCTCTACAGATCCTAAAACAGGAAGACCCCAAGGCAAGGTGACTCCGGTTGCAAGACCCTTCTGCCAGCAACACACAGTATATGTAGAAATTCACTGTATCTATACATTTTAGTTGCTCAAAGACAGTTCAAACTCACTCAGCACAAGGAAATAAGTAATGTGAATCTTATTTTTTTTTTAAAAAAGAGACACAATTTAGAGTGTTGCCTTTTGGGAACTGCAAAGCACTTGAGTCAAAACATTTTCACTTCCATTAGATGCTATTCCTGTTCTCTTCTGGAGGGAAATAACTTAATCAGCTCCATATAACGTTGGGGAGACGTCAACATACAGGAGAAGGAACAAGTCCAGGGACGTAGACCTGTCTGCCATTGGTATTTAGGTTGTGGCTAGGAAATAAGAGCTTACCACACACACGAACCATTAACTATGGACTGGATGGCTTAGGTCCAATGGCAAGAGGCAGATCTCTGTATGGATACCCTATCCCAGCCAGAATGCCTCCTGATAACGTCATTTCTGGATCAGCAGCCATGACAAATTTCTGGTGGGTATACAGAAGTGGGCTTTAAGCATCCCCAGAGGGCTGATATGCAGGGAACAACTACTCTGGGTGCAGGCGGGCATATAGTGATTAGAATACTAGGGCATGCCATTGAGTGTGTTAGGCCTGCTCTATCAATGAAGTCAAGTCAGCCAGGTGGAGGATGCCTGTTCAACATGCATGTAGGTTTTAGTTTGCTCTGAAGGAGCTGAGTTAAGCAGCACATGGCAAAAATCCCCCCCACTGGGACTAACCAGCTTGCATTTCAGGACCCTGATGAGAAAATTATGAAGGCCCATAAGCATGGTCTTGAGTAACTTCCTGCAGGCTGGACTTTGAGCGTGAAAAACATTGAAAGGCTCTAGGCCAGTGTTTCTCAACCTTTGGTTTTTGGACTTCAATTCCCAGAAGCCTAAGTCAATTTCCCAGTGCACTGATCAACCAGTGTACGGTCTTAGGCTTCGGGGGGGATTGAAGTCTCCCTGTGGTACATGGGCCCCGCATTGGGAACCACTGATCTAGGCACAGGTTGTAATGTCTATTATATATTTGGGCTTTGAGGAAGGGCTAGCACTGTAAAACTTTTCCATGGGGTCCCTCAGAGCCACATAGATAGGATTAGTTCTCTGTCTCCAGTGGTACAGAGATATGCAGCCTAAGTGGATACCTGATATACTTGTAGTGTTCCCCAATATACAAGAAGGGCCAAGAGAACTTTCTCTTAACATTTTAAATATATCACAGAAAAAAGGTCTGTCCTGTTTATACAACACAGGGTTCAAAAGAGTTCTTGGATTCAGTGTCCAGTCTGGCTAGGAAGAAGCAAACATTCCTTTCTCTGTAATTGGTAAGGCGCATCTGAATTAAAGCTACAAATTTCACCATACAACCCCCTTCCTAGCACAGATAGACTTTCATTGTTCCCCACCAATATATTTAGAAGGGCAAGATGGCTATGCACTTTTTGGCAAAGAATCCTCCCCCCCTCCCTTTTGGCAAAATGTCTACAAGAATTAAAATCAAATTCCAGATGGCCCAGTATGAACAAGATACTGCCTCTAAGGCAGCAGTAGAACCCTAAACTGAGTATGTTGGTACCTGTCAAAACCTGTCAGAATCCTGCACCAAGTTGCACAGGCAGGCATTAGGACAGACTATGAACTGACAAAGGCAAAGCATTTGGGGTAGGGTGATGGGTGGAACAAACCCATCCGTAGGCTTGTGCTACAAAGTTGGTTAACCTGGAAAACAGTGAAAGGAATAGACCCCTCTCTGAGCATCTGGTTCTCAGAGAACGGGCTCAGCCCCCAACAGGCATGGGCACGAAACCCAAGTGGCTCACCTGCCCATGGGAAGGGGGCAAGGACTACAGTGTACCAAGGTGCCAGAGAGACCAAACAACTGGGGTTGCCAACCACAGTTCTCTCACATAGGTGACAGGATGATATTCTGCAGATCATGAACCATCTGAAGAGATTTGGATCCAGGGCATTTTTGGGACACAAGAAACCACCAATCAAGGAGAAACACCAGGAAACCCAAGGAGGATCCAGCAGGGCAGATGGTTGGGCGGGCAGGCAGGCAGGCAGGCAACCAGCGACCACAGGGATGGAGCACAGCAAGTCAGCCCTCCTCAGGCGGAAGTCTTTATACCTGCACCAGGGGTGAGAAGGAAAAAGAAAGACACTGGGAAGTCCTCAGCACCAGCAGGTCTTGGGGTTGTGCTCTGTTCCCTCTGGCTTGCTTGCTTCTTCCTCTAGCTCAACCAGATTCAGTTCATTAGCTGTATATGCGCGGAGTCCATCCAGCTCCTTTTTGTGGGCCTGTAGAACCAGCTCTGTCAGACGAGTGAAAGACTACAAGAGATACATGAAATAAAGAGCTATCCTTGGCATTTTTAATGACTATTGGTACTTAAGTTTAGAACAGTCAGCAAAGATGTTCACACAAGTCACTAGCCCACACAGGTATATTTTCCTGCCTAAGAACATCCCTGCTTTAAAATTTAAGGTATATTATTCAGTGTGGGGCTCTTCCCAAAACCTTCAGTTGAATTTCCTCTTTTCCTCCTGATTATTTCCTACAGGTGAACATATCTGCAATGTGCCTTGCTCCATGAGAGATTATCACATCTAACCAAATAGATAGATAGATAGACAAATCTTTATTGTCATTGTCCTGCACAGAACGAGATTGAAAATCCACTTATTGACCCAACAAAACCTAAACAAAATACAACTGTACAAAATTACAGTCACACAATGGAAAGCAGTATTAGCTTGGAACCATGCAGGAAAACACACTCTTCCAATACTTACCTCCACCTTGGATCTAAAGTAGTCAGCCAACTTATTATAATTATCTGTGCACTGCAGCCCCTTTGATTGTTACACCCCAATTAACTCAGAAGCTAATCAAAATAGCTCCCTCTGGGAATTACTTGCACCATCTATTCCAGGGGTTCTCAACCTTTTAAAGCCGGGGCCCGGATCATACCCCCTCAGACTGTTGGTGGGCTGGACTGGTGTTCCACCCATGCTGTTGTCACTGCCACCACTCCCCCAACACCACCAGTCTGGCCCACCAACACTCCCCCCATGCTGCTACCACCACTGCTGGGAAGACCTGGGCGGCCACGTGCCAAGCCAGACAGAGGGGACAAGGATGGCGGCGACGGCAACAGTGGTGGGAGAGCAGAGGCTGGATGGAATGGTTCTGTGGGCCGGATTCAGCCCATGGGACATAGGTTGAGAACCCCTGTTCTATTCACTTGATGTTATATTGCTTTCTGGCAAATTTTACAGCATTCATATATTTCTTGGAGCAATCCCTGAAAGATGACAAGGTTGTCATCCATGGGAGCTCTCCTCCATTTGATCTCTAGCTTCCTCCACAATTGCATCAGGGTTCTAAGTTCCTTGGTGAACAATGGAGAGGGTCAAACTCTGAGCTGGATTTGGTATTTGAAGCAATATTGTCCACAGTCCACAGGGGAGTCACACTGTCAAGAACGAATACGGGATAATATAGAGAATGGCAGTGGGCAAGTGAAACTTCCCACCTTGTACAACTGGACGAACTTTCCACCACTGAGTACCATTCATAATTCATTTCTGTGAACATTTCCCTTTGGGTGAAATAGCACATGTGTATCTGTACTTTGTTTTATTTTCCGAAAGGATGGATGGTCTAAGCTGCTATGAGCAAAGGGTTACAGGGAAATCCTAGGGTTTTTGCCCCCCCCCCCCACTCCACTCTGTTCTTTATCTTAGATTGCTCTGCAAGAATGGTGCATTGAATGGGAATCCTCAGTCATGTAGAAGTTGGGTGTCTCACTTTCTTACCTCTTTGATATTCAAGTTAGTGCAGGCACTTGTTTCATAGAAATCCATGCCATATTCTTTGGCCAGCTAGAAGGGAGAAACCCCAACAGATTTATATACAGACACAATGTCTCTCAATACTGCCTTGGTTTCTCAAAACCCACATGCACTTTTACCCCCTCTACCATCAAGAAGGCAAATAGTATGAGTAAGGCTAGGTAGTGATTAGAACTTCCAAAAGGGTTATAAAGCAGCTTTGGAGACAAGTCTTGTCTGGGTATATCCTTCACTAGTTCTGAGCTGCGAGTCCAGTGGACTGATATTGAGATCTAGCCCTCAAGGCCAGCTTTTATAAAACAACCACCCACCCACCCCAAATTCATTCAAAAAGAAAGAAACCAGGCTTTCTGTATTGTGTCTTCTCTTCAAGTATTCTTCCTGAACCACTTATTAGTGAAGGAGGTGACTCACATGATTAACTGCAGCTCCATTTCAAAAGGAAATAAACCCCACAATATACCAATTCCCTCCACACGTGGGAAAGTGTTCCTCACGTACCCATTTTCTATGAGCAGTGGAGGTTTTCTTTGTACCGAGAATCAATTCAACCTTGTGACCTTAACTTGCACCTTCAAATGGGGCAGCCAAGAAGGTTTATCAGGCTGTTTGCTGTTAGCAAATGTATGACTTTGGTGAAGAACAAATAGAGGTGGCTTAAGACATTTACCTGGAGGCCTTGCTCTCTGCCTACTTGCCTCTTCTCTTCCTCATCTGCTTTATTCCCAATGAGGATCTTCTGGACATCCTCTGGGGCATACTGGAAAGAAGGGATGAAACATTAGCCCTTTCCCAAAATGCACAGATTCAGGGCTGCAGGAAATCTAAGCCATAAGTTATTTTTTAGAGGGATGAAAACTCCTAGAATCCTTTACCAGCATGGCCAGGGGGGATTTAGTGGATAGTAGTGCAATGGCTCAAGTGGTTAAGACGATGACTGGGAGGCAGAAGGTCAGCAGTTCAAAACCTGAGTACTGCATGACAGAATGAGTGCCCGTCTCTGTCCCAGCTCCTGCCAACCTAGCAGTTCAAAAGCAAGACATTGCAAGTAGATAAATAGGGACCATTTTGGTGGGAAGGTAAACAGTGTAAACAGCTCTGCTCTGATGCACTTCGGTGTCTAGGCATGCCTGCCACATGTCCATAGAAATATCTGCAAACGCAGACAGCGCTGGCTCTTTGGCTATAAACAGAGATGAGCATTGAACTCTAGAGTCAGATACGACTGACCTTCTAGCAAGAGTGACCTTTACCTTTACCTAGTGCAAAGAGATGATTTTTCCAAGCTCTGCTCTGATTCAAGATTGTCAAACAACCTAGTCCTATGCTTTTAACATTTGAATAGTGTGGTGAATTTCCATATTAATAGTTCCTTTGCTTGTTTCAGAACAATCCCTGAATAAATGGCATCTTCCAGCATATTGCTTCTCTTAAACAGCTATCAGAAGGAACACTAAAAACTAAAACCACCAAAAGCTATCAGGCCTCTGGAAAGCAGGGCAAACTCTAGTCATGTTAGTTATCAAAGCTGTAGAAAGACCAAGAACAACCCTTGCCCGCTCCATCCCTATACCTCTCCTATAATTTTTTAAAAATAAACTTTTAGGTGTGTTCAAGGACACTATGGGACTAATTCCCATGATCCATTAGTACAAGGAACAAAGAGACATTTCGTGTAGGTATTCCAAGGATACTCAGACTGTCTTTCAAATTTCCAAGATTCATTTAATGTTAGCCTTATGTAGGCTTTATATACTGTACATCAGCTCAAACAAGAGAAAAATGCTTTTCAAACTGATAAGCTGAACAGCATATGCCTCCCCCCCCCCACCTGATCCTCAGCAAGACATTCATGTTGCCACAGAATCATCATTTATGGCTGGTCAGGCACCCTTCAGCAAATAAAACAGGAGAAAGATGCAAGGAGCTGCTTACCTCATCCACATCACTGACCCACTTCATTATATGCTGGTATGAGCGTTCACTGCTAATGTCATACACCAAGAATATCCCCTAAGGAGAGAACTAAGTCAGCGATGGGAAAGATGGGTACTATCATGTGCAAGAGCCGATAATCTACAGACTGTTCAAAACATTCATTCATTCTTCACATTTATGCCCACCTTTCACTATTAAATCATGGTCAAGGCAGCTTACAAACTACTTAAAAAAATTAAAGAATCAACCAGAATGAAACAAACATTATCTGTCATAGAATGAGGCTATAAAGTGTTTAGTCAATGGGCAGTTAGGTCTTAATTCTCACCTTAGTGCATAAAAATTGGTCTTTATTTTATTGCAGTGGTTTCTGCAAATTTGTGATAGATACTTCTCCTATACCCGCTCATACTGTACAAGTTAACAGACAGCTAATTAACCAATGCAGCAGTCTTTGCTGAGTGCAGCCTTTCCTAAGCTTGATTGCTCCAATTTTTTTGACCCATTACTCCCACCCTCCCTAGTCACAGGCAATGATGGCTGGATCTGATGGGTGTTACAAGTCTAACATAAGCATCGCTCAGAGCACCTAAAGCAGGGGTGCTCAAACTACAGCCCGTGGGCCCAATTAGGCCCCTGCATATCATTAATGCGGCCCACAGTGAGCACCTGGGTTCACCGCAGACCGCCCCCACCGCCTGATGTCAGCAGCGGCGATCGCGCTTTGTCCAGGCTGCTCTGAACAGCCACTTGCTCAGTCCCATCCCCTCTGTAGCCTTTGCCAAAGCCGATCGCTGCACCGGGAAATTTTCGAAGCCTCCTGTTTCAAAATTTGCTGTGATAGGAGAGCTCCCTAGGGTGCCCAGGATGATGTCACCACAGCGCACCAGGTTTACCCTTCTAGCGCATGGATTTTGAAACATAGGAGGCTCCAAAAAATTTCCCGATGCAGCGATTGGCTTTGGCAAAGGCTACAGAGGGGATGGGACTGAGCAAGAGGCTGCTCAGAGCAGCCAGGACAAAGTGTGATCACCACCGCCGCCACTGCTGATGTCAAAACTGTCAGCAGCAGGAGCAGCCCGCCTCCGTCCCCCGCAGCAGTATGTCAGATGCAGGACCAGCCCACAAAAAAATAAAAGTTTGGGCACCACTGACATAGAGAGTCAACAAGTGAGTCACAGAGCAAATCTTTCCAGCAGACAGCCTTATAACATTCACCTGCTGTTTCAACTTTAAAAGGATGGCTTTCAACACATGTGCTTGCAGACAACTAGCTCTCAGAAGAAGCATGCTGGTCAGTTTGGTTCTCTGAAGTCCAGGGAGCAACCCAAATACCCCAGCTGTTCAAAATGTGGCTAGCAAGTTTGGTACGAGTGGCAATTACAAATAACAGCATTCGCAGCTTCAATTCCTTAGAATGAAGGACAGCTCCTCTTTATTAAGGTGCTTATTGGTTGCCCATGAGGGATGGTCCAAGCCAGTGGTGGTGAACCTATGGCACACATGCCAGAGGGGGCACACAGAGTTCACCCTGCCTCTCTGCCCAGCAGCCCAGTGGTAGCGCTTCCTCCCACCTTTGTCTGGGGTAAGGTGGGCGGCTCACAGGCGGCATGAGGGTGTGGTGCAGACGGCAGCCTGTTGAGTCTGTGGCAAAGGTGAGTTTGGGCACTCCGTCTCTAAAAGGTTCACCATCACTGGTCAAAGCTATTTAACATGTGAGGAGAAAAAGCTAAGTGCTCTCCTTTATGAAACTCAATGGCTCTCAGTTCAGTTGTGAAGGTTTAACAGCGGGACCCTTTCTTAGTCCTAGTGCTGACTCATGTCAGATATTTGTCTGAAGAGAGAAACAGAACTGGAAATATTTTGGGGGACTATAGTTCACAGAATTAACCAATAACATGGCCACTGGCTCTGTTGGTGGGAAATTCAGGAGCTATAGTAAAAAAAAGTAGCTTTTCCAAATTGTCCCAGGCAGAGAATCCTCAAGCCAGCCATCTAAATCATCTGCTTGTTATCATATAAAACCTTTTGCTGGCAACAAGTAGTGATGAAGAGCCATTACAGCAGGTGATATGTACATATGTATTTATAACACTGCATCACAAAAAATATTGTCTGCTACTTGATCTAATCCAAGGTTTCTCAACCTTTCAAGCCAAGGGCTAGGTCACGGTCCCTCAGACAGCTTTGGGGGCTGGACAGCCATTTTACCCTGCCTGCCACATATGGCACTTCTGGGTGTGGCGGAGGTAGTGGTGGGCCACATGAAATGGTGTTGCAGGCCACATCCAGCCCCCTGCCCCTAGGTTGAGAACCCCTGGTCTAATCCATGTGTCCTATACTAAATCAGGTGCGCTGAATCCAAATCGGAAGTCCGATTCTGCCTAGGATGTCAGGATCTTAAGTGAATTACACATATAGATGTGATTGTCCAGTTTATTAACACAGTTGTGCCTACTCATCTTTAGCTCAAAACAGACTCAACAGGCTCAGGGATTCTCAACATACGGCCCACAAGCCAGATGTGGCCTGTGGCACCATTTCATGTCCCCCCCCCCCAACCTCCACCACACCAGGAAGTGCTATGAGATGGAGGAAGGGCAAAATGGCCATCGGGCCTCCAAATCTGCCTGAGGGAGCATGATCCAGCCCCCGGCTTTAAAAGGTTGAGAACTCCTGGTATAGCTGTACTATCTAATAAGATGGTTTTGCACTAGAGACAAGTGTTTGGTCCATCTCACCTTATATACCTACTAGCATAGGTTGCCCAGCGTTGCCGGGTTGTTATAGTGTTTTGCTTTTTTTGGGTTTTTTTAGTTAAAAATCAACAAAGAATGCTATAAAACTTTTATTTTATTTATTTAACATATGTTTGTTTTTTGTGTAAACTTTTGATTTATTGTTATTTTTTTGACTTGTTTTTACTCTTGTGGCCTCTAGGTGGGGCTGTTTTATTTTTCACTTATTTTTAATATTCCGGCCTGCAGGTGGAGCTGTTAGTAATAGTGTTGGTTTTGTTTTTTTTTCACGTGTTTTTTCTCTCCTGGCCTCTAGGTGGGGCTTCTTCCGGTAAGTAGTCTTTGTTTCTTCATTTCTGTTCCAGTCTCGTGGAGGGAGGACATGTGGTGAGTTCTCTGGTTTTCTTTCTTCTGTTTTTTTCTGTTTTGTTTTTGTGGTGGTGGGCTGGGAGGTGTTTCTGTTTGTTCTTTTGTGGTTTGGTTGGGTTTTAGGTTTGTTTAATTGGTTTGTTTATTTCTGGTTTGTTTAATTTTTTGTGATTTCATTGGTGTTTATTTGTGTAATTTGTGGAAGTTGTGTTGTTAGAGTTAGGCATTCTCGTGTTGTAGTTAGGTGTTTTTTCTGTGCTTTTCTGGTATCGTGGATGTTTTTGTTTGTGGGTTTTGTTGTTTACTTTTTTGTTTATTAATGGGTTTTGTTAATTATTTATTTATTTGTGTTTTATTAATTTTTATTTTTGTGTTTGTTGTTGGTGTGTACTTTTGCGTGAAGAACGGGCTGCTTGTCAGTTCCTCTTTTCCCCATTGCTGCTTCGAATTTTGGTTTCGATGCAGCAATGGGGAAAAGTAGGAGCCGGCAGTCAGCCCGCTCTTCCCCTGGTAAGGTTCATTAGGTGGGTCGGGGGAGAAGGAGGCAGAGAAGAGCTATCTGCTTGATGATGGTTCTCTCCTCTCTGTCTCCTTTATCTCCTGGCTTACCTAACTGGAGATCGGCAGGCAGCAATCTATAAGGGGTGGTGCTCTTCCTTGCAGATTGCTGGCTGCTGCTTTTGTATTACCTCCACTGCTATTTCATGTTAGTTCTCGAAACAGTGGTGTCAGAGTGTGCTTCCCCTGACGAACTGCTGCCTGCTGCTGGTTTTTTTTCCACCCCGGCTCAACTTTCCTTGAGGCCGGCGGTGGTCTTGCCATGTCTTTGGTAGGGTAGCGTGGAGGAGAGGGAGTCCCTCTTCTCTCCGTTGCTCTGGGAAAGAAGGCTGGCGGGTGTATCACCATGGTTTTTTGTGGGTGTTTGTTTTGTGAGGCTGTGAGGCGCTACGTCTGCCTGCGGCGGACTTGCACTCCCATTGTGGGATGCCTGCGTTTTTTAATTTTATTTTTCGTGCGCTGGCTTTCTCAGCGTTCTGCGCGCTCACAGCGCGTAGGACGCTGGGACTTGGGAGTTTTGTGTTTTTTGTTGGCGTTTGTGCAGCATTTTTTTCCCCTGTGGCTCGATTTCAATTGGCTGTGCTGCGTTTCCCAATGTTCTTTTTGCTCACGCCTCTCAGCCTGATTGGCTGAGGCGTGGCGTGGTGCAGAGGACATTGGGAATTGAAGTTGTTTCCCTTTTTCTCGTTAGTGGGGCTCTTGCCCCACTGGCGGCTTTGGCAACCCTGCAGTAGCCTGCGGGCCGGGTTCGGGTGAGTGCAGTTGCTGCTGGAAGATGCTGCAACTGTTATAATGTTCCCATGTAAAAATACATTACCCAGTTACTGACCATTTGAACGCTATAGCATGCCTTAAAATCTGTACATGATAGGCAAATTCCAAGTTCAAATTTGGAATTAGCACTCGATATCATGTAAATCACATGTGTTATTTCCAGTAGCAAAATCGTTGTTGTGCAGTGTAATCAGACAGGCTGTGATGACTCCCATTGTTGGTAGCAAGTCCTTCCCAATCCATTTTTAAACCACTTCTAGCATTGCTTGAGAACAATCTTACCTGGGCACGTCTGTAGTACTGTTTGGTGATGGTCTGGTATCGCTCCTGACCCGCAGTGTCCCTGGAAAGGAAGCAAGGACCATTACAGTGATAGAAAACTTCCATCTATTCACAGCAGATTCTTATTACTGGTTCAAGATCTTCAAGTTCCATGGCTTACTGAGAGAAACCCCAGCTCCAAAAGCTCACATGGGTTCTGTACTGCACAGATAGTGATATCTGGGTCCTCAAGATGTTTTGGACTTCAACTCTCATAAACCCAAGCCAGTCTGATCAACAGTAGAATATGGAGGCTATAATCAAAAACATCTGGAGGTCAAAATGTCTCCCACCCTCTTTGTGTGGCATGGCTCTATTTTAGATTTCAGCCAAGAGACTGCTCCCATTCCATGGGTGGAGGCAAGTCATGCATAGAACATAATGACTAGGATGCTATATGCCATGCAGTTTTTATCTTGCCATAGGTCCTACATATGTATTTATAATAAGGTTTGTGGTCTATGATTGCATAGCTCAGTCAGTTGAGTATTTTGGACAAAACACTATAAGTTTGATTCCCTACTGTGGCTCCTGGGAGAAGAGGCAGCCTGCATGGCCTTGGGCAAGTTGCACAGCCCCACAGTGCTCCCAAGAAGAAGGGAATGGTAAAAGCCACTTCTGGTGTACAGTACTTTATACTGCTTTTTCTTTTGTGTCTAGGTCAGACTTCAAACTGCCAAAATGAAGCCACCTTTTGGTGAATTCATTCTGTATTTCCTTTCACCTGACCTAGTGTGAAACAGATTAGCCAGCACAAGGTTGCCATTGCCCAGCGTATGCCTGATTGTGGTTCAAAAATACCACGATCTTTGAGGGAGCTCTTTTTGTATACCTAGACATATATTAAGTAAATATACTTAGAAAATGTATGTTTATATATCATTTTGGAAAGAAGGATAAATTATAAATTAAAGAGACTCTAGATTAAACAAAGTAAAGAAGCATATATATTATCCTGCTGGGTGGAGGGAGCACACAGTATTATTGTATATTGTAGTAACTATGTTTTTGTTGTTTTGTTTATTGTAATGTATAGTTGTTGTTATTCTTGGTAGTATTATGAACCACAGCATGCCAGACTCATCTGTCCTTTGCCATCCTTTACCGGTTATGGTACCGAGACGGCATTGGTCACACTCTTGGATGATCTTCGGCGGGAGCGGGATGGAGGCAACCCCTCGGTCCTTGCTCTTCTTGACCTCTTAGCGGCTTTCGATACCGTCGACCACGGTATCCTTCTGGGCTGACTCTGAGGAGTGGGGGCCCAGGGCACTGTGTTGTCCTGGTTTTCCTCATTTCTGACGGGCCAGACTCAGTCGGTGTCTTTAGAGAGTGGGTTGTCCAGCCCTAGGTTGCTTCCATGTGGCGTGCCTCAGGGCTCGGTACTCTCACCTCTATTGTTTAATATCTACATGAAACCGCTAGATGAGATCATTCGTTCCCACGGAGTGAGGTATCATCAGTATGCAGATGATACCCAGCTGTACATCTCGGCTCGTGGGGACCCGAGTGATGCAGTCGAAGTCCTGACCAGGTGTCTGGAGGCTGTTCGGACAACAGGCTTCAGCTGAATCCTGGCAAGACTGAGTGGCTTTGGGTGTGGGGTCCCATGTTATCCCGGGAGTTACCATCTTTGGTCATGGCTGGAACATCTTTGCCACAGTCAGATCCGCTGCGCAATTTGGGGGTCCTCCTGGACTCGCGGCTGCTGCTCGAAGAGCAGGTGGCAGCCTTGGCCAGGAGGGCCTTTTCACAGCTTCGTGTCATTTACCAACTGCGCCCGCTCCTGGACCGGGACTCCTTGCTCACGGTCACTCACACTCTGGTCACCTCCATATTGGATTATTATAATGCGCTCTACATGGGGCTGCCCTTGGTGACCATTCGGAGGCTTCAGCTGGTCCAGAATGCGGCTGCCCGAGTTGTGATGGGGTGCGGGCGTTATGCTCGCGCCTCACCACTTCTCCAGGAGCTGCACTGGTTGCCGGTGTGCCTCTGGGTGCAATTCATGGTGCTGGTTTTGACCTTTAAAGCCCTTCATGGCATTGGACCCGGCTACTTAAGAGACCGTGTCACCACAAGGAATTTAGCCCGTCCTACTAGGGCAGACAGGAGGGGCTCACTGGTGGTCCCATCAGTGAAAGAAGTACATCTTATTGGGACCAGGAAAAGAGCCTTTTCCGTGTCTGCCCCTGCCTTGTGGAACCTCTTACCTCCTGAGTTGTGTCTCCAGACAGAACTACTTCCCTTTAGAAAGATGCTGAAGACATGGCTCTTTCAGCAGGTTTGGGGCACGCTTGACTCTACCAGTCAAGCCTGGTGGCTGATTTAGTCTATGGGAAGGGCTGCCCCCCTGGCCTGGTGATTCTGTTTTAACAGGGGTAGGGTGGGGTGGGTTGTTTTTTTAATGATGATTTGTTTGTGTTTTTAATACTGGTTTTAATTGGGGTTGCTAGGTTTGTTTTTAGCTATTGTTGCTTAATTGTTTTTATTGTAATTTTATTATATTGTTAGCCACCCTGAGTGGTGTACTCACCAGGAGGGCGGGATATAAATGTGCAAAAATAAATAAATAAAATCCTCCAGAGTCTGCTCAGATCATGCTCATTGCGCCAACGATGCCATCTAGCCATCTCATATTCTATCACCTCCTCCTTCTTTTGCCTTCAATCCTTCTCAGCATCAGGGCCTTCTCCAGTATCAGGGTCTTCTCATTTGGTGTCCAAAGTACTTGAGCTTCAGCTTCAGTATTTGTCTTTTCAAGGAGCAATCAAGGTTGATTTCCTTTAGGATTGACTGATTTGATCTCAGGGGACTCCCAAAAGTCTTCTCCAGCACCACAGTTCAAATGTGTCTAGTCTTCTGTGCTCAGCCTTCCTTATGGGCCAGCTCTTGCAACCATGCATTACTACTGGGAAGACCATTGATTTAACTATGTGGACTTTTGTTGGCAGGGTGATGTCTCTAACTTTTTATTATGCTGCCTAGGTTTGACATAGCTTGCCTCCCAAGAAGTGTATTTTTATTTCATGTCTGCAGTCACCATCTGCAGTGAACTTAGAACCCAAGAAGGTAAAGTCTGTCACTGCTTCAATTTCTTCCCTTTCTATTTGCCAGAGAGTGATGGATCTGGATGCCATGATCTTGGTTTGTTTTTTTTTTAATGTTGAGTTTCAGGCCACCTTTTGCTATACAGTAAAACCCCTACTTACGTTCCATAGGCTTTTGCTTAAATTTAATAAATAAAAAATAAAAATAAATAAAAATTGGTTTTTTATGTAACTCAAAGCAAACCCATAGGAAAAATTATTTTTTTACATAACTTGAAGCAAACCCATAGGAAATTGTGTAAATTGGGACATCATTTTAGAATAAAATCATTATGTAAGTCAAATTTTATGTAACTCGAGGCATATGTACGTTGGGGTTTTACTGTAGTTAAATAGTGATAGTTATAATGAGGACAAGACATTGTGATGCTACAAAGCAAGCTAAAACAAGTATCTATGCTAAGCAGCAACAAAGTCTTCATAAAGCAGAAAAGAGACCAGAAGCCTTGTAGTCCCTTTAAGACTAAGCCTGGAAAAACAAAAGCTTGCAAGAAATAAAAGCAGGCTAACTTTACAGGTGCTACAAGATTTATGGTTTCTATTTTGCTACAAGAGACTAACACGGCTCCCAGCTAGACCATAAAGCAGGACTGTTTTTAAAGCCTGTTTCATGGTTGACTTGTCATCTCTAATACTGTTGCAAGGTGATGTCTCTGCAGATGCACCCCATGAAAGCATACACTTTGTTCAGGTTTGGATGGGAATTGTGATCTGCATGCCCCCTGCTGGAGAGAAATAAATAGACTGATAGGAAAGCCATAATGTCTGTACAGTAGTAAAGGCTATCCAGAAAAATATTTATTTTTTTAATAGCATAGAAAAGAAGCAAGGCATTAGTGTCCCATCTGAAGACACCTTAGTCTTTTTATACTCTGTTCTCTGGAGGCTGCCTGCCATAGGATGGGAAAGGAGTTCATTAGTTTGTATTTCCCTATGAAAATACCCATTTTGTTCCTCCAGAGAATGGCAATTGGATAAAGCACAACCCTATGTCAGGAATCTATACATTTCTGAGACATGCAATGTGTGTTTATGCAAGAAATATTTATTTATTTATGAATTTATATCCTACCCTCCTGATGAAAAACATCACTCAGGGCAGCTAACAACATATATAAAATACAATATGACAACAGATAAAACAACAACTGCTAAAAAATACCAGACCCAACCCACTAAAACAACATTAAAAACACATAAAACTAATCAGATTATGACTAAAAAACACCCTCGCCCTCCCCCCACCCAGCATAAAATGGCAAAAAACAAACATGAATGCACATGAAACCATACATATTTTTTCCAGCCTCTTGGAAAAAAATATGTAGAAACCCATAGATCATTAACAAAGAACAGAACAACACGTGGATGGAGGGGGAAATTATGCACATATTCTCTTGTGGGAAGGAAGAAAAATCTTGCATCTTAATACAAACCTGGGATGGGGAAAGAATGGCAGTGGGATTTTATAAAATATTAGACAATGTTCTATTTGAGGCAATAAAGCATAACACTCAGCTGATGTAATGCTCTACATCAACTACATGTAACTAGAATTTACCCCATTGAAATGAATGCACCTTAACCCTTGTAAAAGAAGGTAACAGATACCGTATCTCCTTGTGCAAGCTTAGAAAAAGTCCATCTGCTCATGCAACAGAGTATTATGCAAACAGAATGGATGAACAGGATACTGGCCTCAGAAAACAAGACTGTCCCTGTTGCAATATACTGTATTTACCAGCATATAAGACACATTGGAGTATAAGCTGCACCCCATTATTACCAAAATAGCCCACTATAGCCCACTATATACAGTACAAGACACCCCCCACATTTTTCTAGCATACTTTAAGGGGGGGGGAGTGGGTCTTACACAGCAGCAAATATGGTATTTAACCTCATCTTAAAATCAAAGGGCAATCCATAGTCTAAAGGCATTAAGATGCAGTGCTGCCAAAACTCTGCTCATCATCTGAGTTTGATCCCAACAAACTCAGCCTTCCTTCCAAGGTAAAATGAGTACCCAGATTTATTTATTTATTTTTTGGGGAATGCTAATTACCTTGTGAACTACCAAGAAAATGCTTTAAGTGCTATGGAGCAGTATATTAGTGTACAGTAATTGTTGTTGCTGTCGCTCTACTACTATTGGGTAAGCATCAACATGAATAGGTCCTAAAGCAGAGTAGAAGGGAATTTTTTAAAATAACAGTCCAGAAAGCTGTTAAGTAGAGCCAAGAACATGGATTCTCAAATAGGTTGCACCCACATCCAGACATCCACATTGGGATGGGGAACCACTGGCCTAAAGTCAAATGCAGTCTGTGGAATTCCCTCCTCAAAGGAAGTTAAGCAGACCCCACCCCAAGGCAGCTAAAACTGTACTGTTTCAAAGAGACATTGGTTTCTAAGACTTTTTTTTATTTTTTAAAAAAACTAGTTTTTGGAGCATGTTTTCAATCTGTTTTTAAATATTTTACTACTACTGTACTTATAAAAGTTTCACATCTGTTTTGCATTTTTTTTACATTTGTTTCACTAGTAAGTAGACTAGAGAGATACAATGTACAAGTAATGTAGATGCAAGGAAACTAAGGTGGAAACTAGATTACTGTATGAGATACAACTATGGCATAAAAATACAAACCAGGATTGAGCCATTTTTAAAAGAACTGTACTAAATTATCCCCAGAGTGTAAAAAATGCTGCATTGAAGTTGGAAGTTGGCTCAGGGCCTGTACATACTACAGCCTGGGCCATGTGGAAACAACAGAACACATAATTCTGGGAAGTGTCTTATATAATATAACATTTTTTTGTGTCAGAAATTACTCTGGGTTGAAAGGATTCTTAGGAGATGCCTGAATGAGGCTCCTTTCATGTCCCCAAGTGCAGCTCTTGAGTATCAAAACCCGGCCTTCCAGTCTCCAGCTCAGCGCTTAACCACTAAGCTACCAGAGGAGCTGTCTTATATAATGAGGTGAGAGCCTGCTTTGTATGTCAGCTACTTGTTCTGTGTTTGGAAAGAACAGCTAGAACCTGTGTGACTAAATTATTAGAAAGCACACATAAATTAATAACAGAAAAAAGCAGCTAGATACAGGTATATTGTTACCATTATGAGGAGAGAAGAGAATTAAGAAGCTCTTGTTAATGGTATGAAGAATCTGAATAAACATTGGGATGCGGTGGTAAGATTTTATATAGGTAAACATTGCCATAAATGATTTGTAGTTTTATTTTTATTTGTCTTGACTATATATGTTTCACTGTGCAAAAGTCAAGGGACCAAATAAAAACTTTTTTTTTGTTTGGAATGTATTTAATAATTCATTGTCAACTACCTTGGAAGCCATGGTAGGCAGAAGGATGGTGAAGAAATGTTTTTAAAATCAACTTGTTTGTTCACTTTTATCTGATCTCCCAGGCAAGCTCAGTTCTCCACCCAAGGTTCTATGATACTATACCTGGATCACTTACCAGATCTGTATTCGAACTTTAATTCCATCTACTTCAATAGTCTTCATCTTAAAATCAACTCCTGGGAACAAAAAAACAAAACAGCAACAAAGAACACATGAAATTACAAGGATGACCTGAATGTTACACAACGTATTCTATTTGTTCAAGTTATTGGCACACAACATCATTTGCTTATTATGCCCATGTACAAGCAGCATTCAACTGACTTAGTCACATGTACAATCCATCAGTATATCAACACAGTCACAATGCATCTTCTCTTCTCAAATGCTGCCAACAACAGCCTTAAGCATGGGAAGTTTTGTAAACTTCTGAACAGTTAAAATACTTAGGAAAACCCCACAGTACTTTTATAGCTGAACCAAGGACTAGGAAAGGATATTTCCAATCAACCAAAATCAGAAGCTCTTAACAGCCACTAGCTGTGGAATTACCGTACTAAAAAGCAAAACAAAACTAGACAAATGAATCCTGCTGTGGTACTGACACTCTGGAATAAAACTGTTGGACTGTGAGCACTCCCTTTGAGCAAACAAGAACTCACTTATACTTTGACAGAAGTTGGAGATTTTATTACACAGCTTCAAGTTATCTGCACTTATCTAAATTCTTCCTCTGCTGTCTCTTCCGCCTAGATCATACAAGCACACCAACTCTGTTGTTATATCTGAAGGTGACTTAAGGAGATATGAAACACACACTGAAGTATGTTTGTTTCTTACTGTACCCCAATACCTACAACTCCAAGGAGGGAGGTATCTTAAGCACACAATAGATGCAGTAAAATTTCACAGAAACATCACATACTGGCTGAAATCCTGTTTGTGTATCTAAATTTGTGCCAACAGGATATTGGCCATTATGCTCTATATGTTTAGTCACTATGAAATCAATGTAAAATATGTCCTACTACAGTGATGGGCAGTCTTGGCCCTCCAGCTGTTCTTGAACTTCAATTCCCAGAAACCCTGACCAGCTGGTGTGTTGACTTGGCTTCTGGGAATTGAAGTTCAAGAACAGCTGGAGGGCCAAAACTGCCCATCACTGTCCTACTAGCAGGATCTTGACTGAGAAACATCTCTTTAATGGGACATGCATGTATAAGCAGTGTCTTACCTGCCACCCACCAATCCTTGCCATTTTCCTTCATCTTCTTTCACTAACAGCAGATGTGCTTCTTATGTCCATTGCAGCCCTAGAGTTCCATGTATTTTAGACTGCTACTCCTACAATCCCTATCCACTGGCCAGCCTCCTCTGGTCTTCTAGGAGTTGGACTCCAACCCATCTGAAGAACCAAAGTTTTTCCCATCCTTTCAGTAGAGTACAACTGCACAGGAATGATGAAGCCATATTTCAAACTCAAAGCCTCTAAGCTACAAACATCATATAGAAGGCTATGTAAGAAATTGCAGTAGTCAACCCCAAAATTCATTTATTACAGAATGAGCATACATCTAATGTTCAAAAGGGCTCAGTTTCAATCTATCTCCCTAGAGCTGGGAAAGGCCTTTGTGTCAAATTCTATAGAGCTACTGACTACTACTAGAGGTTACTGATTTCTAAACTTGGATTACCAAAACCTTGTTGCACTTCATTTCCAAAACACAACAGCCAGACATGGCTAAAGGCTAAGGGTTCTAAAATGTGAATCCTATCATCTAGGAATGTTTGAAATCATTTCTACAGACGGTACTAAGCTAAATGACTAAACTAAATGGAGTAATAGTGTAACAGCATTTGGCAGTGTTCTCTTTCTAGTAACCATTCTTCATGGCTACAAATGGGGTGTTATAACACAGTTTAACTTTAATTATTGTGAACTCATAATAGATATTTTATTCTATCTCTGTTGCCAATAGGATTTTTGTATCTTTTAAAAATGTGTTTTAATATGTTTTTAATATGTGAGTTTCGTATTGTTAGCTGACCAGAGTAGGAAAACCTCTTAGACGGGTGGGGTATAAATAAAATAAATATAATAAGTAGAACCCCGTATAACGAAAAAAGACTGTCCATGGAGCTCTTCGCTATACGGGCTTTCCCCTGTTATATGGATCCCTTTGGCCTATGTACTGTATAACAAAAAAAAAAAAGTTTCATTATACAGATCGCTATTGGTGATACCCAATACAATACACACACACACACACACCCGCCGGTATAACAAACATTTTCTTTTCGTTATACGGTACATCACCCATAGCACAAAAAAGCTTTGTTGTACAGATTTTTCATTATACGAAGCGTTCATTATATGGGGTACCACTGTAAATAAAAATAAATAAGATTATTTAGATAAGATGAAACACATTTCCTCCTCGGGGATTCACATATGAGGCATAATTAAAACCAACAACAACTTTCTTTCATGTTATTTTGTACTCCATGGGCATTTCCCACTCTCTTTGTAGTTATGATCATGAGAATGTCATTAAATTGCCTTAAATAAGAACCATGAGTTTTGTGTTATCTGCAAGGGAGAACAGCACCATTTTGGAAAGGATCCATGACTGTAGGCATTTTAAGGGTAAGGAGGGAGAGATTCCATTATATGTCCATTTCTTCTTCTTCCGTGTTAAGGCATTACTTTCACCTGACACTCTGGTGTGAGAAAGATATGCCAGCAACACAACATTGCCATTACTAGGGTACTCCCAGTTGTGGTTCAAAAATACCACAATCTTTGAGGAGGCTCCTTCTGTGTACCCCATATGGCCATTCATATAATGCTACTACCTGGATGAAACTGGTTGTGGTCAACCTGAGCATGTTTTAAATTTTGAAAAAGCCAGGTAGCAAGATACAGAAGAATAACATTTTTTTCTGGAGAGGCAGCACCCCTGCAACCTCTTCACCCTGGTAATTTCCTACTTCAGGAGAAGGAAGCACAGGTTGAAAGTCACACACATTCCTATTTCTCTCTGCCTACTCAGCTGAATGAAAGTCATTTTAAGATGTATGTTTTGTGTGTCTCTTTTCTTTCAGTTTCAACAGAAGCAAGTACTGTACTAGATAACTAGAAGATCCAACTGTAAACTCAAGCCACACTGGATCACTTGAGATAGTCTCCTAGAGAGGGTCATGCTTCTTTTCCCTGCACTTCTGGATTATCTCAGAAGGCATTACATGCAGTTCCAGGACCACATTTGGTCCACCACTCTCTCTCTTTTCCTGGCACAGGAGCAGAATACACATCTTCTTGCATGGAGCATACACCTCACACCCTATAGGATGTGATTCATATGGATGAAAAAAAAACCTACTATGCTTTATAATTCCTACTTCTGCTATCACCACTTCTTGATGTCCAAAGTGACTCTTCAGGGGAAACTATGATAAACAGTGTCTTCTCATTTAAAGTATACAGACCAGCTGTTCTATTTAGAAAGAATTAAATAGGACCTTCTGCATACCTGCACTTGTTGTATGGCTGTATCAAATAGCCAGAACACTTTTCCATTCTTTTATAAAATATACATAGGAAACAATATTTGGAAAACAATCATTGTATCAAAAGAAACATTCCTGCTGATTTTCAGGGGTGAAGCAATTAAGATAATCTAACCTTAAACATGTAAATTTCAAAAGGACATACTTCTAAGGAACTAGGCATACTCCTGAAGATTTGTCTAGTGCAGTGGTGGCAAACCTATGGCACACATGCCAGAGGGGCCCTCAGAGCCCTATTTGTGAGCACATGAGCCATAGCCCCAGCACAGAGTTCTCCCTGCCCCTCTGCCCAGCAGCCCAATAGGAGCGCTTCCTCCCTCCCACCCAGCAGAGTTCACCCCACTTCTTTACCCAGCAGCTCAATGGGAGTGCTTCCTCCCTCCCCCAGCACAGTGTTTGCCCTGCCCCTCTGTGGCATGGACAGCAGCCTGTTGAGTTTGGAAACTTGGTTTCTAAAAGATCTAGTGTATATAATGAAATACACAAATGGAGCCTGAGCTTGAAAACATATTGGAAAGTCTCTAGGAACCACTCCACTGGAAGACCACTTCAGTAATTACATTCTGAGCATTGCACATTGCAGATATACTAGAATCGTAAGTTTCCAAAACCGTGTAAAAAAACAACAACCCAGGTCTGTCAATGTATTAGACTTAGATTTAGAGATCCTCCCATGCTATGCAGCATATTGGGCAGCCAATGTAATATTGCTGAAAGTAATAATAGATTTTGTTCTCTACTCTTTCCAGTCCTGCTCTGCTAGCATATTTGATTTTTTCATCCACCACTTTGAACTAACAATTTCATTTCCTCCACTGTTGAACTGAGATTTCCTTTCTTGATGTGTGCTACCAAGTATCTCCCAAGTTCTGGAGATTTTAATGAGGTTTTAAGGAATGTGAAGTATGTTGAAACAATGGTTTGCTACTGCCACTCCTCAATGTGTTTCCATAGACCAGAGAGCACCTGAACTTGGGTCTCTTGTATCATCGTACATAATTTTATCCAATATACCAAATGCTATCTGAGATTTCTTAGAAGATAGTTTCATATTTCATGCTATCAAAACCATCAAATAATATTATTTTCTCGACTCAAAGGCAGTGGTTCAGGAAAGTAACATTTCTCCTTTCCAGGGAAGAGTGGGGAACCTGCAGTGTACAAGCCATTAACAGAGATCATCTTAATTTCATGTAGACCTTGCCTTACTTTTTGAATGCCACCCATTTTGCACTATACACCATTAGGATTAAAATATAAACTTCATCTGATTTTGTCTGAAGTAATGTGGACTTTGGCAGGAAACAAGTTCCCCAGGGCCTCTTGGGCACATTGTGCACATCCACAACAATAAACAGCAAACACAGAAGAGTTGTGGTTAGAATGCTGGACTAGGGCTGAGGAGATCTGCTTTAAATCTCCACTCAGCTACGTCTCATAAGGTGGCCTTGCTCCAGTGACTTTCTCTTAGCATAGTTCAGGGAGCTTCTTCAATGTATAAAAATGGGGAGAAAACTCATAAATACAGTGATACCTCATACAACGTCCAAACTTGGTTCCACAAGTTTGGACTTTATACAGATTTGGACTTTGTATGAGGCATGCAAAATCCTAGCCGTGATGCCTCATACAACGTCCAAATCCTTGCTGCGATGCCTCATACAACGCCGTTTTCATAGAGATACACTGTACTGTAGCAGCACAGACTTCAGAGCAAAGTCAAGGAAAAAGACAGGAAACTGACAGAACTTTAAGAAAACATTGTCTAAAGGCTAAATACATTACAAAAACATGTCAAACAACCCTGATTGTCCAAGAACCTGAAGAATGCTGCAAAAATCCCAGGAATGCTTCTAAAAATTCTGATGAAAAATTCAAAAAAATCCAAAATCACGCTCAAAACCACTCCTAAACACTCTTTGCCTTGTGCAAAACCCACAAGAGCAATGCACGCATATGTCCTGTCTTTTATACTGCCCAGGCACAATGCAACCTAGGAAAAACCCCAATGCCTCATACAAAGTTGAGCGACTTTGTATGAGGTAACTTTTTTCAAGAAATTAGGCAGTGTTGTATGAATTCGATGTTGTATGAAGCGGACTTTGTATGAGGTATTACTGTACTATCTTAGCTTCCTTGGAGGAATTATGGGATATAAAAGTTGCAAAAGGAACAGTCAGTCAGACAGGGATGGATGGATAGCCCCTCTCAATTGTAGCACACAAAATATAATCTTTCATTCAGCCATTTGAATCAATAACAGGGTTGGAATACTACAGAAAAGTTGAAAACATTTTTCTTTGCACTTTGAAAATATAGAAACAAAACATGGGGTTGCTGTGGTTCACATCAACAGCAAAATACTTCCTTTGTTGTGTATTACTCACTTCCATCAGAGAAGGGTAATGCTGCAGTCCTACCTCTCCCTACCTCCCTCTCTACCATTTACTAAGTAAGTCCCTCTATGTTTAACAGGGCTTTCACCCAGAAAACTAGGCAAAGAATTGCAACCTAGACTACTGCCCAACCCTCTGTTTTGCCTCTATTCTTGGAAATTCTTGTTTAAAAAATCAATATGTATATTTAAATACAACAGATACATTTCAAAAATATGAAAGAAGGAATTTCATCTCGTCCTGGATCCAAATTTTATTTCCTAAATCAGCTCATGTTGAAAAACTTTGCTACTCAGAAAGCTAAATAGTGGTACCTCATACAATGATTTTAATCCGTTCCATGGGGCTCATTGTTGTACGAAACAATAGCTATATGATGCATGCATCGTATAGCGATTTTCCTTACGGGATGCATCGTACAATGATATATATATTTTGCTAAGTGGTTTTTCCCATTAAAAAATTGTTGTACGATTTTTCTATATGGAAAATTGTTATGCAGGACGCCATCCCCCCCTCCTAATTGTTATGCGATTTCGTTGCTATATACGGGGCGATTGTTGCATGGGGTTCCACTGTACTGGAGTCTTCAACTCTTATAGATTAAGGACAATCAATAACAGTGATATATATGCCATTAGTAGCTTCAATGCACTCTCTATTAATGACCATGATGCATCTTCAGATTTCTGGCTGCTAACTTAGCTGAGAAGAATGTTCAAGCATGAGAGGCTCCATTCCACAAAATAGCTTTATCATGATTCTCTTAACTCCTAATCACATACAGGGATTGATATTCTCTCTTTAGTTTCATAGCTTTTAAGATGCATGTTCCTCCAGTGAGAAGCTAGAATGCTGAGCTACCTCAACAACAGAAAATCTTAACCCTTCTACAGGTACAGTATATCATTTCTGTGGTTTAACCTGTAATGCCTATTGGTACATTAGGTCATGACTAATTTCAGTTTTTGTAAACCTGGTATAATCTATTGATACAGTATTGTTGTCTAAGTGTCATCAATCTCAGTTAGCTTGATGGAGACAGGTGCAACACATCAGAGGAAGACATCAGTTTGGGGAAGACTGGCTCATATCTATAAGCAAGATTGGTAGTGTCCAACCCCTAGATCCAATGAAAGCTTTGCAGGCTGGGACAAGTTAGAGTTTGTATTTTTGGACTGAAACTCTCATAACCCTTGAGCATCTGGAATACTGGCTAGGAATGCCAAGAAGTACAGTCCCAAACATCTGAACGGTCACAGTTTCATTACTCCTGATTGAGGGGAATCATAACCTAGTGAGTATGCCCCCCCCCCCCAAACCTAGTCTTTCTTTAAGAAATGAAAGCCTCTAGAACTGACAGTGAATATTTTCCATTCTGAACCATACCAAATCTTTACATGCATATTAAGTGGTGTTTCAACAGGTGGTGAGAAGGCACTGAACAGAATCATAAAAAGAGGAAGAAGAAAAAGGGGGGATATAGGAACACAGGATTCTTTCACGTAGTATTCACTATTTCTTCTGACAATGCCTCCTTTTAGCTGAATTATGAATTCGAATGATTTTTCAAGGCCAAAACCACCATGGATCACTTTGCTGTCAGAGTCAAATGTATATAGAGAATCATATCTACATCACCATTACCCTGCCTCAAATTCCAGGAACATGACACATGGTTAGGACCCTCCATTCATGCCTTACCAGAAATCTTCATTCATGCATTTAAAAAGCTATTGTAGTACTACAAGCAATTTCGCTCTTGAAATGAAACTCTAAGGAGTCACAATTTGCCTGAACCTTGCCCACTTCAGATAAGCCATTTGAGAGTCTAAAAGAAGCCAGGAGAACAAGGTAAGCTTTTACAGAACTAATTATTTTGCCTCTCTTAGGGATGCTTCACATATTATGTTCTTAGCTCAGGAGCATGCTCCTACAAGTCACTCCTGTATCTAAAAATAGAACAGGTTCATACTGTAGCTGCTGATAGACTCTTAGCATACATGTGTCTGCTTCCTCCCACAAAAGGCAGATGCTCAAAAGCAGACCT
This sequence comes from Bradypodion ventrale, assembly GCA_035047345.1. Classification (NCBI taxonomy): domain Eukaryota; kingdom Metazoa; phylum Chordata; class Lepidosauria; order Squamata; family Chamaeleonidae; genus Bradypodion; species Bradypodion ventrale. The sequence goes on from JAWDJE010000001.1 coordinate 352,828,267, forward strand.
GTGGTATGTTATATGCTTAGACACACAAACCGGTTGAAAACATGTGGGGAACAGGTTGTATTCCCTGCCACTAAAAAAAACCACAACTGGGAATTTCCCAAAGGCAAAAGAGCCCCTTCCTTTCCTTTTGCTTGCTTGCTTTTCAAACTCTCCCCCACCTCATCCTTCATATGACTCATGGGTCTGTGCTTACCTCATGCTTTAGCCCACTGACATGGCTTTTAACATTACCTTTGAGGTGAGCCTGCATACTGTGGGAGAGCAGCAATGGGTACGGCGGGGTCTGTGAGAGACCAGGATCGAGGGAGCTGCCTGCTCCACAGAGGCAACAGCCCACCAGCAAGGCCCAGCCTCCACACAACACCTAACAGGTAACTAGGAAGCCAGGGCATGGAAGGAAAGGAGGAAGGAAAGAAGGGGGGAGGAAGGGAGGGAAGGAGGGAGGGAGAGAAAGAAAGGAAGGAAGAAGGAAAGCAGCGCAGTAGCCAGGGTGGGCTTGACACATCCTGAGTTAGCATTTTGCCCACCCTGGCAAAGCGCGGTTTCCCATAGGAATGCATTGGAAAGAGGCTTTGTTGCCCATCCTGAAAAAACATTTGCTCCACCCACATCTAGAATCCTGGCTATGGCCCTGGAGGGAAGGAGGGAAGGAAGGAAGGAGATAAGGAAGAACGGAAGGAAGGAAAGGAAAGATTCACAGGACGGAAATGTAGTGTGGGGAGGCACGTTGAGTGATTCTGACCCCACTGTTCCTAGGGGTGTCTGTCGCCTGTAACCAAGTGCCCATTCCATGAGCATCGTTGCAGGTACCCGGAGCGCCTGAACCCGTGCCAAAGACTCAGCGCCTCACTAGGCAAGCTAACCTACGTTCGTGATGGCGAACCTTGGCACTCCAGATGTTCTTGGACTTCAATTCCCAGAAGCTCCCGTGAATCCACACGAATGGGTTTCCTTCGATTTATCCGGTCCACACCGCCCTCATCGCTCCCGGAAGCAAAAGGCACCCGTACAGAGGAAGGGTTAACCCAGAAGAGCCTTAACCGTATGGGCATGTTTTACTTCCGCTTCCGGGAGCAACGAGGGCGGCGCCAGCTGGATGAATCGCAGCAAACCCATTCGTGTGGATTCACGAGGGGGGGGGCGGCTTCTGGGAATTGAAGCCCAAGAACATCTGGAGTGCCAAGGTTCGCCATCACGGACCTAGGCGGACGCTCCCCCCTCCCTTATCATTGTAATGGGCGCCCCCGAGGAGAGTCTCAAGGAGCGCCTCCGCCTCGGTCCCTCTCGCTGGGCTGCAGTCCCGGAGGGAGCACCAGAGGCTCAGCCAGGCTCCCGCTGGAGGAGGCGTCTCGCCGTCCCTGAGCCTTTTATTGTTCCCCGATTCCCGCCCGAGGAGGGGCTGGCCGGGGTGGGGGTGGGGCGGGGTGGGGTGTGGGGTGCTGCTCCTTCCTTCCTTCCACCCCCCTCCCCTGCGCCGTACCGATGGTGGAGATGTGCGACGGGTGGAACTCGTTGTCGGTGAAGCGGCACAGCAGGCAGGTCTTGCCCACGCCCGAGTCCCCGATGAGCAGCAGGCGGAAGAGGACATCGTATTGCTTGGCCATGGCGGGGCGGGGGGGGGGGCGCTCCTCCTCCTCCTCCTCCTCCGGCTTCAGCCCTGCGCGCCTCCGCCGCCGCCGCCGCCGCCCGCGGCCATCCCCAGCTCAGCGCGCCCGGGGCTGAGCAAGGGAGCGACGGAGGAACTAGTCCGGCAGCCGAACCTTACCTTACCAGGCGGAGGAATGGGCCAGGAGGAGGAGGAGCCAGGAAAGCGGGGGGAGGAGTGTGTGTGGGGTGGGGGGTGGGGGTGGGAGACGCACACAGCGGCTAGAGTGCTTCTCAACCTTTGGTTTTTGGACTTAAGAACATAAGAACAGCCTTGCTGGAACAGGCCACAGAAGCCCATCCAGTCCAGCATTCTATCTCACACAGTGGCTCACCATTTCCTTCAGGGTATTCCCAAGGAGAGGCCTTCACCTGCTTAGGATTCCCTGGAAATGATATTGAGAGATATCCTGCCTATCTCTCCAACCCAGAGGTTGTCCTTAAGTATCCATAATTATAGCCATTGATACTCTTGTCCTCCATGAACTTGTCTAATCCTTTCTTAAAGCTGTCAAGACTGACAGCTGTCACCACTTCTTCTGGCAGGGAGTTCCATAGATCCTCTGACTGAAAAAGTACTTTCTCTTATTTGTTTGAGAACTAGTACCCAAAAGTTTCATGGAGTGTCCCCTAGTTCTAGTGTTATGCAATAGGGAAAACAGTTTTTCCTTATCAACTTTGTCCACACCGTGCATGATTTTATAAACTTCAATCAGGTCACCTCTTAGACGTCGTCGTTCAAGAGTGAAGAGGCCCAACTGTTGCAGCCTCAGATGATAAGGAAGGTGTTCCAGTCCCCTAATCATTCTGGTTGCCCTCCTCTGCACTTTTTCCAGCTCCATAATATCCTTCTGGAGGTATGGCGACCAGAACTGTACACAGTATTCCAGGTTGGGCCTCACCATAGATTTATAAAGAGGCAAAATGACACTTGCTGACTTATTTTCTATACCCTTCCTAATGATCCCTAGCATTGAGTTTGCTTTTTTCACTGCTGAGGCACACTGGGTTGACACCTTCATTGAGTTGTCCACCAGGACACCAAGGTCCTTCAGTTCCCAGAAAGCCTAAGTCAATTCCCCAAAACACTGATCAGCCAATGGGCTGACTTAGGCTTCTGGGAATTGGAGTCCAAAAACCAAGGGTTGAGAAGCCCTAGACGCAGCCTGCCTTGGCTTGGCACCTCCCCACGTGCCTCGTCCCAGCCAGCAGGAAAAGGCCGGAGCCCAAGGGAGGGCGGCTCGCTTGAACGGACCCAACTACTAGCAAAGTAGAGGGCTCAGACAGAGCCTAGTCTTTGTTGGGGTAGACGCCGGGAACCCCTTTCTTGCCCTTGGTCCTTCAAGACGTGTCTCCGTTAATGGTGGTGACCCCTTTCACTACCAGCCCTGCTCAGATCCTGTATGCCAGGGGTGCCCAAGCTTTTTGGGTTGTAGGCCGGTCACGTGGTTCAGTGGTCACTACTGCTTGTGGGCCGGGTCTGGCCCCAATGCCAATTTATCCTGCTCACAAAGCCCTCGTTGCTCCCGGAAGCTAAAGTAAAACACGTTTTACTTCCCCTTCCAGGAGCAACGAGGGCATACCTGTCAAGTATCCCATTTTGGCCAGGATTTCCCGTAATTCACCGCTCTGTCACACTCCTTCCTGCCGTCACCCCGTATTTGAACAGCCAAGGAAAGGGGTTACTGCGCACAGCTGCCAGACAGGCATGCATGTGCAGTAACCCCTTTCCTGGCCAAAGGGGTTTCTGCGCATGCGCACAGGGGTTACTGCACATGCACGTCACAGCCTCTGATGTCAGAGGCAGCGGCATGCATACACCAACGCCGGCGCCCAGAAACCTTCCCGTATTTGGACACCGGCAACTTGACAAGTATGGACGAGGGCTTCGTGGGCAGGGTGAATTGGCATTGGGGGCATACATGTCAAGTTTCAGGAAATTTCTTTCAAACCCCCTTATTTTACACTTTCCCGCCATCATCCCGTATTAGTTAGACTGCAATTAGACTGGAGGCTAACACAGGATAAGCATAGCTGTCCAGTTTCCCGTTTTGGCCAGGAAATTTCTCTTGTTTGACAGAAATTTCCCGAAACTTGGCAGGTATGGTTGGGGGCTGGATCCAGCCCATGGGCCGTAATTTGGGCACCCCTGCTTGTAGGCGGTGGCTTCTTCCAGTCCAGCAATCCGTCTCACGTTTGGATGTCTGGTTTTCCTCTCAGGGCTGTAGCCAGGGGGTGTCCAGGGTGGAGCAGTTTGCCCACCTGTTGTGTATTGAGGCACATTTGCAAGTAGCACATGGAGCGCTCTTGCAAGAGGAAAATGGCAATTTCCCGCCATTCTAATTAGAGGCCTAAAGTTGCGCGAAACCCCTGCAAAAGGGCGCGCTTGTTACGCTAAACCAAGCCCTTGGATTGGTTACAGTTTTGGATCCTGTTCTCCGTTGGTTAACTACACATATCCCCTGTTATGATTGGTTAGTTACGTTTGTCCGGTGGGTTGCTACCTTGTATCCAGGAGCCACCACTGAGGAGACACTATATAAGCCCCACGGGTTTAGTGTATGGGACCAAAGACACCAGGACAGCCGAAGAGCTGGCTTAACACAACTTTATTACATGCTGGTCAGAGGGAACATGTGGTAATGGCGGACGAGCAGCTCAATATATACAGTGGCTATACATTTGAATGTGGCTCCGTGACAGTCTATTGGTTACTGTCCGCGTGACGTCATTGTAGGTGTTGTTTTTGGTTGTTTTTGGTTGTTTTTGTTGGTTTTTTAATGTTTGTGATTCTTGGTTGTTTTTGTGTAAGATTGTCTTTTCTTTCTGCGGGCCGGGCTCGATGCCTGGCCCGTGGAAAGGAAAGGCAGCGGCTGGGGGGTGTCTTTTCTTTCTGCCGGCCAGGCTCGATGCCTGGCCCATGGAAAGGAAAGTCAGTGGCCGGGTTCTTAGGTGAGTTTGGACCAATGAGCTTGGACGCTCGCTATTGCCATCTGGTGGTCACTAGCTCGCGTCCTATTAGGGTTACAGTGATGCAGCTGAGGGTTATCATGTTACAAGTAGAAGGATACATTGGTTACACATGAATAGGTACATTGTATAAAGGTACAGTGTTTGAGAACACAACAACGGGTAAACAAGGGTGGGGCCAGACGGAATCTATACTTCCTACTCCGTACAGGTAGCTGGGTAGCGCTAAGCCTGGGTCCCTCCATTATGCTACGCTTCTATGGTAGCTAGTTATTGCCCACTGCCAGGTAAGAGTCCGGAGGGATTGACTCCACTAGGATTGTATAGCCATCTCGGAATCTGGAACACCTTGTAAGCTCATCTCTAATAGACTGTTAAATAAAGACTGTTGCTGTTTGTTCATCGTTGTCTCGGACTGGTGCTCATAAGGGCCGGATTTAACACCACCGTCAAACTCCCAGCTGCTTAAGTATAAGGCATATACCAGTGATGGCTAACCTTGGCACTCCAGATGTCAAAAACAGGCAAGCTTTTGAGTCATACAGAATTCCACTCAGACTGAGTATTGAAGAGCTTGGAGGTGGGGTTAGAAAAGTCAAAAAAATTTCCTAACTAAATGCTGAAGCTTCAGAATCAGTAGTTAAACCAAGCTCCATGATGGAGGCTGCAAGCTTGAAGAAGCTTTAATTTCTACCAGGATTATTTTTAGGCTTTTCTGTATACACACTCTCACTCCTAGTCGAGTTCTAGAACACCCAGCCCAAGAAAGTCCTATATGGTTGGAAAACTCCCATGCTTGGCTTTGGGGCCATTCAACAATTACGTGATTCTTGAAGGGGTGGGTGGGTTTCTGCCATCTGAATTATGGAAAAATTATGTGGGGGTGGGGAGTCAGGTCAAAGATTATGTAATCCATTTGGAGCTGTTGTGCATTAGGCACCAATAGTGAAATGCTCTAAAAATTAGAGTTTCAATACAAAAGCTCTGGATTATGTGATTTTATAGGGGGGAGGGGGTCACAGCTAAAATTACAGTCGGATTACATAAAGGGAGGGGGTCAATTTCCCCCAAACCATGGATCACATAATTGTTGAATGGCCCCTTTGGTATTTTAATAATCCAACAGAGAGGTATTGCCCACCCCTTTTTTGGGGGGGGGGGATTTTGGACCAAGGTCACACAGGGCCTTTTCTTCCTTGTCTGGCTCTAAAGCTCCCTAATGATACATGTGTGTGTTTCTTCCATGGAGGTATGGTTTCTTCTCTCAGTCTATTAGCACTTACATTGGTTGCTATGGTAGAGTTCTATGACAGTGACCTCACTACTGTACCACTAAAAACTGGAGTGTTCTCTAAGCTGTTTACTCTGAGTCTTCACACACAGACATTTACCTATCTGGTTCAATGATCATGACACATGGAATAGTCATGGGAAAATATAGGGTCAGCTCCTTTGTGAGGCAAAGGCAAAAAAGTTATGCCATTTTATTACATTGCTGTTCTCATTTTAAATGAATAGTGTCACTGCAATGGCTCAAGTGGCTAAGATGCTGACTGGGAGGCGGAAGGTCAGCAGTTCAATTCCTGAGTACTGCAGGACAGAATGAGCTCCTGTCTTTGTCCCAGCTCCTGCCAACCTAGTAGTTCGAAAGCAAGAAATTGCAAGTAGATAAATAGGGACCACTTCGGTGGGAAGGTAACAGTGTTCCGTGCGCTCCGGTGTCTAGTCATGCCTGCCACATGACCACGGAAATGTCTGCAGAAGCAGACAGCGCTGGCTCTTCGGCTTTGAAACAGAGATGTGCACTGAACCCTAGAGTTGGATTCAACTGGCTTTCGAGCAAGAGAAACCTTTACCTTTACTAGTAGGAAAATGTAGACTCTTTGTCTAAGAGAACTGTTGATGAATTTATTTGATACTGAATTTAACTTGAATATAATCTAATAGCATATTTTGCCCGGTGGTGCCGGGCTGTTTTAAATTGTGTTGTTGTTCAGTCGTACAGTCGACTCCGACCCTTTGCGACCCCATGGACCATTTTCCTCCAGGCGCCTCTGTCCTCCACCATCCCCCTCAGCCCTCCCAGCTCTGTGCCCATTGTGTCTACAATGCCATCTAGCCATCTCATCCTTGGCCTCCCCCTTCTTCTTTTGCCCTCCACCTTTCCCAACATCAATGCCTTCTCAAGTGAATCCTCCCTTCTCATTTGATGTCCAAAGTACTTTAGCTTCATCTTTACTATTTGACCTTCCAATGCAGTCAGGGTTAATTTCTTCTAAGATTGACCTGTTTGTTCTCCTCGCTGTCCAGGGGACTCTCAAAACCCTCCTCCAACACCACATTTCAAAGGCATCTATTCTTCTGCGTTCAGCCTTCCTAATTGTCCAGCTCTCACATCCATACATTACTACTGGGAAAACCATTGCTTTGACTATTCTAATTTTTGTTTGCAATGTGATGTCTCTGCTTTTCACTATGTTCTCCAGGTTTCTCATCGCTTGTCTCCCAAGAATCAGTCGCCTTTTTATTTCATGGCTACAATCCCCATCTGCAGTGATCTTTGATCCTAAGAAAGTAAAATCTGTCACTGCTTCTACTTCTTCCCCGTCTATTTTCCAAGAACTGATTGGGCCTGTTGCCATTATCTTGGTTTTCTTGATATTGAGTCTCAAGCCAGCTTTTGCACTCTCCTCCTTCAGCCCAATCAAGAGATTCTTTAGGTCTTCCTCACTTTCTGCCATTAGGGTGGTATCGTCTGCATATCTCAGATTGTTGATCTTTCTCCCAGCGATTTTAATCCCATATTGTGATTCCTCCATCCCTGCATTGCGCATTATGTGCTCTGTGTATAGGTTGAATAAGCATGGTGACAAAATGCAGCCTTGTCTTACTCCTTTTCCTATTCCAAACCATTCTGTCATTCCGTGTTCTGTCCTAACTGTTGCTTCTTGTTTCATGTACAGATTTCTCAGAAGGCATATGAGGTGCTCTGGAATTCCCATCTCTTTAATTACTTGCCACATCTTGTTGTGGTCCACACAGTCAAATGCCTTAGTGTAGTCAATAAAACAAAAGTAAACTTGTTTCTGGTATTCCTTTGTTTTCTCCATGATCCAGCGTATGTTGGCAATGTGGTCTCTAGTCCCCCTGCCTCTTCTGAAACCAGCCTGCGCCTCTGGTAATTCTCTCTCCACATGTTGCTGAAGTCTATCCTGTATTATCTTGAGCATCACCTTGCTGGCATGTGGGATGAGCGCGATTGTTCGATAATTTGAACATTCTTTGGCATTGCCCTTTTTTGGGATTGGGACGTATACTGATCTTTTCCAATCCTGCGGCCACTGTTTTGTTTTCCAAATCTGCTGGCATATTGAATGCAGTAATTTGACGCCGTCATCTTTTAGCGCTTTGAAGAATTCAACTGGAATACCATCATCTCCACTAGCTTTGTTGTTTGCAGTGCTCTTTAGGGCCTTTATGACTTCGCTCTCCAGGATGTCTGGCTCAAGTTCAATTTCTTCATCATTGTGACTATCAGGAGTGTTGAGGTCCTTTTTGTAAAGTTCCTCTGTGTACTCTTTCCATCTTTTCTTAATTTCTTCTGCATCAGCTAGCTCCTTTCCGTCTTTGTCCCTTATCATGGTCATTTTTGCTTTAAATGTTCCCTTGATTTCGCCGATTTTTTTGAAAAGATCTTTGGTTCTGCCTCTTTTGTTGTTTTCCTCCATTTCTCTGCACTGTTCTTTTAGGTAGTTTTCCTTATCTCTCCTTGCTTTTCTTTGAAATTCTGTGTTCAAATGATTGTAGTTTTTCCTTTCTCCTTTGACTTTGGCGTTCCTTCTTTCCTCTGCTATTTTAAGAGCCTCATCAGACAACCACTTTGCTTTCTTACTCTTCTTTTCTTTTGGTATGGTTTTCTTTGCTGCTTCCTGCATGATGTCCCTCATCTCCGTCCATAATTCTTCTGGTACTCTGTCTACCGAGTCTAAGCCATTAAATCTGTTCATCACCTCCACCGCGTATTCTTTAGGGATGCTGTCTAGGTGATATCTTTCTGGTCTCCGTGTTTTCCCTATTTTCTTTAGTCTAAGCCTGAATTTCGCGATCAGTAGGTTGTGATCTGAGCCGCAGTCTGCTCCAGGTCTTGTTTTTGCTGACTGTATGGAGGTTCTCCATCTTTGGCTGCAGAGTATGTAGTCAATCTAAAGGGTTTATTTTTTTTTTCTTGAACAAATGGTGCCGGGCTGTTTTAAATGGTGTTGAAAGGTTTTGTGATTTTGTGGCTTTGAGGCGCTGCATCCGCCTGCGGCAGACTTGCGCTCCCGGTGTGTTTTTTATTTTTATTTTTTGCGCACCGGCTTCCTCAGTGCCGGGCTGTTTTAAATTGTTTTGGAAGGGTTTTTTTTCTTAATGTTGGTAAAGAAGAGGTTAGTCTCTTTTTGAAATTTTTAAAATGTTTATTTATATACATTTTTTGCTGGGCTGTTATAAACTGTGATCATTTTTTTTTGGTGGATTTATTTTTGTTAATGTTTGTAAAGGAGATGCTAGTCTATATTTGAAATTTTTAATATGTTTATTTATTTATTTATTTATTTTGCTGGGCTGTTATAAACTGTGATTAGTTGTGTTTAGATGTTTTGGGTTTTTATTTTAGTTAAAATTCAGCACAGGATTTTTTTAAATATTTTTAAATTTTATTTCTCGATACACATCCAATAATTAAAAAACAAGAGATAACACACAGAACAATATAAGAAAATAAAAGACAAAATACACAATAATATAAATAAGCAGAGAAGGAGAGGAAAAAAAAGAAACAGAACAAAATATCACCACGTGCTATATACAATGCTACGGAGACAGAATTTCCCCTTTTATCTATTATCGTCTCAAAAATGCAATGTAATCCGGCACCGGCAGTTGCCCATGACCATTAATCAAGGTATAATCTATCAAACATTTCCAAATTTCCTGAAATTTGCTTTCTTTAATTAAGCCTTTTCTTAAATTTAACTCCCAGGTGAGCTTATCATTCAGCGCAGTATTCCACAACTCCATATACCAGTCCTCTATTTTTGGGGTAACATCACATTTCCAATATCGCGCTATACACTGTCTAGCACTGGATAACATAATTGCTAATAATTCCCTTTTTTGTTGCTCTACCACCTCCACATCTGTTAACAAAATTAAAATTACATCCAATTTCATTCTTACATCTAGAATTCTCCCAATTTCGTGTTCCACCTTCAACCAGAATGACTTCGTCTCTTTACACCCCCACCACATATGCTCATATGTTCCAATTTCCCCCTTACACCTCCAACAAAATTTCGACTTTGTATTGTCAATTTGGTATAGTCGTACCGGAGTCAAGTACCACTTCCACAATAATTTATAATTGTGCTCTTTTATTCTTACAAACAAAGACCTCATTATTCTCCTTTTCCATTTAGCATTCCACTGCTCGTCTGTAATTATGATATTCAAATCTAGCTCCCATGTTTCTTTTAAAGCTTTCTGATGCTGATCTGAGTCATCTAAAACCTTATATATTTTGCTTACTAGCCCCTTAACTTTTACCTGCCCATTTTTTAGACTAAGTACCAACTCTTCAAATTTTGTCCGCTCCCTATCCAAGCTCGTTTCATCTAAATATCTTTTATTCCAACTGTCAATAGACATCAATTGAAGCCAATTCAATTTAAGTTGTCTACCTATATCTAATTTTCTTTCCTTGTCTCTACATGCTGTTATCCAATCCTTTAATAAAGTTATATTATTCTTATTCAATACTTCTTCTAATCTCCTATCCATTCTCAGTGGGAATGATTTCATATCACTCAGGCCTAATATTAGGGACAACCCTGGTGCCAATTTATTTTTCAATAATGTCCAAGTTTTTAAAAGAGCTTTTAACAATTTATTTGTAACATTAATTTTTGCTTTCCCTTTGCCCAAAAACATTAATATTTCTTCACCCAATTTCTCTCGCAATTCAATTTTTCCCCAAATCGATTCTTCTTTCACTAAAATTTTACAAATATTCTTCAATTGAAATGCCCAATAATAATTTTTAATATTTGGAATTCCTAACCCGCCCTTTTTTTGTGATGAATACCATAAAAACTTTGGTATCCTGGTCCTTTTTCCACCGTTACAAAAATTATTTAATATAGTTTGAAAAACCTTTAATTCCTTCTCTTTCATATATATTTGCAGGGTATCAAATAAGAAATTTAATTTGGGTAAAAGCTTCATTTTACATAGCGAAACACGTCCAAACCACGACAAATTTAGCTTCTTATACCGTAAAATCATTTCTTTTAATTCTTTTTCCAATTTATCATAATTTAACCTTTTTAAATCATCGTATTTATTTGAAATGTTTATCCCCAGGTATTTTATATTATCTCTAATTTGTATTTTAAATTTAGCCTTTAAACTTTCTTGTATGTCCAAATCCACATTAAAAAGAATTGCTTCTGACTTATCCCAGTTTACCTTAAGTCCCGTCACCCTTTGAAATTCCTCTAAATGCCCATATATCTTCCCTAGTGCATTCTGTGGATTTTTTATTGTTATTAGGGTGTCATCAGCATATTGGCTAATTTTTATACCCTCAATTCCAATTAATTCCTTATCTTCCCTTATTACATTAGCTAACAATTCCATGGCCATTATAAATAAAGATGCCGACAATGGATCTCCTTGCCTTGTGCCCGCCTCCAATTTAATCTCCCCTGTTAATTCCTCATTTAATTTAACCCTAGCCGAGCCTTGCTGATACAACTGCTCAATTACCCCACAAAATTTTTGTCCGAATCCATATTTCTTTATAATTTCCTTTATAGTTATCCATTGGATCGAGTCAAAAGCTTTGAATATATCCAGGGAGAAGAAACCCACATGCTCGTCTTGTTCCTGAGCAATAATTGTCAAGTCAACCATCCTTCTCGTCAAATCCGACATATACCGATCCCTCATAAATCCCACTTGATCCTTATTAATGTATTTGCCACTAAAATTATTCAATCTATTGGCTAAAATTGCCGTAAAAATTTTTGCGTCCTGATTCATCAGGGAAATCGGTCTATAGGATTCAATTTTTTCAAGATTTTTCCCTACCTTTGGAATTAAAATTATAATTGTACTATACCACGATTTAGGAACTCTCCCTCCCTCCAAAATATAATTAAAAATCCTTTCCATTTTTGGTAACAACATCTCTTTAAAGTCTTTATAAAACTCCACCGATAAACCATCCTCGCCTGGAGCCTTGCCTATCCTTAACCTTTTTATGACCTCCTTTATTTCCTTTTGTGTTATCTTTTCATCCATGTAACTCCTATGCTCCAAGCTTAAATTTATTCTTGACCACTTATCTAAATATCGCTCTAATTCATCCTTATTTACGTCCTTCCTCGAATACAATTCCTGATAAAAAGCCTTGACAATTTGAATTTTATCTACTAACTTATTACACCTTCTGCCATACTTATCTATCAGAACTGAAATTCCTCTTTTATCTTTCTTTTCTTCAGCCGCTCTAGCTAATAGCTTAGAATTTTTATTACTGTACTCGAAGTAATCTCTTTTCAAATAAATTAAATTCTTCTTTACCTTTTCAATATCTTTTTCAATAAATTCTCTTTTTAATTTTTGCATTTTATCGAATATGTCCCTATCTCCCGTTCTTGCATGAATATCCTGCAACTTCTTTATTTCGTCCTCTAACTCTTTTTCCTTTTCCTTATTTTGCCTATTATTAATACAAGAGAGCCTAATGCTTTCTCCCCTAAATATTGCCTTCATGGTATCCCATAATATTCCATCATTTACATCCTTTGTATCATTAATTTCCCAGCACTCTTCCCATCTTTTTATTATTGTTTCCTTACTCTTTTGATCTCTATATAACCTTGTATCATAGCTCCATGTACCCCTTTTTTGTTTGTCATCACTTAGTTTAAATTCTGTAATTATTTTAGCGTGATCAGATTCCTTAATCATACAAATTTCAATATTTTCAACCTTATCTATCATACTTTCTGAAGCCAAAACATAGTCAATTCGTGAATAAGAATTGTGCACGTGCGAAAAAAATGTATATCCCCGTTCTGAGCCTCTAATTTTCCTCCAAACATCCTGTAATCCCATTATTTTTAACCACCTATCCATCACCCTATTAGTACATGTATGCTTAGCCACATTTGTAGTATCCAAACCTGGTCCGATCAAATTAAAATCTCCAACCATTATTAACTTGGACACCCTTTCTGATTCTATACTTTGATACACCTTATCTAAAAATTCCTCCTGTTTTTCGTTTGGCGCGTATACATTAACCAGCACAGGATTTTTGTAAAGTTTTTATTTTATTTTATTGTCCAATGTTTGTGATTTGTGTTAAATTGTGATTTTGTGTGATTTTGTTGACTTGTTTCTACTGTTGGGGCCTTTTGTTTGGGGCTGTTGTGTGTTTGTGAATGTTTTTTACTTTTGTGGCCAGCAGGTGGTGCTGGTAAGGTGTTTTCTTGTATTTTGACTGTTTTTTCTCTCGTGGCCTTTGGGTGGAGCTTCTTCTGGTAAGTATTCTGTTTCTTTATTCATTTTGTTTCTGGCCGTCGTGGAGTGAGGACGTCTGATGGTGAGTTCCCTTGTTTTATTTATTTTGTGTGTGTGTGTGTGGGGGGTGTGTGGGGTGGTTTTTGTGGTGTGTTTTTTGTTGTTTTTGTGGTGTTTGGCTGGGTGTTGTTTTTTGTTGTTGTTTGGTGATGTATGTTTTTCGTGTTGTTTTTGGTTGTTTTTGTTGGTTTTTTAATGTTTGTGATTCTTGGTTGTTTTTGTGTAAGATTGTCTTTTCTTTCTGCGGGCCGGGCTCGATGCCTGGCCCGTGGAAAGGAAAGGCAGCGGCTGGGGGGTGTCTTTTCTTTCTGCCGGCCAGGCTCGATGCCTGGCCCATGGAAAGGAAAGTCAGTGGCCTGGTGTGTGTGTGTCTTTTTTTCTGCTGGCCGGGCTCGATGCCTGGCCCATGGAATGGAAAGGCAGCAGCCGGAGGGGGGGGGCTGGTTTCACTTGTCGGGCCGCAGGAAGGCTAGCGCTGGGTGTATGTGTGGTATTTCCTTCCCGCAGCCCGGCCTCGCTGGCCGGGCCGCGGGAAGGCCAGCACTGCTTCTGGTGGTGTTGGTTCTTTTTTCCTGCGGGCTGGCCTCGCTGGCCAGGCCACGGGAACCACGGCGGCGATTTTTATTTTTATTTTTCACGCGCCGGCTGCCTCACCGTTCTGTGCGCTCATGGTGCGCAGGATGCTGGGGCTTGTGGTTTGGCGTGTGCAATTTTGGTTAGTGCAGAGGTTTTTTCCCTGAGGCTTATTTTTGATTGGCCATGGCGCATTTCCGAACGTTCCTTTTGCTCGCGCTGCTCAGCCTGATTGGCTCTGGTGCAGTGCGGCGCAAGGATCGTTGGGAATTGAATTCCCTTTTTTTTGTTTGCGTCCGGGGGGCTCCTGCCCCACTGGCGAAAATTTCAACCCGACAGTTACCTGCAAACCGGGTTCGGGTGAGTGAACGGAGGCCCATTACGGGCTACTAGGGCCTGGCTAAACATCCTTTGTCACATTCCAACGGTTAGCGCACTATTTTATAGGTATAGATTCATTTATATCCCTTCAAAATGTCCTTTTCTGGAAAACACAAGTAGCAAATATATGACATTTCAAGACAAATTTGAACATGCTAAATAAACTTGCAGCATTGGTTTAGCCTTTCCCAGTAAGGCTATCTTATCAGCAAAGTCAAGATTAGTGAGCTTCATATTATTTTCCACATAATTTCCCATTGTGGGTTGTCTTTCACAATTCTCATGGTATAGTCTTCTGTACCAGTTGTTCCCAACATGAGGTACATGCCCCACAGAGAAGCTATTTGGTTTTTAAGGGGGTGATTCAAGAACAAGTTATTAACAGTCAATGGCCTTTTAGGCTTCCTCCATGTGAATAGGAGTTCACTTTTTGAATAATAAGAATTACTGTATATGCCGTGGGGGTGGGAGAGATCAAGATTTTAGAGTTGCTTAGGTGGGGCATTACCAAAAAAAGGTTGGGAACCACCAGTCTATACACAGTGAAAACAAAAATGGTGAAATAATACACCTGTGTTTAACACCGGATTTGATGTTGAAGAAGTTGGTAGTACCATATGCAGTTTTAACACAGCAGCATGAATCTTGCTAAAGATTTCTAAAGATGTTACTAAAACACTATGAGATGCCATAATTTTGAGTGATGTTCCATAATATATCACAATGGTCAGTGTCAGAAGCCTTCTTGATATCGATGAAGTTAATCAACACTGGCTTTTGATATTCTCTACTTTGTTCAACAATATTTCAGAGTATGATAATCTGATCGTTATGTGAATGTCCTTGATGGAAGCCTGCTTGTTCTTCCCATGGGAGTTTTCCCACTGTTTCTCGTAGGCGCCTTAGCTTAGCAACATGATGCTAAAAGCTTTGCCAGCGACTGAGAGGAGTGAGATTCCTCTCCAATTGTTACAATCAGAGGTGTTGCCTTCCTTCCAGAGCTCTACAGTCACTCCTCTCCTCCATTCCTTAGGAACACATTCCTCTTTTAGCACTTATTAAACAACCTGATTAGCAGCTTCACTGTGCATTCTCTTCCGCAGTCTCTGTTTCAGTAATCCCGCCAAGGTTAACTTCTTGTTCATGTACACGGGTGTCTTGGTTAAAGGTATATAGATTGTTTAAAACCATGTACAACCAGTGCATGTGTTCATTATCCCAGGGAGGGACTTGATTGGAAGGCTGAATCTTCCCCTCTCTTCCAACTAATCTTTCCAAACCATGCTTGATCACTATAAGCATTTTGCTTGTGGGCTAAAGCAGTATAAAGAGCACAGAACCCACTTGGGGGTGGCGTGGCCAAGATGCTGGAGGGTTAGCACACGCTTCCTTAGCTCGTGCTATTAAAAAGATTTTAGAATGAGAATTTAAAGTAAAAAAACTCTGGAAAAGACCAAATAGAAAGGCTGGAATGCATTTTGGAAACTGAGAAGCATCGGATGAGTCCTTTGTTGGAGGAAATTGTGCTGGGACCGTTCTGATCGGGAGGTCAAAGCCCGAGGAGGTGGCCGGTAAGGCAGATGGCGCAAACCGCGGCCGGGCGAGCCACGGGTGGGCGGGACGCCCGAGAAGGCAAACGGGAGAGTAAAAAGAAATAAAGAGGACTCTAAACGGTGTGCAGCTCTTCACTGGTGGTATGGGAGACGTGTGGCAGGAGAATCGGACCTATGAGGTTGGTGCCTTTCGGACCCGTGAGAAGGGAAGGCAAGTGTGGAAGGAGGGTGGAAGTTGGGAGAACGGAAGAGCAGCGGTAATGGCGGCGGAGAAGATCGGAACTTTAAAAAGTTGCTGGAAAACCCTGAGAGAGGCGACTGAGGAGGTTGATAATTGGAGTAAAAGACGGTAAAAGAAAGGGGCAATTACGGAAGAGAGAAGGAGGTTGAAAATTTAAAGTATAGAATTTGGAGCAGTTTCAGAAGGTTTGTGAACACTCGGGCCTCGAAAGAGGGGGAGGAGATAGACCCAGAGGGCAGTGGAAAACTGCAACATTATAGCGATTCTTTGCAATTACTATGGACTTTTCCAGGATATAAGAGTCTGTTCTTTTTCTTTCCTCCCCTCTTTTGGATACAAGTTAATCTTTCTGCTGTTCCTTCTTCTTTTTGAATTGGAAGTGTTATTTTTGTTGTTATCTTTTTTACACTGCCACCGCAGATGGGATTATAAAGGAAAAGGGTTCCAGATTGCAGCTTGGCTTTGCCTCTGATTGTTACAGTTTTGGTTTTTGGCTTTGGATTTATTGGCTCAATTTCTCCTTAACCTTGGAAATATCGGGGTATGAAGACTTTATCGGGATTTGTTGAATATTAATCGGCAATTGGAATTTATAAAAGAAGAAAGCCTTAATTACAGTTTTGATTACAACTGAAGGGGTCTCTCTTTTTGGATAGTGCTTTGCTTGTTTTCAACAATATTTCAACCATATTTGAGTATTGAAGGAAGCTGGAGTTTGGAGATAAAAAGATTGAGTTACTGAGAGCTTTTTTTGAAGATTTGATGGCAAGCATGGAGAAGAAAAAGGAGGAGGAGGAGGTGGTCAAGCCTAAAAGATTGGAACAAAGAAAAGAAGGAAGAGAGGAAAGAGAAGGCCACAGTGGAGACATCAACAGTTGGAGGGACAGACCCACACTCAGTGGATCCAGTGCAAATATTGGTGGAATTGGGGAAATTGATGAAAAAGATTGATAAGATGGAGGAGGCAAATGCAAAGGGTTTTTGTGAAATTAGAGAAGTGAGGGGGAAAGATAAGGAAGAAATAATGGGATGTCATAAAAAGTTAGCTTCTCAATTAACTGATTTTACCATAAAGGTAGAAGCTAATTATCAGAGAATGGATAAAGCCTTGAATGTGGTTCAAAAGGATTTGAAAGTGGTACAGGAGGATATGAGAGGGTTACAGGAGGATGAAAGAGAAGTTAAAATAAAGGTGCAATCACAGGCGAAGAGATTGGATCTAGTTGAAGAGGTTATGAGAAAACAGAACATGGTCATTCGTAATTTGTTGGAAAAAATGGCAGATAAGCTGAAAGAAAGAATAGTTGATTGGCTGAATAATTTGAACATGGGGATAAATTTTGTAAGTGAAGATATTGTCAGTTGTTTCAGACTGGGTGCAAGAAAAGGGAAAAAAGCACATAGAAATGTTTTAGTTAAATTTGCAAATTGGGCTGATAAATTAAAGGTGATGAGTTTTCTAAAACAAGCTGGATCTGGCATTTTGAAAATTGAGGGATGTGATATAGAGGTTTATAATGACATATCTGTAGAATAACGGGTATGGAGGTTCAAGATGAAACCTGTGACAAAATTGCTCAGGGAACGATCGATTGATTATCACTGGAAATTCCCCAAACAGCTCAGATTTTTTATGATAAAAAAATGCACACGTTGGATGAAGAAATGGATTGTTTGGAATATTTGTGTCAAATCGGTTTGGTTAAGGCATCATCCCGTGAATGGAGGGTTTTAAGAAAAGCATTGGTGGAATCAGGGGGAATGAGAAGAGAACATGCAGGTGAGTCAGAGAGAGGGGCAACAGGAGGAAATGAGACAGAATTGGAAGTGCAGGTGGTGGTGGAAGAGGGTTGAATTGGAATGAATTTAAAAGGAGAGAGACGATGTATATAGAGGAGGGAAAAAGAGATGCTGAAATAATGTTTTTTTCTTTTTTCTTTTATTATTATTTTTTACTATTTTTTACATTAGTGGATTGGCGCTAGAGCCTTAGGGACTTTGGTTTTTCTTTTTTTACACGTCCCCCCCCCTTTGGGTGACAAGGGCCACTTTCAGGAAGAGTGGGGAGGGTAGCCTAAATTTTGTACATGTTAATTGTAATGTAATTTTGTATTTGAATGTTAGTCAGTATTGGGTGAAGGAGAAGGCACAAGTAGGAGTCTGGGAAGGTCAGAAGGGAAGAATGCTAATTAAAGAATGAGGGAGTTTAAAATATTGACATGGAATGTGAAAGGTACTGGCTGTCAAGTGAAGAGGAGGAGGATAGAATCTGCTTTGTGTAAGGATAAAGCTGATATAGTCTTTCTTCAGGAGACCCATCAAAAATCAGGGGATACTAATAAGCTATTTTTGAGATGGATGGAGTTATATGAAAAGTCATATGGTACTTCAAAAGCAAGGGGGTGGCGGTCCTGATTTCAAAGAGGCTTGGCTTTGAGATGTTAAAAAGTATTTCCGATCCAGAAGGTAGATACTTGATCATTATAGGGAAAATAGATGATGAAGAAATAACCTTAGTTAATATATATGCTCCAAATGATCATCAACAAGAATTTTTAAATAAAGTGTTGGAAATATTAGAAAAAGAGAGAACATTGAAAATGATTGTAGCAGGTGATTTTAATTTAATAAGGGCAAAGGAGGATAGTTCCAATGTATTAAGGTCTGGAAAGGGAGTTAATATGAACATTTTGGATAAATGGATGAAAGCCCTATGTTTGAAGGATGCTTGGCGGGAGATTAAAGGAACAGAGAGAGCATATACCTATTTTTCACAGGTCCACAACACTTATTCCAGAATAGATTATATTTTTGTAACAGAAAATATGGTTAGAAATTTAGAAGATGCAGAGATTGGAATCTTTAAAGAATCAGATCACGCGAAATTTTGTTTAGAAGTAAAAATTGAAGGTGTAAAGAGATATAGGAGAAATTGGAGATTTGACGACAAATTGTTTCATGATCAGAAAGGTAAAGAACAGATAATGGAAAAATGGAGTGAGTGTTGGGATTGGAATGATACGGGTGAGGTTAATTACAACGTAGTGTGGGATGCCATGAAGTCGGTGTTTAGAGGGGAATGTATTAAGTTGGCTAGTGTTAAAAACAAACAATTTAGGGATAAACAGAATGAGCTTGAGAATGAGATTAAATGCTTGCAGGAAGAGCATGTAAAGACAAAAAGCAAAGTGGTTTTTGAGAAAATGCAAAGGTTAAAAAAGGAATTGATAGGGAAAGATATACAAAAAGTTAAAAAAAGATTTAGTGTATTTACAGAGGGATTATTTTGAGTTTAGTAATAGACATTCAAAGTTCCTGGCAAGAGCAGCTAAAGAAAAAAGAATTAAAAGAGAGATTGGAATACTGGTGGATGAAACAGGTAGGAGGTGTAATAAAATTAAGGAAAAGATTAAGATAGTGGAAAATTTTTATCAGGAGCTATATTCTAAAAGAGAAGTGAATATAGAGAAATTGAGAGAAGAACTGGAAAAGCGAGTACAAAAAAAAGATAAATTCAGAGCTCAAAAATTGAATGGAAGAGAAAATAACGGAAAAGGAGGTAAGAGACACAATAGCTAGCTTGAAGACAGGAAAATCACCAGGTGATAATGGGTTAACAGTGGAATTTTATAAGGAATGTAAAGATTGTGTAGTTCCAAGATTGATGAAGTTGTTTAATTATATAATGGATGGAGGGATGATACCGTCATCATGGTATAGGACTATAATTGTTTTGCTGCCGAAACCTGGAAAGGATTTCGAAAAAAACAGAATCCTACAGGCCTATCTCTTTGATAAATCAGGACTCCAAGATATTTACAGCAATAGTCGCAAACAGATTGAATGGAATTATGGTTAAATATATAAATGAGGACCAAGCTGGATTCTTGAAAGGAAGACATATGACAGATTTGACAAGGAGGGTCTTGGATTTATTAGATATTGCAGGTAATACAAAAGAAAAAGTTGGTTTATTATCATTGGATATTTTCAAGGCTTTTGATTCATTGCAGTGGGTGACAATTAAGGAAATTATTAGATTTTATGGGTTTGGAGATAAATTTTGTAGTATGATTGGACAATTGTATCAATTTGGACTAGCCAAGGTTAAGGTAAATGATGAGTTTACGGATGAAATAAGGTTGGAAGCTGGCACTAGGCAGGGTCGTCCACTGTCCCCAATATTATTCATAATGGCGATGGAATTGTTAGCTGAAGCTATTAGAGGAGATAGTGGAATAGAAGGGGTCTCAGAAAATAAAATAAGTATTTATGCGGACGATACATTGGTAATTATGAAACATCCAAGAAAAGCGCTAGAAAAAATTCAAGGTCATTTAAAAGAATTTGAGGAGGTGACTGGACTGAGAATAAATTGGGATAAATCTGAGATGATATTTTGCAATGTTGATAAAGAGGAACAAAAGAAAATTAGAGATAAATTTAAAATGCAAGTTAAAAATAATTTGAGATACTTAGGAGTTGAAATATGTCATAAATTTGAGGATCTTAAACGATTGAATTATGAAAAACAACAAAAAAAGAAAATTAAAGATAAAATTGAGCAATTTAAAAAGATTAAATTATCCTGGTTTGGCAAGATAGCGTTGTGTAAAATGATGTTGCTGCCAAAAATCAATTTCTTGTTTGATGCATTACCAATTTATCTAAATAATAAACAAATTAAGGACTTTCAAAATATATTAAATAATTATTGTAATGGTGGAAGGAAACCCAGAATAGCGAAGATTTTTTGGTATTTACCGCAGAAAGAGGGAGGATTGGGAATATCTAATCTGAGAAATTATTATAGAGCTTTCCAAATTATGATTACAAGGTACTAAGAAAGTATTGGCAATATCTTTGATGGATGTTAACATTGAATAATGTTATTGTGTTATATTATATTATGTTTTATTTGTTTTGTATTGTAATAATAATTAAAATTAAATAAAAAATATTATTAAAAAAAGAACCCACTTGGACAGCTGTAGCACTGCCAGATATTAAAAATAATGCAACAATATGCTTGCACATGTATATACATCTGACAGCACAGGAAGGTAGGGAAGTAATGAAACATATAATCCTTAAAGTGTGTGTGTGTGATTTAATGCTTAGGGTTCTGGTGGGTCAGGAAGTGAAAACATCAGAGGGTTATATTCAGTCAGGGAACACAAATACTGTACAATATTAGGACTGTGTGGGGGTATGGATAACTAAAAGAAACAATTTCATGAAGCACAGCCACAGAAAACCTTCTCCCCCACATTGATGACAAATCTAGCTCTCTTCTTTTGCCAATAGGACCACGAGGCAACCTTGGAAAAGCAATCTGAGACAGCAGTCCTCAACTGTGCTAAGCTACAGTGCACTGTGGAGTGTAGCCAAAACACTCAGTGAGCAGCCAATGCACTCGTTGCATTCCAGGGCTGTTGAAGTTGAACCCGCATAGCTGCTCATTTGCCTCTCTCACTCTGATGTGAGAATGGAGGTGCTTGAATGGGGACTGAAGCTGGCTGTTCACTCCGTGAAGAAAGAGGTGCATGATTTTTGAAATAAGAAGAGCCCAGCCTGTCAAGCTTATTATGCTCCTGGTATATCATGGAATTTACACAGAGTTGTTCTGTTTTCCAGTGTTGGAGGTAGAAAATTGGGGAAACGGTCACCTTATGGACATTTTTGAGCTATCGGTGGGATCCTTCAGTCACATACTAGAATAAAGAGCACCTGTAGTAGAGGTAGAATACTGCAATGTGTTACAGCACTGAAGAAAAGATTGACATAATGCTCACCTTACAAACTTGCTGTGAGCCCCACTAGTGCAGACTGACTTGGATGGGTTATCTTCATCCATCATGTGCTCCATGAATTCCATACACAAAGATTGCAACAAAACAGGGTTTGTTATAACAGGGAGCGATTAACATACAGTAATTTAACTTCCTCTTTCACTGAGGTAGAGTCCTCATCCGCAGTCTATGGAATGTCTCTACCAACCTCCGTTCTCTTCACTGAGGTCAGAGTTAGTATTAGAGCCAAAGCTGCTAGCCCAAAGGGATTTGGTGAATGTCCTGTCCTTAACAAGGGACAGGAGGCTTGCAGTGAAGTCAGTGCTGTCAAGAGTTTCTTTGCAGTGATCCCATATGGTCTCCCCTTTGTTCCTTCTCTTCCTGGTGCTTTTCCCACAAGCATTGAAGAAGCTAAGTGGCATTCGGTTCCACAGGATTAGGACTGGATTGTTGATTCTTTTGAGCCTTCCCCTCCTGTTCTCTCCAATAGGGAGGCTTGTAGGGAAATTAAGGCTTTTCAAGCTTCTACCTGCATCCGTAATTGTTCTAGGACTCCTCTCCAGTTGTCCTCTTTATAAATGTGGTTCCACTTCTGTTGTGTATAGAATGTAACTGCTGTAATGTGCCTTTAAATCAAGTTAACCACACGAATGAGTGTATGTAACAATCCTTATCATGAATAAGAAACAATGTAGCCAACTGCACTGGGACGCGAACTAGTGACCACTGGGGGCAGTAGCGAGCGTCCAGCTCACATGGTACAAATTCTCCAAATACCCACAGCTGCGGGAAAGATTCCCGTCACGACCTCACCTGGACAAGAAGGGCGTGACTAAGGGTGACGTCACGCAGACAGTAGCCAATGAACTACCGAGGAGCCACATTCAAATGTATAGCCACCATATAAAATGAGCTGTTTGTCCACCATTACCACATGTTCGTTCTGGAGTCCATGCAATAAAAATGCGTTAAGCCTAACTGCGGCTGTTTCCATTGTCTTGATTCCCAAACACTAAATTGGCGACGAAGGTGGGATATCGCTTCCCACGGGAACAAGACACCGTACCAACAACTGATTTTTGACATTAATCAACCCGAACGATGGGACTGGTTCGAAATGCATTTTCGGGGCACGCTGGCGGTAGCCGACATTACGGATGAGGGGAAGAAACGTGGCCTGCTCATCATGATGCTTGGGTACCACGCTGTAAAGCTTCTGGTGAATCTGGTGGCACCGAGGAAGGTGGAGGAGGTCCCCGTGAGCAACCTCCTGGCAGCGTTGAGGGGGCATTTTCAGCCTGCTGTGTCCATTTTTTCGGCCAGGGCTGCGTTCGCGAGGAGGGACCAGAAGCCAGGTGAGTCTGTAACAGACTATGCGGCGGCCCTTCGTGTAGTAGCTACCCCATGTGAGTGGAGAGACTTCCTAAAGATGGCCCTTAGAGACCGTTTGCTCTGCGGGCTGTGGGACGAGGACACCCAAAAGAAGCTCATGAACCGGGGGCATGACCTGACCTTCCAAGAAGTACCGAGGGAAGCACAGTCGGCTGAGTCCACAAAAGCCGGAGTAAAACTGTTAAAGGCAAAGCCACCACCACTTGAAGGGGCAGCAACGGCGGTCCAGGCGGCTTGGAGGGCGCCACCTCCCCCACGCTCACTCATCTCGTCATCAGAAGTTTCAGGCAACGCCGGTTCATGTTCCAGTGAGGACGAAGGCATACGGAAGGTTGAGAAAGGCCTGGGCAAGAGGTGAGACAAGGGGAACTGCTGCTGCGATGGCTGTGGAGCATCCCACGACCGGAATAAGTGCCCGTTTCAGAAGGCAGAGTGCCACAACTGCGGACGGAGGGGCCACATCGCCAAAGTGTGCAGGCATCGGCGAGGCGAAAGCAAGGGGCCAGCAGAGCGTCCCCCGCGGAGACAGAATGGCTTTGGCAGAGTATACGATGACGACGACCCAGAAACACACCGCGTGTACTGGAGGGCTGTCGAGAATGTCGACGCGGCCGTCCACAGCATGTCCTAGGGGCACCCCCGTTTCTTTGTGGAGGTACTGTTGCATGGGGTCCCAGTTAGGATGGAGATAGACTCAGGGTCTTCCTACTCCATTATTTCTCAGAGGGAATTTTTGCGCATTTCCCCCAATGCGAGACCCAAACTTAAGGCACTGAGGTCTAACTTGCGAGACGTGCAAGGAAACAGTATCCCAGTGATGGGGGTGGGAAAATTTAGGGTACAGTACAAGCAGCGCACCTAGGAACTCCCTCTAGTTCTGAAGGAGGGGGCTTTCTGCCTCCTGGGGACACAATGGTTTAAGCCCCTGGGATTGTTCATTGGGTGTGTGCATGCCGTCGGGACTGACCCAATCTTAGAAGTGTATAACGCGCACCCCGAGGAATTCAAGAAGGGGCTCGGGGAGGTTCGGATTTGCGCTGATAACAATTGCACAATCAATAAAGGCAATACGCCCAAATGCATACCCGGTGCCGGTAGTTAGCCACTTGTTAGCCAGGTTACATGGAGGGAGGTGTTTTGCTAAACTGGACCTGGTGCAGGCGTACCAGCAGCTACCTGTAACTCCCGCTGCAGCTGCCGCGCAGACGATAATTACCCACAAAGGAGCATTTAAGGTAACACGCCTACAGTTCAGGGTGAACTTGGCGCCAGGAATTTTCCAGTCCTTAGTGGAGCGACTCTTAAAGGGTTTGCCGGGTACTCTCCCATATTTTGACGACGTTTTGATAACAGGGGGGAGTGAGCCAGAACTGCTCCCTTTTCCTTCACATAGTTGATGCATACTCCAAATGGTTAGAAGTTATTCCAATGGCTAACATCTCATCAGCCGCAACCATAAAGCAATTGCGCAGGGTGTTTAGTTCCTTAGAAATACGCAATGTGCTTGTGAGCGATAACGCTAGTACTTTCACGTCCGCCGAATTTCAGGCGTTCATCGAAATAAATGCCATTTGGCACATCACCTCTGCCCCATTTCACCCAGCGACCAATGGACAGGTAGAACGCCTCGTACGTACAACAAAGGAGGCGCTGAGGTGCATGGGCCCCAGGGATCTGAACTTACAGCTATGCCAATTTCTGTTGGGTTGGAAGGGGTTAATCACCCGCGGAACTCCTCATGCGCAGGAAACTGACCACGATGCTAACTAGGTTGGACCCCACCAGAGTGGAGGGTACTGGGAGGAACATAGGAATAAGGGGCACTAAGAGTTTCGAAATAGGTGCCCCGGTCCATTGCAGGAATTACGCAGCCGCAGGGCCAGCCTGGGTCCCGGGAGTAGTCATTGACCAAACAGGGCCTGTCTCGTACTGCGTCGAGACCAGCACAGGTCTACTCTGGAGGCGGCATGCGGATCAACTCCGGCGCCGGGTTCCCGGTACTCAGGGCACAGAAACCGCACAACAAAACTCAACGATAGGGTCCTCCCCCACCTGCTTATCCCAAGGGGGAGGAGATGGGGACCGGTGATCCCCGCCAAGGGGGGAAGGGGCAGTTACAAATCCGGATTCTTTGGGCAACACCGGCAGGAGCAAGATGAGGAATGAGTTTGTCCCCGTAGATACCCCAGAAGATGAGAGGAATGAGTTTGTCCCCGCAGATATCCCAGAAGATGAGTTTGTTTTTGAGTTACAAAACCGGGGGGGGGGGGGGGGAGGTTTCGGAGAAGTCCCCCACCCGTCCAAGTGAGAAGCGGCGTTTTTGGTTAACCCCCAATGCCCCCGGTTTTTCCACATTGGAGTTTACCCCTACCCCACGTTTTCAGCTAGAAGCTGCACAGCCGCAGCAAGTTGCTAACGAGTTTCCCTCTCCTGTTGCAGGACAAGAACCCAGGGAACAGAGAGTCGCTAGTTTCCCCGAGACAAGCCAGTCAGCCGCACGCCCAAGGCGCTCGCGCGAAAAACCATATTGGATGAGAGACTTGTCTCATCCTAGGGGGGAGGGGTGTTGTGTATAGAATGTAACTACTGTAATGTGCCTTTAAGTCAAGTTAACCATACGAATGAGTGAATGTAACAATCCTTATCATGTATAAGAAACAATGTAACCAACCGCACTGGGACGCGAGCTAGTGACCACTGGGGCCAGTAGCGAGCGTCCAACTCACATGGTACAAATTCTCCAAATACCCACAGCCGCGGGAAAGATTCCCGCCACGACCTCACCTGGACAAGAAGGGTGTGACTAAAGGTGACGTCACGCAGACAGTAGCCAATGAGCTACAGAGGAGCCACATTCAAATGTATAGCCACCATATAAAATGAGCTGTTTGTCCATCATTACCACATGTTCGTTCTGGAGTTCATGCAATAAAGATGTGTTAAGCCTAACTGCGGCTGTTTCCATTGTCTTGATTCCCAAACACTAAAACTCCCTGGAAATCTCAGGTCTTCATCTGGAAAATCTCCCACCCACAAAGCCTCTGAAAAGCTTTTGGGGGCATAACCCCAGGCTTCTTCTAGGGCTTCTCCCTCTGATTGAACAGGGTTTAAAAAGGGCTCTGAACCCTCCTCTGTCTAATAAGTCTGTTTTCTACAGGTTTCCTCTGGCGGAAGATCTACCTTATCTTATTGAAGGGGTTCCTTTTTTATCTTCTGTCAAATATACTCCCCATGTTTTTTCCTCCTTAGGGGTGACCTATCTGTCCCTGGGATTTCCCAGGAGCAGGAACTCAGTTTGGATTCTGGTATTCTTTATTTGGGATTTCCTATCCCCATTGATGGTTCAAACTACCCAGTCTCCAAGCCCCCAGTTTCTCTTGTGGTTGACTGGTCTGCTTTTTGGGTCCTGGGTTAGAGGGCAATGGCCTGCCCATGGGCCACCCATGCCACTGTCCCCTTTTGATGTAGGCAGATTGATTGCACACGAGCCAGCAGGTGGGCCAAACACTTCTTTATTGCAGCATGGTCAATCTGTACATGAGGTAATGGCAGAGGCGTACCTCCTTATATATGATACAATGCATTTGAATTTTGCCCCAAAGGCGCCCATTGGTTGTGGTACCAGTGACGTCATTCAGACGTACTGCATACCTGACATAGTTCACCTGTGGCGGGAAGGTTTCCCGCGCTAGTTACGGATTGGGTGATTGGAGCCACGTGTTGAGCTCCTTCAGCTGCGCTACAGCTGGCAGCTGAATCTGATGCAAGCGACAGCTGAATAACACGCATACACAACACCCCTCCACATTTGTCCTCAACCTGAGTCATACCCTTTTCAGTTCAACATTTGAGGTAAACAAATGCACCATTTGTAAGATTATATGTGAAATTATGTGTCTCTCACACGCTGTAGCTTTCTGATGTAATCTCGGGGGATATGAATGAAGTGTCATGTGTGGTTTCTGGGACTTGGGATTCAAAGCTGCTTGAACTCTGGCTTCATTTCAGATTCCCATAGTGACTCCTGAAGCCTATGGTAGAGCAACTGTAAATGCTTCTACAACATGGTACTTCAGGCTGTGATGGACACAAAAAAGCACATTTATGAAGAGCCATGTAGGTGGTTCTGGAAGAAGCCACAACACCCCTTTGTCCTGGTCATTAACCCCATTAGAGATTCCATTGGCATCTTCTGTTTTTCAATGGGCCTCGTGTGCTAGCTAACAAAGTTCCATTATGTCCACTCATCCTAGAAAAACATGGCTCTGTGCCACCACAACCCTGAATGGCCAGGGATGAGAACGTCATCTCTGCCACAGGAGGGCAGGAGGAGGTTCCTGCTGGACAAGGCCTCTCAGTGTCTGATAACAAGGTGGAGGTATGCCATTCTTGATATGGAAGAAAGTCCATTTGCCTACATGATCCTGGCTTGCTGTAATTTCCATTATAGGACAAAGGATGATTTACCTCTTTTGCAGTGAAACTCCCCTTCCTCTTCCAACCCCTCAAACAAGACTGTCCTACAGCAGGGAAAAATTCCCCGCACCCTAGGATTATCACTTTAGCTTGACCCAGGTTGCAGTGAAAGTGGGATCACAGAAAGCACAAAGCAGAGCCTCTCCACCTTGAATCATGTCAATCTCCTCCCACTTGCCACCTGTCCATGCTGGGAAGAGTGATGTTTTTCAGTGCGCTGTGCCTAGTTTTCCAAAAGCCGTAGTCTCCAGGGAAATACAAAGTTCTGGCTCTGGCACTTCTAGCAGCATCCACCGGTGTTATTTGGTGTTCTTGTAATATGTCGTTGATGTTATCACTCCACCTTCCCCTGGATCTTCTTTGTGGTCTTTGTCCTTCTCCTCTTTTCACATATGCCTTGTATTATACGGCATTCCAAGACATTCTCTCAAATGGGCAAACCACTTTATTTGTTGTCTCTGTATGTAGTTTAAGATTGATTCCATTTCAACTTTCCCTTATAATCTCATTCTTGATTTTATCCATTCTAGTCACTCCAGCAGCCTTCCTCAGACATCTCATTTCCATGGTGGACAACTTTCATTTTATGTTTAATTTATTGTGTGGCACTGATAACATAACATTGGAATGAATATGCTTTGTATGAGGTGTTTCTTTGTGCTGATCGGTATTGGGTTGTTGTGTAAGAGTGGAGCTAACTGTCCCCAAATGTGGGTTGCCTTATGATACCATATGTTAATCTCTTCATCTGTTTTGTTATCCTCAGTATTTGCTGCTCCTAGGTATTTGAACTCTGCAACTTGTTTTATACCTGTTCCATATATGATGATATTTTAAGTATGCTGAGCTCAGTAAGGTAAAGATAAAGGTCTCCCTTGCTTGAAAGCTTTTTGTATTTGGCTCTAGGGTACAGTGCTTATCTTTCTTTGCAGCCAAAGAGCCAGCGCTGTCTGCGACTGCAGAGGTTTCCGTGGTCATGTGGCAGGCGTAACTAGACACCAAAGCACACAGAACACTGTTACCTTTCCCACTGAAGTGGTATGTATTTATCTACTTGCAATTTCTAAGAAAGTATTTCTTGCTTTTAAACTGCTAGGTTGGCAGGAGCTGGAACAGAGGATAGGAGTGCAGCACTCGGGTCTCAAACTGCTGACCTGTTCAAGTTCAGCATCTTAACCAGTAAGCCACCACAGTCCCGCTCAGCAAGGAAAGGTAAAGATTTCCCTTGCTCGAAAGCCAGTCATATCCAACTCAGTGCTCATCTCTGTTTCAAAGCCAAAGAGCCAGTGCTGTCTGCTTCTGCAGATGTTCCCGTGGTCATGTGGCAGGCATGACTAGACACCGGAGCGCACGGAACGCTGTTACCTTTCCCACCGAAGTGGTCCCTATTTATCTATTTGCAATTTCTTGCTTTCGAACTGCTAGGTGGGCAGGAGCTGGGACAAGGACGGGAGCTCACTCCGTCATGCAGTACTCGGGAATCAAACTGCTGACTTTCCGCCTCCCAGTCAGAGTCTTAGCCACTTGAGCCACTGCAGTCCCTGCTCAGCTCAGTACCTATTTCTCCTTTCCTTCCAGCTCCAAACTGGGGGCTGGCTCTCTGTGTGCCTGTGAGAAAAAGAGTCTCTCCAAAATATCCCATCGCCCTGTCTGAGTCCAACCCAGAACAGAAAGCATAAATTTGCTTTGTTAAGCAAGTTAAAAGAGTCGACACCAGGGGGTGACAATGAGCCACCAGGCTTCTTGGGGAGCGCAAGGAGAAGCACGTTCAGAACATTCTTGACCGCCGCGGGTCGCCGTAGTTGGGCTTTAGCCCGCTGTTTCTCGAGCTGCCAACCCCAGTCGCGCGAAGCAGGCGATTTTTCCACGATCATGGCGGCTGCGGCGGCTGCTTCTGCTGCTCCCACTTCCACCCATCCGGCCACGGACAGAAGACTCGGAGGCGGCGTGGAAGCCGGTCGGGAGAGGTTGCAGGACGACGGGGTGCGGACCCTCACTTCGGTTGAGCAGGTGGGGCTTAGAGAGCGTCTCTGTCTCGCCGCTTGCCTTGGCAGCGGGACTACAAGTCCCGGCGTGCATTGCGCCTGCGTTCTTTTGGGAGTTCAGTCCATCTCTTCTGAGCGCTCTCCAATGTTTTAGAAGTCTTAGAAATCTCATGGTGTCTCTGGGGTGGGATTGGCTCGCTAGGTGGTTATCGTTAGGTTTCCCTTGCTCGGAAGCCAGTCGTATCCGACTCTAGGGTTCAGTGCTCATCTCTGTTTCAAAGCCGAAGAGCCAGCGCTGTCTGCTTCTGCAGACGTTTCCATGGTCATGTGGCAGGCATGACTAGACACCGGGGCGCACGGAGCCCTGTTTCCTTCCCACCGAAGTGGTCCCTATTTATCTACTTGCAATTTCTTGCTTTCGAACTGCTAGGTTGGCAGGAGCTGGGACAAAGACGGGAGCTCACTCCGTCCTGCAGTACTCCGGAATCGAACTGCTGACCTTCCGCCTCCCAGTCAGTGTCTTAGCCACTTGAGCCACTGCAGTCCCTTGCATTTGGTTTATTTATGCTTCAAGGAGTTGAAGTCTTAGGTGCTATTTCAGCCCATTTCATTTAGTCTAGTCCATAAGGAAAGCTGAGCGCAGAAGAATAGATGCCTTTGAGATGTGGTGTTGGAGGAGAGTCCTGAGAGTCCCCTGGACAGCAAAGAGAACAAATAGGTCAATATTAGAAGAAATCAACCCTCACTTCTCATTGGAGGGACAAATAGTGAAGGTGAAGCTAAAGTACTTTAGACATCAAATGAGAAGGGAGGACTCACTTGAGAAGGCCTTGATGCTGGGAAAGGTGGAGGGAAAGAGAAGGAGGGGACATCCAAAGATGAGATGGATAGATGGTATTGTGGATGCAATGGGCACAGAGCTTGGTGGGCTGAGGAGAATGGTGGAGGATAGAGGTGCCTGGAGGGAAATGGTCCATGGGGTTGCAAAGGGTCTGATCGACTGTGCGACTGAACAACAAATGTCTAGACTGCAGTGGCTCAAGTGGCTAAGACGATGACTGGGAGGCGGGAGGTCAGCAGTATGATTCCCGAGTACTGCAGGATGGAATGAGCTCCCACCTTTGTCCCAGCACCTGCCAACCTAGCAGTTTGAAAGCAAGACATTGCAACTAGATAAATAGGGACCACTTCAGTGGGAAGGTAACAGCATTCCGTGCGCTCCAGTGTCTAGTCATGCCTGCCACATGACCACGGAAACGCCTGCAGAAGCAGACAGCGCTGGCTCTTTGGTTTTGAAACGGAGATGAGCACTGAACCCTAGAGTCGGATACAACTGGCTTTCGAGCAAGGGAAACTTTTAGTCTAGTCTAGTGAGGTTTTCACATTGTAAAGTCATTAATGAAAGCCTGGTCGTTTATAAAGAATTGGCTTCCCAGTTATGTATCATCAGAATTTCCTGTCTACTCTCTCTTACCTTTATGTTGACAAGCACGTTCACTCTAGAAAGTCATTATGCTTCTCCTTTTGTTATGTATTTGCTGTGGGAAATATTTTAGAAAATAATTATTTTTCCTAATTATTCCCTTCAGGGACTGGGAGGCATTTCCTTAGTGACTGGCTGTCTAAGAGAGGGCTTGCAAAATGGCATCATTGGGAAAGATGTTTCAAAAAGCTGGGACAGTGCATTCCAGTTTGTTAATTTAGGCTCTTTCTCAAAATTTAGCTGACTCTCCAGAACTTAGCACTAACTGTCTGGCAGAAAAATATGCAGGGGTTTTATATGCAGTTAAATGCATTCACTTGTTCCATGTGAAAATGTCCAATTTGGAGAAATAGTATTTCGAAATACTTCAAGCAGTGTCATCACCATTAGTCACACTTGCATTTATTGGCTTCTGTTTGCAGGCATTACACTTAATCTTTCTCTTATCTAGATAGAACATGCCACAGCTTGTGTGACAAAGACTTTTGTATTACACTGTAGCTTGGACATTTACCTTCACTTACATAAACAGGTTTTCTTTAAGATATGGCTGTGATTTTTAAAGCATATTGTTACACTGACAATGTGGTGACAGTTTTCTAAAGTGAACTTCAAATACATGAAGATTTGTGAAGAATTATAAGAGGTAGGGTTGGGAATTCTGCACTTAACAACAGTTTTTATTTTCTTAACTGTTATTTGATGAACACTTATTTTCCAACTTGTTTTAGCTCTTTACTTTATCACAGGGGTGGCCAACCTTTTTTCCCTGTGGACCTGACCCCTGGACAGCTGAGGGGGAGGACCACACACCCCGGAAGCAGAAGAGAGTGCATTTACGGCTGACGTAAATGCACCCACTTCCACATTTACGACAGTCGCAGGAACGTTTACGCATGCACAGGCACGTTTTATGGATGACATAAAAGCGCCTGCTTCCACTTCCAGGTGCGGCAGAGGCAGTAATGGACTGGATTGGATGGCGTCAGGGGCCGGAGCCGGCCCACGGGCTGAAGGTTGAGAACCCCTGCTTTATCAGATGTGATGAGTTTTCAAAATTTATTTAAGAGGAGAAGACTAAATTCTCTATTCTCAGGGGCTTCTCTGTTCTCAAAACAGTGATTCCAGAGCATGAAGGATATTTCAGTACATAGTATATAGACAGCACGGTGAACCCTGGTTTTCTGGAAATGCCCACCTCTGTTGTAGGGGAGTCAGGTAACAAACCTGGGAGAAGATTCTAGCATGCTCCCAAAAGGAGGAAATGATAAACCACTTGTGAGTAGTCTGTACTCTGAAAATCTTGAGAAAGGTCATTGTAAGAGTTAGCGTAACTGCATGAAAATATTTTTGTGAGACTTCTGAAACTCAAAAACTTCAACATTAGATCCGTGCCTGTGTTTTAAAGCTCTGACCTTAGTCATTCTTTCTTCTGGTGCCATATTCTACAGAGTAGTGTATGATAGCAACAGGCCTTCTCTGTAGTAACTTTAACGCTCTGGAACGATTTCCTCTGAAATGCATTAGGCTTCATTTTTGCTTTTTGAGTTCTTCATAAATGTATTTCTTTATCATGGCTATTTCTAACAATATTTTTGTTTGTTTCAACACCAGGTTTACAAAGACTTGTAACTTTCAATCTTTAAAAACATTTTCGTTATTAAAATAGAACATTTAACGTTGTTCTATTTTTATAGGTTTTTAAATGGTTTTGCCATTTATTTTAAAACACATCAGGGAAGTGGTGAATAATTATCTTAAGTAAATAAATATTTATTTAATTTTATTTAAAATTTAAGGCTGCCATTGTTTGTATTTATAATGCATTTGCTTTCCAGTAAACAATGTGGCTTTTGTATTGTACATGCTGCCAACAGTCACACTGTTTTGTGTCAGTCAGTCTTTTTTTAAAAAAGACATGCATAACTGATTCATAGATTCTGTCTTCTGGGTTACATCAATAACTGAACACAGAAGAGTTGACAGATTTATTATAGCATACTTTTCCAGCTCACAAAGACTTTTATGCCACAATAAACCTGTTGGTATTAAAAATTCTTGAGGACACAGGTCTTTGTGAGTTGGCCGTAACATACTTATGTGACAGCTCATGTAGAATCATTAAATGAGAGACTGTGGCTACTTTTCAATTAAGTTGATGCATTTGCTTTGTGCAGTAAATTGCTCCATAGTGTATTAGTAATATGTTGCACACATAAAATCAACTGTCGAAAGGTCTCTGACCTGTTTCTGATATCATATTTATTTTTTTCTCTGTGGAAGTTCTTTTAATTAGAGGCCTTGAAACAAAAGGGGCTGTAGTGGAAAGGGTTTTAGTGAGGAACTGGACTTTCTCAGTGGTGGCTCCTTTGCTGTGGGATGATTTACATTTTGAAATCTGTCAGGTCTCCTCCCTCCAGGCTTATAAGAAAGCAGAAGAAACGGCTTTTTAAGAAGGCCTTGAAAAACATTTTCTCCTCTGATAGAGTAGAATAATTAGAGTTTTTAATTAGGTCATTATCAATTGCCTGGTTATTATGTTTATTGTTAATGTGGGCTGGGCTGGCTTGCTGTAATTACTGTTTGCATTTGACTGCCTAGAGTAATGCTTGCCGCTAAATCAGGTGGTATATAAATGTAATAAATGGTATAGTAGGAGAACATGCTCTTGATAATCTCGTCAGTTCCTGGTATTAAGCAGATACAGGAAAGCTCCTATCTGGTGTCTGGATTAGTCATTTTTTGTTGCTAATTAGCTAGTAGGACAGTTGGCATGACATAGCAAAAGGTCACTTGTAATTAAATTGTATGTGAGGTAAAAGCTGTATTGTGAACGTGTCTGTAGTTACTGTATGTTAAGAACTGCAAGTACTTTCCATGAAGCTCATTGATATGGTAAAGGTGACAACCCTGTAGAGATCTATTTAAAGCATGATGCTCAGCATGCCCACTGGTAAACAGGACAACTCAAAGCATATAAGGCTCCCCAAATATTAAGATTTTGATAGAGGCTCTCATTTCCACCACCACCACTACTGGCATGCTTAGTGAGAACACAAGGGAGGGTGCTTTTGGTGGCTCTCCCTAGGCTGTGGAAATAGTTTGCCCTCTTTCTGCTTTCCCTCAGCAAGCAAATAAAGATCTTTCTTTTCAGGCAGGTATTTATAGCCACATGGAGCCCTGGTGGCGCAGTTGTTAAACTGCTGTACTGTAAACAAAGTGCTTTCGATCCTGACCAGGGCTCAAGGTTGGTAAAATGAGTACCCAGCATGTTGGGGCAAAATGCTGATTAACTTGTGAACTGCCCAGACAGTGCACTAAGTGCTATGGCGCAGTATATAAGTGTGATTGCTTTGCTTTGCTATTCCATCAGAGTTATCCAGTGCTGACAGGCAGGGGAAAGTATGACACTGGCAGGATATCAGAGAGCAAACAAAACAAGACAAAAACTGTTGTGGCACCTTAAGGACTAACTCCTCTATTTTAATTTTAGCTCTTGTGGATCAAGTCCACTTCATCAGACATACAGTAAGAGTGAGTTTTCATGGTATCAATTTTCAGGTTGGTGTAACAGATAGGTTTGCAAATCAGTGTGCTATTTACAACCAGTAATTTATTTATTTATCATATGATGACAACCAGTAATAACATGTGATCTGTGTGGCTATTTATAAGAGTAAATAGTCTTTTTTTTTGTTTACTCTCTGATATGCTTATACAGACTAACACGGCTACCACTTCAAAAATATCTACTGGCAGGATAGCTAGTGATTGCGGAAGAGCCCAGTCCAAATGTATTCTATGTGTTCTCTGTTCTCGCTCTCTTGTCTTTCAACATGTGTAAGACAGATGGCTTGGCCTTTCCTCTGTCCTGTTTCTTTTGTTTTTGAATACCAGGTTAGTTGAAAATAAGACTCAATTAATTCAGGATTTAATCCAGGATGAGAGAGCTGGTCTGGCCTGCATTATTAAAACCTAGATGGGTCCAGACAGAGGAGTTCCTCTTTCTCTGTTGTGTCCACCTGGGTACTCAATCCAACAAATTACAGAGGAGGGCGTGTGCCATTGTGTATATCAGGGGTTCCCAACCTACAGCCAGTGGGCTGGCCCCGGCCCACGACATCATTTCATGTGGCCCGCCGTACCCAGAAGTGGAAGTGTTTACATCAGCCATAAAACATGCATGAGTAAATGTGGTTACGTCAGCTGTAAATGCACCCACGGCTGTCAAAAACGCGGAAGTGGGCATGTTTACTTCTGGGTGTGTGGTCAGGCCCGCTCAAATGTCCAGGGGCGTGGACAGGTCCATGGCGTAAAAAGGTTGGGAACCCCTGGTCTATATAAACAATATTTTAGGATCTCCAGGATCTTTTTCCTGTTGAGGCCAGATCTTGAGGCCTTTCACCAGTCTGAGGGTTGCGGGATAGACTTGGGGTTATTTCAGTAGATCAGGTTGAAATGTCCAGTCTCTTGACTCAGTTTCAATCTGTAACATTGTAAATTATAGTGGGACAGCAGGCTCCCCATCCCTACTGAGATGTGAGCGACAGCGTTGTGTATTTGGAGTTAGGAGTATACATCGTTTAGTAGTGTTGGATGAATATGAGTACTGTACAGTACCAATAGGAAGTAATGCCAGCGGGAGGTTATTTGCTGTGTAAAGTTTTACAGCATAAATATTTTCCATTTCCCCCCAAAGTTTTGGAATTTATTTACAACCACCAGAAGAATCTCTTAAATATCAATGATGGAAATAGTTAATTTTTATGAGCCCAATTGTCAGACAACTTTGAAAAATTGTTTTTGTTTATAAAAGACTTCTGCTGTTTGTCGTTTGAAAGTGTTTTTGTCTTGACAGGGCAGCTGAAGCAGGGATGAAAAATAATAAACTATGTAAAAGTTGCTCCGCGGTTGCTGAGTGTATATGACTTTTTCCCCAATACAGCACTCAGGCCTTGAAACCACCATTTCGGAGGGAAAGCTCTGAAACTGGGGAGGAAAGCCAAGTGTCTTCCCTGAGGTCCTAAAGCAGGGGTTCCCAGTCTAAGGCCCACAGGCCAGATCTGGCCCACAGTGCCATTTTATGTGGCCCCCACCTCTCTAAAGACATTTGAGAAACAAAATGGCCACCCCTTTGAAGCTGTTGGGACAAAATGACCACCATTTGAAGCTGTTGGGATAAAATGGCCATCCCATCATGCAGGCAGGGGAGAATGGCTGTCCGGCCCTTGAAGCTCACTGAGAGAGTGTGACCCAGCCCCCTGGCTTGAAAAGGTTGGGAACTCCTGTCCTAAAGAGATACTGTGCAAGCAAAGGCCAAGCATAATACATACTCTCAGGAGAGTCCTTCCTTCTGTAATCAAGAAAGTGTTGGGTTTCATGGCCTATTGCTGACTTAAGTTGCTCTTACTGCCTCTAGCTGTTAAGTCTGAAGTGGATGGAATTATAGTTATCTTCTAGTCAGCATCATTCCTCGTTTAAATTTGAGCTATGTTGCTGGAGGCACGAGATTTTTGTGAGGAGGAAATCTCTGCTCATTATCTCTCTCTGGTATCTGACCTTTAGTGAAAAGAGAGCAGCACTGCGATCTGGGAGAGAGTGGGAAAATGCTAGAGAGAAAAGCCGAGTGGCAGACTACCACAGAAGTGTCAATCAAAGCTTTGTTCCCTCCATCGATGTGGCTACACACCATACCTGTCAACCGCGGCTCCGGACAATCCAGGACCTGGACAGAATGGCTCTGCGCAAGTCGCCTTCTACGCATGCGTAGAAGGCTTTTATGCTTGCGTAGAACCCTTTTACGCTTGCGTAGAACCCTTCTACCCATGCGAAGCCTTCTGCGCATGCGTAGAATGGTTCTATGCAAGTGTAGAAGGGTCCTACGCAAGTGTAGAAGGGTCCTACGCAAGTGTAGAAGGGTCCTACGCAAGCGTAAAAGGGTTCTACACAAGCGTAAAAGGGTTCTACACAAGCGTAAAAGCCTTCTACGCATGCGTAGAAGGCGACTTGTGCAGAAGGGATGCACAGTACCTCTTTTCCCCCACTGCCAAATTCCATCGCCTTCCACGGAGGGCAGGGGCCGAAAGCTTCAGCCCCTGCCCACCGAGGAAAACGAATCGCTTCCCTCCTGGAGTTGAAGGCCGAGAACGGCAGTCCGTTCTCGGCCTTCGTATTCTGGAGGTAAGCCTTCGCCTTCCATGGAGGGCGGAGGCCGAAAGCTTCAGCCCCCGCCCTCTGTGGAAGGTGATGGCTTCCCTCTGAGAGACGAAGGCCGAGAACGGAGCACCATTCTCGGCCTTCGTCTCCCGGAGGGAAGCCATCCCCACGGCCCCGGTGATGAAGGCCGGCGCTGGCCTCACCACAGCTTCGGTGGGGCAGCGGGGAGGAGGGGGAGCCCCTCTTCTTCCCACGGCCCCGGCGACAAAGTCTGGTGCCGGCCTCGCCGTGGCTTCAGCAGGGAGGAGGGGGAGCCCCTCTTCTCCCCATGTGCCTTCGGTGGGGTAGCAGTGAAACGAACCGCTTCCCTCCAGGAGACGAAGGCCGAGAAGGCTCTCCATTCTCGGCCTTTGTCTCCCGGAGGTAAGCCATCGCCTTCCACGGAAGAAACGCTAGGCAGGGATCTGCCAGGGTAGGCTCCTCCCCTGATGGATTCCTGCCTCTCGCCCTACACATTCTCTGTTCGTTTTCGAAACAGCGGAAGGAGAATGGCAAGGGTGAGAGGCAGAAATCAGTCAGGGGAGAAGCCTACCATGGCGGATCCCTGCCTTTCGCCCTTGCCGTGTCTTTGGCAGTATAAAAACAATCCCAAAACACATTTTTTTAAAAACCAAAACTTGCCTGGCAAGGCCGGGCAAAAAATGCTAGTTGTGCTATAAATCCTTGCCTGCCTTGCCTTTCCTTGCAAATGAGAAACAACAAAATTATTCTTCCCTAGCATTGGTGAGCAAGCAGGGTCCTAGCATATTTGACATCAAAAGAAAATGAAAAGTTTTTCTGTTAGGGTTTGGACTGTGGTTCCCATCAGTTGTAGCTGGGATTGCCAGTGATAAGGAATGGTAGCTCAAAGCATCTAAAGCAGGGGTCCCCACACTTTTTAAGCCAGGGGCCGCTTCATGCCCCCTCAGACTGTTGGGAGGGCAGACTGGTGGTCCCCCCACTGCCACTGCAACCAAAGGACACTTCGAGCCCACCACACTCCCCCCGCCGCTGGTGGTGACCACCCTGAGCCCACCACACTCCCTCACACATTAGTTTGAGGATCTCTAATCTAAAGCTTACCAAGTTGTCTACACCTGCATTAGAGTTTTTTGTAATGTCCTAAAACTGAAGTGTGGTCTTGTTTATCCTTGTCCTTTGTATTTCTACAGACAAAAGTAGAGGATATTGTCCAAAAAGTCTTTGATGCTTACAAGACAAATCATCATGATTCAAAGTAAGTTCATTATGTCCATGAAACACTTCTTGTTTGCATAACTTTGAACAAATCACTTTAAAATTTTGCAATTTGATTTGAACACTGACAGTGATTTCCATATCACTGTCCATATCTGGATTAGGTGGTGCTTTTATCTACTCTCGTGGACCATTTCTTATGAAGCACTTGCAATCAGCATTATGGGTGGGTACGTAAGACAAGTATAGAGCAAACAGATAGAAATGTTGCCATTTCTAAATTGGGTGAATGGTCACTGTAAACATAAATAAAAATTTTTATGACACTTTCTGATCTATCCTTCAGGTTTGTTTTGCACCGGGAGAAACATTTCCACTACTTAAAGAGAGGGCTGAGGCAGTTAACAGATGCCTATGAGGTAATTTCTGTTGGCTGAAGGAATCTGGATTCTTCCCAGTTATTTTCTGTCAGTTACTGAAATATGATTCACATGAGTTGCACCGCATAAAGTTTAAGAGGTAATAAGCTATGATAGTAATTTCTTGTCAGAAATTATTCTGGGTTAAAAGGATTTTTTTGCAGAAGAAACTCTGCTCAGGGAACACCCAAATGTGGCTCCTTTCATGTCCCTAAGAGCTGGGACAGAGACGGGCGCTCAATCCGTCATGCAGTACCTGGGTCTCGAACTACCGACTTGCCAGCCTTTCAGCTAACAAGGCGAGCTTCTTAACCCCTGAGCCACCGCAGCCCCAGGTCATAAGCTGAGACTGAAACAGCTTTTCAGAAGTTAAATATTTGCTATTTCTGTCTTGAGGCACCTATGGCTCCTGTGTAATCCCTTTCATTCTTAGGAAAAATGAAAGACCCACAAACAAACAGCAGCTGCAGGAAAGGCCTGGCAAAGCATCTTGAGGGAGTAAACTCAGCATTTGGTCATGTCTACTTTGAAAGTAAGGAATTGCAAGTAGATAAATAGGTACCGCTTTGGTGGGAAGGTAACACTATTCCGTGAGCTCAGGTGTCTAGTCATGCCTGCCACATGACCATGGAAACGTCTGCAGACGCAGACAGCACTGTCTCTTTGGCTATGAACGGAGATGAGCACCAGCACCTAGAGTCAGATATGATTGGCTTTCTTTCGAACAAGGGAGACCTTGACATTTACTATGGGATCCAGACTTCAACAAAGTATTGAAGACTATCCTTCTGTTTATGCTGATGCTAGTTTCTTCCATTACTTTTGTAAAGGTTTCCCTTGCTCGAAAGCCAGTCGTATCCGACTCTAGGGTTCAGTGCTCATGTCTGTTACAAAGCCAAAGAGCCAGCACTGTCTGCCTCTGTAGGCGTTTCCGTGGTCATGTGGCAGGCATGACTAGACACCGGAGTGCACGGAATGCTATTTACCTTCCCACCGAAGTGGTCCCTATTTGTCTACTTGCACTTTCTTGCTTTTGAACTGCTAGGTTGGCAGGAGCTGGGACAAAGACGGGAGCTCATTCCGTCCTGCAGTACTCGGGAATCGGACTGCTGACCTTCCACCTCCCAGTCAGCGTCTTAGCCACTTGAGCCACTGCAGTCCCTTCCATTACTTATGAGTCACCAAAAAGTACCAGGGGTGGTGTCGGTGTCTGTGTCAATGGGTGTACTTCCTGACTGGTTAATGCCCCACTTTTGTCAAACCCCCTTCCCATTAAAGCTGGCAGTCCTGACTCCACTCACACCTTGAGTGTTGCCTTTCACCTTCACTGTAATGGGGTGCATAGGCCACATGCCAAAAAACAACAACACGTTATCCATGTTCCAATATTTCTGGACCTGACTGTACATCCTTAACAGCTTTGTCAGTTGAACATCTGTTTTTGTTGTTGTTGTTTCCCATTTGTAGTGCCTGGATGCCAGCCGCCCATGGCTATGCTACTGGATTCTGCACAGCTTGGAGCTGCTTGAGGAGCCTATCCCAGAGTCTGTAGCTTCAGAGTAAGCTCTATTTTAGCCTTGACCTCTGTCCCCTCAAAACACATCATGACTTATTCCAGGCATTGCAAAATACTATGTTCTGAAATAACAGAGCACATTGTGACCCCTGTGGGTATTGGCTTCCAAACATTATGCAGACAACTTCTAATGAAGATTCAATTTCCCCCCACAAAAGAGCAAAGCTTTGGGCTCTTTTCTTTCTTTCTTTCTTTCTTCTATTAATTTTTCATTACCCTTTTATCCAGGGGTTCCCAACCTAAGACCTGAGGGTTGGATCCGGCCCGTGGTGCCATTTCATGTGGCCCCCACCCCTCCAAGGGCATTTAAAAAACCAAAATGGCCACCCCTTTGAAGCTGTTCTGACAAAATGGCCACCCCCATCGTGCACATAGTATTACTGCAGCTACAGAGGCTTAATTTAAAGCAGGGGTTCCCGAAAGGTGCCAAGACTGGGATCCCTTTTATCATTGGGAAACTGCAGGGGGAGGATGGGATGGAGGCATAGCTTTCATTTCTAAAACTGCCACCACAAGATGATTTTAACAGCAGAGGCCATTTTGGGAAATTAAAGAGTCCTCACCCCCTGCTATCCCACAGGCCCTAATTGTTTTCCCCACAATGGAAAAAATCCCAGGGAGACTTTTAGGGAAGGATAAATCAGAGTGGTTTATTTAACAAAAAATCACTACCGCTGTGACATCAGCAGTCTTACACGATATAAATTATGGAACAGCGTTTCAGCTGATATCAAGCAGCTTCCTACGATCCTGTGTTCACAATGCTATGATTTAATGTTACGTCCAAACCCTGTCAAAATGTGGCAACTATACATAAACTTCATTTTCCTGCTTGTGCACATTTCAAGAAACTGTGATTCCAACCCATTCTTGGTGCTTAGTGTTGAAAGGACTAAACTCACTCCCCCCTACCTTTTAAGCCCTTTGTGTTTGTACAGAGTTAATGAGACTTGGGGGACACTCTGCTCTCTTGGCTGCCTCTACATGATTTATTTGAAACATCAGACAACGTCAGAGTTCATCTGAATGGTGTCCCAAGAGCCGGTGCTACTGCAGAAATGACAAGCACTGGAAATACCCTTTATTACTCATTTAAGTTTGCTTCCTCTTCCGTGTCTAGGCTGGTTGTTAAACTGCCAAAATGAAGGCACCTTTTGGCGTGTTCATTCTGCAGTTCTATTCGCCTGACTTAGTGTGAGAAAGATTAGCTGGCAACACAAGGTTGCTGTTACCAGGGTACACCTGATTGTAGCATACCTGTCAAGTATCCCGGATTGGCTGGGAAATCCCGTAATCTAGCGCTCCTTCCCCCTCCTTACCGCCATCATCCCGTAATTTGACCGGCCAGGGAAGGGGTTACTGCGCATGTGTGCAAGGGTTACTGGGTTACTGCGCATGTGCAGTAACCCAGTAACCCCTTCTTGCATGCGCAGTAACCCCTTTCCTGGCCGAAAGGGTTACTGTGCATGTGCGCAGGGGTTACTGTGCATGCGTGCCGCTGCCTCTGATGGCTGCGCATATGCAGTAACCCCTTTCCTTCCCTGCACCTGGAAACTTAGCCCGGCTCCCAGATTTTGAAAACCGCGACTCGACAGGTATTGATTATGGTCCAAAAATACCACATTCTTCAAGGAGGTTCTTTCTGTGTGCCTCACTCAAAACGATTTTATTCTGCTTTTTAGACAAAAGTATTCTCAGGTTTTAAAAAGGGAGAATATCGTGATGAAGAGGGATGATGGAAAGTGCAGCAATAACATCAAAACAAACCCAAAAGTTAACACGGCCTGCTTGTTTGAAACTAACCTTAATCTTGCTCTGTCCTTTTTACCCAGCGTATGCCAGTTCTTGCACTGTTGTCAGAGCCCCAGTGGGGGTTTCGGAGGGGGGCCAGGCCAGCACCCACATCTTGCTCCTACTTATGCAGCTGTCAATGCTCTTTGCATTATTGGCACTGAGGAGGCATACAATGCCATCAACAGGTAAAACCAGGGATTTGTATTTTCTTTAAATAGTACCTTATTCCCGTGACCCTCTTTGGAAAGTAGTTTCTTTCATTGCACTTGACTCAAAAATAGCACATAATATTACAGACAATGCCAGTGATTAATCTTCTAGTTGAACTCTTGTGATATAACTACACCTGCGAAAGGCTGATAATGCGGATAATGTTGTCAGCCCCTGCTGACAACACCTACTTCTGACCTGAGGCTCCTATGGCTCCTGTGTAATCCCTTTCATCGTTAAGACATTGTGGAATGAGAGGAGGAAGTCTTTAGTGACCAAAAATTGTCTCCACCTGGGTGCAAAGCCTCCCAACCCATGCATATCAGGAATCACAGTGGTGATTCCTGCAGTGACATCATTTCCCCTATGACAGCATAAATTAACAGTATTTTGACTATATGCAGGCTCAGAATAAGTTAGCTTTTTGTGTTCCCACTGGCTGAGCTGGGGACTAAAAACGTTAACACTTCACAGAATTATTTTATTGTTTTTTGAGAGATTTTTAGTCCTCTGATGCTGAAAATAATTTTGGCCTAGATTAGGGGAGAAGGCAGATTGCGATCCCCTGGGAGATCTGGCTAATTTGCATTACCTCTGAAAGTTTCCAAATCTCACTTGCATAACAATAACAGTGGACTTCTGACGTGAAGAAAGCTTGGTGGTAGCCAGGTGTAGGTTTGTGAAAAAGCTTTGAGTTCTGACATGTGGCCTGAAAACAAGTTTGTAACCTGAAAATTTGTTCAGAGAAACCCTGATTTTGGAATTATTTATTTATTTATTTATTTTGTGCCTAGCTTGGGAAGGTGGATTTTGAGGAACTGGTATAGTAGACCCAGCAGCTAAAATTCTGTTGTGCAACTTTACACCATGTAAGGCTGATATCATTGTCAACCGTTAAAAATTTCTGATTCCTCCACCTTTTATTAATTAATAAAAAACTGCTGTGGTTGATGATGTCACCAGCTTTATGCCATGTAAATTTGTGCAACAGGATTTCAGCCAGTAAGTCTGGCATCTGCACATTCCGGAACTTGCAAGATCCCAAAGCATCTTCTACTTTTCTTTTTGTTTGTTCTGGTGTCTTTTTTTAAGTGTTTTTTTTTACCCCTGATAAGGACACATTTTTCCTAAAGTTCTTGATCTTGATTTTCAGGGAGAAGCTCCTAGAATATCTATATTCACTGAAGCAGCCC
The DNA here is from genome assembly GCA_035047345.1 of Bradypodion ventrale. Taxonomy (NCBI): domain Eukaryota; kingdom Metazoa; phylum Chordata; class Lepidosauria; order Squamata; family Chamaeleonidae; genus Bradypodion; species Bradypodion ventrale. The sequence continues at coordinate 352,871,972 of JAWDJE010000001.1, forward strand.
GATGGCTCCTTTATCATGCACATAGGAGGAGAAGTGGACGTGAGGTATGCTGGGAAATATTTATTTATTTATTTATTCATTCATTCATTTATTTTGACTTGTTTAGCCACCCAGGTGTTTCTCTTATTTAAGGCAACATAGCAGTTCTTGATTGTTGGAAGACCTGTATGACAGGTTCCGGCTTCTAAGGTGTTAGCCATCGTGCTTCTGCCTGATTAGCAAGTGAAGAATATTTCCTGACTCTCTTCTTGAGGAGGCAGAATAGAAGAAATGATTCAAAGAAATGAAATGTTTGTATGGAAGAAGAATAGTACACATGTTTGGAGTTTCTTTTGTTTTCAAGAGAAAAGCCATTTATTAAGCAGAGCAACGGCTTCTCACCGCTGCCGTCAAAACTTCTGTGGCAAAACCCATAAATTTGGCTCTGGTTTACATTCAAGGATGAATAGTTAGGCCTCCCACACCCCACCAGATCTTCCCCAGAAGCCCAGGGGACATCCCTTGAGAGCATATGGCAGACAAATAGCTTTAGTTTAGATGAATGTAAAGAATAACTCTGAAGAAATGCCAGCTAATTTGTATCCATATCTTGATTTTGAACAGTAGATTTTCTTTTTCAAAGGGGGTTATAATATACCCAACCACCTTCCTCTTTAACAAAGTACAGTACTTAGTCTGCCATGGTGTACCCGTTTCTGCTCGGAGTACACCATGGCAGACTAAGTACTTTGTTAAAGAGGGCGATGACTGTGTTTATTAATATCCCCTTTGGAAATGAATATCTTCAGAGTTATTCTTTCCATTAATACCTGCAACTTCCAAACTGCTGTATCTCACTAAGAGTCTTTGGGGAATTTTATACAATTGCACAATGCTTTAATTTAGAATTCTAATATCCACTTCCAGTTTGCCCAGGTTATCCTGTTATGGTAATAGAGTAGACCCTACTGCCAGCGACTCAGCACCAATCCTCAGGCGGCAGTTAACTAACTTGAGAACCTCTAACCCTTGAGAACTATCAGTCTTGGGTGGCGAAGTCCACAGGGAAGGGATTAAAACCCACTTGAATCCATCTTGATGGAGGGCCGCAGCTTCATCAAACCTGGGGCTGGTGAGGACTTTGTGTGCCAAAAGGACTCTGAACCAGAAAGTAACTCATGGAACTGGATCAGTGGTACGGGTGTTACGCTGCAATGAAGAAGGCAAATGGAAGGCCACTGCATTATATTGTTCCCAAGATAATCTTTATGGCTGATTGCCAGGGGGATAGCCAACATTCAGAATCGGATACAGCACTTGAAGAAGAATAAGAATATCCACTTAGTATTTCTTTATAACTATGAATGTACAAGAACATAACTTCCTAATACAGTATTTATCTGTGAAATGTATCCAGAATCACATCTAGTTACAAACAATACCGTTTAATATTATTGAGTTCCTCACCCTTCAACAGCAGTAAATCACTTTGTGTTCTCCAGTTATCTGTAGATTCTGAACAGGCTTGTATTTAAATCTCAGGAGTGCTTATTGTGCTGCATCAGTGGCTTCACTTACCAACATTATTACACCAGATCTTTTTGAAAGGACTGCAGAGTGGATAGCAAGGTAAGACAAATCCTTGTTCTTGGTTCACCTTAGAAGCCTGTTGCTTTATGGCAGGGGTGCCCAACCTTTTCAGGCCACGGGCCAGTCACGTGGCTCAGGGGTGCCCAAACTACGGCCCAGGGGCTGAATCTGGCCCCCGATGCCAATTCATCCGGCCTGCGCGACCCTTGTTGCTCCCAGAAGCAGAAGTAAAACGCACCTGTACAGGTGCGTTTTACTTCTGCTTCTGGGAGTGACGAGGGTGGTGCGGGCCAGATGAATTGGCATCAGGGGCCGGATTTGGCCCCCGGGCCGTAGTTTGGGCACTCCTGCGTTATGGTATTGCCAGCGTAGATTGTGGTAAAATGCTAGCAGTAGGAACTATTGGGAAGAAGATGTTTTCTCATATTCTTTTGGTGGTGGGGTAGGAATATCTTGCTTATGTGTATTGTTTTGGATTTTTTTACAATTAGATGTCAGAACTGGGAGGGTGGGATCGGTGGTGTCCCTGGCATGGAGGCTCATGGAGGATATACTTTCTGTGGACTGGCAGCACTGGTTATTCTGAAAAATGAAAACGTCTTGAATTTGAAAAGTTTGTTGGTAAGTTCCCATTTGGTAATTAGCCCTTGCTTGCCTTTTTTATGGGTTGCTGTCTCAGTTTTTCTACATTTCAGAAAGGGACACTGTAATCATCATGGTGCCAGAACGTTTTTATTCCTTAGGAGCTCATTAGATTTTCTGTTAATGAGGAGTAGAATTCTTAGCCCTTCTCTTATTTATGTTCACCTTCTTTACATCTGCTTTTAAATGCAACATTTGTTTTCATTTTTAGCTTTTCCTTTCATATTACCCTAAATATCTGTACATTTATATGACGTTTCTATCAGGTAAATGTTACATAGGTCATGCAAATCATCTTCTTTTTCTCTGCTTTACTTGATTCAGGAAAATGTATGCTGTATGCAGCGATTTAACCTTATTTTTTTAATAAGCTTGGAACTTCATCTAGTTCGTTATTGATTAAAATATTGTATTAGTAGAACCCAACTGAGTTTGAGATGTATAAGAAAAATATTCTATATTTATTAACAATTTTAAAAGGACACCGTATTTTCTCAACTTCCTGGGTATACCTTTTCTCTTGATTTTTAAAAGAACTCTCATCAATAGGCTGTTTCTCCAGTTCATTAATTTCTCAAATTCAGCTTTGGTAGAGATTTTTTTGGTATTCATCAACCAAATTTTAATTCACTTGATATATATTTGCTATCTGCCTGCCTTGTTTCTTATTTGCAGCCTCATTTTTGCGTTCCCCAAGCAGAGTTTCTTCTGCAAAAATCCTTTTGACCCAGAATAATATCTGACATGAAATTATTAGTATAATTACTACACTTTTGCTGTTTACATAGCACAGTGATGGCAAACCTTGGCACTCCATGTGTTCTTGGACTTCAATTCCCAGAAGCCCAAGTCAGCACTCCTGCTGATCAGGGCATCTGGGAATTGAGGTTCCAGAACACCTGAAGTGCCAAGGTTCACCATCACTGACCTAGCAGCATGATTACACTGTCACATGTAACGTGTAAGTGAGATAAATATTCCCAAATACTCAATGATATGTTTACCTTGTGGCTCTCTAAGGCAGGGATCCCCAAACACTGGGCTATCCCAAACTGGGCTGGGGGGGTGGGTGGGCAGCGCTGGGAGCGCCGGTGGCAGCCTTCTGCCCTTGGCATGCTCTGCTGGGTCAAGGGCATAGGCTTCAGACAGCGGATGGGTAGGTGACCAGGCCCCCTCTCCATGTCCCTTAACTGCGGGGGTGGGGGGCTCTGCCCCCCTTCTATGCTCAGTGTGCACTTTGTCGTATTTTGTTTTGCACTTACACCGTCCAGTCCCACTGCCCCCACTTGCCGGTCTGTGGAAAGTGTCTTTTTTTTTTTTTTTTGCATGAAGCTGGTCCGTGGCATGGGAAAGGTTGGGGACCCCTACTCTAAGGTACATCTGCTGCCTGTGGCAGTACAGGGGGCAGTAGGATTTGTGCCAGGATAGCTCCCCCGCCCCCTTTTGTAGTAATTCCTGTGACTGCATTGAGCAGTAAAAGTTACTCCTCTCTCTCTTTGGCAGCACTGGGTGACTAGTCGCCAGATGCATTTTGAAGGCGGGTTTCAGGGCCGTTGTAACAAGCTGGTAGATGGCTGCTACTCATTCTGGCAGGCAGGCCTTCTGCCTCTTCTGCATCGCGCACTGCATGCCAAAGGTGAGCCTGAACATCACAAACTTACTCCATATTTTCTCCATATGGTCAGTTCATTCCCAAAGTGGATAAATGTGCAAAGGACTTTCTGTGATTCCCCCCCCCCCCCCCCCGCAATGCTCTGTCATTATGGAAATAAATGAACATTGCCCCAATATGAAACCAGAGAGTACCCAGCAAACTTCAAAGTGACAGCTCGTGGTCATTGGTGACCTTTGTTTGTCTCGTTGCCTGAGGCAGGAGGAAACATTTAGCCACCTTCTGCTGCCAGTTATTGCCAACATCCCACTTCTGTTTTCCTTTCAGAGCAAGGCTGGCTCTGCAGAGAGGTCCAGGTCCCCAAAGTTGTGGTTGTCTTTTCTCCACTGAGCTGACTAAGCCCCCATGTCCTGGCTCATTGGGTTCCCTTTGTGGAAGTTGTGCCTGGGGAGGACACCTCTCCTGTAGTACCCAGGTGACCTCTCAGGACACACCACTCCCTGTGCTCAAGTGTATATATGTAAATACTCATGGCACCTCGCATTCTGCAGTCTGAGGCTGGTGGCCCGTACGAGCACATTTTACTTCCGCTTCTGGGAGTGACGAGGGCGGCATGGGCCAGATGAATTGCCACAAACCCATTCGTGTGGATTCACGGGGGCTTGGGCTTCTGGGAATCGAAGTCCAAGAACATCTGGAGTGCCAAGGTTCACCATCACTGGCCTAGGCGCTTCCCTCTGGGTCTAACACAGACCAGCGCTACAGGTCTGTACAGATGGGACACTTCCTTTGCCCACTTTCTCTCCTGCATTGGCTGTTTGCTGCTCTCTCACAGTCCATGCCGCAGTTTTGATGCACAGACGTCCTTGCCTGTCTGCCAAAAGAGGCAGGGCTGCCATGAGGACCAAACCAGTAGGTGGGTGGCACCCATCCTCCTTGCCAAGAGGAAGAGGAGTTGGAAGGCAGCATTCCAACTGGCCTGGGAGACGCCTTCCTTGTTGTTCCATTTGCATCAACAACATGGGTTTTGGCCTTCCTGTTGGTCTCCTCCCTTCAGGTGACTCTGCTCTCAGTATGACACACTGGATGTTCGACCAACAAGCACTTCAAGAGTATATCCTGCTATGCTGCCAGTGTCCAGCAGGGGGCCTCTTGGACAAACCGGGCAAGTGAGTACCTCACAGCAAGCAGTGGGTCCATTTTCTCTAGATAGGCTTGCTTTGTTTTTGATTTAGGGGCTGCGGTGGCTCAGTAGTTAAGAAGCTCACCTTGTTAGCTGGAAGGCTGGCAAGTCAGCAGTTCGAGACCCGGGTACTGCATGACGGATTGAGTGACCATCTCTGTCCCAGCTCTTGGGGATATGAAAGGAACCTCATTTGGGTGTTCCCTGAGTGGAGTTTCTTCTGCAAAAATCCTTTCAACTCAGAATAAATAATTTCTGACACGAAATTATTAATATTATTTTTAATTTTGGTAAGGTAGAGAGTTGTCCTAATTTGAAAGTATTCCGCCCCCCCCCACCCCCACCCCGGTGGTTCAGCACAGGCAAAAAGAATATGACAGAGAAGGATGACATTGATAAGCCTTTTTCTTATGCTGCAGGTATCACAAAGTTGTAAGGTTAGGGTGAACTGTAAGAGTTGAATTTTTTGGAATAGTAGCCGTGTTAGTTTATGTTTCAAGAATGGGGGCCATTCAACAATTACGTGATCCGTTTTTTGGGGGGAAATTGACCACCACCCCCATGTAATCAACTGTAATTTTTGCTTTGAACCCCCCCTTTAAAATTACATAATCCAGAGCTTTTGTATCAAAACTCTAATTTTTAGAGCTTTTCACTATTGGTGCCCTAATGCAGAACATATTGGTGAGGATTCAATTATCTCAAATCGGATCAAAATTCCCAGAGATCATTTTTAAACCTAAAAAAGCGGCATGTTTCGAAACCGAACAGCTCCAAATGGATTATGTAATTTTTGACCTGACCCCCCCGTCCTCACGTAATTTTCCATAATTCAGATGGCAGGACACCCCCCCCCCAGAGGATCACGTAATTGTCATATCAGAGAATAAAAATAACACAGAAATGTTATAGCACTTAGAAGACTAACTGTTATATTTAATGTTAGTCAGACAAAGTGGCGTTTCAAACCAGGAGAGTGGGATATACGGTAAATTACAGTAATACCTCATACAAAGTCCGCTTCGTACAACATCGAATTCATACATCATCGCCTAATTTCTTGAAAAAAGTTACCTCATACAAAGTCGCTCGACTTTGTATGAGGCATTGGGTTTTCCCCAGGTTGCATTGTGCCTTGGCAGTATAAAAGGCAGGACACATGCATGCGTTGCTCTTGTGGGTTGCACGAGGCAAAGAGTGTTTAGGAGTAGTTTTGAGCGTGATTTTGGATTTTTTTTTTTGAATATTTTCATCAGAATTTTTAGAAGCATTCCTGGGATTTTTGCAGCATTCTTCAGGTTCTTGGACAATCAGGGTTGTTTGACATGTTTTTGTAAAGTATTTATCCTTTAGACAATGTTTTCTTAAAGTTCTGTCAGTTTCCTGTCTGTTTCCTTGACTTTGCCCTGAAGTCTGTGCTGTTACAGTACAATGTATCTCTATGGAATTGACGTTGTACGAGGCATCACGGCAAGGATTTGGACGTTGTATGTGGCATCGCGGCTAGGATTTTGCATGCCTCATACAAAGTCCAAATCCGTATAAAGTCCAAACTTGTGGAACCAAGTTTGGACGTTGTATGAGGTATCACTGTACATAAATAAAGTGGACTTGATCCGTGAAAGCTAACATTAAAATATAACAGTCTTCAAAGTGCTACAATGTTTTTGTTTTGTTTTTATTCTCTGATATGTAAGAGTTGAGAAGCTGGTGCCAGGGTCCAGATTTGGGAATGTGCCTACTCTGCCTTTGGAAGAAATACCATTTTGCACTTTTGAGCCACCTTCATTTCCATGTCAAGGGACATTTAATTCTGCAACCCTGCATACAAATTCTTCTATTTTTGCCAAAGTGTTTCTTCTCTTTGTGGTGGAGAGAGACAAATCGCTTTGCAGGAGAGGAAAGCCCTTTTCCATCCATCCTTGGCAGCCCCATTGAGAACCCGTGCTTTCATGCTTTTGCCAGGCACTGCTTTTATGGGCCCCTTTTGCATTTCACTGTAAAAGAAAGGCAGGGTATGACCATAATGAACAATTTTAAATCAATACTTTTGCAACTACAAGCACATGGGATAGGCTCTGTTTAAGTGGAAGCCAAGAGGCTTAGACTGTTGCATTCTTATACTAAACCCCCTAAAATTTCTCCACTTGCTTGGAATCGTGCGCTTTTCTGGGTGGGATGTGGGATACCCTGAGGTTATACAGGCAAGTCTGGTCCAATCAACCACACAGATCCAAGTTCTGGCTAGCCTCCTTCCAGCTTCTTTATTTTCAGTCAGTTCTATCCATATACAGTGGTACCTCATACAACGATTTTAATCTCCATGGGGCTTGTTGTTATACGAAACAATTGCTATACGATGCGTGCATCATATAGCGATTTCCCCTATGGGATGTATTGTACAACAAATTTTTTTTGCCAAATGGTTTTTCCCATTGAAAAATTGTTGTATGATTTTTTACATAGGGAAAATTGTTATGTGGGACGCCATTCCCCCCCACAAAACCTAATTGTTATGTGATTTCGTTGCTATATGGGGTGATTGTTGTATGAGGTTCCACTGTATTTAAAAAACAACATCACTTTGCTTTCAAGAGACTTATGATGTGTGTGCATGCAAGGATGTGTGTGCATGTGTATGCACGCATGCACACATGCACGTACAAACACACATACCTGCATGCACATTGTCTGGCTAGCTTCACCATTGTGTGTGCTTCTGCCTTCAGGTCTCGGGATTTTTACCATACCTGCTATTGCCTGAGTGGACTGTCGATAGCACAGCATTTTGGCAGTGGAGACCTTCTCCACGAAGTTGTGCTAGGAGTGCCAGAGAATCGCCTAGTAAGTTGTGCTCGAGTGGGGCTGGATGGGTGTGGTGTGTCTGTGACAAATGCTGTCCCTCTGTACCTGCAGGTCTCGCTTTCTGGGTTGACCATAGCTCTCCGCCCTCATCTCACTATGGGCCCTTTTGCGCCTTTCTCCACTGTGAATTGAAACACATGATTCGAACAGACAAAACCGTTGCTCTCAAGGACATTGTTTGGTTGCATTTTTATTTTGTGCCCTCAGCGAGATTTCTCATTCAGTATGCGCAAAAAGCAGTAAGGGATAGCTGCGGCTTAGTGGTTAAGTCGCTGAACTTGACGACTGGAAGGTTGGCATTTCAGCAGTTTGAGATCCAAGTGCTGCACGACGGATTGCGCTCCCAGCTCTGTCCCAGCTCCTGCCAACCTAGCAGTTCAAAAGCAAGAAATTGCAAGTAGATAAATAGTTACCACTTTGATGGGAAGGTAAACAGCGTTCTGTGCACTCCAGTGTCTAGTCATGCCTGCCACATGTTCATGGAAACATCTGCAAACGCAGACAGCGCTGGCTCTTTATCTGTAAATGGAGATGAGCACTGAACCCTAGAGTTGGATACAACTGGCTTTTGAGCAAGGGAGATCTTTACCTTTTGGAGTCAGTTTTGTTATTGCTAATGTGAAAAGTAAAAGAGAGACACCTATCTGGGGCAAGAATCTTCTTATTTTCCTCCCATCATCAGGATAAAGGTAAAGGTTTCCCTTGCTCGAAAGCCAGTCGTATCCGACTCTAGTGTTCAATGCTCATCTCTGTTTTAAAGGCAAAGAGCCAGCGCTGTCTGCTTCTGCAGACGTTCCCGTGGTCATGTTGCAGGCATGACTAGACACCGGAGTGCACAGAACGCTGTTTTACCTTCCCATCAAAGTGGTCCCTATTTATCTACTTGCAATGTCTTGCTTTCAAACTGCTAGGTTGGCAGGAGCTGGGACAAAGATGGGAGCTCATTCCATCCTGCAGTACTCAGGAATCTAACTGCTGACCTTCCGTCTCCTAGTCAGCGTGAGCTGCACCTTCTGCTGAGGAAGGCTGACAGTTGTTGTTGTTCAGTCGCACAGTCGATTCCGACCCTTTGCGACCCCATGGACCATCACTCTCCAGGCACCTCTGTCCTCCACCATCCCCCTCAGTCCTCCCAGTTCTGTGCCCACTGTGTCTACAACACCATCTATCCATCTCATCCTTGGCCTCCCCCTTCTTCTTTTGCCCTCCACCTTTCCCAACATCACGGCCTTCTCAAGTGAATCCTCCCTTCTCATTTGATGCCCAAAGTACTTTAGCCTCATCTTTACTATTTGACCTTCCAATGAGCAGTCAGTGTTGATTTCCTCCAAGATTGACCTATTTGTTCTCCTCGCTGTCCAGGGTACCCTCAAAACTCTTCTCCAGCACCACATTTCAAAGGCGTCTATTCTTCTGCGTTCAGCTTTCCTAATTGTCCAGCTCTCACATCCATACATTACTACTGGGAAAACCATTGCTTTGACTATTCTAATTTTTGTTTGCAATGTGATGTCTCTGCTTTTCACTATGTTCACCAGGTTTCTCATGGCTTGTCTCCCAAGAATCAGTCGCCTTTTTATTTCATGGCTGCAATCCCCATCTGCAGTGATCTTAGATCCTAAGAACGTAAAATCTGTCACTGCTTCTACTTCTTCCCCGTCTATTTTCCAGGAACTGATCGGGCCTGTTGCCATTATCTTGGTTTTCTTGATATTGAGTCTCAAGCCCGCTTTTGCACTCTCTTCCTTCAAACCGATCAAGAGATTCTTTAGGTCTTCCTCACTTTCTGCCATTAGGGTGGTGTCGTCTGCATATCTCAGATTGTTGATGTTTCTCCCAGCAATTTTGATCCCATATTGTGATTCCTCCATCCCTGCGTTGCGCATGATGTGCTCTGTGTATAAGTTGAATAAGCAGGGTGACAAAATGCAGCCTTGTCTTACTCCTTTTCCTATTCCAAACCACTCTGTCATTCCGTGTTCTGTCCTAACTGTTGCTTCTTGGTTCCTGTACAGATTTCTCAGGAGGCATATGAGATGCTCTGGTATTCCCATCTCTTTAATCACTTGCCACATCTTGTTGTGATCCACACAATCAAATGCCTTAGTGTAGTCAATAAAGCAAAAGTATACTTGTTTCTGGTATTCCTTTGTTTTCTCCATGATCCAACGTATGTTGGCAATGTGGAGGCTGACAGTAGTCTTCCACAAAGAGGAAAAGCCCCGATAATAGTTGCTTCACTTGCATCTTCATAGCAGGCTGTTCAAATGAGCAGGATATTTCACCTTTCTAGAGATCCAATGTGTTGGCTGAATTTCATTTCATTTCATTAATAAAACATACTAGGAACCTGGCAGGCATCATCCCTTGGAGATAGGGCCTCTTCCATAGCAAGGTGGGTGTGAGAAAATGTCACAGTGTATTAATATTTCCTTTTTAAAAATAATAATAATAATAATCCTAATAGTAAGCCTTTTATTTATTTTTAGTTTTATTTACTGTATTTATATGACCGCCTTCCTCACCTTGAGTGACCCAATGCGGTTCACAAACATCAGTTAAAATCCCTAACTAAAACCAATTAAAACTAATTAAAACCGATACAGTAAAACTATCTAAACAACCCCGAACCCTCCCCAACCCCCTTAAAAAGAGCACCTTAAAAGGACACCCAGGCAGAGCTAATTTACATTAAATAAGAATAAACTTTGCAATTTGTGCCATTTAAAAAAATGTAAATAATTTACACCAGCATTAGCACACTGCCCTTTTAGAGTTTACATGCTCAAAAATTATGAAGAGCCATCAAACCAAACCCAAAATGTGATAAAAGGCCAGAATCGCATACTGTATTAGTAACAGACAGATGTGGCATATAATTTGGCCATTTCATAACATTTGCTTAACTGAGAAGGTTTTCATTAGGTGATAAAATGAAACCAAACTGGTTAGCAAGCTTCTCAGGGCAAAGACACCCGCAGTCTCAGTCTGAACTATGAGAAGTCCATGAGATTATAAGAATTGCTTCATTCCACAGAATATTTGATGCTAGTAAGGAGGAAGAACACCCTTAGCATTTGGGGAAGAAAGTAGCAAGGATAGTGTGGCTTTGGGTTAAACATTGGGAACCCCTGCTATAGAGTGCCATCAGTTGACAGGACTTCTTGAGGTTTGGCTTCTTTTCCTACAGAACTGGGGAGAGCAGACATAGTCCCAAATTTAATTCCTGTTGTTCTCTCCTAAACAGCAGCCTACACATCCTGTCTACAACATCTCCCCTGACAAAGTGGTGCAAGCCGTGATGTACTTCTTGAAGAAGCCAGTTCCAGGTACACAGAAGGAGACGGCTGCTAATTGAAAGGGACGCTATGCAGGGCTGCCTCCCTGCTGTTTCATGTGTGGCACTGCACATTGGCCAGTGTGGGCCCCCCAAGCTGTGGAGCTAACTTTGGTTTGAATTTCCCCCCCTCCTTTTCTTCAAATTGGGCTCGACATTCTTGGTGTCTTTTGGAAGAGCTCCGCTAGCCCCACCAAAAATCCGTCCTGTTTTCAGTACCTGGTAGCCATTTTGCCTGTATGGCGGCAGATGTTTTGACATGCTGCCTGGTCAACTGTGCAGGAAGAGTCCCCCTTGGAGGAGCAGCTTGGGTTTGAAGCCATGCAGTATGTGAATATCTAGCGTCTGGAAGAGCAGTTGTGTGGTTTCATTCGCACTGTGCTAAGCGTCGTAGAAGGGCAGCTTCTTAACCAGCTGTGTGCCAGCCTGACCAAATGGCAGTGTGTGGATCCCACCCATCCCTTTAATAGGTAGTGCCTGTGTTGTCCATTCTTATCCCCCAATGTATTTTATATACTTAATAACCTGAAGGTGGGACCCAAGCTTATACATTGAGGTGTGTGCAAAATCAACCTATCTGAAAAAGGAACCTAGGTGAACGGTGTGCATCGCTGTGCTGAATAGCTGTACCTCAGCAGCTGGAATGCTTCATGGGGAGTTCTTGAGTAGCCCTTCCATTATGGTAAAATGATGAAGGAAGATCTCTTCTATGTCAAGCAAAATGAGGCAGATGGCACGGAGCTACGTGAACCTCCTTCTCTTGCCGATTTGGTACCGCTTGCTTGGCCAGGGGTGGATTGACCATGTATGATGTTTGTGCAGTTTATTAAAACAATATACTAATTCCTTTTTTATTTCCTGTCCCAGTTGTGCCTATTTCTAGAATTCTTCAGTTTAGATGCATTCCAAGGTTTTGATTTATAAGGATGACAAGAAGACCCTTTGGTACAGGTCCACACATTCAGAAAAATCATTTTTGTTTGTCTAGGATTGTGAGATTTCATAATACAGAGGGAAGCCTGCATAACTGAATGCTTCAGCCATGCATGGAAGAAAGTACCCCCTCCCCCGCGCCCCGGTTGTAATTGAGCATTCAGTAAAAAGATCCCTGACCTCCATTTTGAGTGACACTGACCTCCATTTTGAGCGACACTGACCTCCATTTTGAGTGGCACTGACCTCCATTTTGAGTGGCACTGACCTCCATTTTGAGGCTGGTTTTCTGCCTCTAAATTTTAAAAGGCTGTGAGCTCCTTTTTGTTCCTGCTGTTTTCCTATTTTACATCTAAGATTAAGCCTAGCTGGACTACATATTCATAGCTGTCAAGTCTCCCGTATTGGCTGGGAAACTCCTGTATTTTACCCTCTTTCCCGCTATCCTCTCGTATTAGTTAGACTGGAATGCCATAATGCCGCCACCGGAGGGCTGCACAGGATAAGCATAGCTGTCAAGTCTCCCGTTTTGGATGGGAAATTTCCCTTATTTTCAAATCCAAAACTTGACAGGTATGTACATATTCCATGTCACGTCAGCCTGAAGAAGTAGTCATGAACTACGGAAGCTTGCTAAGTTTTGAATTTTTTTGAAGTGACCTGAAAAGAGGTATCGTTTCTTTCCTGCAAAATGAGTCAAACTCCATCTAAAATAGGATGCTTACCCAATGGTACCTCTTCAGATTGGGTGGCTCCTGTACATGGGTAGCAGCTCAAAGGGGAAACTTTTAGCGATTGACAGATATCTCCACTTTTAAATTGCTATCTGCTTCTGACAAAAGGTTTGAAGATGCACAATAGTTTTGAAGAATCTAATCAGACTTGATCCCAAGTACAAGCCTGAGAATGATATATAACATATACTCTTTAGAAGAAGAATGGAGTGTGGGTGTAAAAAAATAAAATACTTTCGTAGAGCACGCAGTGCAAATCTGATACTTTACTTAAATAGACATAGGGGACAACTCTAAAGGTCCCATGAGAAAGGACACTTTGGGGGCAGTGGATTGTTTAAATCTCCCTGTCCAAGAGCGTGGAAAACAAGAACAGATCATTTAGTTTCCAAATGATATCTCTGGAAAGATTTATTTATTTAATTAAATTTATATTGCCGCCCTATCACTTGGGCGACTCACAAATATAAAAACATCATACAGTATAACAATAAAATCACAAGAACCTTACTTAAAACATTAAAACTATTTAAATATTCAAAATATTAAAATACCCTCCCCAACCACAACATTAGATTTAAAAACTGAAAGCCCAGGTGGCCCTCATGTAAGCCAGCGCGGAGTGGCTACTGCACTGGCAGCACACCACACTTGCTGCACAAGCCAGGTTTTAAGATCTTTCCTGAAGGGTAAAAGCTCTGCCTGGAGATGAAGCTCAGTAGGCAGGAGGTTCCACAGGGCTAGAGCAGATACCAAAAAGGCCCTCCTAGTGGATGGATGGGACCATTAGAGAGCCCCTCCGGTCTGCTCTGGTGGGATGGGCAGATGTCCTTGTGTCTTAAGTAACCTGGTCCACTACCATGTAGATCCATCTGCAATGCTGGAGTTCCAAGGTCAGAGAAGACAGACAAGAGGTATGGTGGAATAGACATGTGGACATGTAGCCTATTGAACACAATGGGAAAGAAAAATATGTGTGGAGTTTTCTTTTAAATGGCCATGAAAGGGAAAGAAGGAGCCATGCTCTCCCGACTTTTTGCCCTGCCTGACTTGAAGATTGGCAGATTCGCAGTTTGAGACCCAAGTGCTGCATGACAGTGAGCTCCCGTCTCTGTTCCAGCTCATACCAACCTAGCAGTTCAAAAGCAAGAAATTGCAAGTAGATAAATAGGTACCACTTTCGGTATGAAGGAAAAGCAAAGGGGGTGTTTCCTGCACCTTTAAAACATGCTCTGGTGCGCCCCCTCCTGAAGAAACAATCTCTTGACCCAGCGGTTCCAGCTAATTATAGGCCGGTCTCCAACCTCCCTTTCTTAGGGAAGGTACTGGAGAAGGTGGTGATGCGGCAGTTGCAGGGGGTCCTGGATGAAGCGGATTTTCTGGACCCCTATCAATCGGGTTTCAGGCCTGGATATGGTACTGAGACTGCATTGGTCGCACTGGTTGATGACCTCTTGCGGGAGCGGGATGGGGGTCATCCATCCGTCCTGGCTCTTCTGGATCTCTCAGCGGCCTTCGATACCGTTGACCACGGTATCCTTCTGGAACGGCTCAAAGGTTTGGGGATCCAGGGCACTGTGCTGTCCTGGTTTTCCTCATTTCTGGAGGGTCGTACCCAGTCGGTGTGGTTGGAGAGTGAGAGGTCCAGCACTAGGCCCCTGCAGTATGGGGTGCCTCAGGGGTCGGTGCTCCCTCCTCTCCTATTTAACATATACATGAAGCCGTTGGGCGAGGTTATCCATTCCCATGGGGTAAGGTATCATCAGTATGCTGATGATACCCAGTTATATATCAAGGCGCATGGGGACCCCAGTGATGCAGTCAATGTCCTATCCAGATGTCTGGAAGCGGTTGGGGTCTGGATGGGGGCAAACGGGCTACAATTGAATCCCTCCAAGACTGAGTGGCTTTGGATAGGGGGTCCCGCGTTATCCAGGGAGCTGCCAACTTTGGTCTTGGATGGGGCTGCTTTGCCCCAGGCAGACCTGTTACGCAACTTAGGGGTCCTCCTGGATTCGGGGCTGCTACTAGCAAGTCAGGTGGCGGCTGTGGCCAGGAGGGCTTTCTCACAGCTTCTCGTCATCCGTCAGTTGCGTTCACTCCTGGACCGGGACTCCCTGCTCATGGTCACACATGCTCTGGTCACCTCCAGGCTAGATTATTGCAATGCGCTCTACATGGGGCTGCCCTTGTCAACCATTCAGAAGCTGCAGTTGGTCCAGAATGTGGCAGCCCGGGTGGTGATGGGGCGCGGGCGTTATGCCCGTGCCTCACCATTACTTCGGGAGCTGCACTGGCTACCAGTTTGCCTCCGGGTGCAGTTCAAGGTGCTGGTTTTGACCTTTGAAGCCCTTCATGGTAGTGGGCCAGGATACCTAAGAGACCGCATTGTCCCAAGAGTGTCTGTCAGTCCAACCAGAGCGGATCGGAGGGGCTCCCTAATTGTCCCATCTGCCAGAGGGGCCCGTCTCTCTGGTACACGAAGGAAGGCCTTTTCCGTGTCCGCACCGGCCTTGTGGAACCTCCTGCCTGTAGAGTTGCGGGAGCAGATGGAGCTGCTACCTTTCAGAAAAGACCTAAAAACCTGGTTGGCCGGGCAGGTGTGGGGCCCAGATGGAAGAGTGGCCCCCGCCTGTAGGCTTATAAATTAAGCCCCCATTTCTTTTAATTGTCTTTTTTTAATGTGGGTTTATGTGGGTTTTAAGAGGAATGGAGTAGGTGGGTGGGTGGGTATGTTGGGTTTTAATTGGTTTTAATTGGTTGTATTGTTTTATGTGTGTTTTAACTTGTTGTGAGCCGCCCAGAGTCGGGTTTACCTGATTGGGCGGCATATAAATTTGAATATAAATAAATAAATAAATCACACTTCTACACCACCCCATAGCGCCTAGTGCACTCTGGGTGGTTCACAAATTAATTAACCGCCCTGTGTCGGGTTCGCCTGAGTGAGCGGTATATAAGCGTGAAAATTAAATTAAATTAAAATTAAATTAAATTAACATTTTGCCCCCAACATGCTGGGTACTCATTTTACTGACCTCGGAAGGTTGGAAGGCTGAGTCAGCCTTGAGTCCTGGTCAGGATCAAACTCACAATCTTTTGGTTGCAGGACAGTAGTTTAACCACTGTGCCACCAGGGCACCGCTTTGGCAGGAAAGGTAACAGCATTCTGTGTCTAGTCATGCCTGCCACATGATCACAGAAACGTCTGCAGATGCGGACAGCATTGGTTCTTTGCCTGTAAATGGAAATGAGCACCACCCCCTAGAGTCGGATATGACTGGCTTTCGAGCAAGGACAACCTTTACCTAGCAAGTTAAAACAGGCATGATTGATCCCTCCACCTTGAATCCTGCCTCTCCTTCAGGTTTCCTCTGCCTATTCCCAAAGCAAAATGTAACATTCCCAGCAGTGTTTGCTGTTTCCTGGTCCTTTTCTGTATTTGGAACACTTAACCGTTCTGTACTTAACTGGCACTTTTCCCCAAGAGGCATTTGAACACTTATTGTAAGCATGTAATGCTTTTCTTATGGAGACACTGCAGGGGCTGCATCCCTGCCATTCATTTTGTGATGCTGCAGCTGGCTGGATAGCTCACTGAGTTAGGTACCTGAGTTCAGAGCCAGAGGTTGCGAGTTCAATCCCCCACTGTGCCTCCTGAGAGAAAAAAAGCCAACCAGTGTAACCTTGGGCAAGCTGCACCGTTCCCAGCAGACAGGAAAATGGTAAAGCACTACTGAATGGTCTGAGCTTTACCTAGAACCGCGATGGTGAACCTTGGCACTCCAGATATTCTTGGACTTCAATTCCCAGAAGCCCAAGCCCTTGTGAATCCACACAAATGGGTTTGCTGCGATTCATCCGGCCCACACCACGCCGTTTTGGCATGTTTTACTTCCACTTCCAAGAGCGACGAGGGCGGCATGGGACGAATGAATCACAGCAAACCCATTTGTGTGGATTCACGGGGTCTCAGGCTTCTGGGAATTGAAGTCCAAGAACATCTGGAGTGCCAAAGTTCGCCATCATGGACCTAGAAAATCCTGGAAAAAAGAAACGGTCTCCATAAGCCAGTGTCGACCTTGCACACAATTATTATTTTATTATGTAGGTGGTGAGTGAGAAATCTGCACAGGCAGTGGTTGTTTTTTTTTTTGGGGGGGGGACACACACCTGTGGCCCTCACCATTACCCTGGGAATAATAATAATAATAATAATAATAATAATAATAATAATAATAATAATAATAATAATAATAATAATAATAATAATAATAATAATAATAATAATAATAATTTCATGTCAGAAATTATTCTGGGCTGCTGGAGAAACTGCTCAGGGGATACCTGAATGAGGCTCCTTTCATGTCCCCAAGAGCTGGGACAAAGACGGGTGCTCAATCTATCATGCAGTACCCAGGTCTCGAACTGCCGACTTGCCAGCCTTCCACCTAACAAGGTGAGCTTCTTAACCACTGAGTCATTGTAGCCCCTATTACCCTGGTGGTCTGTTTACATTGCAAGAATGGCATCTGTGTTGGGCAGGCATGTAGTCCCCTTGTTGCTGAACACCTTTCTGTGGATAGTTCCTGGGGCAGGTACAGTACTCTGAGTTCAGCCTGTGCTGCTTTCATTTTCTTCTGTGCACCTCATCACAAAATATGTTCCATTTAAATTTTACATCGATGGAGATACATTTCAAGTAATGGAAATTCATTTGTATATGATAGACAACCCCCCCCCCCCCCACACACACACACACTAAGCTTTAAATCAGGTTGCAATGCATGTACCTCTTTTCTGTGGATTATCAGATTGTTCTGGTTGAGTGGGTGGCCTCAGAACAAGCATGTTTCTTAAATCACATTGGTTCCATAAAGGAGGGATTGTGACTATGTAAAGATCTGTTCATTTGCAAATGTACAGACTGACTGTATGACTAGGAGAAGGGCCCTGCATATTTTTCCAACAGCAATGCTTAGCCATCCAAAATCATTATCACGGTTGGTGTAGAGCAAAATGCAAACAATTTAGCCCTGCAAAAATTCAGCTCTGCGGTTTCAAAGCTACTTGAAGGTGATCTTTAGGGTGCACAATGGGTTGTAGAGAGAAGTGCAGGTGACACCATCTTGGTTTCCAACACTGCATCAGTAGAAGTACCTGCCTGTGGAAATCTTTCCAAATAATTTAATAAACCTGAGTTGATGTACAGTACTTAGATTCCAACTCAATTCCACCAACAAACTTGCAAAAATTATAAGTCAGGCTGCATGTATACTGTGAACTTCATACCATATATAGAACTAGCATTTTTTGCCCAGCCTTGCTGGGCAGGTTTTGGTTTTTTTTTTAATGTGTTGGGGTTATTTTTGGGTGTGAAAGACACGGCAAGGGTGACAGGCAGGGATCCGCCAGGGTAGGCTTCTTCCCTGATGGATTCCTGCCTATCGCCCTTGCAATTATCCTTACGCTGTTTCGAAAACAGCCCTTGAAACAACGGAGTGGAAATTGCAAGGTGAGAGGCAGGGATTCGTCAGGGTTGGCTCCTCCCCTGACGGATTCCTGTCTCTCGCCCTTGACATTCTCCCTCCGTTGTTTTGAGGGCTGTTTTCGAAACAGCGGAAGGAGAATTGGAAGGGCAAGAGGCAGCAATCCATCAGGGGAGGAGTCTAACCTGGCGGATCCCTGCCTAGTACCTTCTCCCATAGGAAAGCTTCAGCCCCCGCCAACCAAGAGAGAAGCGAACCCCCCGTGGAAGATGATTGCTTCTCTCTGGGAGGCGAAGGCGGAACGGAGCACCATTCTCAGCCTTCATCTCCTGGAGGGAAGTGGTTCGTTTTTCTCGGTTGGCAGGGGCCGAAACTTTCGGCCCCCATCCTCCGTGGAAGGCGATGGCTTCCCTCCGGGAGACGAAGGACGAGAACGGAGCGCCGTTCTCTGCCTTCGTCTCCTGGAGGGAAGTGGTTCATTTCCCCGCTACCCCACTGAAGCCGCACAGGGAGAAGAGAAGCTCCCCGAAGCTGCGGTGAGGCTTGCGCCGGCCTTCGTCCCTGGGGCCATGGGGAGAAGAGGGGATCCCCTCCTCCCCGCAACCCCACCGAAGCTGTGTTGAGGCTGCTGCCGGATTTCATCCCTGGGGTCACGGGGAAAACAGGGGCTCCCCCTTCTCCCCGCAACCCAACCGAAGCTGTGGCGAGGCTGGCGGCAGCCTTCGTTCCCAGCACTGCAGGGATGGCTTCCCTCCGGGAGACGAAGGCCAAGAACGGAGCGCTGTTCTCAGCCTTTGTCTCCTGGAGGAAAGTGGTTTGTTTCCAAGGCAATTGCGCATCGGCCGTTGTTTTTATGTGCGCGCCGGCTGCTCCGCCTCCTCTGTGCTCATGTTCTTCAGCCTTATTGGCTGAGGGGTGGCGTGGCACTGAGGACGCTGGGAAGCATAGGGTTTTTTTGGTTCAGGTTTGTGGGCCGTTGGCCCCACTCTCGGCTTCCGGACCCTTGCGGCAATGTTCACAGGGTCAAAACGTAAGTGTCAACTGCTCATTATGGAATAGTAGGGATGGGTGTGGCCACACGTGCCGGACACGCCTGGCCCAACCCCCTTCTTATAGGTATAGATTCCACATCTTGAGAATTCTGGTTTTAATTTTATTTTTTTAACTAACATGTTTATTTTTTATGAGTGCAAGGCGAGGTTTGAAAGTGGCTAGGCAATGCTTCACGACGTCTCTATAGATTGTTGCCCAGGAGACTGGGTGAATATCTGAGCAGCTGCAGTAGGTAGGGGTTTTTTGTTTTTAGCATTGAACACAATGGATCTGCTTCTCATTGATTAAAAGCAGATTACACACAGACATGTACAGGGCACATAATGTCTTGGTTCAAACATCTTAAAAGGTCGCCCTTGCTCGAAAACCAGTTGTACTGGGCTCTAAGGTTCAGTGCTCATGTCTGTTTATAGCCAAAGAGCCAGCGTTGTATGCATCTGCAGACATTTCTGTGGACATGTGGCAGGCATGACTAAAGCAAAGCAATCAATATCAGCAAGTCTCCCAGTTCTCATCTCTATTCACGAGCTGAGGATCTTTTCCATTCCTGGAGAGATTGGGAAGGGCCTGGGAAGGAAGCAGGTTGCTTGAAGCTCTCTCATGTAAAGACTGGAAAAGCACCATCTAATGTTTATGTTTGGCAAGATCACACAGAGATCGATGATTGGGTTAGACTAGATTAAACTACTGGAGACAGTAATTGCTGATAGCATTTTAAAGAGATGGTTCCTCCACACTGATTTAAAGAACACCACCACAAGATACTGTATTAAAACCTTGCACCTCAGAGAGCTATATTTCTAATAGCTTTTCTACATGCAAGATACATCGTAAAAGGATTTAAATTGTGATTGAAGTGGTACAAACATTTGAAAAAAACCTTCACGTGTAATATTCAATTAGACTTAAATGTTGGTTTTACAACTAAATTGTTCTTTGAAAACCTTTTGTTCTAGCTTGTCTGTATTGTTAAATCCTGTGTGGGGGTTTAAAGCCTATCCATAGACTTTTTAGTACTGAAAGCATCCTTGCTTTGTGTGGTTGTGATTGAATCTTGCAGCAGGAATCAGACATCCGTCTTTCAAAGAGAAGAAATTCTTCATGGCTCTTTCTGCTTATGACTGTTCTAATGCCATGATGGTGAACCTCGGCACTCCAGCTGTTCTTGGACTTCAGTTCCCAGAAGCCCAAGCCTCTGTGAATCCACACGAATGGGCAGTAAACCCATTTGTACGCGCAGTAAACTTATTCGTGTGGATTCACAGAGACTTGGGCTTCTGGGAATTGAAGTCCAAGAACACCTGAAGTGCCAGGGTTCACCATCATTGTTCTAATGAATGCCCCACCTCCCACCCCAATGGGGATGTGTGGAAGGAGAACCCTTCATTCTCTGCTTTCCAACAGCTATGGAATAACTAACTAGTGGTGGTTCTGTGCTTTTAGAAATACAGTAAAACCTCGCATAAAGAGCGCCTCACTTAGAGACTTAACTCGCTTAAAGACCAGAATTTTCTCTGAATGGTCGCCTCACTTAACAATTAAAACCAGCCAAAAACTCGCTTAACAGCTAAATCGGGGTTTGCAATCCCCCCCGCCAGAAGTCACAATTGGTTGCTTACAATGGTGTTTCGCTTAAAGAGCAAACTCTCTTAAAGAATAATCCCGTGGAACGCATTATGCTTTTTAAGTGAGGTACCACTGTATACTGACAAGTCAGACTCTGTGTCTTCACAAAACTTGCGCATGTACAGAGATTGAGCAAACTCCTCGAAATGTCGCCTCCTTCCTGTGTGCATGTGACCCAGAGTTCTCTAATTCTAAAGCAGGAACAATGTTAGACAAGTATTCAGCCAGGAACTGGTGCAATCCTTAACATTAACATTACAAACCTGTGTCGTTTCCTGTTACACTATATGATTAGCAGCAGTTTTGTTTAGTCATCTGGATTTAATCTTCTCAGCAATGGTAATGGTGAAATTCCTATACTCATCGTCCAAAATATCATTCCAACAAAGCATTATTCCTAAATAAGAAATGCAAACAACCTAAAATTGCACATAGTTGCAGTAGAGGCAAAGACACTCTACTGTTAACAGAAATGTATTTTTTCCCAGCTCTATAGGCAAGCTGTACCTGCCAAAATAATAATATTTTTTTACAGGACCAGTAAATATTTATGAACATTTACATATACTGTAGTTCTTCCAGTAAAGTATACAAAAATATCTGAGCACCTTCACTATACGACCTACCAGACACTGGGGATCTGTTTGTCACTATCAGGATGATGCTACAGTTTGGATGATTCAAGCTGTAGTCAAATACAGTAATACTAAAACTTGGTTCCACAAGTCTCAGTGTTATCCGATTTTTAGTGTTATCCGATGCATGCATCAGATAAAGCTAAAATCCTATGGGATGCATCGGATAACGTCAAAACTCCATAGAGATGCATAGTAACCGGCACAGGCTTTAGCGAACGTTATTCGATGCATCCCATAGGATTTTAACATTATGTGATGCAATCCCCCTCCCCCCCAATAATCAGGCCGCTATCAAATTTTAGTGTTATGTGAGGCGGTTGTTATCCGAGGTTTTACTGTAAACACATCTAGAAGGCACAAGACTTTCAGGGACTGCTCTGCACTATGTTTTCATCATACAATCCTAAAGACATACTATATGGCTGTGATGGCGAACCTTGATACTCCAGATGTTCTTGGACATCAATTCCCAGAAGCCCAAGCACCTTGTGAATCCACACAAAGGGGTTTACTGCGATTCATCCGGCCCACGCTGCCCTTGTCGCTCCCGGAAGCGGAAGTAAAACAGGCGCGTTTTACTTTCGCTTCTGTGAGCAACAAGGGCAGGGTGGGCTGGATGAATCACAGTAAACTCATTCGTGTGGATTCACAGGGTGCTTGGGCTTCTGGGAATTGAAGTCCAAGAACATCTGGAATGTCAAGGTTCGCCATCACGGCTATATGACATCTCTTTGCATTAACAGCTTGGGTTCCCAACTGTGTTGGCCAAAAGGTTGGTTTCTCCATGTAAATAAAAGTTGCCAATCATTTTAAACTCACCACACCATTATGTGGATGGACTAATGAGGCACTTTGGATAGTTTCCCCCTCCCAATACCTTATTTATTTAAACAACCAAACATTAATTTATTTAAAGGTATATAAACTGCTACTTTTACGTAAGAATAAACCTTTTTACAGCAACAGTTGTATGTCTGTTAAAGGAATAAAAGCTTGTGGAACTATAACCTGGATTTGGACAGTATTTGTTCTAAATCTGGTTGATAGGTTCTCGCTAACAATCAGTATCTCAACTATTGGTTTCAGTAGAGAAACATGATCTTGTTTCTTCTGCAGTGAAGACCAGCACAGCTCAGTGTTATGCCTCTGCAGTAACTGAACTGGATTTTCTGGCAAGAAACAGTACTGTATGTGCAAGTTCCTTACGTGTAACCCAGCAACCAAGCAGAGGAGCAGCAACTATGAGAAGTAAAGTGCAAGAGTGCCTTAAGTAGCCTTATCCAAAGTATTGTGGACAAAACAAGCTATGATCCTTCTTGGGAAAGGCTGATCACTTGCGTTTCCAACAGTCTGATTAATTTGAGCTTCTAATTTGACAGTGACCCATGTTAACTTGGTCTGTCTTGGGCATCTGGACGTTTTATGCTCTTCCAAAACAAGGAATCTCTAAATGCACTGTAAGAATTAATTTAGATCCTGTTGTGTAGCAAGTCAGAACTAGATTAGGTCCACTGAATCAATGCAACTTACAGATGACTTCCTACTTCCTCACTGAGTCAATGAACCTATTATCTTTGTACGTTACTACACCAATAAACAGAATTTCAGCTACTGTTTCTAAATTTATCTCAGAACACGAGGGGAATGAGTTAAAATTAATTTCCACTACTGCATCGGCAGCTTCTTCAGCTTTAGGGCAAGGTTTGCTTATGCGTCCTTCATTCATGACATCTAAAGGTATAGAGAGACTCTAGCCCTGTTGTTCCCAACATGGGGCACAAGCCCCACAAGGGGCAATTTGATTTTTAAGGTGACAATTCAAGAATGAGTTACAGTATTAACAGTGAATGGCCTTTTAGGTTTCCTCCATGTGAATAGGAGTTCACTTTTTGAATAATAAGAATTATATGTCACCCGGGGGTGTGTGTGTGTCAGGATTTTAGACATGCTTAGGTGGCATACCTGTCAAGTTTTGGATTTGGAAATAAGGGAAATTTCCCGGCAAATACGGGATACTTGACAGCTATGCTTATCCTGTGCTGCCATCCAATGGTGGCAATAGGACATTGCAGTCTAATTAATGGGATGACGGCGGGAAAGAGGGTAAAATAAGGGGTTTTCCCAGCCAATAAGGGATACTTGACAGCTATGTTAGGTGGGGAATGGCCAGGAAAAAAAAAAGGTTGGGAATCACTGATCTAGTCAAAAGAATATCCATGAATGGTTGATGTATAAGCCTGAAGTGGATTTTGTTCCCAAAAACTTGCCAATTATTTGATTTTTAGTGGTCTAATAAAAGTATTACCTACCCAGGCATTTGTGTAACTTTAAAGACCACACAGCCTTTTCCTGGGGTTTTTTTTCCCCCTAGTCCAAAGATGCAAGCTATATAATCACTAAACAAACCAAAGTCAGTATATCATTCTCTGCATTTCTGCCAGTAATATAAAATTAAATTACGCAAGACAGAAGAAAATGTTTCTTGACATTTGAGAGTATGGCAAGGTTTTTCTTGTCATTCCATGGAGTTCTGTCTCCTTGCAATCTATCATCCATCTCTGAAAAGCAGGCATGACATAAACGCAAACTAGGCATTTGTCTCAGCCTCACAAACAAGCACAAAGGATTACAACATTATTCTTGCTGTTGAAGAATTTATTGTGGTATGAGTTTGCACACTGTCAAGAACGTCTGTGTAAAATATGCCAATTTTTGTGCAGAAATGCCAGTTCTTGCACTGTTTTAAAGTCTGTAGTGTGTGAATCATTCTAATTTGGGATGACTGCTGCTTCAAGAATCTGAAGCAACAAATTGGTTGTTGGCATCTTTCTTAACAATCAGCTTACTGTGCATACATGCTTTGGTTTTCAAAGGGATAAACAAATAGAGATATTTCACATAAATTACAGAAACAGAGATATGCTTGGAAACAAGAGCTCTTGTTCTAAAGTAGATGAGTTTTTCTAGGCTTTTAGAATTCCTTGTTGACATGACTGGTTACGTAGAGGAATCCAAAATTTAGCACATATTTCTCCTTCTCTAACATGACACCCATCCAGGTTCACAGGCAAGCTGTTTTGACAGGAATGAAGTAATCTGGAGTTCAGCTGAGAAAATAATTTGTATACGCTACTGTACTTGATGACTGGAAGGTTGGTAGGTCAGCAGTTTGAGACCTGAGAACTGCACAATGGAGTGAGCTCCTGTCTCTCTGTCCTGGCTCCTGCCAACCTAGCAGTTCGAAAGCAAGAGATAAGTAGATAAATAGATACCACTTTGGTGGGAAAGGTAAAGAGTTTTCCATGTCTAGTCATGCTTGCTACATGTTGTAATAGAACAACCTACCTCTAGGTTATCCTATTGGGTTGGTTCTGACTCTGCAGAGGGAAATGGGCTGACAATTTTTTTGGTAAATTTATAGCTCTACAACTGGGGGTCTTCATTGTGTACATGATCTTTTGCACGGAGGAAGAAAGGGTAATAAAAACTCCATGTGACTCTCTTAACCAATCGAGGGCTTGCCTGAACTTTTGAGTTGAGGAAGGAGAGGCAGCCTAAAGGAGACATGCTTGGGAGGCTGAACTGGAAAGCAGCCAAAATGTGAGCTCTTGGAAGAAGGGGGGCGATGGGCTCCCCCCCCCCCCACACACACACACATAGCCTGCTCTTTTAATTTCTTTTCTTTGAATTGCTTTTAAGGAACTGTATTTTGAACTTTGCTATGCTTATAATACAATTATGAAAATGCTTGAAGAGACTTGGAGTGATTTCTTTGCTCGACGCTACCTGATTTACCTGACGGAGAAGCCTGAACTAAGAGGGCCAGATCTGGGCCAGAGGGTCAGATCTGGTACACTCTCACAATCCCATTGCCAGGAAGCTGTTAAAGCTTGGCCTGGATGTAAGAGGATTGTTACAAATGTCCTCGGAAATGTCTGAAGATGCAGAGAGCACTGGCTCTTTGGCTGTAGACGAAGGTGAGCACCAAACCCTAAAGTCGGATGTGACTGGCTTTTGAGCGACCTTACTGTACACTTGCTTCTGAACTAATATTTTTAAGCATTACATTTTTAACATGTGTATTATTACACTGGTGACTCCAGTCAAAGATCTGATGTAAATCTACTAAGTATAGACTCCTGATGAATCCGTTTCCCCAAAAATGCATTACTTATGTGTTTCGGGTCACTAATATGTTATCCATTGCAGTTAAAGGGAAGTACAAGTATCACTGCCCAAAGAAATTCTACCTACCCCCACTACTGTTTCACAAAGACACTAGTACCACTCACAAGGATAAAATACTTTTTTTATTTATAGTCTTATAGTAAAGGGAAGCCTTAACTTGCAAGACAATTCTTGGGCAGTATGTACAACATACTTCAGTTCCATGGAATAGACTCACACCTGGACAGAGACCAAGCTACATTTGTATACACTAGACTCAGAAAACATCACAAACAAGAGTGGAAAGAAGACAAAAATATAAGGTCACATATAAACACCCACACACACATGCACACGCCCAAGCACATGTGCGTGCACATGCACACATACACACAAAAGCCTTTGCTCACTCTCAGCCTATGCTGCTATAATTAATATAGGTAGCTGGCCCATTTGCCAGAGGTCCACGCTTTGACGCAGTTTATTAGTACCAAGTAACAAAGCTTGTGGTGTATTTACATTTTAAAAAGCTGGCTCTATTTGAGAAATCCGAAAGAGAGAATTGATCTTGATACAAATCTGTAGCTCACATCACCAATGTCCGCATAGGAGGAAGAATCTGACCAGATTGACTTTCCATAGGAGGAAATAAATGCCAATTAATCATTTAGTCTCCTCACTTTAAATCCCACACTTCCACTTCTGACAAAAAGCCTCCCCCTGCCGCCCATATACGCACAGGTATGTTTGTGGTCCCTCCTCTCACCAAGAATCTTTATGGGGATGTTTGGCTTTGTCATAAATAGAAATATTTTGATAAATGCGACAGAGAAGCTGGTGTGACTCTAGTAGAAGAATGGAGAGGTCATTGTCCCCAAACAGACCAGGCAATCACAGACTCAAAAGTTCATCAAATGGCCTGGGCATTCCTGGCACTAGAAACTTGCAGCCACAGGGCAGGACCAGACAGAATGGCATCCTGCTCCAAGCTATATCTGACGTCTTTTAGAACTTAAGCTTCTAAGCCATGGATTTGGGGTTAAACTCAAAAAAAAAAGGCGAGAAGGGGGTCAGGAACAGGGGGCACTGCAGTCCGAGAGCCTCTACTAAAGGAAGGGGGGAGGGAAAAAAGGAAAGTTCTTAAGCGGCCACCATATCAAGTGGCAGCAGAAACGAGGCCTCTTCTAGCTGGCCTCCATACGAAGCTTCTTCCGGCTCTGAGGCTCTTCCAGCTCAGATTCCGAACTGGAGTCGGAGCCTCCATCAAAGGCAGAGATGGTGCTACCCTTGGGATTGGTGTAGAGGCTGTTGTCTGAAGAGGAATAGTTGGCCTGCAGCTGAGCACTTGACCTCGCCTTCTCCAGTGCACGAACTAAAATGCAAGAAAAAGAAGAACATGGAAATCGATAGGACAAAGGTATTACATCGCGCACCATGTAAGACATATTCAAGTTGTTTGCATTTGGTTAAAGAGATTTCATTTAGAGTGGAACCCCAGTTAACGTGATTAATGTGTTCTTCGGGATGTTTCTTGCAGTGAAAATTAGTTTAACCAAATTTCCCATAGGAATGCATTGAAAGCAATTTCCCATAAGAATGCAATGAAAACCAAAATACATTGACCAAAAGTTTCCCATAGGAATGCATTGAAAATCAAAGTGGCAAGAGTGGCACTAATTAGAACTCTGAGCGGAGTGCATTTTCAAGAACAACGTAGGAGAAAATCCTCCCTTGTACATCTGTCAAGCAAGATTTCACTGGTGATGACATAAAGACAATCTCTCTTCACAATTCTAATGTTCAGATACCTTCATAATGGTATTGGCAGCCTCTCGGCTACTAAGAGCTCTAATGTGTATAATCAACACCTCAAATTGACATAGAAGGCTATTGGAGACTACTACAGAATGTTACTCCAATACACTATTGGAGACACACCACCCATGATTTTAGAGGAGAACCGCACCTCTTAAAGGCAAAATCTTCCAGTGAATGTGGATGTGGTGTCTGTTTGTCCTTCTCTCTTTGTGTGTGTTTTTTTTGTCATCTCCAACCCTATTTTTTAAAGAAATCCCTCCTGGAGTCCTATAAAATGGCCTAAGTGAATGCCACTTCTACTCTGCACAAAGGGGAAAATAAGGCAGAGACTTCTCCCGATGTAACACAGTATCCGAATGAATGAATGCCATGGCACACAAAGCATTCAAGCTCATCTCCACTCACCTTGCTGCTCCAGAAGTGCATTCTGACGCTTTAGGTCATCAATGTCCTGCTGGTGTGTGTGGTTTTTCCGACGCATGTACTGGATGTACTCTGTGGCTTTATCTAGGATTTGGGCCCGGGATGCCTGTTGCAATAGTAGGAAAAAACACACCAGATAAAGTCCTAGTTCACCCAGGCAGCTATGCTGATACTGTACTTCCCTTCTGAAGGGAAATAATTTCTCAAATCATTAAACATCTGACTGAGATGTAACCTCACTGTGAGATTTGGAAGAACTTCATCTCTAGAGAGCTTTTTGAGACTTGTGTGTAAGTGGCCAGAATCCTATTACTTATACATACAGTATAAAGTTCAACACTGAATTGGTTAAGAAGTTTATGTATTTCATATTATGCATCAAGCCACATGACTCATGTGTGATGAGGAATACAACCTCAACTTCTAAGCTGTTGTACATGAGTGACAGGATTCCAGCCAGGATTACTAAGCATTTTCCAGTTCTGTACTTGCCTGTGGATTTTATGACAACAGCTATCCTAAAGACAACTGGTCACAACACTAAGCAATAGCTGATGAAGTATAAGATTCCCAAGGAAAGCTGTGCACTTGGATCATGTGCTTTGCCTGCAACTTGTCAAGCAACTCTTCCAGCAATGCATCTACTATTCAATAGTTTACAGCAGGGGTGCTCAAACTTTGGCCCGGGGGCCAGATCTGGCCCCAACACCAATTCATCCAGCCCATGATGCCCTCGTCGCTCCCATACAGGCGTGTTTTACTTCTGCTTCTGGGAGCAACGAGGGCGTAGCAGGCCAAAAGAATTGGCGTCGGGAGCCGGGCCATAGTGACCAGCCACACTTGACCAGCCCGTGGGCAGAAAAGTTTGGGCACCCCTGATTTACAGTTTACATTTTTCAGCATTATTGCCAGGAAAAGTTAAAGTCAAAGTAAGAGAAAAATAGATGGATAGACTCAATAAAGGAAGCCATGAGTTTCAGTTTAGTAAAAGCTGTCCAGAAATACTGATAAAAGGACCCTTCAGGGGTCATTAATTCATAGGTCCATAATATTGCCATAAATTGGCACATTCCAGCATTATAGTTATACCTCCCCAGACAAAATTACATTTTCCTCTCAATAACTGAGAGTATAAAAAATGGCCATAGCTTCATACAGTAACAGTGTGAACTGTGTGATAAGGGTAAAACTTTACTCGTTGTTTTAACACATTTATTTTTGCAAAGTATTTACTTCAACTATTCTAAAAAGCAGCCTATAACTTTCTGCCAAAATAAAGCAGCATTTCCACATTCACATTTGTACCTAAATTAATATTTTAGACACTTACAATGAATGAAAAGTAAGAAAGAGGATGCAGATGGATCTAAGTACTGAGTATCCATCAAGATTTTCAGAAAGAGAAAGAATTG
This sequence comes from Bradypodion ventrale, assembly GCA_035047345.1. Lineage (NCBI taxonomy): Eukaryota > Metazoa > Chordata > Lepidosauria > Squamata > Chamaeleonidae > Bradypodion > Bradypodion ventrale. The sequence continues at coordinate 352,901,473 of JAWDJE010000001.1, forward strand.
AAGGGAAGCCTGGGCTGGAGGACTTTTTTTTTTACAGTAAACATATCAGAGAATAAACAAAACAAAACAGCAAAAAAAAAGAGAGAGAGAGAGAAATGTTGTGGCACCTTAAAGACTAACTTCACCAGACTTGGTCCACGAAAGCTCACATTTAAATACAGCAGTTAGTCTTTAAGGTGCCACAACATTTTTGTCTGTCTTTTTTTGCTGTTTTGTTTTGTTAACTTTCTGATATGCTTGCATAGACGAACATGGCTACCACTTCAAACATTACAGTAAACATGCTCTCTTCACTGCCCGATCCTATCAAAGCAGGTAAACCTGTCCTAGTGAAGAAGAGATCAGGCCATGTTATCCAAAGGGCAGGGCAGAGCCATTTTGTTTTGCTAGGCTTGGATCTTGTTTCTTACAAAAGGGAAGAACATTCTGTTCTGTGCTCACAAATACTTTGTGAAAATAAGCAGAACAAACAGAATACGGCAGGTTTTAAAGGACACAACCTCTTACTCAAGTAGGAGTGTATACAGGTTTGAACTGCATACTCTGAGTGCAGTTTAGTATTGGGTGATTTACACCACTAAATGGAAGAAGCAAGTCTGGCAAAGCAAACTACAACAATACAGTGACAAGGGGAAAAGAACACCAGGGTTATTTTTACACAATCCCTCAGAAAAGATAAAATGAATCAGTCCTACCTTAGAGCACTGTTAGTTTACCTTCTACAGGCAGAATTATTTTATTATATAAATAAAATACACACAAAACTTCATTATGTCACATTCTTCCAGCCTTCAGCCTTCATCAGCCTTCCTAATCTGCTCAGAGGGTTCACCAACCTTCCAAAGCAGATTATGAGGGCATAAGTTACAATTAACTGAAAGATAAGATTGAGTAGTGTATTCTTCTTCTTTCATGTCCTGAGCAGACCCTGGACTACCAAAATGAAGCCACTTTCTTCACTTCATCATTGCCCAAACGCAAGTCCTCATCTGTGCATGTCTCTGGCAGCAATTGGCAGACCAGCAAACTGGCCTTACTGTGTGTCTCTCCACATTCATGTTGTTATCCGCCAGCAGTTCCCACTTGAGCATGTTGGTCTTGCATTGAGGGACTCCAACTCTCAGCCTATTCAGGGTCCTCCTGGTGACGTAGGGGAGACTGAGATCTTTAGCTATATCTACCTTTAATGATGTTCCTTTCCCAGTGAGCTCCTTCCTCCATCTTCTAATTTGGTTTTGCTCTTGTGTACCCTCAAGAATGTTTGTTCTTGCCATAAAGCTCTTCCTGGATCTGAGCTGGTGGACTTGAGACTCATATCCGTTCAGAGGGTGTCGAGGGTCATTCTCTTGCTTAGTTCTGACAGCATCTGCTGCTACTTCTCTCCTGATCTGAGGTGGAGCAATACCAACAAGGAGATACATCTTCTCAACTGGTTGAGGTTCAAGGCATCCTGTCACAATCCACATGGCTTCATTAACAGCAATGTCAACTTCTTTTGCATGTGTGGATGCGTTCCATACTGGAGCAGCATACTCTGCTCAGAGTCAAAGCTGATGTGTGCAGTGTGGATGGTCAAGTTCCCCATTTATAGTTTGTGACTTTCTTGATGATGTTGTTCCTTGTACTGTACTAACTTTGCCTTTGGTATTCAGGCAGTGTCGCGTCACACTGAGGTATTTTGGTGTCGAACAGTGCTGTAATTGATTCTCTTAACACGTAACATTTTCAACAGTATCTTCCTGAAAAGGATCCTGGTTGTAGAGTGCCTGATATCTATCTAGCAGAGGTTTGATATCATCAGTCAGGCCCTGGATGTACTGGGTGCAGCATCCTCTTGGAATAATTTTCCTTGAAATTATTTTCACAAGATGGACAGATTCATGATATTTATCTGGATGTGGGGGATCTTCTCCATAGGTTTGTAGTATATTTATCAACCACAAAACATAGTATCAAAATTTCTGAATGGCAACATATATCGTTTTCTGATTTTTTCTAAGACAAATCAAATGTTTAATGCTGCCTTTGAGCTTGTAACAAAACATATAGTTCTAAAATAAGAGCAAACGAAAGGCAATGGAGTATTGCCACATATTAAACATAGTAACTGTATTGGTTTTGAAACTGAAATGATTTATTCTACTTTGTTAGACAATGGCATATATAACAACCCAGTAAGCACTCTAAAGATCTTCAGAGCTTTGCTCTAATTCAGAGGCTTTTTTTTCTTTTTCAGAACACCATTTAACTGTAATAAACTTCTTTTTGTCAGGAAACTACAAATCTGAGCTCCCAATTCACATCTTGAATCGCCACTATATCGTTATCACTAATAAGCCTGCTTAAATGCAAATGTCATTCAGTGGCTCCGCATCTCCATCACTGCACTGGGTTTATAACTTCATACTATTTTTCTCTATCCTATCAAATTTGACTCACAAAAACTATATAGGTTTGCCATGCAAGTGTACACAATTGATTTTATATACAGTCTACAATTATTTATAGACTACAGTTTATGTAATTTAAAATGTAGTTGAATTTCATGAAATTAAATACAACCAAAAGTTAACCATTTTATATTTTATTTTAATCTCCCCAGTAAAATCCACCAAGACTTGAAAGTATTTGATTTTATCTGCATCCTGCAGCATTTCTTTGTAGAATGCACAGTAAGTCAGACAGCATAACTGGTTGAATCCAGACCTATGAACTGTGTGGCAAACTGAAGGGTTCCCTCTGCTTTTAAAGTGGGTGGGAGACAGTACAGGCTCCTGTTGTGCAAAAGTGTATATTTTCTGTGAACAGCAAGTGGAGAGATGACTCTTGCCAATTTCCTCTCCTAGTGCAAACTACCTCCCATAAATATACTACAGAGATATCAGCATGCCATGCCCTCTGTCCTCACCAAGCTTTCTGCCTGCAAGAGAGTCCCATTGAGACTTCTGTTCTGCACATTTTATTTTAAATTCAAATTTCTATGCCGCCCAATCAGGTAAACCCGACTCAGGGCGGCTCACAACAAGTTAAAACATACATAAAAACAATTAAACCATTAAAAACCCAACATACCCACCCACCTACCCCGTTCATCTTTAAAAACTACCCACATTAAAACTGCCTGCATTGACAATTAAAAGAAATGGGGGCTTATTTTATAAGCCAACAGGCAGGGACCATCCTTCCATCTGGGCCCCACACCTGCCCCACCAACCAGGTTTTTAGGTCTTTTCTGAAAGGTAGCAGCTCCATCTGCTCCCGCAACTCTACTGGCAGGAGGTTCCACAAGGCCGGTACGGACACGGAAAAGCCCTCCTTCGTGTGCCAGAGAGATGAGCCCCTCTGGCAAATGGGACAATTAGGGAGCCCCTCCAGTCCGCTCTGGTTGGACGGGTGGACACTCTTGGGATGATGCGGTCTCTAAGGTATCCTGGCCCACTACCATGAAGGGCTTCAAAACCAGCACCTTGAACTGCACCCAGAGGCAAACTGGTAACCAGTGCAGCTCCCGAAGTAATGGTGAGGCACGGGCTTAACGCCCGTGCCCCATCACCACCCGGGCTGCTGCATTGTGGACCAACTGCAGCCTCCGAATGGTTGTCAAGGGCAGCCCCATGTAGAGTGCATTGCAATAATCACATCTCTGGATTCAACCCAATGTGTACAAGCGATATGTGGCAGACAGCAGCCAACTATAAAACGTTCAGGAATTAAACCGAAAGATTCCTCCAGTACTCACGTGTCTTGGTTTCACGCTCCCCTCTAGATTATAGCCCATGGTCGAAGACTGATGAAATAGATCTGCCAGTCAGAGTCTGCACTAATTAGGTAATTTAGCATGTGACGATGGCACAGCTTAGTGATTTCTAAGCCATCTACAAGCATGTCAACTACTTGTGTAGCCCAGTGGCTAAGAGACTGAGCTATAAATGAACAAGTACTTGGTTCAATTCTCACTTCCGCCATAAACACTGCTCATCTATACTGTGTGAATAAATTGGGAGTTGGTTCAGGTTTTTTGAAATCTATTTAATGTCATTTTCATGTCAGATGGTCTTTGTGTTGGGGTATGTGTGCATCCTAATGGGACAACCTGTAATTCAACTGAAATTAGTTGAATTGCAATGCAGGGGACTACATGAGATTTCAAATCGCTGCATTTGCAAACAATTTGGTATTCTGGCTCTGCAGGATTAAGGGTTGGGGGGAAGAGATAAATGACAAGTGAGGTTCTTGCTTTCAGTTTTTAGCACCAGCACCACAACCACAGATCCATGGCTCTGCTGCCTGAAATGGTTACTTCAAGGCTCCAACAGTGTCCCTCCTCATGCCCAAAAGCATGTGGTCTCAATTGCCCATGAAATATTTTCCATAGTTCTTTTCCCCCACTTATTTTTTCTAACTGGCACATCACAACAACACTAACCTTAAAAGATATGTTTACATATACTGCAGGGTACCAGCAGTCTAAAATTCATTACCTTCACAATGAAAACATGCTAAACCCAAGACACAATTTACCAAGACACAGGCAATCACACATATAAAAGTGATTCAAAATAAACTGTGACTGGAATAGAATCTAAACAAGAAACCCCTGCCAAGGAGCTTAGAAAAAACCCTACTTGCCAGCAGAAATAATGTATGCTTTGCTATACATCATGTAGTTCCCAATAATTAGCTCAATTTAAAAACATGGGGAATCCAACAAAAAACAGAAGTATATGGAAGAGCGCTAAGTCTCCTTATGTAAGCTATGCTCTCTCAGTCTAATATACCCATCTGCAATATGTGGAATAATATTCTGAACACTTGGAGACACTGTACAAACAGTAATCTTTATTATAGCTATTAATACTAAGTCTAAATTCAATACAATTTGCTACTCTATTATCCGTATCAAATTTTACTGCATTTCACATTTGGAAAGTAGGTTATTTATGCCTTCTCATTTACTTTTTGATCAAACTTTTGTTGTAGCACTGACAAACATTTAAGCCAACACCAAAAGAATTAGGTTCTGCTCCTCGTAATGAATTCAAAGTTGGAATAAGTAGTTTCTCCAGTTTATTGAAGTAACTTTGTTAATTTACTTCAAGCTTTGGTAGCAGCAACAAACTTACTTATAATTAACTTTTTAATGTATATGCCAGCCTGGATAAAATGTGCTAAAAGTCATTCACAACCAAGAATAGCAATATGAAATCAGAAATACATGTTAATACATCATTTAAAGTAACAACTGTCTGGCTTTCAAGTGACTAGGCAGTACAGTTTCCTATTTGCTTAAAACCTGTCTGTTTACACTTGAGAATCACCTACATCTTTTTATAGTACTTGTTTTTAATTTGAAAAGCCTTGAAAAACATTTTATTGAAACTTTTTGAGAACTTCTATACATGGCTCATACTGAAAGCTACATAATAGGGGTTTGATTGTTATTTTAAAAATTTACACATAAAAAAATCCGTAACTTTGTTGATTAACATACTCTACAGTGTCTTCCGATATCAAAAAGTGGAATTGCAATTTCTGACATTAGGTGGACTACATTGTTTTTTCGCTTGTTATATGCCATCAAGTCGGAACTACAGCAGCCCTAGTAGGGCTTTCAAGACAAGTGAGATATCTAAGGAGTGGTTTTACCAGTTCCACTATAACAGCCTCCTCCCCCGGTGAGTTTCCATGGCTGAGCAGGGATTTGAACCCAGGCCTCCTGAGTCCTAATCTGTCACTCTATCCACTGAGTACCAACAAGTTCGAGGGTCCCTTAAAAATAGCTTCCCATATTTCTTTAAAACCAACCAGGAATGCTCTTTTACTTCTGTGTACCAACTTCAAACACCAAAGGGTGCAGTTATAGAGCCTCATGTTTGATTCACACTTAGAAAGCCATCACCTTTGAGGAACAAAAACTCTAAACAAATCATTTTCAGAACCACTACTAAGAATTCTAAAGTTAGTCATAGACAGAGACAGCAGAACTTTATTGCTATGTGTTTATTTTTGTGTTTTCGATTACTCCATGTAATTTTTAAAGTGCTGCCTGTTTCTAAGCTCTGAGAATAGACCACATTGTAATTTAAATTATTTATGTATCAATTCTTTTTCTACACTGCTGTATCAATAAATGTTGATTTGGTGAGCCATTAATCATGTGACCAATTAAATAGTTTAAAATAGTTTTTTTTTGCAAAATTGGAATATTAATGTGCAACAGAATATAGTCTGTTAATACCACTATGATTGTTAGATCCATATAGTATAGACAATAAAATCCATGAACACACATATATCCGAAGCAGTTTTTCAACTTCAGTACATCAAGAACAATGTATACAATCATTTTGACCCTCAGTGGAGTTGCTATCACAAAGCATTCTTTGCTAGCAGCCTCCAAATAGTACTGTATATGAAATTCCAAAGCATTAAGTACTCAGCAGCTTGTACTAGCCTCAAGGAAAATCTAAATAAACCAAAATAAAGGATATATATTTTGACAACAGAACACCTGAATATAAGGTGTCAGTCTTGAAAACTTTGCCTGCATGCCATGAGTAATAAACGGGTGTGTTCTAACAATGTCTAAGACGTAGTGTCATTAGAGGTGACTACATGTGAAAAAATGTTTGCCTATCAAGCTTAATACCTTGTACTGAGATTCTGCAGAAAACTCTTTAGGAAGTATAGCCATTCCTTTTCAGGATAGTCATTTCTATCCTACAGAAATCTAGAAGTTGCATGCTAGCATTGTTGTATATGAAATCTTTTTAAAAAGAAGTAACCTTTCACACATTCTCTGCACATGTAGGGTGAATTTATACACCACCCTGCCTGTCTGTTTATCCCCCCTCTCTAGACTGAATGATGCTTACTTGAATGTTATGCACCATCCTAAGCCACAATTTCATGCATTTTGGCAAAGCTGTTAAATACAAGTTGAGTGGTGGCATGTGCTTGGGGTCAATCATTCCAATTCCCTATCAGTAAGAGAAAGCTTCAATGTAAACAAAAGAAAACACACATGGAACTGATCTTTTATTGATTTTGAGTTGAAGGTCTGAACAGGGAACAACCTCTTTTTATTTCTGTACAGTCTGATTAAGAGTTTTGTAGAGCTCAATCTAAATAAAGGTATGCCCTTTCTAAAAACAAGGAGTTGAGAGGACAAAAGTAATATCCTACATTACATCACATAGATGTAATAAGAAGATTCACTTCATAAAAGTGACAGAGGGTCTTGCTCTCCAGATGCACTGAATCAGGCCTGTGATGCCACATACTAAAACAGTCTTGGGAAGCTAGGGACCTGAAGAAAGGACATCCAACCACTCAGAGATGGCACTAAAAGGATAAATTAGTCATTACACTGACCTTTCATCTTTATTTTACAGCATATGGTAAACCACTCTGAACCAATGAAGTGGATGGAACATTACTTCAAGCAAACTGTTTGGAAGGTTTGCAGCATTAGCTGTTAAGCTGTCTTGGCTTTGTTTCTTTCTTGCTTTCGAACCTGATTACAAAGAAGGACTGGGAAGATTTTCCCCTTCAGATGGGCAGCACTCAGAAGCACATTACTTCTCTCAATAAACTCACCTTCTCTCCCTGAAGTGATGGCACAGAGTCCCGCAGGCTGTGGAAACTGTCCTTGATGTGGTCCCTACGTTTGCGTTCCAGTGCATTGTGGTGAGCACGTTTGTCAGCCTAGGACAGACAACACACACACAAAAAAATCAGGATTCTCACTCTCTGCAGGCAACAGAACATGTGATTTGACCATATCCTTGGCTCCTGGGCTATGATGCCATAGCAAGAAGGGCCTCCAGAATCACAGCCCTGCTAAGAGAGGAGAAGAAATAAGGGGGTCAATTTAAAATAGCATCAAGGCTGTTCATGGCCAGTGCCTGCATAAATGATTAGTTGATTATTGAAAAGGTAAGCCTTTTGATTATTAAAGAGGAAAAGTGCAACATTTCTGCTGGTCTGATTTGTTCATAAAGACCCTTCCACCAATCCTGTATTTATTTATTTATTTTATAAAGTATTCACCTCAAAGTAGCATCAAGTAAATACGTTACATGTCAACCCAAGAACCAAATGTTTTTGGATACTGAACCACACAGATGGCCTTCCCTAAAAGTTTAGCAAACTGCTTCTCATAAAGCATTCCTCCCCAAGACACTGCAGAAAGCATATGGGATGTAGTTTTATTCAATGTACAGTAACTGCAGCTCTATTCAGAAACTATCACTCATATGTTACAATTCAATGTGAGTTTAGGGAGTAAAGCCTTATTGACCAACCTTGCTGATGTCATACACACCAACTACCCCAAGCTTATGGCATCAATATTTACAGCATAAACAAATGCAAGGTTAGACTGTATACATGAAGGCATCCGGACAATATGGAACCCTGGAAGTTTCAACTTTTGTAGAAACCTTCTTAGAAGCTGTTGTGCATCCAAGTCTCCCTCCATGCAGATATTCACAGCATACACACCAGGGTTAGAATTCATTGATGTGTCCTTTCCACCTCTTCGCTCAACTCACCTCCTGGTCTAACTCAAATAACTTCTGAGTAGGACTCATTTACAGCTATATTTCTGATAACAACAAAAGCTAGGACTACTTATTTCAATTGTGGCTTTACAGCTGAACACTTGAGATGCCTTTCTAAATCTTTATTTAGTCCCCTTAATCAAGTTATCTAAATTAATTTTATGCAGGTTCTCCATGAAAATAAAACAGTTGCTTCTATACTAGAATAAAAAATGCCAAATAACATTAGCAACATAAGAGTAATAAAATTATTAAGAAGATTCCTAAGAGAAAATGTTTCAGATTGGCAATATCATCTGGTGGCATTATACAAAATCAACCGGTCTAGTCCACAGCTTCCACCAAAACCAAAGAAGTCAACTGTCACAAACCAAATCTATTATTTCTATTATTTCAACACTTGTTTCCTGCCATGTTCAGAAACACATTTTGTATTTTTATTATCCCTTTTCCAGTGAAGTGCATATCTAAGAAAGTATTTTAATCTCTCACCATATGGGTACATGCCATTTAAAACCAGAGACAATGTAATGTTAGATTCAATTATAAGTTTAATTTCTGATTTTCACATTAAAACATATATTAAGCCCAAATATCTCTCATGATCAATAGAAAATATTAATATGCAGGTTGCATTAACAGACCAAAACCATGAGATACTAGTCACCCTCTATTTGGCACTAGTAAGACCACGTTCATTCATTCATCTGGTCCATAGTCCACCACCTGGGGTACACACACACACCCCGGCTCTCTCTTTCTCTCTCTCTCTCTCTGTGTGTGTGTGTGTGTGTATGTGTGTGTGTGTGTGTGTGTGTGTGTGTGTGTACTGTTGAAATTGATGTTTTGTTTTTCTGATATTGATTGGTAACTGTATTTATACTGTATTTTCTTTGTAATTGTATTCATATTGTATTTTTTTATATGTTGTAAGCCACCCTGAGTGGTGCTTGCACCAGGAGGGCGGGGTATAAATAAATTTCTAATTCTAATTTATTTAGAGTATTGTGTCCATTTCTGGACTCCATACTTTAAAATAGATGCTAACAGACTGGAACAAGTTCAAAGGAGGGCAACAAGGAAGATCAGGGGACTGGTAACCAGACCCTCTTAGGCAGGGGTGCCCAAACTATGACCCGTGGGCCAGATCTGGGCTCCAACACCAATTCATCCAGCCCATGAAGCGCATATGGGTGCATTTTATTTATGCTTCCAGGAGCGATGAGGGCTTTGTGGGCTGGATGAATTAGCATCGGGGCCCAGATCTGGCCCACAGTCCATAGTGACCAGCCCCCTGAACCACATGATCGGCCTACGGCCTGAAACGTTTGGGCACCCCTGCTCTAAGGAAAGACTGAAAGAACTGCTGTTTACCCTTGAGGTGAGATATAGTAACACTTTCCAAATACATTAATACCTCGCATAACGAACGTTTTGTATAACAAAAAATTTGCATAATGAAGTGTTTGTTAGGCAATGGAAATACCCGCATAACAAATTTATTTTGTTATGCGGGGTTTTTCTGGTAACCGGGGTATATCCGGTCAATGGGAACACCGGATAACGAACATTTTTTGTTTGTTATCCAGAGCATCTCCCATTAGCTTTGCATATTTATTTATTTATTTATTTAGTATATTTTTATACCGCTTTCCTCACCTATTGGTGACCCAAAGCGGTTTACAGACAAAGATGGTAAATTACATAAAACTTAAGGCCCATGTCATGGGTAACAGCCGCTTCCACTCCCCTGCATAATGAAAACATGCATGGAGAACCTGCATAACGAAAAAACCCACATAGCAAAGAGCTCCGTGGAACAGAGTTTTTTTCGTTATGTGGGGTTCTACTACTGTACATGAAAGACAATCGGAGAGGAGCCCCCCAGGAGCTTCTAGCTTGATTATTCTATGATACTATGTATGTCAAAAGAAATTTTCCAATATATTTTTGAAACTGCTTGGGCTTTTAATGAGACAAGTTTAATCTTTCTGCAGCAAAACACATTTGCACCATTTTTGACTTCTGCTTTCTCTTTCCTACATTGATTAACTAGTCTAAAACTCTTATTTTCACTCAAAGACAACTCACGTGGTGACACAGAAATCAAATTATGATTAATGGAGCCCCACCTTTCAAATGTAAAAGCAACTTCTCGCCACACAGGTTTGGCAACTGCTTTTGGCACAGAGAGCAAAGACTAGCTGTCACGTATTCTGGGCGCAACTGGACCCCAGATTCAAAGCAGTTTTTCTGTCCTACATCCTTCAAGACAGATGAAGTGAGCCAAATCTTTTCCTAAATGAGCCTCTAAAACACCAACTGGGTTGTGACGCTGAAAAAGAACAGCCATGGACCATCTGGAGCAGCCTGATAGCTTCAGACAATTGGAAAGGGAGAAAGACCAAGACTAATAGATACAAGAGAAATGGCAAGATACTAATTATCAGCCCATCTAAACATATTAGACATCTGTATACTATTCCAAAAAATTCAACTCTTATAGTTCACCCTAACCTACAACTTTGTGATACTGTACAGTAGAACCCCAGGCAAAGTCCAAACTCCGTTCCACAACTTTGAACTTTATCCAATTTTGGACTTTATCCGAATCAAATGGGCGATGCATCGGATAACGTCAAAAAAATGGATGTTATCCGAGGTTCCTATACCAAATACCTCGGGTAATGTCCATTTTTAAAGCGTTTTTGGACTTTATACGATGCATCACGTGTGCATGAAAACCGTGACTTTATCCGAATTGGACTTTATCCGAGGTATCTGTACTGCAAAGAGTAATATGAATGTAAAGGTTGCTCTTGCTCGAAAGTCAGTCGTATCCGACTCTAGAGTTTGGTGCTCATCTCCGTTCACAGCCAAAGAGACAGCACTGTCTGCGTCTGCAGACATTTCCGTGGACATGTGGTAGGCATGACTAGATACCGGAGTGCATGGAACGCTGTTTACCTTCCCACCAAAGTGGTACCTATTTATCTACTTGAATTTTTTTGCTTTCAAACTGCTAGGTTGGCAGGAGCTTTAGTGACACACTAATATTAGTAATAGTAGTAGGGTTGGTTACTTTCCTATACCACCATTAAATGTGACAAGAGTGTAACTATGTAACCCAAGTGAAATTTGGTTGCAAATGTGCCAATTTCTGACATGGCATACAAGCAAACATAATTTTTAAGTAAGTCAACAAAAACTGGTCATGTGTGTTCTTCTGAAAGGATTGGTGTAACAAGTAAGATAAACAGTTTGATATTGGTTCTAAACAAGATACCCAGAAAACATTGTACAGTCAACCCTCACATAACAACGCGTTCAGATAGCATCATTTTCACTTAACAACGCGTCGTTATGCACCACGTGTTCCCCTGCATAACGTTTTTAGTCTCGCTGTCCGGACAATGACACTAAAATAACCGTCATTATCCGGACAACGACTCTAAAAAGGTCGTTATGCGGGAAACTCCATAGAAACCCGCATAACAACAAAAATTGCTTAGCAACGCTACTTGGGGAACCAAGTAACATCATTATGCGAGGGTCTAGTGTAGCATGTTACCTAACAGACATGATTCTTAGGTGTTACTTCACAAATACTGTTAGAAATTTCTATTCCAGCCTTGGTAGCACAGATATAGTCTAAATATCTCATCTTTACTATATCTTAAGTTGCCAAGAGACTGTTTCACTAGCCAGTTTCATCAAGTGCACAAGGGAACACTGATATATTGTTAGCAGATCCCTTCATCCAAGTACAGTACTCTACCACCAACCACTGAAACTACCAACCAGACAGTTGAACTCTTTTGTTCAGTTCAGCCCAATGGAGCAGACAGGAAGAGCCTCCTCGAAGACTGTGGTATTTTTGAACCACAATCGGGCCTATCCCAGGCAACGGCCACCTTCTGCCGGCTAATCTTTCTCACACTAGGTCAGGCGAAAGGAACTACAGAATGAACTCACCAAAGGTTGGCTTCATTTTTGGCAGTTTCACGTCTAACCTAGACATGGAAGGTGCAGGACCAGAGATGACGCCAATACCATGGGTTGAAGTAACGCAAAAACTTCCTGTTCCTTGAATGTCTTTACAAGAACAGATTCTGCTAACAGTGGAGGCAGTACCTGGCTCTACTCTAAAGTATTATGGCAAGGATTCAAAGCAAATGAAATGAATTTGGGAAAAACTCTGCCCGTTCTAATCCAATGAATTCAGGCTGGCACAAGCCATGCTGAATACCGAATAACGACATCATGAAAACAGTGGCCTTCATTCATAAGAGCAGGGTGGCCCACAGCCACTCTACTCTCCATTACTACCCCATCAACTACATTAAAAACCATTTAACTGTCCAGGAAAATCTCACTCCAGGCAAGGAAAGAGGGCTCAGGAGAAGAAAGAAAGCAGCATTTCTCTGTCCTAACAAAGACTGACGGATGACAGAGTCCTGCAGAGTAGGTAAGGGTTCATGGAGACAACATGATTCAAGAAGGAAACTATGGCATTTAAATCATGAATGCCAATAGGTTTTTTAATCAGGCAGTCAAGTATTCATAAGGGACCTCACTCTTTTATTCAAGCAGCGAATATACAGAAAAAAGAGTGCTTCTATGGTTGTGCAACCACTAGGTCATACTGTACCCACTGCTGGAAGGGTGCCTTCCCTTTGAAATATGGCCATAACACTGCCTTGTATCTCTTGACCAGAGGCAGCTTGTGGGCCGAATCCAGCCTGTGGCGCCAAATAATCTGGCCCCCGCCCTCGCTCCAACTGCCACCACGGCTGGAAGCAGACACGGACACATTTACGGTAGTGTTTATGGATCACCAGTCAGGCCCCCTCAACTGTCTGAGGGACCATGACGCGGCCCCCAACTTTAAAAGGATGCCGACCCCTGGCTCTTGATGCTTCAGCCTCTGGCAGCTACAAAGGCTCATGTCCTAGTAATGGGCAATTGGCAACCTTGAAGCATCCTAGTTTCTTTCAGCATGTATGGAGTAGTTAAGGAAGCAGTTCTTACAGACATCCATAGAAGCAAAATAAGCTTATAGTCTTTGATCTATATACAACAATGGCACAATAATTTTGTACCTATTGCTTCCAGTAAATAAGACTCTAGATATGAAAGCCGCACCTGAAAAAGACCCATGTTCACCCATCATGGGAATAAATTGGATTTCAGAATCTCTGTGACAAGCTAAAACTACAGTCACACTACTCTACATTTGCAAAAATAGAAAGCTAAACCAAACACAAAGTGTACAAAGAAGGCCTGAGGAGTTTGTTTCTAAACGTCATACACACTATACAAGTCCAAAACACTACTTTACCAAGCTTCTAATCTAAAACTTGGTATCTTATTATTTTCATGTTTTCAGAAACATGAGATGAGTAAGAAACAAATTAGGATGGGAGTGTCAAATCCTATACAAACTTTCTTGAATGCAAGTTTACAGAATTCAAAGGAATTACAGTGGAACCCCGATATACAAACGGTTCGACTTACAAAAAATTCGACATACAGATAGAAATCCTGGCTAATAAATAAATAAATTTCGATACAGTAAAATCCTGATTTACGTAAAAAGTCCATTCCGTAGCTTTTTACGTATATTGGTTTTTTTTACGTAAACCGATACATCCCCATAGGGATGTATTGAAAAATAAAAAGTGGTCCCGACCAGACCAAAAATAATCCAAAAAAATTAAAAATATGTATCAGCACAAAGGGAATGCAAACGGAGCCATCTCCCTACCTTTTCCCTGCTGTTTCCTCTTGAGCTCTCGTCGTCGGGGAAGTGGGAACCGCCACCGCCACCAGCATTGCCGCTTCCATCACAGTCCCCGCTGCCTCTACCGGGACCGGGAGGTTGCGGGGGGCATATCTGCTCCCTTCCGCTGTTTGTCCGAAGTCCCCCTGCAGCACACTTTAGCTGGGAATGTGCATTAGACACAAGAGTGATAAGCGGTATGGAGCAGTTTTCGTCCGACGCACATTCCCTGCTAAAGGCGCCACAGAGAAACCTCAGATGAACAGCAGAAGGGAATGGATATGCCTCCTGCACTCTCCCAGTCTTGGCAGAAGCAAGCAGGGACTGCAGAAAATAGTCGCCGCTGCTGCCTCCTCCACAGTACGGGGTTTCTTGCGACTTCTGGTGGGCGGGCGGGCAGAATTTCTCATTCTAAAATGGCACTGGCCGCAATTTTAGAGTTTAAAATGGTGCTGCTGCCATTTTAGAATTAGAAGATGCAAGGAAACCACTTACATTAATTGATTTTTTTGCTTAAATTGGGATGTGATTTCCACAAAAAAACATTACTTAAGTCAATTTTTACATAAGTAGAGGCATACGTAAATTGGGGTTGTACAAATTTTTAATAGGAAAAATTTGACATGCAAAAAATATATGCGGTGACATCTAGTGGCTTCTTCTGGTAATGCAATGTGTTTTCGACATACAAATTTTCAGCCTACAGTACAAATAACCTCGTGAAATGGGGAAAAATTTGTATGTAGAGGTTTTACTGTACTTCTGGGTAAATTTGCATAGGATAGCACTGTAGCAAGTAGATCCAAAAGGGCAACTTAATCTAATCCTGTTGCCACCCTAGGAAAGAAAACCAGGGTCCTATACACTTTGTATTATTCCCAGCTCGCTTCAATACCAACCAACACATCCAATAGTAAGGCACGATAAGGGTTACAGTTCTGCAAAACATAGGTCCACAGATTTTTACCGTATAAGAACATATACTAAACACAAAACATTTCTTAAGACACCGGTGAAAAGGCTTCAGGTTTGTAGAATATACTGTACTCTGTTCTTCATTGATGTTCAGACCCACTAACCAGAACTTGATACAAAAAAAAAAATCCACTCACTGATCAGAGCTTGTTTATTTGTCTCATTTATAGGCCACCTTTCTCCCATTTGTGGAGGGGATTCAAGGCAGCTCACAATGTTAAACATAATAAAATTAAAACAAAATTATACATTTAAAACATTGAGGATTTGCTCTTAATAGCAAAACTTAAAAGAGATCAGTCATTCCATTCCAAGCTATCTTTATTTCAGACAACGAGAAATTATTCATTGCTGCAACTTTAATGCAGGTGGGAGTGCATACCTGTCAACCGCTGCTCCAGCCAATCTGGGACCTGCGCAGAACGGCTCTGTGCAGGTTGCCTTCTACAATGTGTAGAAGGGTTTTACGCTTGCGTAGCCCCCTTCTACGCATGCGTAGCCTTCTACGCATGTGTAGAAGGGTTCTACGCATGCGTAGAAGGGTTCTATGCAAGCGTAGAAGGGTTCTACGCAAGCATAAAACCCTTCTACGCATGCATAGAAGGCGACCTGCGCAGAAGGGCTGCGCAGTACCTCCTTTCTCCTGCTGCCAAATCCCGGGGTTTCAGCAGCGCGGGGCGGGAAATGGCGCAAATCAGCACCGGAAACCGGGAAATCCTCCGGGAAGGTTGACAGGTATGGTGGGAGTGAGAATCCTGCTGATCTACAGTAAATTAGCCAGAGATCTACCAGTAGATCTGGATACTTCTTCTGCCCACCCTGCCCTAAGGACTCATCCAGACATTTCTTGATATACACTCAGTGGTGGGCATCAGCAGGTTCGCACCAGTTCGCCAGAACCGGTAGCAGAAATTCTGGCTGGCCCCGCCCATCCAAGTTTTGAAATAAAGTACAGTACTGTAATCCTAATTCAGGTACAACACAGGGCTTTCCCCGTGGCTATGCCCACCATACCACGCCCACAGTGTGGTAGTTATTATTTTTTTGGGAGCCCACCACTCTATACCTCATCCAGTGACCTGCCTGTTCACTGCCAGAATGCAATAGCCTTTCTTTCTGAACGCAGATAACCACTACTAACAGCATAGAAACAAAAACACATTAAGATGTAAAATACTATAAAAGAAATATAACTTGCTTCCTTACAGAATCAGAGCCTAATTAAATAAAGCTGTTTTATACTGAGATGGGCCATTGGGACCTCTGCTTGGTGGTGCTATTTGGCCTGCACATGGACCTCCCTTTATTATCAGGAGAGAATAAAAAATGCAGATCACACATTGAGGACACTGTTAAGGTGAAGTATAGAAAGTGCACTGAGAACTGACATAGCACTATATCATATTAAATGTTGTATTCCCTGCCACACACATACACAAACAAGTAAATTCTCAAAATGTAAAGCTGACACGTATGAAATTAAATCACACACATGCAACCATATAAACGGCATATTATTTTTTAATAATTACTGGTCATAAGGAATTATGAAAACAGTGGCAATTTTTCCAGTCTATTCAGCTTTAGTCAACCTACTAGCAGCTGTCTGTGCACTACCCAAAACCCAGGGCTTCAACCCAGCTGTATTTTAAAGGAAGTGTCAGCAATTTAAATGCCTTCTGTTTCTACCTGTATCAACCTGAATGAAAGAGAAAGTATTTTGCTTCTCTCTTTTACAATCAATGGTTTCATGTTTAATAAATGAAACTGAAATTCTCCTTTAAAGTAGGGATTCTGTTTAATAAAATTATGGAGGAACAGCATCTTGCATCTTGGCTGTTAAATTGTGTACATATTAAGCCGGACTTGTTAAATTTCTTATGATAAATTAGATAGTCAAAATGATCACAGTATGCTTATTTAAAATATTTCTTACAAATAATAATAAAAATACTTGATTTGAAAATTCATATTCTAAAACCATTTATAAAATAAAAAAAAATAATCCCAATATCATCTAGATCACAATCACATAGCAATCACAACAGTAGTTAAAAATTCAGGTTTTTCTAAAAGCTACAAAGAAAAATAAATGGTGTAAAGGAAATACATATTTCAGACCAAAAACTATATGTAACTCAATGCTAAGCTACACCATCTTGTTGGCTTTCTATGAGCTCCAAAGATTCGTTAAAGAACACTTTACTTCAGACAGAAGACATTTTTTTAGTATGCATAACATTTGCACAATTCTTTAAAAAAACTTCAGACACTGTATAATTGCTATCGTGTTGCTGGCTAATCTTTTTCACACTAGGTCAGACAAAAGGAACTGCAGAATGAACTCCCCAATAATAGAGGAAGAACAAAAGGTGCCTTTATTTTGGCAGTTTCACATCTGGCCTAGACACAGAAGAAGAACTGAAAATACTTCATATTAGTTTTTAATAGGTGGGTGGGTATGTTGGGGTTTTAATTGTTTTTAATATGTATGTTTTAATCCTGTTGTGAGCCGCCCTGAGTCGGGTTCGCCTGATTGGGCAGCATAGAAATTTGAATTATAAATAAATACTTAAAAGTAAAGGTCTCCCTTCCTTGCTCGAAAGCCAGTCGTATCTGACTCTAGGGTACAGTGCTCATCTCTGTTTACAGCCAACGAGCCAGTGCTGCCTGTGTCTGCAGACATTTCTGTGGACATGAGGCAGGCATGAATAGATGCCAGAGCGCACGGAACATTGTTATCTTCCCCGCCAAAGTGGTACCTTTTTATCTACTTGCAATGTCATGCTTTCAAACTGCTAGGTTGGCATGAACTGGGACAGATGACAGGACTTGCAGCACTCGTGTCTCAACCTGCCAAACCTTCTGGTCATCAAGCTCTGCGTCTTAACAACTAAGCCACCACGGCTCTACTATCGATAATAGTTACTTGTAAGAAGTTCTAAATACTTATAGTTTAACCCTATACATTTTACTTACACGGCAATCCTGCTTATTCAATGAAATCAACTACCAAACAGTTATGCACAGCATTGGCCTTCAAATGAGTGATTTTGATCTCCAAAATGTCCTGTTCTCAACAGCTTTGCTTAGGTCTTGTAAACTCAAAGCTGTTGCTTCCTTTATGGGGTCAACCCATCTCTTATTTGATTTCCCCCTTTTCCTGCTGCCTTCAAATTTTCCTAACATTGCTGTCTTTTCATGCCTTCTCATGGTGTACCTAAAGGATGATAGCCACCGTTTTTCATTGTTTTTGCATCCAGAAATACTGTAGTTCAGACTTGATTTGCTATAGGAGGAACTTTATCGGCTTTCTGACAATCTAGGAACATCTGGAAAGTTCTCCTCCAGCTTTCTTCACTATCTAGTTTTCACACTCATACATGGTGATCAGAAATACAAGAGCGTGGATGTACTTGGTCTTGATCTCCAGCGACACATTCTTACACTTATCTTTTCTAATTCCTTCCTTGCTGCCCTTCCGCGTCTCAGTCTTCTGAAATTTTGGCTGCAGTCTCCATTTGGACTGATGACTGAACAAAAAAGTATACAGAATAATCAACATTTTCGGTTTCTTCACTGCCAGTTAAAGCTGCGTAGTTCATTGGTAGTCATGATTTTTTAAAAAAAAATTAATGTTCAGCTACAATTCCTTACGTATTTTCCATACAGATGCTTAAACAGAAACCTGGTTCTGGTTCTAAGCAAATACAAAAGGTTTATGGTTTGCAAAAAAAAAAGAGTTCTACTTAATTGCAAACCAACAATTTTGTTATAACAAATAGCATATACACCTAATTTTTTGGTAAGGTACATTGGATTCAAACAGCAAAGTTGTTTAAAGTTGGTCAAATTTTTTTACAAGCAACCTCAACCATTTGAATTTCAAACCAGTTCACCTTGCTTCTTAAAAGCTAACCATATATAAATCTCATCTACACTGAACCAGTAGAATTAATATTTCTCATTCCTTGCTAGGACACTGCAACAAATACCACACTGTTCACAAGCTTGTAGGAGCAGAACCAGAACTGTAACAGTGCACATCTAAGAATACAAGCAAAAGGAAAAAAAAGAAATGCATTTCCTTGTATCAAGTGCCCTACTACACTACAAAGCAACTTTCCGACAAAGGCAACTCTTTCGCTCTCCTCCTCGTTTTGTGGAAGTGGGGCCATTCTTAACTACCACAAAGAAGGCTTGCTATCACAGAAGCAATACTTGAAATCCATGTTCTTATAAAGAACCAGAGATGCTAATAAACACATCTACTGTATATGTATTAAACATTCAACAAATAAGCAAAAGTCAAAGCAAGCTGTCTTATGGATGTTTTCTGTTGCTGCTAGCATTTCCACAATAATCCACTAAGGAGATTACATGCCAAAATAAGAGAATTCCTAGCTTCTCCCTCATTAAAACCTCTGGCAGCAGCAAAAGGCGGGGGGGGGGGGGGGGGGAAGAATCTTTCAGTTTTCTGGACAGCTGGCCTGTAGCACTTAGCATGCTGCAAACTGACAACTCGCGATACCAGATGCTGCCGGGACACCTTAAAATCTACTGCTAAAAGGCAAGGTATTAAGATCTTAAAAGTAAAAAAACAACAACCAAATACTGTATCTGATTAAATCCCATTTGTAACTTCCTACCTCCTTGACACAGCTCCACCTTTGAATACCTGCTTATGCCCTCCATTGTGCCACAGGGAGGGGTGGTGGTGGTAGAAAAACCAAACCTATTGTCCAAAGTTGCCAACCATCTCATCCTATCCAAATTCTCACATGTTCCTGCCTTTAGGAGGAACTCTCAAGTAAGAAGTGGATGGAGGGGTATCCTATTGCCACCCCCTCTTCATTCATTCTAACTGCTGTACTATGCAGGTCTTTCTGCTGCTGCTGCTGTATCCGAATATGGGCGATCCTCATGGCAATCAGCCATGAAGACTGTCCTGAGAATATAATGCAGTGGCCTTTCTTCTGCCTTCCACATCGCAGCGTGACCCCCATACTACTGATCCAGTTCCAAGAGTCACTTTCTGGTCCTGAGCCCTTTTGGCACGTAAAGTCCTCCTCAGCTCCAGGCCAGGATTGGTGAAGCTTCTGCCCTCCATCAAGATGAATTCAAGTTGGATTTAATCCATTTGGGTACCATCACCCTTCCCTGTCGACTTTGGCACCCAAGGCCATTAGTCCTCAGGGTTGTCAAGTTAGCTAACCGCTGCCTGACACTCAGCATTGAGTTGCTGGGAGTATGGTCTACTCCAGGGATCCTCCACCTACAGCCTGTGGGCCGCATACAGCCCACGGCACCAAATCATCCGACCCGCACCCTCGCTCCAGCCACCACTTGTCCTCTCCGCTTGCCTTGCCATGTCCCTGCTGGCGCCATAGCAGGGCGGATGTTGTACGTCTTACATAATCCACCCTGTTACAGAGCACCGTTAGGGACACGCCAAGCCAAGGGGACAAGGATTGACGTGGAAGTGGCGGAAGCAGTGTCTGCCTGCATCTTTTCCAGGGGCCGCTCTGGACAAGAGTGTCTTTCCCAGCAGATGCACGTGGCCACCCGCATCTTTCCTGGGGGCTGCTCTAGCTGAACATGGGCGAGAAGGACAGGCTGGACCCCTCCTTCATCCATGTCATGCAGCTCCTCCAGGCTGGTAAGTAGGAAAGTAGTGTGGGGGAGTGGTGGGGGCTCGGGGTGGTCCCGCCACCCTGAGCCCCCACCATCCCCCCCACTGCCATCAATGACAGGACCACCCTTCAACAGTCTGAGGGGGTATGAACCGGCCCCCAGTTTATAATGGTTGAGGACTCCGGTCTGCTCTATTACCCTAGCAGGATAACTTGGCCAGACAGGATGCGAGTCTTGGGTCGTAATAAATATTGATTTGATTCATTCTAACTTCGTGGCTTTGGACTGGCCCCTCAAAATACTTACAAAACACACACACAGAAGCCCACTCTCGCCCGCTAGCCCTGTACGTCAACCCCTAGCCAGTAATGGCCAACCTTGGCACTCCAGCTGCTCTTGGATTTCAATCCCCAGAAGCTCAGAAGTGCTGACTTGGGCTTCTGGGAATTGAAGTCTAAGAACACCTGGAGTGCCAAGGTTCACCATCACTGCCCTAGAGCCCTTCCATCTCAGAATACTGTACTTGAAACTACTTTAAATCCCACCCCACCCCACCCCTTTCTAATCCCCATGCCCGCCCACTCCACCCCAGCCCAAGCACCAGCCAGGGAGGCTCTTATCAGGCTGAGATAAGCCTCCCCTTTCCAATCTCAGGCGAACAGGCGTCTCTCTCTGTCCCTAACAGCCTCGCTCCCTGCCTTACAGGCCCATTGCTAGGCTGAGGAGGCTACTCCTCCCCGTCCCCCATCTTTTCACCACCACCCCGACCCTAGCAGGGATTTTCCTGGTTGGAGCCTTTAGAGCTGTGATGGCGAACCTTGGCACTCCAGATGTATACACCAGCCACAGAGGGTGAGCAACTAGAGCGGACTCGGGTGTGGCGGGCCTGTTGTTGGTTGAGCTGCAGCGGATTGGGAGCAGTGGAGCGGCGGAATGGGAGCTTGGCCACACAGGGGCTGGTGCCAGGGGCCTTGGTGTGGCGGAGTCTCGTGCCCCCTTTGCCTCCTGGCGCTGGGAATTGGCCACAGATTTGGCCGCTGGGGTGTGTGGATGGACATCACCCCCTGCCCAGCCTAGACTTTGGACTCCGAGGCCTGGGCTCTTGCGGTCGAATTCTTGTTTTGGGATGTTTTGACTTGGGTGACTTTTATTGTTGTATGCTAATTGTATTCTGTTAATTGTATCTTGTTCTCTAGTGTATGCTAATTGTATCTTGTTTTATATTGTACTGGATGTGATATTGTTGCTAGCTGCCCTGAGCCGCACCTGCGAGTGGGCGGCATATAAATCCAAATTAATAATAATAATAATAATAATAATAATAATAATAATAATAATAATAATAATAATAATAATAATAATAATAATAATAATAATAATAATAATATGTTCCTGGACTTC
The DNA here is from genome assembly GCA_035047345.1 of Bradypodion ventrale. Classification (NCBI taxonomy): domain Eukaryota; kingdom Metazoa; phylum Chordata; class Lepidosauria; order Squamata; family Chamaeleonidae; genus Bradypodion; species Bradypodion ventrale. Next base: position 352,923,829 of record JAWDJE010000001.1, read on the forward strand.
AATTCCCAGAAGCCCAAGCCCCCCTGTGAATCCACACAAAAGGGTTTACTGCTATTCATCCAGCCCACGCTGCCTTCATCGCTCCCGGAAGTGGAAGTAAACCGCGCCAGTACGGAGGAAGGGTTAACCCGGAAGAGCCTTAACCGTCCGGGCGTGTTTTACTTCCATTTCCGGGAGCGACGAGGGTGGCACGGGCCGGATGAATCGCAGCAAAACCCCTTCGCGAGAGACAGACAGACCGGAGACTGAAACCTCGGCTCCTCTTCCTGCAGTGAGAGGGAGACACATACACACGTTACTGTCGTCGCCTGACACCGACCCACCGACCGGGGGCTTGGGTGGGTGGACGGGGAGGAAGGAAGGCCAAGAGGAGGGAGGGCAGGGAGGGAGGCTGGCCAGGCTCGGTGGACGGGACGGGGCCCCCTGAGGTCGAGCCGTGCGAGACACTCACGTCGCTTTCCACCTCGATGTCATCGTTGTCGCTCATGCTGCTGCCGCCGCCGCCCTCGCGAGCCGCTCCGGAGCCTTCGTGGCAGGCGCTGCGGGCCGAGCCGCCGTCGACGACCACAACAACAACAGCCCCCGCGGCAGCGCAGCAGCCGGAGCAGCCCCAGCCTCCTCCTCTTCCTCCTCCGTTGTCGTCGTCGTCGGGGCCGGCGTCGTCTCTTCCTCCTCCTCCTCCTCCTCCTCCAGCAGCATCAACGGCACACACGCACGCACCTCGGCACACCGCACGTGACGACTGGGCTGCTTGATCCTGCTGCACAACACCGTCCGCTCGCCCTTAGACGGTGGTGCCCCCCCCCGCCAAGCTTGCTGGGAAATGGAGTTCGCCTCCCCGCAGGCTGACCTGAGGCAGCCGCAGCGCAGCGGCCACCTTTGAACTACCATTCCCACAAGGCCTCTCGGTATCAGAGGTGCCTTGAGGTCACCCGTCTGCGCTTCTTAAACCCGGGTGCCGCAATGCATTGTGAGAAATGTAGTCTCGTGCGAAGAGGAAGAAGAGTGCTACGTTCCCGGCAAGCCTGAGTCGCGGACACGTGGATGGGAAGCTGATCCTCCTCCCTCCTCCTCCTCTCACCCCTCCCCCTCATTTTCTTAGGAGTAAAGGTAAAGGTTTCCCTTGCTCGAAAGCCAGTCGTATCCGACTCTAGGATGCAGTGCTCATCTCTGTTTCTAAGCCGAAGAGCCAGCGCCGTCTGCTTCTGCAGACGTTTCTGTGGTCATGTGGCAGGCATGACTAGACACCGGAGTACACGGAACGCTGTTACCTTCCCACTGAAGTGGTCCCTATTTATCTACTTGCAATTTCTTGCTTTCGAACTGCTAGGTTGGCAGAAGCTGGGACGAAGACGGGAGTGCATTCCGTCCTGCAGTACTTGGGAATCGAACTGCTGACCTTCCGCTTCCCAGTCAGCGTAAGGAGTTGTAAATAGTATTGTTCGTGACAGAAAGAGAGGAAATTATGGTAGTGGTGTCTCTTGGCTATTTAAATAAACCAAGCAGGGCTCTTCCGAGAAAATAAATCACTGTGTCCCTGAATTCGCATAGTCAAAGCAATGATATTCCCAGTGGCATTGTATGGGTGTGTGAGAGCTGGACCATAAGGAAAGCTGAGCGCAGAAAAATAGATGCCTTTGAAATGTGTTGGAGGAGAGTCCCGAGAGTCCCCTGGACGGCAAAAGAGATCAAATAGGTCAATATTAGAAGAAATCAACCCTGACTGCTCATTGGAGGGATAAATAGTGAAGGTGAAGCTAAAAAGTACTTTGGACATCAAATGAGAAGGGAGGACTCACTTGAGAAGGCCTTGATGCTGGGAAAGGTAGAAGGCAATAGAAAAAGGAGGCGTCCAAAGATGGGATGGATAGATGGTATTGTGGACACAATGGCCACATAGCTTGGCGGGCTGAGGAGGATGGTGGAGGACAGAGGTGCCTGGAGGAAAAAGATCCATGGGGTCGCAAAGGGTCGGAATCGACTGTGCAACTGAACAACAAGAAAAATCCCTGAACGAGGTTTCAGTCCATAGAAGAAGAAAAGGAAGTGGACTTGATCCACGAAAGTTAACAAAATGCTGCAGTCCTTAAGGCGGAAGGTCAGCAGTTCGATTCCCGAATACTGCAGGACGGAATGAGCTCCCGTCTTTGTCCCAGCTCCTGCCAACCTAGCAGTTCGAAAGCAAGAAATTGCAAGTAGATAAATAGGGACCACTTCGGTGGGAAGGTAAACAGCGTCCTGTGCGCTCCGGTGTCTAGTCATGCCTGCCACATTTTGATGTAGGCAGATTGATTGCACACGGAGCCAGCAGGCGGGCCAAACACTTCTTTATTGCAGCATGGTCAATCTGTACATGGCAAACGGTGGAGACGCAGCTCCTTATATATCATACAGTACATTTGAATTTCGCCCCAAGGGCGCCCATTGGTTGCGGTAGCAGTGACATCATTGGGACGTACTGCATACCTGACTAAGGTCCGACTAAGGTTTACCTGTGGCGGGAAAGATTCCCGCGCTTGTTACTGGTTGGGTGATTCGAGCCACGTGGGCTGAGCTCTATCAGCTGTGTTATAGCTGGCAGCTGAACTGCGTGCGCCATTGCTGGCAGCTGAGTGCTAGTGGTGGTGGCTGAATTTATGCATACACAACATCCCTCCCTCCTAGGATGGGATGAAGTCCCTCAACCATTGTGGGGGCTGGTGGATGCGCTGCAGTCGACCGGCTGGTTCAACGGTGCTGCTGCTCACGCCTTCCCCATGGGAGAACTGCAGTGCCCCATCGAATCCTGGCAAGGGCAGGGATGGGGTGTCTCTGAAACGGGAAGGATGAGGGGACCGTTGGGAGAACTCAAACCCCCGCTGCTCACTGGGACGAGTAAGGGAACACTTGCGAAAACTCCCCCCATCCTGAAACAAAAAATCAAACTCATCCCTGGGTTGGGCGATGGACTCCCGTGGCTCTATGCAGCCTGCCATGCTGAGTCCTGTATTCCCCCTTGGTTTAAGTGGGGCAGGGGGTAGCCTAATGCTGATTCCCCTGGGTTGCTCCCTCCAGTGGGTTCCTCTGGATCATTCTCCCGGGTGGTTTCCGTGACCCTTCTCCTAAGCTGGTCAGCGTGTCTCCGCCACAGTAATCCTGCCTCTGTTATGAGTTTGTACGATACTGGCCCAGTTTGTTCCACTACTTCCCCGGGTACCCACGCTGGCCCTGAGCTTACATAGTTTCTACAGTAAACTGGATTGCCTGCCTCAAACACTTTCCTCTGCTCTGTTGCCACATTCGTACCCCTATCCTCCACCCTAGAAGGATCCAGGCGGTCAAACAACGTTGTGATTCTTCTCCACATTAGGAGCTCCGCGGGGGATTGCCCTGACGCAAGCGGGGTGACCCTATAGCACATGAAGAATTGGCAGAGCTGTAGCTCCAGGTCCCCTGGACCCATCCTCCTTAGTGCCTCCTTTGTGGTGCGGACCAGGTGCTCTACTTGGCCGTTCGTGGCAGGGTGAAAAGGCAGAGGTGACATGCCTGATTGCGTTCCGCTCAAGGAATGCCTCAAATTCTGTGGACATGAAAATGGATGTGTTATCCGAAATTAACACGTCAGGCAGGCCAAAGCAACGAACACCTCCCTCAGATATTTGACTGTGGCAGCGGAGGACGTGTTTCGCAATGGAATGACCTCAAGCCATTTCGAGAATGTGTCAACCACAAGTAGGAACATTGTTCCCCTGAAGGGCCCCGCGAAGTCCACGTGGACCTTCGACCCGGACCCCGGGCTGTGTCCCATTCCCTAGGGGGTAGCCTATGCTCTTCGGGCCGTGAGAGTTGACAAATCTCGCACATGCCCACCAACTGTTCTATGTCCTTATCTATGTTGGGCCACCAGAAGTAGCTCTTTGTCAGAGCTTTTGAGTTCATGATCCCCAGATGGCTCATATGGAGCAGTCGGAGCACCTTAGCTCGCAAGACTTCAAGGATTACTACTCTGGCCCCAGAGGAGGTATCCTCTCTCCAGCGAAAGCTCGAAACGTTTCCTGAAGAACGATGCGAGTTCTTTGGATGGGGACGTTAAGGGCCAGCCCTTCTTAACCCATGTCAGTGCTTGGGACAGGACATTGTCCTTGGCGGTTGCCTTGGCAATATCCTCAGGCACAATCGGGGGTGATTCGAGGGACTCGACAAGCAGCACCTGGTGCTCTTGCTCAACCTTGCACTCAGGTTCTCCCAGCTCCGGCAGGGGAGACCTGGAAAGTGCATCCGCGTGAGTGATGTCTTTACCTGGGCGATGCACCAGTGTGAACTGGTATGCATTTAGGAAGATCACCCAGCATAATATTCTAGGGGACAAGATCTGTGGGGTGGTCTTGGCCATGACAAAGATTCCTAGGAGGGGCTTATGGTCCGTGACAATGGTGAACTCTCTACCATACAAGAAGTCATGGAACTTCTTTGTCCCTGCGATGATCGCGAGGGCTTCCCTGTCTGTCTGGGCATAGTTGCACTCCGTTTTTGAGAGGGATCTCGAGTAGAATGCAATCGGTGCCTCCCTCCCATTCTCGAGCACGTGGCAGAGGAGAGCCCCGATCCCCACCGGTGAGGCATCATACACAAGCACTATGGGCTTTTTGGGGTCGAAGTGAGTTAATATCGCCTTGAAAGAGAGGAGCCGCTTTAACTCACTAAATGCTCGCTCTTGGTGGTGCAATGGCTCTGCCACAGAGGCCTTCCATGGAAGGAAGGAGTGGTAGAAATTCAGGAGCCCCAGGAACGACTGCAGTTCCGATTTGGATACTGGCATGGGGGCGTCCTGAACAGCCGCGACCTTGGATTTTGAGGGCTTTACCCCATCAGGGGTGATACGGAACCCCAGAAACTCTACCTCATTTGCGTAGAATACGCACTTGTCCCTTCTCAGGCGTAACCCAACCCTCTCAAACACAGACAGCACCTGATCTAACCTCTGGGTTAACTCTGACTCATCCCCAGCTGTTATCAATACATCGTCGAAGTATGGCAACATCCTGGGGAGACCCTTAAGTAGGCGTTCTACAAGCGCCTGAAATATCCTGGGAGCTGAGTTCACGCAGAACTGGAGGCGTGTCACCTTAAACGCACCCTTGTGCATAATTATCGTCTGGGCAGCTGCGGCCGCAGGTGTGACTGTTAACTGCTGGTAAGCCTGTGCTAGGTCCAGCTTTGCAAAACACTTTCCCCCATGCAACTTGGCTAATAAGTGGCTAACTACGGGCACCGGGTAGGCGTTAGGGCAAATTGCCTTGTTGATAGTACACTTGTAATCAGCACAAATCCTAACCTCCCCGTTAGCTTTCATGGCAGTTACAATTGGTGTCTCCCAGTCCGCGGAGTCCACTTGAACCAAAATCCCCATACCCACCAATTTGTCCAATTCTGCTTCTATTTTGTCCTTTAGTGCAAAAGGCACTCTTCTCGGCTTGAGCCGTACGGGCTGAACGGCAGGGTCAATATCAAAGTCCACAGGAGGCTCTCTGTACTTACCAAGTCATTTCTCGAAGACCGCTGGGTGTGCGTTGCACACATCTTGGATGGGGCCACCTCGGACGGCGTTGATTCCAGTCAATGCAATACTCAGCAGTTCAAACCACTGGGTCCCCAGGAGACAACTGGACCCCCCCTTAAGGACCACTAGGGGCAACTTCCTTGTGAAGTTTTTGAAATGGACGGTAAAGTCCCCCACCCCCAGGATTGGGATGTAATTTCCCTGAACATCCCGCAAGTTCGTTCTGAGGGCTCTCAGCTTGGGCGGTCCCTAGGAGGCATTCGCAGAAACTCGGTCTGCGAGACTATGGAGTAGGCAGTCCCTGAATCCACCTCCATCTTCACCTGGACCCCCTCCAACAGTACCTTTACAAAAAAACGGGTGCGCCGGTCCGACACACGTCTCACCACTGTGTCTCCCGCGTGCACCTTCCGCACGGCGTTGTCCTTATGGCCGTGGCGGCTGGTCCAGTCAGGGTCTTGGCTTCTGTGTTGTCTGCACACCTTGGCGATGTGGCCCAAACTCCCGCAGTTGTGGCACTCTGCTTTCTTGAAGGGGCACTTCCCCCGGTTGTGTGTGCCCCCGCACCCCTCGCAGCGTCGGCTTGCTTCGGCGGTGTCTCTGCTCTCGAAAGGCCTTTTCCACACCACCTGGACCTCGGGTTCACTTTCACTCTCGCTGAGGTCTGATGAGGACGTGGCAGCAGCTGCCGTGGCTCTCGGTTCTTGCTCCTTGCGAGATGAGCAGCTGTGGGCCTGCATGGTGGATGACGGGTTTCCTGAGGCTGCGGTTCTCGCCCGGCTCACCCGCACTCCGTCCTTTACCGCCTCTGCAGCCTGGGCAGCCCGTAGGACCTGCTCAAACGTGATGTCCTTGTCCCGGGCCAACAATCTCTGCTGGGCTTCCTCATCCCGCAGGCTGAGTAGGAGGCGGTCTCGCAACGCCTCGGCCAGGAAGTGTCCCCACCAGCAAGGGACGGCAGCCAGTCTCAACTGGCTTTCGAGCAAGGAAACCCTTTACCTTTACTTTTGTTTACTCTGTTTGCACAGACTAACATGGCTTGTTGTTCAGTCGCACAGTAAGGTCCAACCCTTTGCGACACCATGGACATCAGCACTCGAAACTCCTCTGTCATCCACCATCCTCCGTAGTCCACCCAGATCTATGACAACTGCACCAACAATGATGTCTAACCATCTCATCTTCTGCCCCCCCCCCCTTCTCTTTTGCCTTCGATCTTTTCCCAGCATCAGGGCCTTCTCCTGTGAATCCTCTCTTCTCATTTGGTGGCCAAAGTACTTGAGTTACAGCTCCATTATTTGTCTTTCCAAGGAGCAGTCAGGGCTGATTTCCTTTAGGACAGGGGTGCCCAAACCTTTCGGGCTGTGGGCCAGTCATGTGGTTCAGTGGGCTGGTCATGTGGCTCCTCCCACCAGAAGCAGAAGTAAAACGCACCTGCACATGCACAAAATGCTGCCGTAAATGCGACAGCCACAGCTGCATTTATGGCAATGTTTTGCACATGCAGGGTCGCGTTTTACTTCCGCTTCCGAGAGCGGCGAGGGTGGCGCAGGCCAATGACTTGGCTTAGTTTGGGCACCCTGCTTAGGATACCCCCCCCCACACACACACACACACACAAAAACGTTGTGGCACATTAAAGATTAATTCTTGTTAGGCACCATTTCATGTGCCTCCCCCACTGCCTCCACCACACCAGGAGGTGCCATGTGGTGGAGGAAGGGCAAAATGGCTGTCCGGCCCCCGAAGCTGTTTGAGAGAGCGTGACCTGGGCCCCGGCTTTAAAAGGTTGAGAACTCCTGCTTTACAGTAAACAAATCTGTGACCTAAATATTGTATTGCATGTCTCTAAAGTGGATTGGAATCCGTGAATGCTCTCACACAGCTGTTTATCTTAAATGTACCATCACACTATTTATTTATTTTTCAAATTTCTATTGCCACCCAATTCTACACCGACTCTGGGCAGCTAACAGTAATTAAAACAACATTACCAACATAGCCAAAACCCTTGAAAAACCCATAAAAATACCCACAAAGTTACCCACCCCATCAGTTAAAAGAGACAGGAAGTGATCTTGTTATGAGCCAGCAGGCAGGGGTCATCACTTCCCCGGTGCGGCGGTGCCTCACATCTGCTTTGCCAGCCAAGTTTTTAGCTCTTTCTTGAAGGACAGCAACTCCTTCTGTAGCCGTAACTCAGTTGGCAAGAGGTTCCATAGGGCCGGCGCACACAGAGAAGGCCCTCCTTGTGCTAGAGAGACAAGCCTCTCAAGCTGATGGCACAATTAGAGAGCCCCAGCCCCTCCAGTCCACTCTGGTGGGACGGACAGATGTTCTTGGGGTGACGCGGTCTCTTAAGTATCCTGGCCCACTACCATACAGGACTATAAAGGTCATTACCAGCACCTTGAATTGCAGCCGGAGGCACACGGCCACGGGTAACCAGTACAACAGCTCCCAAAGCACTTTCACTTTTGTTTTATATTTATTGCATCTGTTAACATATTTTCTCTGCTCACAGGGTGACTACATAAATTTTTTTTAAATATAGCCCCTGGAACAATGCTGCCACACACCCCAGCATAGTCAGCAACTGGCTGGAGGGTTTTAGGAGCTGCAATCCACCCCACCCCACCCCAAAAAACAACAACAACAAAAAAACCTCAACCTTTGCAACTTTGATACTAACATCACAGTTCTCCTTTCTGAGTTTGTAAGTGAATGAAGGCTAAACAACAGTAATGGCCAACTAACTGAACTTCAGTTGAACTTGAGTTTAGGGTCTTCAAACCCTACTTTGAAGTACAGAGTATGGATTTCACGCTGCGATGCAGAAGGCAAATGGAAGACCACTACATTATATTGTTCCCAGGACAATCATGGCTAAACGCCATGATGATAGCCGATATTTGGAATTGGATACAGCACTTGAAGAAGAATCTCCATTTTGGGTGACCTTTGAGGGTTTCCTGATAAAGTCATGCCCCGCCCAAGAGACTATGAATAACAAAATTACCTGATGTTAAAACCTTAAGTTCCTGATGAAGTTAAGGGTAGACATTCTACTGTAAAAATATTAGTCATGCCTAGATCCAGGTGATGAACAGATTCAATGGCTTAGACTCAATAGATAGAGTGCCAGAAGAATTATGGACAGAGATGAGGGACATCATGCAGGAAGCAGCAAAGAAAACCATACCAAAAGAAAAGAAGAGTAAGAAAGCAAAGTTGTTGTCTGATGAGGCTCTTAAAATAGCAGAGGAAAGAAGGAACGCAAAAGCCAAAGGAGAAAGGAAAAAATACAATCATTTGAACACAGAATTTCAAAGAAAAGCAAGGAGAGATAAGGAAAACTACCTAAAAGAACAGTGCAGAGAAATGGAGGAAAACAACAAAAGAGGCAGAACCAGAGATCTTTTCAAAAAAATCGGGGAAATTAAGGGAACATTTAAAGCAAAAATGACCATGATAAGGGACAAAGAAGGAAAGGAGCTAGCTGATGCAGAAGAGATTAAGAAAAGATGGAAAGAGTACACAGAGGAACTCTACAAAAAGGACCTCAACACTCCTGACAATCACAATGATGAAGAAGTAGAACTTGAGCCAGACATCCTGGAGAGCGAAGTCATAAAGGCCCTAAAGAGCACTGCAAACAACAAAGCTAGTGGAGATGATGGTATCCCAGTTGAATTTTTCAAAGCGCTAAAAGATGACGGCATCAAATTACTGCATTCAATATGCCAGCAGATTTGGAAAACAAAACAATGGCCACAGGACTGGGAAAGATCAGTATACGTTCCAATCCCAAAAAAGGGCAATGCCAAAGAATATTCAAATTATCGAACAATCGCGCTCATCCCACACGCTAGTAAGGTGATGCTCAAGATAATACAGGATAGACTTCAGCAGCATGTGGAGAGAGAATTACCAGAGGTGCAGGCTGGTTTCAGAAGAGGCAGGGGGACTAGAGACCACATTGCCAACATACGCTGGATCATGGAGAAAACAAAGGAATACCAGAAACAAGTTTACTTTTGTTTCATTGACTACACTAAGGCATTTGATTGTGTGGACCACAACAAGATGTGGCAAATAATTAAAGAGATGGGAATACCAGAGCACCTCATATGCCTCCTGAGAAATCTGTACATGAACCAAGAAGCAACAGTTAGGACAGAACATGGAATGACAGAGTGGTTTGGAATAGGAAAAGGAGTAAGACAAGGCTGCATTTTATCACCATGCCTATTCAACCTATACACAGAGCACATAATGCGCAGTGCAGGGATGGAGGAATCACAATATGGGATTAAAATCGCTGGGAGAAACATCAACAATCTGAGATATGCAGACGATACCACCCTAATGGCAGAAAGTGAGGAAGACCTAAAGAATCTCTTGATTGGGCTGAAGGAGGAGAGTGCAAAAGCTGGCTTGAGACTCAATATCAAGAAAACCAAGATAATGGCAACAGGCCCAATCAGTTCCTGGAAAATAGATGGGGAAGAAGTAGAAGCAGTGACAGATTTTACTTTCTTGGGATCAAAGATCACTGCAGATGGGGATTGTAGCCATGAAATAAAAAGGCGACTGATTCTTGGGAGACAAGCAATGAGAAACCTGGGGAATATAGTGAAAAGCAGAGACATCACATTGAAAACAAAAATTAGAATAGTCAAAGCAATGGTTTTCCCAGTAGTAATGTACGGATGTGAGAGCTGGACAATTAGGAAGGCTGAACGCAGAAGAATAGATGCCTTTGAAATGTGGTGTTGGAGGAGGGTTTTGAGAGTCCCCTGGACAGCGAGGAGAACAAATAGGTCAATCTTAGAAGAAATTAACCCTGACTGCTCATTGGAAGGTCAAATAGTAAAGATGAAGCTAAAATACTTTGGACATCAAATGAGAAGGGAGGATTCACTTGAGAAGGCATTGATGTTGGGAAAGGTGGAGGGCAAAAGAAGAAGGGGGAGGCCAAGGATGAGATGGCTAGATGGCATTGTAGACACAATGGGCACAGAGCTGGGAGGGCTGAGGGGGATGGTGGAGGACAGAGGCGCCTGGAGAACAATGGTCCATAGGGTCGCAAAGGGTCGGAACCGACTGTGCGACTGAACAACAACAGATCCAGGAAAGTAGATAAACTTGCTTTGTTCACTGAAGTCAGTAACTGGGAACCAACCATGTGCCATATAGATAAATGTCAACCAATCAAATAATTTTTTTTACCATTATCTTGATATTTTCTGTAGGAGCCAATAAACGTATGTACCTTACCATTGGCTTGGGGTCTTTCTTTTAGAGAAAGTCAACTGTTGAGCGTTTCTAGCAGCAAAATAAAATTACTTTTGCTTTGTTCAGCTGGTGTCTTCTTGTCTCCATGTTAATTTAGGTAACACGTGTGCTGCAAGTCTAAATGAATAAGCTTTTGTGGATACTATATCTTAGGTTTTATTTGCATTGCATGGCTTTGGCTCATTCTTTTACGCCAAGATGGACTGAAGTTCCCAGCAAGCCAAGACCATAGTTAACAGTGAGGGACAACAGGAGTTGTGGTTCACTGATGTCTAAAGGACCACACATTCCACATCATGCTGCATTCCTTCATCCTGCAGAAGTGTTTTTGTATCATGACTCCCTAGACTATACAAATAATTATTTTTACAGTTAATTATTTATTATAAGTTTTCGTTTACTGCAGTTAATCTTTCGAACTAGCCCTTTGGCATGACTGCCTAATGTCAGCAGGGCTATTTTTTAGGTACCAACTAGACTTCATCCTCTTTTTCTTCTCTATTTTTTAATAGTATTTAAAATTCTTTAATTTTATATCTAGTGTTTTGTGATTTTCTGGTTTGGGCCACTATTTGACCAGTGAGTATTCCCCCCCCCCTATTGTATTTGTAAAATCCAGTTCTATAAATTGTGTTGCAAGTTTTAAAATACGTAAAATATTTTTAAATCCCAACAACTCACTTTTTCCTTTTTGATTTGTCCCTGAGGAAGTGGACAGGCTTCTTGCAGCTGTTCGCACCACTTCCTGCCCTTTGGATCCCTGACCCACATGGTTGGTGAAAGCCTCCAAGGGGGTGATGGGAGGCTGGGTCGGGGCTATAATAAATGCTTCACTACGGGAGGGGGTGTATCCTGCACCTTTAAAACATGCTCTGGTGCACCCCCTCCTGAAGAAACAATCTCTCGACCCAGCAGTTTCAGCTTATAGGCCGGTCTCCAACCTCCCCCTTTTAGGGAAGGTTTTGGAGAAGGTGGTGGCGCAGCAGTTGCAGGGGGTCCTGGATGAAGCGGATTATCTGGACCCCTTTCAATCAGGTTTCAGGACGATATGGTACAGAGACGGCATTGGTCACACTGGTAGATGATCTCTTGCGGGAACGGGACGGCAGTCGTCCGTCCGTCCTGGCTCTTCTGGACCTCTCAGCGGCTTTCGATACCATCGACCACGGTATCCTGCTGGAACAGCTGAAAGGTTTGGGGATCCAGGGCACTGTGTTGTCCTGGTTTTCCTCATTTCTGGAGGGCCATACCCAGTCGGTGTGGTTGGAGAGTGAGAGGTCCAGCACTAGGCCCCTACAGCATGGGGTGCCTCAGGGCTCGGTACTCTCTCCTCTCCTATTTAACAGCTACATGAAGCCGTTGGGTGAGATTATTCATTCCCATGGGGTGAGGTATCATCAGTATGCTGATGATACCCAGCTATATATCTTGGCCCATGGGGACCCCAGTGATGCGGTCAATGTCCTATCCAGATGTCTGGAAGCGGTTGGGGTCTGGATGGGGGACAACAGGCTACAATTGAATCCCTCCAAGACTGAGTGGCTATGGACAGGGGGACCTGCGTTATCCAGGGAGCTGCCAACTTTGGTCTTGGATGGGGCTGCTTTGCCCCAGACAGTCCCGGTACGCAACTTAGGGGTCCTCCTGGATTCACGACTGTTGCTTGCAGATCAGGTAGCAGCCGTGGCCAGCTTCACGTCATCTGTCAGTTGCGTTCACTCCTGGACCAGAATTTCCTGCTTATGGTCACACATGCTCTGGTGACCTCCAGACTAGATTATTGCAATGCGCTCTACATGGGGCTGCCCTTGACGACCATTCGGAAGCTGCAGCTGGTCCAGAATGCGGCAGCCCAGGTGGTGATGGGGTGTGGGCGTTATGCTCGCATCTCACCATTGCTTTGGGAGCTGCACTGGTTACCAGTTTGCCTCCGGGTGCAATTCAAGGTGCTGGTTTTTACCTTTAAAGCCCTTGATGGTAGTGGGCCATGATACCTAAGAGACTGCACCGTCCCAAGAGTGTCTGTCCGTCCAACCAGAGCAGACCGAAGGGGCTCTGCAATTGTTCCATGTGCCAGCGAGGCTTGTCTCTCTGGCACATGGAGGGCCTTTTCCGTGTCCACACCGGCCTTGTGGAACCTCCTGCCAGTAGAGTTGTGGGTGCAGATGGAGCTGCTGCCTCAGGAAAGATCTAAAAACCTGGTTGGCGGGGCAGGTGTGGGGTCAGAATGGAAGAGTGGCCCCCGCCTGTTGGCTTATAAAATAAAGCCTCCCCACCTTTTAATGCAGGTAGTTTTAGTGTGGTTAGTTTTAATATGAACCGGGGGGGGGGGTAGGTGGGTGGGTATTTTAGGGGTTTTAATTGTTTTTTTAAAAATATATATATGTTAGCATACTTTGCCCGGCGGCGCCGGGCTTTTTAAAATGGTGTTGGATGGTAAAGGGTTTTCATTTTTTTTCTTGAACCAATGGTGCTGGGCTGTTTTAAATAGTGTTGTAAGGTTTTGTGATTTTGTGGCTTCGAGGCGCTGCGTCCGCCTGCGGCGGACTTGCGCTCCCAGTGTTTTATTTTTATTTTTTGCGTGCTGTGCTCTTTATATTGGTTTTTGAAGTTTTTTGTTTTATGTTTATGCAAATTTTATTTTAATTTAATTTATTTAATGTAATTTAATTTTATTTAGTTTATAATTTAATTTTGGTTTTTTAAATCTTTATTTTTACGCATTTTTTATTTTGGTTTTTTTGAGTGAAAAGTGATTCCTGTTTTTTTTGGTATTTTTTGAGATTAGTGTGATTATTTTTGAATGTTTTTATAACTTATTTGATTATTTTTGGAATTAATCTTATTAGTTTCAATATTTTTGAATGTTTTTTCTCTTTTGGCCTCTGGGTGGGGGTGGTGAGCTTTTCTTCCTCTCTGTAATTGTTCTCTTCTGTTCTCTGGGTGTCGCTTCCGGTAGGTTTTTTCTTTCTTTTCTCATTTGAGTTCCGGTCCTCATGGATAGAAGACGTCTTTCGGTAAGCTATCTGGTGTTTTTTTTGGGGTGGTGGTGGATTTTTTTTTGGGGGGGGGGTCTGTGTGTTTTTTCTTGTTTGTTTTTGGCTGTGTTTGTGTTTCCTTTTTGGATTTTTGGTTTGTTTTTTAGGGTTAACTTTTTCAGGGGGGGTGGCTTTCTTTCCCGCGGGCCATGCTGGCTGGCCCGTGGGAAGGAAGAGCATTGGCCGGGGGGGGGGGGGGGGGGGGCTTTTTTTGCTTTCTTCTTACCTGCTGTAAGCCGCTCTAGTAGGTTTCACCTGATTGGGCAGCATAGAAATTTGAATAAATAAATAAATAAATAAATAAAACCTGAAAAGAAATTTGCTGCCCTTTCTTCCATTTACTTATTTTAAAATTTTTATTTAATCAGTTTATATATATACAGGTACCTCTGATCTTGAAATGCATACATACAGGATCACCAGCCCCAAACTGCTCTGATATACTTGGGAGAAAATGTATTGCACAGGACCCTTCCTGGAATCTCTTAAGATGCCATGCCACAAAAAGGAGTAACCCAAATGTATTCAATACTACAGTGTTACCAGCAATGTTGAATGCATCTGAAACATGGGCAATAACAAAATCAAGAGGAAGAAAAACTAGTGGTAACCCAAAGAGCAATGGAAAGACGGATTTGCAGAGTAAGAATCAGGGATAAGGTCAGCAATAAGGAATTACATCAAAGGACCAGACCACGTGATGTGGTTGATGAATTATATGTGGCAAAAAGAAGATGGGCAGGCCATATCACCCACCTAAAAGATAATAGATGGACCCGTAGGCTAACAGACTGGATACCAAGAGACCACAAAAGACCACTATGCAGACCCTGAAAACGATGGGATAAGCCGATGGTAAAGCTGTTCAGCCAGAGATGAAAACAGAAGGCAAAGTACAAACTATTTTGGAGTTCAGTTGATTTGCGCTAAAAGCAATGACAAATTGATAGTATTGGATATTGGAAAACTTTTGGTTATTTCCCCCATCAACACACAAACACAGCTGTATCTCTAGAAATATTTTTGATGTGTATTGGAATATGTTTACTCAAAAAGAACTATTAAAAGATAGAAAGTAGTATTATTTCACCAGTGCAGTTCCAAGCACATGAGAATGAAGGTTGATGTACATTAAGCCAGTTTAAATATATATCACTAGCAGAGGTTACCCGGCGTTGCCGGGCTGTTTTAAATGGTGTTGGAAGGTTGGGGTTTTTTTAATATGTTTGTAAAGTAGAGGTTAGTCCAGCCGTGGGCAAACTATGGCCTGCGGGCTGGATCTGCCCCGTTCGGCTGTTCTATCCGGCCTGTGGTGTTGGAAGTTTTTTTTATAATGTTTGTAAAGTAGAGGTTAGTCCAGCCGTGGGCAAACTACGGCCCATGGGCCAGATCCGAAAGAGCGGAGGGTTCTCTTTATATTAGTTCACACAAACACTCCATCCATGCTTTTGTTCCGGCCCTCCGTTCCAGTTTAAGAACCCATTGTGGCCCTCGAGTCCAAAAGTTTGCCCACCCCTGGGTTAGTCTATAATTGAATTTTTAAAAATGTTTATTTATCCATTTTTTTTTTCTTTTTTGGTGTTGCCGGGCTGTTTTAAAGGATGATATAATTTTTTAGAATTATTTTATGTAAGCAAATAATGTTTTTCTATGTGTTTTTTTAATAATGTATGAGTACATTTTTTAAAAAAAATTCAAATTTTTTAAACTGTGTTTAGATGTTGTTGTTTTTTTGAGTGAAAACTAAACAGGATTTTAGAAATGTTATGCTTTCAACTCTTTTTGACTGTGTTTTCTCCTGTGTCCTCGGGGTGGTGCTGTTGCGCTTTTCTTTTACTTTGACTTTCTTTCTCCACTGTCCTGTGGTAAGTAGTCTGTCTTTCCTCATTTCATTTCGGATCTCGTTCAGTAAGGTCCTTTGGGTGAGTTCTCCATTTTAATTTCTTTGGGGGTTTGTATTTTTTTTTTGGGGGGGGGGGTCTGTGTGTTTAGTGTTTGTGTTATTTTTGGGTTTGTTTTTGGATGTAATTTTTGTGTAATTTTTTACTTTATGGTTTATTTTTGGGGTAAGTGAAGGCACCGTGCGGAGCGCCATCCAGTGCCTTTGCTTACCTGGGAATTTTTTTGCTTTCAAGGGGGGGAAGGCAATGATGCCTTCTCCCTCCCTTGAAAGTGAAAAACTTCCCCATAAAGTAAAGGAACCGGGCGGAGTGCCGTCTGGTGCCTTTGCTTTGCGGGGGAATTGTTCTGCTTTCAAGGGGGGGAAGGCAATGATGCCTTCTCCCTCCCTTGAAAGTGAAAAACTTCCCCGTAAAGTAAAGGAACCGGGTGGA
The DNA here is from genome assembly GCA_035047345.1 of Bradypodion ventrale. Lineage (NCBI taxonomy): Eukaryota > Metazoa > Chordata > Lepidosauria > Squamata > Chamaeleonidae > Bradypodion > Bradypodion ventrale. The sequence continues at coordinate 352,940,037 of JAWDJE010000001.1, forward strand.
GTGCCGTCCGGTGCCTTTGCTTAGCGGGCGAATTGTTTTGCTTTCAAGGGGGGGAAGGCAATGATGCCTTTGCCCCCTGTTGAAAGCGTTGTGTGTGTGTGTGGGTGGCCCTTCCCGCAGCCCCAGGCAGCATGTGGGGGGAGTCTTCCTTTCCCACAGCCTGGGCTTGATGTCTGGGGCATGGGAAGGCAAGCTCCGTTTTTCAGGCAGCGTTGGGAGGGGGGTGTCTTCTCTTCCGGCAGGCTAGGCAGCCATGACGTGCTGCGGGAACCCAAGCGCCGGCTGTATTTTTATTTTTTGCGTGGCGGATTTCTCAGAGTTCTGTGCGCTCATGGCGCGCAGAACTCTGGGGCTTGTAGTTTGTGGGTATTTTTCCCTTTGCGTTGCGTTTTTTCCCCGCGGCTGATTTTTGATTGGCCGCAGCGCTTTTTCCAACATTCGTTGTGGTGACGCCTCACAGCCTGATTGGCTGTGGTGCGGCGCAGCACAAAGTACGTTGGGAAATGAAGTTGTTTCCCTTTTTTCGCGTTTGTGGGGCTGTTGCCCCACTGCCGTTTTTTTCAATCCTTCGTTGACCTGCGGACCCAGTTCGGCCGTGTGCACGAATGGTGGGTGCGGGTCATTAGGGCGAGGCATAGGAACCTATAGCAAGTTCCAACGGTTAACCCTTGGTTTTATAGGTTAAGATTCATATTGGTGAAACAAGACTTACAACACCTACTTACTCTGGATGAAACAAGGAAGGCCCTCCATATTCAGTTCACGTTTTATTTATTTATTTATTTATTTTTCACGCTTATATACCCCCCACTCAGGTACAACCCAACTCAGGGCGGTTTACATAGCAGACAGTAAATACATAAAAAGACACATGATAAAACAAAGTTAAAAGTTAAAAAACCCACCCCTAAAAGGTGCGCAAGTACCGAAGGGACCTTGGGGGAAGGCACACTTCTCTATACCAACCACCCAACGGTATCCCCATCCCCACCCCAAACTTGGCCCACCAGCCAGGTCTTTAGTTCCTTCCTAAAGGGCAACAACTCTGTCTGGAGACGCAGTTCCACAGGCAGGAGGTTCCAAAGGGCCGGTGCGGACGCGGAGAAGGCCCTCCTCCTTGTGCCAGAGAGGCAAGCCCCCCTGGCTGATGGCACAATTAGAGAGCCCCTCCGGTCCGCTCTGGTTGGACGAACAGACGTCCTTAGGGCGATGCGGTCTCTGAGATATCTATACATAGCTCTTAAAATTTAAAAAAGTTTTCGATCAAGTAAGTCGGTCACCTACTTTCCATGTTATAGTCATACAACTCAATGCAACTCAAATGAATTCCACTGACAATTTATCATCACTCCCAACTTCATATGGATTTGCATCCTCAGGATAGTTATAAATGAGACTTTTATTGAGCAATCACCTTCCCCATTCACAAAACGTTATGAGGTTCTAAATAAGGACTCCTACCTGGTGTTTTCCCAGGTTTTCTGCACAGACCTCAGGCTTGACAGATCTGCTTTGTATTTTAATCCCAATATCTATCACTCAGAGCCAAGCACAGTAGCTATGGTTGAGCATCAGGACTGAGTGGAACTCACATTTCTTCCACACAGAAATCCATTCTTAGTCACCCCAAACATTCTTCATTTCAAGAACAGCAATGTAATTTGAAGGCATGAAGTTTCATTTTGTTGATGCGGTTGCTTAAAAGTTTAGAATGAGAAATTATTTCCCATCCACTCGTCAAAGTATACATTTTAATATAAAACAGCCTGAAAGCATTCACTCCTAAAAACAAGGAAACTGATGGGATTCATTTCTTAAAAGCAATGAATATGAAAGCATTCACTCCTAAAAAGCAATATAGAGTAAAAACCCTACTTACGAAAAAAAGTCTGTTCCGTAGGCTTTTGCTTAAATCGTTTTTAATGTAATTCAAAACAAACCCATAGGAAAAATTATTTTTTATGTAACTCGAAGCAAACCCATAGGAAAAATGAAATTTTTATGTAAATCGAAGCAAACCCATAGGGAAATGATTTTTTACGTAACTTGAAGCAAACCCATAGGAAAAAGAATCTTTATGTAACTCGAAGCAAACCCATAGGAAATCATGTAAATCGGGACATGGTTATAGCACAAAATCATTATGTAAGTCAAATTTTATGTAAATCGAGGCATACTGTATGTAAGTCGGGGTTTTACTGTAGTAGGCTTTAGGAGGCCTGAATATGGCTTCAAGGCAGGAAAAAAAATGGCCACTCATAGCTGACTGAGGAAAAACATGGTTAAAAGAAAGGGAAAACCAAATAAGAACTTGGAAAAGGGAGGGGTACTTCCTGCTCCTATTGCCCTCTAGCAAGAGCTGACTTATAGAATAAGTGATCTGTGGCCCAAAAAACATGATTTTAGAGATGGCGGGGGGGGGGAGCAATATGTTACTCTCCCAAAGATATAAAAGCAGGTTTCCCATAGCTCAAAACAGCTCTGTCTTAGGCCAGCGCTCAAAAGCATGTCACCAGATAGCCTGGGCTTGCTGCCAAGGATGGATAAATGATAAGAAAATATCTCTGAAATAGAGACAGCATTACAGTATTTTGATTCACCTAATTGTTTCAGTTTTCTTTTGCATTTTACAATGTTGATGCATTCTGATCTAAATAACATAAGTTAAATGCTTTCTTTAAAGTTTAAAAGTTGAAATATTAAGCCTCTTAAGTGTTATTTCATTCTAACTTGCTGTGATTTAGACGATGTGTTAATTTTTCCAAACTGAACGACTGAGAATATAGGTTTGGATAGTTATGTACTGTATTTGAAATATCTCGTCATACTGTTGTCCTGTTTTCTCTCTTTCTCGGCTGTTAACATAATAGGAGTCTGGATCACAAGTAGCAGGATAACCAAGCACTATCCATCACAGATATGATGGTGAAATTGGAAGTGTTTCTTCTCTGTGTTATTAGTATAAAGTTATTTGGTATAAGCAAGTGCCATTTTGTAAGCCAGTTAATAATAGCATATTCTAATCTTCCTTCTGAGGAAGATTTGTCATCTGTCATTTATATGAGACAATTAGTTAGATCATATCTACTTATGTTGTTGCCATGTTTATTGCCTTTCCATCTATACCTATAAATCTGTGCATTAACCGTTGGAATGTGACAAAGGATGTTGCACCAGGCCCCACTAGCCCTGACAGAGCCTCCCTGCACTCACCCGAACCGGGTTCGCAGGTAACTGTCGGGTTGAGAAATGTGGCAGTGGGGCAGGAGCCCCCCAAACGTGAACAAAAAAAAGGACTTCAATTCCCAGCGTCCTTTGCACTGTGAAACCCTTCAGCCAATCTGGCTGAGGGATACGAGCACAGAGGAGGCTGGGAACGTGCGCTGACTTTCAAAAAAAAAAAAAAACACGGTGGGAGCCAGAGGGAAAGACTTTGAAAGACGCAGCTGGAGGGAGCCAGGGAAAGATAAGGGTTAGGTAAGGGTTAGGGGGTGGGTGAGGGAGGCAATGAAAGGTGCTGGGTCCAGAAGGGTTGGGGGGACAGACCCCTTTTGTCCCCTCAACCCTTCTGGACCCAGGAGAGGGGAACGAATCCCCCCCCCAAAAACAACAACACACCAAACACTCCGTTTTTAAAGAGAAGAAACCGCTTGGTTTCTTCTCTTTAAAAACGGAGTGTTTTGTTTTTTGGGGGGAATGATCCCCTCTCTGCTGGGTCCCCTAGCTCTAAAAGGGTTGGGGGGACAGACCCCCTTTGTCCCCCCAACCCTACCAAACCCAGGGGACCAGGAAGAGGAGATCGAATACACCCCCCCTCCCAAACACTCTGTTTTAAAAGAGAAGAAACAGCTTGGTTTCTTCTCTTTAAAAATGGAGTTTTTTTTGGGGGGGGGAGATGTTTCCCTCTCTGCTGGGTTCCCTGGATCTGGAAGGGTTGGGGGGACAGACCCCTTTTGCCCCCCCCCCAACCCTACCAAACCCAGGGGATCAGGGAGAGGGGATCAAATACACCCCCCTCCCAAACACTCCGTTTTAAAAGAGAAGAAACAGCTTGGCAACAGCTTTTTAAAAATGGGGGGAATGCCCTCTCTGCAGGGTCCCCTGGCTCTGGAAGGGTTGGGGGGACAACACACGCACGCGCACGCACGACACTCCTGCCTTGCCAGGAATTTTTAATGTGTGTGTTGGTGGTTGGAGTGGTATTGTATGGGTGGTGGTGGTTGTGCACACCCAAAACCACCCCTAACCACCAACACACCTCTTTTTTACATAAATTACCAAAAAAAAATATCCCTTACAACACAATTTAAAACAGCCCGGCTCTTTAACAACATTAAGGAAAAAAAACCCTTCCAAAACCATTTAAAACAGCCCGACACTGCCGGGCAAAATCTGCTAGTAAGTTATAAAAGGAAGTACACCTGAGAATTCTTCACTCAAAGGTGCTAGGAGCCCAAATTTTTCTTGACAAATTTTGGATTTTAGCAAAGAACCTAGAATTTGGATTTTTAAGGGTAGAAAACAGATGTCTACTGTGCAGTTTGTATAGAGAGTACCAATTCCCATTTTAGGTTTAATTTGGCCTTACCAAAATCAGTTAGTCACAAACTTTGGACCATTCAAGAGTCCTCAGCTATTTTCTGTTCACTCCAGCTGTATAATGTCTATCAATTCATGACACAGAACTTAAATAAGTGAATGGGTGGTGTTAGGGAGCTGTTCATTTTGAAACGTAATAAACCTGGTGGTGATGGTTGCTATTGTGCTTGCTCCAGCTCATGATATGGTCTCATTCTCAGCTCTCATGCAAACCTTGAGTGTCAAATAAATCAGGTCAAAGTTTCCTACAAGTGCCTCATGGAAAATTCCAAGAAACTGTTCCACAGAAAGTGAAAGAGGCACAAGAGAAAGCAACAAGAGGCTGCCTTAATAGCATAGGATATTATCACTGCCAACAGAGCCATCATAAAATATATATGAAAATATAATGAAAATTTTATTGGCAGTATCTTGTAAGGAGTAATAAAAGCTGTATGTCTCATTATTTTCTCCACTTCTAAGAAAGGTTATATTGTAAAATGTCAGTGGGTTTTATATTTCTCACAGTAAGAGACAGTGGTTAGGAACCCGTAGGTAGACTAAGATGAGCCTATAACTTTTGCCAGCCAGTTTGAGTCTTCCTTCTTACCATGTTTTACGTAGGCTCCAAAGGGCCTAAAAATGGTGTATGCAGGGCCATATACAGGAGAACGCTCACAGTCTGTGTTACAAAAGCATAGATGAACGATGTAAAGTTCATGACAAACAGATGAATTTAGTGATGGAGAAAGGCTAAACTCTAAGCCACTTGAATCTCAGGTAGAAGTGCAGGGTTGGTGCCCAAAGAATGAAACAAGAGCAGGAACTATAAAACATTATTCTCAATCTCCTCCCCTTGGGCCTGCTCATATGCACATCTGTTCCGACGATGAGGCTGGTCCTGTGGGTCATTAGGGTCCTCTCCTCCTAGCTCCCCTTCTGAAGAGTTGGCCGACTCCTTCTCATCTTCCTCTGAACCAGACTCATCCGAGTTCTCTTCAAGGTAACGGTAGCCTCGAATCTTGTGGCGCGGCCTGGGTATCTTAGGAAGGCGGTGTGGAACAAGTTGGCTTATTTTATGTTCCATCCACAGATAGGATAATACTGCAGCAACCAAAGTACAGAGCAGGATGGATAACTTCGCCTGAAAGGAAAATACTCTATTAGTTAAGAAAGAAAAGAGGTAAAAAAGACAAATGCAAAATAATGTGTGTCCAATCTATAGCAAGAGAAATGCAAATTAACCTGCATTCTCTTACTGTGAATCTGCACTGGGGTATTTTGTTCTCTTTGATATAAGTGACCACAGAGCACAAGTCTGGCCAGGTTATTCTGCTATGGTAATAGAGTAGACCATACTGCCAGTGACTCAACACTGAATGCCAGGCGGCGGTTAACTAACCTGACAACCTTGGGGACTAGCAGCCTTGAAGAAGGGAAGGATGATGGTCCCCAAGTGGATTAAATCCATCTTGAATCCATCTTGATGGATGGAAGCAGCCTCATCAGCCTGAGGCTGATGAGGACTTTGCATGCCAAAAGGGCTTAGAATCAGAAAGTGACTCGCGGAGCTGGATCAGTGGGACAGGTGTCACACTGCAATGCCAAAGGTAGATGAAAGGCCATGGCATTATTTTCACAGGTCAGTCTTCGTGGCTGATCACCATGATGATCGCCAATATTCAGAATCAGATATGGCACAAGAAGAACACCACACAGCAGAGAACAAATATTTCCATCTGCAGGTCCACTTGAAGCACCTGTAAATTACGCAGTTCAAGATACCTGCTCTAAGAAGGCTTTCCGTTCTCAATGATTCTATTTCCTCATCTTGTCATGGGATAACAACAACAAAAAGCTCTGCCTAGGAAAACTGTTTTTTTAGGGGGTTTTTTTTTAAAGAAGTGCCTTGAGAGAGAAGCTTTGGGGAGAGAGGAGAGTTCATAAGAACATAAGAAGAGCCTTGCTGGAACAGGCCACAGGAGCCCATCCAGTCCAGCATTTTCTGTCTCACACAGTGGCTCACCATTTCCTTCAGGGTATTATTCCCAAGAAGATGCCTTCACCTGCTTAGGATTCCCTGGAAATGGCATTGAGAGATGGATATTGGTGTGTGAACATGCACACGGTCTCCTCATCCTCCTTCAAGGGGTGGGAGGCAAAGGGAAAGGTGCTTTGCCCAAGTACTGCTTTGTGTGCACATGTGCATCTGTTTGGTTGGTCTTTACTTTCTGCAGTGGAGAAAGCCAAAAGACATGACTTTTAAGAAGGAGAAGAATCTCCAGAGGGGAATAAAAGCTATATTGAGGATGTGGGACTCTGCTTTTATTTCATTTTTCTATGTCATGGTGATTTAGCTCTAAAACTAATACAGTAAAACCCCTAGTAATGGTAAAGGTTCCCCTTGCTCAAAAGCCAGTCGTTTCCGACTCTAGGGTTGTGCTCATCTCTGTTTCAAAGCTGAAGAGCCAGCGTTGTCTGCTTCTGCAGACGTTTCTGTGGTCATGTGGCAGGCATGACTAGACACCAGAACACAAGGAACACTGTTACCTTCCCACCAAAGTGGTCCCGATTTATCTACTTGTAATTACTTGCTTTTGAACTGCTAGGTTGGCAGGAGCTGGGACAAAGACGGGAGCTCATTCCATCCTGCAGTACTCGGGAATCGAACTGCTGACCTTCCACCTCCCAGTCAGCGTCTTAGCCACTTGAGCCACTGCAGATCAAAGCCCTACTTACGTAAAAAGTCTGTTCTGTAGGCTTTTATGTGAATTGTTTTTTTTACTTAACTCAAAGCAAACCGATAGGAAAATGATATTTATGTAAATTGAAGCAACCCCATAGGAAAAATGATTTTTAATGCAACTTGAAGCAAACCCATAGGAAAAACATTTTTTTACGTAACTCAAAACAAACCCATAGGAAATTATGTTATGTAAATCGGGATATTTATGTAAATCGGGACAAGGTTTTAGTGCAAAAATCATTTTGTAAGTCAAATTTTATGTAATTCGAGGCATATGTAAGTTGGGGTTTTACTGTATATCAATGCAATGACTCAGTGCTAAACTTGTTTATTTAAAAAACTGGGACATTCGGAGGGCAAAGCTTTAGAACATGTGTTCTTGAAGTCCCTAAACATCACACCCCAGCTGCTATGATGCTACCCACACAACACACACACACACACACACACACACACCAATCATATTACAGAACAAAAATACTGCTCACATAGGAAAGTCTTTTTTCGGCATGAAAAAAGTTGAAGAGAAAACACTCTGGACTGATTCAAATTGGCCTTTTTTGTCATTGTATTATTTAAAAAATCCTAATTCATCATTTTATATCTGCAGCAAATCCTGTGGTATTCAACTGGATAGTTGCAGCCTAAGTCTAGGAACTAATCTTAGGGAAAGGGGAACTGATCAAATTTGGAAGCAGACAAAATGGTTGCTTGACATTTCCTGTCTCCCTTCTCCTTTCTTCAAGATCATGCACTACTGCCTTACAAATCCCTCCTCTTTATCACTGAGCCAGAAAAACACTCATCTTCTTAAAAAAGGAAAAATCTTATTCTATCTGCAGTCATCCTAAAACCCAGAAAATAAGGTTTGTCTTCCAGTATCCAGAATCCCTCTCTTTGGAATTTCCTTACTTACCTTCATAGGCAGGCCAGACCACAGATAAACAACAAAAATGGCCAGGGCTTGCCACCAATGGTAGATGGTAAATATGAAGTCCTGTCGCTCTTTGTCTTCATAAAGTATCCCCAGGAGTGCTGCAGTGAAGAAATGGAGCCTATAAGTAGATTCAGACTGAATACCCTCTCTTGCTTTCATTGTTGACTTAGAACAGAATGGTTACAAGAGGAGGAAGTTGGACAAATACAGTATATAGACAAATCTCCCTAATGTGCAAAACACTGTGGAAGGATATCTTTTCAACAGTTTCTAACTTTTTCTTTGTGTCAGATTCACCACCAGCATATAATGGCCAGGCGGTAGAGAGTCATGTGGTTCTGCCCAGTTATCTGGTAGCTCCTTGCTTGTCTTCCATAGTTCTAAGGCTGTCTGTGGGGTCTAACTATCTGATTACCAATAATTTAGTTAAAAGAAATAACAGAGCTTGTTTGAGCCACTCTGTTCCATACAAGTATCAGAAAGGGCTCCTTTTCAAGGAAGCAGCATCCTTTACATCTCTTGAGGAATTGCTATTTCAATGGAGCTAATCAACTAGGTTTGATGTATCTCCTAGTCTAGGGCAGAGGAGACCTCTTGCCAGAAACTCAAGATCACTGGTTGGATTTAGATGAAAACTAAGAGTTTAGGGTCATCTCCAAGCACATACTCAATCCAAGAATTTGTTTTGGCCACAGAATCAAGCTTGGTTTTTTTTTTTACTCACAATACTTACTCAATGTCTATCCAAGCATTCTATATTTCATCAGCCATGTGTGAATTGGAGAAGCCCTTTATCATTTATTGTTTTTGTTATATGTTAAGGAATCAGAAGCCCTATAAATCATACGAATATCTACCAGTGGATCTTGACCTATCCTTATTCTTGTCAATGGAAAGGACTGCAGTTGCTACCGCAGACATTCAGGACTGAACAAAAGAATACAGTTAACATATCACTGGAAGTTAGAGTACCCTTAAGAAGTAAAAGACATCTGATTATCCTAGCATTAAGCTTGTACTTTTCATTATTTTTGAAAACTATAGTTGGTCATCAGGCTCTTTTACTTTTGTGTTCAGGTCAGACTAAACTGCCAAAATGAAACCACTTTCTTGGCTTTGTCGTTGATCAAACTTATATTCTCATTGGTAAATGTTTCCGATAGTAACTGGCAGACCAGCAAATGAGCTGGATTCTGTATCTTTTCACACTCACACAGCTACCCGGTGTGAGAAAGATTAGGTTGCTGTTGCCTGGGATATGCCCGATTATGGTTCAAAAATGTATGCACAATCTTTGAGGAGGCTCTTTCAGGTGATAAACATGGGGTTGCTTTGCAAAGCTAGAGGAATTGTTTTTCTGGAGGCAGGGAATTTTTTTTTTGTAAAGGCAGTAATATACTCACTGCAACATGCTATAAGAACCTCAGTGTAGAGCAGAATGGGAGAAAAGGTCTGCATGTAATGAGTGAAGAGCAGGGATTGACTCAACCCTGGCATAAAATGGTGGTTCTATTACTCACAGCTGAGGCCTGTCTTATTGAGAGCACTGCCGAGACCCCAGAGTGCAGCCACCAGGTAGAATACGGGTTCTTCAGCTAAACTCTTGGGCTGAGGCTCCCAGCAGAAGAGGGCGATCAAGAGGATGGCATGGATACAAGCTCCGGCCACCAGTGGTGCTTGGCGAGGCAGACACAGCATAGAGAGCCCCAGGGTGCAACAAACAGCAGACGAGAGTCCATAAGCAGTGAGGATGTATGCCATGCGTTCCAGGCCAATGGAGCAGACGCCATAGCTCTTGGAGAGGCAGAGAAAGGAAACATTAGCTACAGCAACCCCGTGGCATACCCTCCTCCTCCTCCCAGCTTGCAAGCCATGGAGATATATACATACCAGCGTAAAGCCAGTGCACAGGAAGAGCACTTCAAAGCCACTGTATATGAAGAAGAGGAAGAGGTGGCGCAAGCGATAGTCTCGCATGTGCTTGAAAGGCAGCTGGAAGATGTTGCCCCAGCCAATGCTGCGTAGATCAATCTCCTCTGTGGGGCGATAGGCTGAGCCACAGAAAATCAGCACCTGCAGAGACAGCCATGCAGAAACATCAGAAGCAAGGCAAAAATAGGATCCATCCACTTCTTTCCCTTTCAGGTTTAAGAGAGGATTTGTCATTTCCTGCCTATTTGCCATTTGCAAAGGTAAAGGTCACCCTTGCTCAAAAAAGCCAGTCATATCTGACTCTAGAGTTCAGTGCTCATTTCTGTTTATAGCCAAAGAGCCAGTGCTGTCTGTGCTTGCAGATGTTTCCATGGACATGTGGCAGGCATGACTAAACACCAGAGTGCACGGAATGCTGTTACCTTCCCACTGAAGTGGTACCTATTTATCTACTTGCAATTTCTTGCTTTTAACTGCTAAGTTGTCAGGAGCTGGGACAGATGACGAAAGCTCACTCCATCATGCAGCACTCGGGTCTTGAACTGCTGACCTGCCAACGTTCCAGTCATCAAGTCCAGTGTCTTAACCACTAAGCCCCCTAGCCAAGAATATAGCATAAGAACAGCCTTGCTGGAACAGGCCACAGCCCATCCAGTCCAGCATTCTGTCTCACACAGTGGCTCACCATTTCCTTCAGGGTATTCCCAAGCAGATGCCTTCACCTGCTTAGGATTCCCTGGAAATGATATTGAGAGATATACTGCCTATCTCTCCAACCCGGAGGTTGTCCTTAAGTATCCATAATTATAGCCATTGATACTCTTGTCCTCCATGAACTTGTCTAATCCTTTCTTAAAGCTGTCAAGACTGACAGCTGTCACCACCTCTTCTGGCAGGGAGTTCCATAGACCAGTAATCCTCTGGGTGAAAAAGTACTTTCTCTTATTTGTTTGAGAACTATTACCCAAAAGTTTCATGGAGTGTCCCCTAGTTCTAGTGTTATGCGATAGGGAAAACAGTTTTTCCTTATCAACTTTGTCCACACCGTGCATGATTTTATAAACTTCAATCAGGTCACCTCTTTAGACGTCGTCGTTCAAGAGTGAAGAGGCCCAACCGTTGCAGCCTCAGATGGTAAGGAAGGTGTTCCAGTCCCCTAATCATTCTGGTTGCCCTCCTCTGCACTTTTTCCAGCTCCATAATATCCTTCTGGAGGTATGGTGACCAGAACTGTACACAGTATTCCAGATGGGGCCTCACCATAGATTTATAAAGAGGCAAAATGACACTTGCTGACTTATTTTCTATACCCTTCCTAATGATCCCTAGCATTGAGTTTGCTTTTTTCACTGCTGAGGCACACTGGGTTGACACCTTCATTGAGTTGTCCACCAGGACACCAAGGTCCCTTTCCTGGTTTGTCGCAGAGAGTTCAGACCCCATCAGTTTATAAATGTAATTGGGGTTCTTTGCCCCAACATGCATCACTCTGCACTTACTAATGTTGAAACTCATTTGCCACTGTTTTGCCCACTCCCCCAGTGTCAAGAGATCCCTCTGGAGCTCCTCACAATCTCTCACAGTTTTCACTACCCTGTATAATTTAGTGTCGTCAGCAAATTTGGCTACCTTGCTTTTTACTCCTACCTCTAGATCATTTATGAAGAGGTTGAAAAGCAGGGGTCCCAGTACTGAACCTTGGGGGACCCCACTCTTTACTTCCCTCCACTTGGAGAAGTGTCCATTTAGTGCTACCCTCTGTTTCCTGTCCCTTAGCCAGTTGCTGATCCAGGACAAGACCTGTCCCTTTATTCCATGACTGGTAAGTTTATTCAAGAGCCTTTGGTGTGGGACCTTGTCAAAAGCCTTCTGAAAGTCCAGATAAACAATGTCAACTGGATCCCCCTTATCCACATGCTTGTTGACACTCTCAAAAAATTCCAACAGATTAGTGAGGCATGATTTGCCCTTGCAAAAGCCATGTTGGCTCTCCTTTAGCAGCGGCTTCTCTTCTATGTGCCTATTAATTATATCTTTTAGGATGGTTTCCATCACTTTACCTGGGATACATGTCAAACTGACAGGTGGGTAATTTCCTGGATCACCCCTGGATCCTTTTTTGAAAATTGGTGTTACATTCGCTACCTTCCAGTCATCAGGCACAAAGCCTGATTTGAGGGAAAGATTATATATTTTGGCTAGGAGATCAGCAATTTCATCTTTAAGTTCCCTGAGAACTCGTGGATGGATGCCATCTGGTCCTGGTCAAATAATACTACACTGCCTGTGGTGCAACCATTTCACTGTCACAGAATGAGAAGTCTGAATTGTAGAATGTAATGCCTTCACTCCCACCCTTAGGCAGTTAAGTTATGCCTTTGCCTCACCAGTTCATACCAGGAGCATGGAAAAGAAGGCCACTCCCATGAGCACACTCTCCACTGTGACAAGCTCACTGCTGCGTGGCAGCTTCTGTAGGACAGTGGTGTTGAATCCGGTGAGGATACCATGGCTGTTGGTTCCTGTGGGGAAAACAGCACTTCAAAGATCATGGCCATAGGACAGTGATGGTGAACCTTGGCACTCCAGATGTTCTTGGATCAATTCCCAGAAGCCCAAGCCCCCGTGTATCCACACGAATGGGTTTACTGCGATTCATCTGGTCTGTGCCGCCCTCATCGCTTCCAGAAGCGGAAGTAAAACGTGCCCGTACAAAGGAAGGGTTAACCCAGAAGAGCCTTAACCATACAGGCACGTTTTACTTCCGCTTCTGGAAGCGATGAGGGCGGCACGGACCAGATGAATCGCAGTAAACCCATTCGTGTGGATTCACGGGGGCTTGGGCTTCTAGGAATTGACGTCCAAAAACATCTGGAGTGCCAAGGTTTGCCATCACAGTCATAGGAGAAGCCCAAATAAGAAATCACCCCAGGTAGTGGGGACCAGGTCTGTAGGAACCATGGAACGATGAAGCCCTTCTGAGAAGCTAAAGAGATTAAGGCCTCCAAATGGGAAATTCCCATAAGACTCCCATAAGTTGTACAAAAGGCATCCTCCAGGATACTCACCACAATGCTTCACGTTGCAGAGTGTGTGGTTGAAGTCATAGAGATATTGTCTCAGGAAGAAAAACATGGGAAACTGGGCACACACAAAACTCAGCTGGAGAAGAGAGATGGGAAGAGGATGTCAAACAGTGGGGAGGAAAAAGACCCCCTCCCCCAAAAAAAAGTATAACATATGCAGGAGCTTCTCTTTGAGCTCTTGGTCTCAAAAATAGCTACCAAAAGGAAGCACCATGTGGAAACCCCACATCCACCCCATTTACTCCACTTCCTTCCCCCACCCACAACCATTCTGCCAGCAGAGTTCTCACATAGAAAAAGCTGTAGAAGACAGTCTGGAAGGCAATGATATAGGAATTATAAGCTCCACGTGGTGCTCGTTTCTGGTTCTGGACATGCTCCATCTTATAGTTTGCATATTCATAGTATTTCTGTGCCATCCTGTTGGAGAAAGTAGCACAGAAGGGCCAATCAGATTGCCTGCTAGTCCCAGAGCATTGCCTGCTATTGTCAGGAATTTGTTTACATCAAGGTTGGGTGGACAGCTCTTTTGACCTCTTTGAACCCCCATCAGCCTTAGCCAGGAGAACCAGTGGTGGGGAATTCTAGAAATTCCTGACCAGTAACATCTGGAGGACTGTACTCTACCCATCTCTGCTTTTAAGGCTCAATAAAGTGGTACACCCCTTGTAAAATGCTAGTAAGAGGACTCTCCAGCTGGAATCTAGTAGTCAGTTACATCTAACCTAATCCCATTGAATCAGTAGAGCTTACCTAGATGTTGACTCATCAAATCTCATGATTCAAGGGGCCTACTCTTGTTGCAACTCATTACTGGATTTCAGTTGGAGAGCGATTAGGCTGACAGATATGTTAAGTGCTTTAGAAGCACAACGAAGGTATGTATTTCAGCTAAGCAGGGCTCTCTCACTCCACATGGCTTACCTGGTGACGTAGTTGCCCATGGAGGCCCAGAGAGGAACAATGGCAGCCCCGATTGCCACCGCTGATGGCACCAAGGTATAATAGCGTTCCCAGTAGTTGGTGGAGACAAAGAGTGCATAAATGCCCACTGCCAAGAACAGCATCCATTTGGTGCCAAAAAATCTGGAAAGATGTAAAGAGTATGCTTGTGTTCTCACTTGTGTGAATTTCCTGCTCTTTTGACACAAGAATCATTTATGTGCCAGCTACCCTAGGAAAGAGGGTTTTAAATATTCCTTTCCAAAAGGAGATCTTTCCATCCCAGCCTGTGGTTCCCAGGAGGCAACAAATACAAAATGCATTCCAGTCCCAAGAGGAGTATCAATAACTTACCCTTAGAAGAGAGGAAGGGTGCTGGGAAGAGCAGAGCAGTTACCTGATAAGTAATGGAGTATAAAGCAGTGCAGCAATAGGTGTGACATTAATGCCCATTAACATCTTGCTGTCTATGTTCTGTAGCTCCAGGTTGCTGTATTTCACCTCCCGATATGTCTCATCATAGTGCAGGATCAGCTGCATTTGTAGCAGGCCTATGGAGAGATATCATGGGAACACATACAAAAACAGGTTAGACTTAGTCTTACAGTGCTTATTCCAAGCAAGGCACTGTTTTACCAGCTCAAAAAAAAAAAGGCAATAAGCCCTCAAAGTTTGTGCGGGGTTTGTGGGACTGCAGGATATAGCTATGCTCAGAAGCAAAGCTGACCTCTGGATGATAGGACTCATCTTCCTACTTTCCTGAAGAAATTCCATGGAAAGCTGAGACCCTTCTGTGGATGGAGCCAAGCAGGAGAGTTAAAACATGAATAATATTAATGTGCCATCAAGCCATCTCTTGACTTATAGTGAAACTCCCAATGTTTTCAATTCATGAAGTACTTAGAAGGACATCAACACTCCAACACTGGAAGCATTCAAGAGAGAATTGGACAACCATCTGTCATAGTTGCTTTGATTCGGATTCCTGCATTGAGTAGGAGGTAGGACTCAATGGTCTAAAAGGCCCCTTCCAACTCAGTTATTCTATGATTCTAAGTGGTCTGCCCACCCTCCCTTTAGTGGTGCTCTGGGACCATTCAGCTTCATCAATGCTAGTTAAGTGGCAGGACATGTAACCCCAATCAACTCAGGTGATCATGGCCAGACCTTCTTCCTGGGCCCTGCTCTATAGCCATGCTACTTCTCACTGAACTATATAAACCATCTGGAAGCATAAATCCACTTCCAAATATATCTTTGGAAGCCTAGGCAGTGAATGACCAAAGGCTCTGTAGTTATGTCACATAACTGGACAGCATGTTATTTTCTGCACCAGCTGGATGCAATGTATTGTAGCTAGTTTGCCAGGTAGATCCATTTGCTGCAAGAGCTGTGACAGTTACTTTGCCACAGAGAAACTGGGCTAAAGATTAATTGTAAGAAATAAGTGGCACTGGGCTTACATTTCACTAACAGCGTTAACAAAAGAGACTGAACAGATTTCAGGTCAACCAGATCAGACATTATGTAATACCTTATAATAATTAAGACAATGTTTTAAAATGGGAAGAAATTAAATTCAGCTTGGCTCACCAAAATCACAGCAGCTAAAATGTCAACATTTACTATGATCACTATTCTTATGCAATGCTCTTCTAGTAAAAATCTCAGATGAACTGACTGAAGAATGGGAAAGCCCCTCCGCAACTTTTACATTCAATAATATGAGACCTAAGTTTCATAAACTGAAAAATCTGAGAAAGGAGGACCGGACCTCCTGAATGTATTTTGAGGCAGATCAAATTAACTTGCACATCATGCTCCTTCACAGCAAAGTAATGTTCAAAGCAAAATTTGATCCAAAATACATTTGTTCAATATATGGTAAAAGGGGATAGTACTTCATCTGTGGCTAAGACACGTCCAAAGCTGGAAAAAAAGTTACTTTTATAATTGTAACTCTCAGACCCCCTACCCCCCTGCCAGCATGGTTAGTGGTCTTGCTATGATTGGCTATTGTGTAAGTTATTGTCCAGGAAAATAACTTTCTATTCTCTAACCAGAACGTACTTGTTGAGATAACTAGCATGTTCAAGTGTTCTCACATACAATGATACACACATAAGGACCACAGGAAGAAGTTCCCTAAGTACTAATGATACACCGGTTCCTTTCCTTTTCACGCACTTCTGGGATGAAGCT
This sequence comes from Bradypodion ventrale, assembly GCA_035047345.1. Taxonomy (NCBI): domain Eukaryota; kingdom Metazoa; phylum Chordata; class Lepidosauria; order Squamata; family Chamaeleonidae; genus Bradypodion; species Bradypodion ventrale. Next base: position 352,956,460 of record JAWDJE010000001.1, read on the forward strand.
CTTGCTACAAGACTCATAGAAATTAAGGTTTATAAAAATCATTGCTTGGTGGACTGAGGCCCTCATCAGGAAGCAAAGTGGGCTATCTGTCATCTAAAATAAAGGATTTGTGCTCATTTCTATTGATAAAGCAGCACTTTTCTGATTTTTAAGAGGTAAGTTACAGACAACAGACAGATTTCATATTGTCATATTAAAGCAAGGCTTTTTGGGTGAGTTTTGACTTCCGCATTCTCAGCTTCAGTGGAAAAAAGGGAAATAAGCTTTCACTGCTGCAGACTTGACACTCCAGAGTCAGAATTTTGGGGAAGTAAGAGCAGAAGTATGGAGGCGACTTGATGGTACATAACAACAACAACAGCAGCAGCAGCAACAACAGCAGCAACAACAAGAGAAGTGGTATCACATTAGTAACATTTAAGGCATAATGAAAGACACCCTTAGCTTCACCAGTGCTGGCCCGAGGCAAGTTTTAGGATGGAACAATCTTTTGAACACAGAATTTCAAAGAAAAGCAAGGAGAGATAAGGAAAACTACCTAAAAGAACAGTGCAAAGAAATGGAGGAAAACAACAAAAGAGGCAGAACCAGAGACCTTTTCAAAAAAATCCAGGAAATCAAGGGAACATTTAAAGCAAAAATGACCATGATAAGGGACAAAGACGGAAAGGAGCTAGCTGATGCAGAAGAAATTAAGAAAAGATGGAAAGAGTACACAGAGGAACTCTACAAAAAGGAACTCAACACTCCTGATAGTCACAATGATGAAGAAATTGAACCTGAGCCAGACATCCTGGAGAGTGAAGTCAGAAAGGCCCTAAAGAGCACTGCAAACAACAAAGCTAGTGGAGATGATGGCATCCCAGTTGAATTTTTCAAAGCTCTAGGAGATGATGGCATCAAATTACTGCATTCAATATGCCAGCAGATTTGGAAAACAAAACAGTGGCCACAGGACTGGAAAAGATCAGTATATGTTCCAATCCCAAAAAAGGGCAATGCCAAAGAATGCTCAAATTATCGAACAATTGCGCTCATCCCACATGCCAGCAAGGTGATGCTCAAGATAATACAGGATAGACTTCAGCAGCATGTGGAAAGAGAACTACCAGAGGTGCAGGCTGGGTTCAGAAGAGGCAGGGGGACTAGAGACCACATTGCCAACATACGCTGGATCATGGAGAAAACAAAGGAATACCAGAAACAAGTTTACTTTTGCTTTATTGACTACACTAAGGCATTTGATTGTGTGGATCACAACAAGATGTGGCAAGTGATTAAAGAGATGGGAATACCAGAGCATCTCATATGTCTCCTGAGAAATCTGTACAGGAACCAAGAAGCAACAGTCAGGACAGAACACGGAATGACAGAGTGGTTTGGAATAGGAAAAGGAGTAAGACAAGGCTGCATTTTGTCACCCTGCTTATTCAACTTATACACAGAGCACATAATGCGCAAGGCAGGGATGGAGGAATCACAATATGGGATCAAAATTGCTGGGAGAAACATCAACAATCTGAGATATGCAGACGACACCACCTTAATGGCAGAAAGTGAGGAAGACCTAAAGAATCTCTTGATCGGTGTGAAGGAAGAGAGTGCAAAAGCTGGCTTGAGACTCAATATCAAGAAAACCAAGATAATGGCAACAGGCCCGATCAGTTCCTGGAAAATAGATGGGGAAGAAGTAGAAGCAGTGACAGATTTTACATTCTTAGGATCTAAGATCTCTGCAGATGGAGATTGCAGCCATGAAATAAAAAGGCGACTGATTCTTGGGAGACAAGCCATGAGAAACCTGGGGAACTTAGTGAAAAGCAGAGACATCACCTTGAAAACAAAAATTAGAATAGTCAAAGCAATGGTATTCCCAGTGGTAATGTACGGATGTGAGAGCTGGACAATTAGGAAAGCTGAATGCAGAAGAATAGATGCCTTTGAAATGTGGTGCTGGAGGAGAGTTTTGAGGGTACCCTGAACAGCGAGGAGAACAAATAGGTCAATCTTAGAAGAAATCAACACTGACTGCTCATTGGAAGGTCAAATAGTAAAGATGAGGCTAAAGTACTTTGGGCATCAAATGAGAAGGGAGGATTCACTTGAGAAGGCAATTATGCTGGGAAAGGTGGAGGGCAAAAGAAGAAGGGGGAGGCCAAGGATGAGATGGATAGATGGTATTGTAGACACAGTGGGCACAGAACTGGGAGGTCTGAGGGGGATGGTGGAGGACAGAGGCGCCTGGAGAACGATGGTCCATAGGGTCGCAAAGGGTCGGAATCGACTGTGCGACTGAACAACAACAAACATCCAACCATGGTGCCCCCCTTTTTTTCCTTTACCACTGCAGAGTGGGCGCCTGGAGCCTTATGGTAGGGCCAGCCCTGAGCTTCACATCCTAACTCTGTGTGTCTATAAGGAGAAACTAGTTAGGGCTACACCAACAGGAAAGCATCTAGCTGTTATAAGACTGCAGGAGTAAAAGACAAGGAACATGAAAATGGCAGGTGTACTTGATCAAAGAATCATTAACACAAAACCCTTAATTGTGGCCCACAATCCATTCCCTCTGCCCAGATCCTGACATTGTTGAACAAGTATTCTTATCCTGTTTCTCCTTGAAGCATACATCTTCTTTCACTGCTCAGATTCCAAACTATACCTGAAAGGGTCCTTCCTAAATATTTTCCCCTTGTTTTCCTAGCATTTTTGCAGTCTATAATCTACTTTCCACAGTGAAGTGACATGCTCCTGATGTCCCATCACCGTCCAGTTCCAATGATCCTTGGATCACATCTTTTTTCCTGCCTGGGGCATTAATGCTTCATTATAATACACAATTTTCATTACTCATTAAGGAAAACAAGGCTCAAACAACTTCCTTATACTGAGTCACATCAATGTGCATCTGATCCTATACCATCATGACTGGCCATATCTCTTCCAGGCCTCATAGAACAACTGTTATATTTTAATGTGAGCTTTCGTGGATATAAGTTAGTCTTTAAAGTGCTACAGTGTTTTTGTTTTGTTTTTTTCTGTGATATGCCTGAAACACAGACTAACATGGCTGCTATTCCAAAAAAAGGCCTCATAGAGAGGCCTTTCTTAATCTGGTAACCAGTAATCCTTTAATTTAAACTGCCAGGAAAGGAATAGGAGGCCATCTACTGGCTAACAATATGCTTTTGAGCTCCTCTGCTTCTTTCAATAATTCCATGTAAATATAAAATCACATACAGTAAACCCCCATATAACAATTTTAATTCATTCTATAGGTCTGTTCACTATGTGATTTTTTTGTTGTACAATTTTAACTATGGAAAAAAATGTACAATATATTTTTTTGTTAAGCAGTTTTCCCCATTGAATATTTGTTGTACAATTTTTCCATAAGAAAAATCGTTATGTGGGGCGCCATTTTTAAAAAAACCTATTCATTATGCGATCCCTCCCGCTATAGGGAGCATCCGTTATACGAGGTTCCACTGTACATTGATATCACACTAGGAAATTAAAGAGATCTTTCTCTCTGCTTTTGCCAAAAACTGATTCTCTTTCATGATTCAGATATATTAGTCTAGACTATCCTTATATTCAAAAACCTTCCTCATATCTATGATTAACTGAGATTTCCATGCCAGCAGATTCACTTCCTCCATAACCAGCACAGAAACCAAGAACCCTGTGGCTGCAGAGAAACAGATCATTTAATTCCTTATCTGCTTAGCAGAAAGCAGACTGTTGTTTCTGGAAGACCACTGAATTATCTACCTCTTGAAGCAGGGGTGGGCAAAGTGGCCTTCCAGATGTTTTTGGACCACAATTCCCATAACTCCACACTAACTGGCTATGTTAAGTCAAAAACATAATGGAGGCCAAAGTGGTCCAGCTCTTCCTTGAAGGTATGACAAACCCATACAGATGGATGAGAACCTTATGCTGATTCATCTACTGTATCAGTTAGTAGTAGGAGAGGTTAATGAGAACAACAAGCGTAGCATACCTAGAAAGATCCCATAGGTCAGCATTCCTCCAGCACTGGCTGCCACAAGATTCTTGATAACCCCAAGGCGTTTATGGCGGAAGTATTTGCGCTCTTCTTCTTCTTCATTGTACTCGCCCTGAGCACCTACAAAATCCTCCAGCAGTAGAGAAAAGTATCATATGGGGTTGAAAAGAGGGCCATGACAGATAATTGAGGCACACATTCCTCAGGGAATGAGGTAAATGTAAAGGTTTCCCTTGCTCGAAAGTCAGTCGTATCCAACTCTAGGGTTCAGTGCTCATCTGTTTCAAAGCCGAAGAGCCAGCGCTGTCTGCTTCTGCAGACGTTTCCGTGGTCATGTGGCAGGCATGACTAGACACCAGAGTGCACAGAATGCTGTTTACCTTCCCACCAAAGTGGTCCCTATTTATCTACTTGCAATTTCTTACTTTCGAACTGCTAGGTTGGCAGGAGTCAGGACAAAGACTGGAGCTCATTCCATCCTGCAGTACTCGGGAATCAAACTGCTGACTTTCCACCTCCCAGTCAGCGTCTTAGCCACATGAGCCACTGCAGTCCCTCTCAGAGAATGACAGGAGGACTTAAAGATCAGATGGCAACAGATAAAAGCAAAGAAAGCAATGACCATGAGACTGCTGTTCTTTGACGCACGGCCATTTCTACTCCGGCCCGGTGTGAATTTTCATGAACACTCAGGAGCAGCCAGCCTACCAAAACAGATTAAACTTACAGCTTGGCATTTATAAAGAGTTCCTTTTCCCTTCTATCTTACCAAAGAAAATAAACCTCTCCCATCATTTTTAGTTCAATACTCATCAAGGTTTTTTTATTTTATTACAAAGATACAGCTGACCTTTTTTGTTTTGAAATAATTGGTATGAAATGCCATTGCTGTAGTAAAAGGTCCGCACATGGTTTTTGTCAAAAGATTCAAAGGAAATGTATAACTTTTCTTCAAACAAATGAAAGTACAGTACAGTACAGTATTGGGGGTTTTGTTTGCAAGGGTAGAGCATTGCTACATGGAGTTAAGATGACTTTGTTGCTATTCCACCACCACCCCTCAAAGGCTACAAAGAAGTTTCTATAGTTGAATGCTACTTGCTGGAAACACTGACCTGTAAAATTAACAAAACAAGACATTTTAAATGTCCAGAAGGTTATCCAAGCACTGAGTTGAGGTGAGAAGGTGTCCTGCTTCAACCAGCCAAAGCACCCTCCATTTCAAAGTGTCCTGAGCTAAGCAATGTACACGATAGCACTGCAAATGTTACTACCACCCAGTGATCTACATTTCCAACAGGAAGACAGGTACTTGGGAGTAAAATGATCTTCTCTGTTAAGGCAATTAGCTGTCCCTGTTCCCCATAAACAAGAAAAAAAATCTCTCATCCTAATACCAGTTTCGGGAGGAAAGGAGGTAAATTTCTACGTGCTTACTGCCAGGGCTGGATTTAAGCATAGGCTACCTAGGCTGCAGCCTATGGGCCCGCACCACAAAGGGCCACGTGATTCTACGTCAATTTTTAAAATCAGATTTTTTTTGTTTTAGTAAATAAATAGTATAAAAGTTTGGTGATTGTAATCATCATTTATCATTTGCATTTGTTTTAACTTAATGTGGTGTTTGGATGTTTGACCAGCCCGACAAGAATATCTCCTCCCACTGTCTGCCAGCCAGAAGTTTCGTGAAGCACAATGAGCGCATACTGTTTCATATTAAGACATTTTCAATATAGCAAAGTGAAGTTGTAGTAAGTCTTTTTTTATATTTTTCAATTTTTTCATTTAATCTAGTATTATTACCTTACTGAGTGTTCAGTTCTTTTCATTTTTATCATCTCATGAATTCATCTAATTCTAAATACTGTATAGGAATGTTGTACGTAGATTTTCTATAATTTAATAATAAACTTTAAATGTCTATTTTTCAGTTTTTAATTGGATAATTGCTGAAAATGCGGTTTCTGTAGGTTAATTTTTTAAAAAAATACTTTCCCTGGTAGGGCCCGTGCCACAGGTTCAGCCTACGGGACCACAGATCCTAAATACGGCACTGCTTATTGCAATGGTTTAAGACAGGTAACTACCTGGTCCCAACATTTGGGGGACGAGGGTTTTTCCCCTTCCTTCCCATTTTTTTTTTAAAATTTCCCTGATAAAAGCGTTCCAGAGAGCTCATTAAATGACTGCCCACCTGTGGATTTGGGGTTTTGCTTAAGTTCTAGTAAAGGTAAAGGTTTCCTTTGCTGGAAAGCCAGTCGTATCCAACTCTAGGGTTCAGTGCTCATCTCTGTTTCAAAGCCAAAGAGCCAGCCCTGTCTGCTTTTACAGATGTTTCCATGGTCATGTGGCAGGCATGTGGCAGGCATGACACAGGAGCCCTGGTGGCACAGTGGTTAAACTGCTGTACTGCAGCCACATGCTGTGAGTTCGATACAGTGGTACCTTGGATAAAGTCCGATTCAGATAAACTTGTGGTTTTCATGCACATGTGATGCATCGCATTAAGTCCAAAACCGCTAAAAATTGATGGTATCCGAGGTATTTGGTATAGGAACCTCGAATAAAGTCCATTTTTTGGACTTTATCTGATGCATCGCCCATTTGATTCGGATAAAGTCCAACATCGAATAAAGTCCATACTTGTGGAACGGAGTTTGGACTTTATCCGAGGTTCGACTGTACTGATAAGACGCAAGGCTGACCCAATCTTCCATCCTTCCAAGGTTGGTAAAATGAGGACCCAGCATGTTGGGGGCAGAAATACTAATTAACTTGAGAACTGCCCACAGAGTGCACTAAAGGCGGTAAGGTTTCCCTTGCTCGAAAGCCAGTCGTATCTGACTCTAGAGTTCAGTGCTCATCCCTGTTTCAAAGCCGAAGAGCCAGCGCTGTCTGCATCTGCAGACGTTTCCGTGGTCATGTGGCAGGCATGACTAGACACTGCAGTGCACAGAACGCTGTTTTACCTTTCCCACCGAAGTGGTCCCCATTTATCTACTTGCAATGTCTTGCTTTTGAACTGCTAGGTTGGCAGGAGCTGGGCCAGAGGACAGGAGCTCATTCCGTTCTGCAGTACTCGGGAATCGAACTGCTGACCTCCTGGCCTCCCAGTCAGCATCTTAGCCACTTGAGCCACTGCAGTTCCTTTTAGTGACACTAAGGGTGGTATAGAAGTGTAATTACTATCATCTTGCGGAGGGTGTGTGGGAGAGAACCCTTGCACGTGCTTTAATTTCACGTGCACACTACTGAAGAGACATTTTAAAGATATGCCTGAAGAGGCGTGTGTGTCGTGTGTGTGTCCGTTTGTCGTTCTTACTTGAACATCTGGCCCATTGAGAGGCAGAGGCGGCTCGTCCAACTCCTCCCTCTCCCGGTTGGCGGCGGCGGCCACGCCATTGGCCAGCGCCTCTTCACACACGTTCCCGCCTCCTCCTCCTCCTCCTCCACCTGCAACGAAGCGTCACGATGGGGAAACGAAAGGGGAACAACATCCTCCAGCCTCGTGCATAATGCAAGGAAGAGAGCCTGGTCTACTCGCTACAAATCACAACCCACCCTCCACCCCACACTCTCTCTCACTCTCACTCACACACACACACACACACATAAGCGGAAGGGGTGGGTAGCTTTGGGATCCTGCCTGCCTTTCCTCCCTCCTGTCACGCCACTCGCCCTCACCCCCCTAGGTAAAGGTAAAGGTTTCCCTTGCTCGAAAGCCAGTCGTATCCGACTCTAGGGTTCAGTGCTCATCTCTGTTTCAAAGCCGAAGAGCCAGCGCTGTCTGCTGCTGCAGACGTTTCCGTGGTCATGTGGCAGGCATGACTAGACGCCGCAGCGTACGGAATGCTGTTTACCTTCCCACCAAAGGGGTCCCTATTTATCTACTTGCAATTTCTTGCTTCCGAACTGCTAGGTTGGCAGGAGCTGGGACGAAGAAGACGGGAGCTCATTCCGCCCTGCAGTACTCGGGAATCGAACTGCTGACCTTCCGCCTCCCAGTCAGCGTCTTAGCCACTTGAGTCACTGCAGATCAAACCCCTACTTACGTAAAAAGTCTGTTCTGTAGGCTTTTATGTGAATTGTTTTTTTACTTAACTCAAAGCAAGCCCATAGGAAAATGATATTTATGTAAATCGAAGCAACCCCATAGGAAAAATGACAAAGACGGGAGCGCATTCCGTCCTGCAGTACTCGGGAATCGAACTGCTGACCTCCCACCTCCTAGTCAGCGTCTTAGCCACTTGAGCCACTGCAGTCCCATCCCCTACCTGGCTCCATAGCAAAGTCGCGGCCGTCTCTCCCTTGGTCCGCCTTGTTTTATAAAATGGTCGTTGTTCAAACGGGTGTCGCTCCGAAAACAGTAAAGAGGGCTCACTTCACTTTTTCCGGGCTCGAGTACTGGGACGGGGGTGGGGCTGGCTGGAGCGAGGCAAGGGGTAGGCGGAGTATTGGGAGGGTAACCTAGCGGAGGGTATATGCGTGCGTCTGTATGCGCAACACGTGCATATTATATCCTTATTCGCATTAGAATATCGTGCAAATGTTCATTCAGTCCAGCAATGCAACTTAAAAAGTGAAACAAATATATGAGATAGACTCATTGCATGCAAAGCGAGATAGTTCAAGCCTTACTTTGGTATAATATTGATGCTAATGGCTTACACTTTATGAAAACCCCAATCTCATGTACCCCATAATCATCATATAATCTCATGTACGCTGTACGCCATTGATCATCACAATTATAACGAATGACGGCATGTCATCTCTCGCTTTGCATGTAGAGAGTCTATGTCATATATTTGTTCCACCTTTTAAGCGAAATGAATGAACACTGGCACGATATTCTAATTTTCCGAGTTTCACCTGTATATCCTTATCCACATACAAAGATGCATGAACACATGCTAGTAAAGGTTAAGGTCACCCTTGCTCAAAAGCCAGTTGTGTCCGACTCTAGGGTCCGGTGTTCATGTTCGTTTGCTGGCGTTTCCGTGGTCATGTGGCAGGCATGATTGGACGCCGAAGCACACAGAATGCTGTTACCTTTCCTGTCGAAGCAGTACCTATTTACTTGCAATTTCTTGCTTTCTAACTGCAAGGTTGGCAGGAGCTGGAACCAGTGGTGGGCACCAAAAAAAATTACTACCACACTGTGGGCGTGGCCAGCGGGAAAGCCCTGCATTGCACCTGAATTAGTACTTTTATTTCAAAACTTGGGTGGGCGGGGCCAGCCAGAATTTCTGCTACCGGTTCTGGTGAACTGGTGCGAACCTGCTGATGCCCACCACTGGCTGGGACAGACTGGGAGCTCATTCCATTGCGCAGCACTCGGCCCTCGGGCCTAGTGGTGGGCTCAAAAAAAAATTACCTCACTGTGGGCGTGGTATGGTGGGCATGGCCAGAAGGAAAGTCCTGCATTGCACCCAAATTTGGACTACTTTATTTCAAAACTTGGATGGGCGGGGCTAGCCAGAATTTCTGTTTCCGGTTCTGAAGAACTGGTGCGATCCTGCTGATGCCCACCACTGCTCGGGCCTCAAACCACTGAACTGTCAACTTTCCGGTCATTAAGCTCAGCATCTTAACCACTAAGCCACCATGGCCCAGGAACACATGCTACAGAAGGATTACACCTAGGGTTTTTGATTAACAGAATTTTGATTTTGATTAGTTGAGCAGATTTTTTTAAAGCGATTCTTTCCATACATCAATTTACAATAACTACAATATGGTGCTGGAGAGCTTTGCAGATCCAGTGATATATCATACAACGTTCAAACTTGGTTCCACAAGTTTGGACTTTATACGCATTTGGACTTTGTATGAGGCATGCAAAATCCTAGCCACGATGCCTCATACAACGTCGAAATCTTTGCCGCGATGCCTCATACAACGTCATTTCCATAGAGATACATTGTACTGTAACAGCACAGACTTCAGGGCAAAGTCAAGGAAACTGACAGAACTTTAAGAAATCATTGTCTAAAGGATAAAAACATTACAAAAACATGTCAAACAACCTTGATTGTCCAAGAACCTGAAGAATGCTGCAAAAATCAAAGGAATGCTTCTAAAAATTCTGATGAAAAAATTCAAAAAAATCCAAAATCGAGCTCAAAACCACTAACACTCTTTACCCACAAGAGCAATGCGCACATGTGTCCTACCTTTTATACTGCCCAGGCACAATGCAACCTGGGAAAACCCCAATGCCTCATACAAAGTCGCACGACTTTGTATGAGGCAACTTTTTTCAAGGAATTAGGCGGTGTTGTATGAATCCGATGTATGAAGCGGACTTTGTATGAGGTATTACTGTATCATGGAGTAGCAGAAAGACAGAAACAGATTGGGTCTTAGATCAACTTTCTCTGGAAGCAAAAGTGACAAAACTGAGGTTGTCATACTTTGGGCACATTGTGAGAAGGCAACATTCACTGGGGGGTGGGGGATAATGTTAGGAAAAGTTGAAGGAGCAGGAGACTAGGAAGACAAAATGTGTGATGGATTGGGTAAAGGATGTCTTGAGTTTGCAAGAGGTAATGATAGGATAGTCTGGAAGTTACTTATTTAGAAGGTTACTGTGAGTCAGAAGTGCAGCACATAAGGGCAAACCAGAGGATTCTGTGCACTATTGAAAAAATAAAAACCCACAACTTTTCCAAATGCTTGTCTATCAAAAGTTAGTAGTTACAATAGGTAATTGGAAACCTCCAGGTCCAGAGGTAATATACATTTCAGTATGGATTGCCAGGAAATGATAGTTCCACATCCTACTCTTGGCCTTTCCTAAAAAGGCAGGCTGTTCATTGTGGGAAACAGGATACTGGAGTAACTAGAGAAAGGGAGCTGGCTGTCAGTGGCATCCCATTGTCTAGGGCATACCCATCAAATGCGGCTCTGGTAAATAGGGAAATTACTGCACATGCACAGTCGTGCATGCTCAGTAACCTGTTTGTGCATGCGCAGAACCCATTTGCGCATGCACAGAACCCTTTGTGCATGCGCAGAACCCCTTTGCGATGAGCGTGTATACGTAGTAACCTCTTTCCCCGCTGTTCAAAATACGGGACAGCTGCAGGAAAGGGGAGGAACGAGCGCTATAATACAGGAAATCCCGGCCAATATGGGATACTTGACAGGTATGGGCTAGGGATGTGCATAGCCCCTCAACTTACTGTGCCCAAAGAAATGGCAAACAGAGAGTGGCGCACACACATCCCATATGCTTTTGTGACACTTCAATCTGCTCTGTATTTGGGCTCATGATGGTATTTGTATGTTTCTGGTTCTCAGAACAGACAATAAGGACAAGGCATAGACTATATGGTACAGGCAAAACAGAAGGGCACCAGTGGCAGTGTGCAGATGTTGTGTTCTCAAACACTGTACCTTTATACAATGTACCTATTCATGTGTAACCAATGTATCCTTTCTACTTGTAACATGATAACCCTCAGCTGCATCACTGTAACCCTAATAGGACGCGAGCTAGTGACCACTAGATGGCAGTAGCGAGCGTCCGGCTCATTAGCCCAGACTCACCTAAGAACAACAGCGCGGGAAGATTCCCGCCACCACCTTCACCTGGACAAGAAGGGCGTGACCCACAATGACGTCACGCAGGCAGCAACCAATAGACTGTCAAGGAGCCACATTCAAATGTATAGCCACTGTATATATTGAGCTGTTCGTCCGCCATTACCACATGTTCCCTCTGACCAGCATGCAATAAAGTTGTGTTAAGCCAGCTCCTCGGCTGTCCTGGTGTCTTGGTTCCCATACACCAAATTGGCGACGAAGGTGGGATATGGCTTCCCACGGGACCAAGACATACGCCGGTTTTGACATCAACAAACCGGAAGATTGGGAACTCTTCGAAATGGATTTCCAAGGTGCGCTGGTGGAGTCCGAGGTCACCGACGAGGAAGACGTCCGGAAGGTCTGAAAAGGGGGCCGGCGTTGCGATGGCTGTGGAGCGGCCCACGACCGCGCGAAGTGCCCGTTCAGAAAGGCCGAGTGCCACAACTGCGGCCGCCGCGGGCACATTGCCAAAGTCTGCAGACGACGGCGCGGGGACCGGAATAGCTCGCCAGACCGTTCGGCGAAACCGGACCGCTCGACGAGGCCAAAGGATGGCGCCCGGCCCACGAGGAAGCAGGACGGCGTGGGCCGCATCTCCGACGACAGCGACGACGACACTCCAGTTTTCAGCGTGTCCCTGGGACACCCCCATTACTTTGTTGAGGTACTGGTGCAAGGGGCCCCTGTTAGGATGGAGATTGACTCGGGCTCCTCATATTCCATCATTTCCCAGAGGGAGTTTTTGAGAATTGCCCCCCGCGTACGGCTCAAGCTCAAAGCGTTGAGGTCCACGCTTCGGGACGTGCAAGGGAACAGTATCCCGGTGTTGGGGGTTGGGAAATTCCAGGTCCAGTATAAGCGGCACGCCGCGGAACTCCCCCTAGTCGTTCTTAAGGGGGGAAATTGCAGCCTCCTCGGGACTCAATGGTTTCAGCCCCTGGGTTTATTCATTGGGGGGGTGCACGCCGTGGGGACTGACCCGATACAGAGGGTGTGCGACGCGCACCCTGAAGTCTTCAAAAAGGGACTTGGAAAATTCAATGGACCCCCAGTAACTTTCGACCTGGACCCGGAGGTCCGCCCAATAAGACTCAAACCGCGCAGAGTGCCTTTTGCACTAAAGGACAAAATAGAGGCGGAACTGGACAAATTAGTGGGCCAGGGGATTCTTGTTCCTGTTGATTCTGCTGAGTGGGAAACTCCAATTGTCACGGCACTGAAGGCCAATGGGGAGGTTCGCATTTGCGCCGATTATAAGTGCACCATTAATAAGGCAATCCGCCCTAATGCATATCCGGTGCCGGTGGTCAGCCATTTGCTAGCCAGGTTACATGGGGGAAAGTGTTTCGCTAAGCTCGACCTGGCACAGGCCTATCAGCAACTCCTGGTAACCCCTGCTGCAGCTGCTGCACAGACCATAGTCACGCATAAGGGGGCGTTCCAGGTGACGCGCCTCCAATTCGGCGTGAACTCGGCGCCTGGAATTTTCCAGTCGCTCGTGGAACGCCTCCTAAAAGGGCTGGACGGCGTTTTGCCATATTTTGATGATGTCTTGATAACGGGGGGGGGAGTGAGGTTGAGTTGGCTGAAAGGCTAGACAAGGTCCTAGTGGCATTCGAACAGGCGGGGTTGAGGTTGCGAAAAGACAAATGCGTCTTCTTCGCGAAGGAGGTTGAGTTCTTAGGGTTCCGAGTAACACCCGAGGGGATCAAACCGTCCAAATCCAAGGTGGCCGCCATCAAGAAAGCCCCTCGCCCCACCTCCAAGCCCGAGTTGCAGTCGTTCCTAGGGCTCTTAAATTTCTACCACTCCTTCCTTCCACGGAAGGCTGCGGTGGCTGAACCGCTTCATAAGTTGCTCAAGAAAGATGCGGCATGGAGGTGGGGCGATGACCAGGAGAGGGCATTCACGGAACTGAAACAACTCCTGGCGTCTGACGCCATTCTGACCCATTTCGACCCCAAACGGCCGGTGGTACTGATCTGTGATGCATCCCCGGTGGGGGTGGGGGCAGTGTTATGCCACGTGTTGGAAAACGGGAGGGAGGCCCCAATAGCGTTTTACTCCAGGTCCCTGTCCCAAGCAGAGAGAAATTACGCCCAGACAGACAGGGAAGCACTGGCGATAATTGCAGGGACCAAAAAATTTCACGATTTTCTATATGGCCGCCCCTTCACCATCGTGACCGACCACAAGCCCCTATTAGGCATCTTTACCGCAGATAAGCCCACGCCACAGATCCTGTCCCCAAGGATGCTCAGGTGGGCCATTTTTCTCAACGCCTACCAGCACGCGTTGGTGTACCGGCCCGGGAAAGAGATCAGCCATGTGGACGCCCTGTCGAGGTCCCCCCTTCCACAGACGCACAGCCACGTGGGCGAGGAGGAGCTGGACCGCCAGGTGCTCATGATAGAAGTCTTAGATTCGCCCCCCATAGTACCCGCCGACATCGCTAAAGCGACAAGCAGAGATAGGACATTGGCGGCGGTTAGCTCCTGGGTACAGAAAGGGTGGCCGCCGTCTTCCCCAGCGGAAGAATTCGCCCCATTTTTCAGGAAAAAGTTGGAGCTGTCCCTAGAGAGGGGGTGTCTCTTGTGGGGGTAGCGGGTGGTGATTCCCACATCCCTTCGGCCGCGGGTGCTTAAGTTGCTGCACGTCAGCCACCCCGGAATTGTGCGCTCCAAAGCGCTGGCCCGGAGCTACTTCTGGTGGCCCCAGTTAGACGCCAACATCGAGCACATGGTCGGCACTTGCGAGAGTTGCCAATGCTCCAGACCAGAGGAGGCCCGTCTTCCCCACAGGGAGTGGGACGCGGCTAAGGGGCCGTGGTCCCGGATACACATTGATTTCGCGGGCCCGTTCCGAGGAACTCTGTTTCTCCTCGTTGTGGACGCTTTCTCCAAGTGGTTGGAGGTCATTCCAGTCACGAGCACCTCCTCGGCCGCGACGATAAAGCAGTTGCGGAGGGTTTTTTCTACGTTCGGCATACCCGACACTTTAATTAGCGATAACGCTAGTTGCTTCACGTCAGCTGAGTTCAGCGCATTCACAGAGATTAACGCCATCCGGCACATCACCTCCGCCCCTTTCCATCCGGCCACCAATGGCCAAGTGGAGCGCCTCGTACGCACCACGAAGGACGCACTGTGGTGCATGGGCCCCGGGGATATCAACCTGCAAGTGTGTCAGTTTCTGCTAGGGTACAGGGTGACCCCGTTGGCGTCAGGATACTCCCCCGCAGAGCTTTTAATGCGCAGGAAACTGACCACCATTCTCACGAGGCTAGACCCCACGAGAGTAGAAGACAAGGGGAGGAACATCGGGTTAGAGACCACAAAAAGTTTCAGCGTAGGCGCCCCCGTGCATTGCAGGAACTACGCCAGCGCAGGGCCAGCCTGGGTGCCGGGCGTTGTCGTGGAGCAGACCAGTCCCGTATCATACCGCGTGGAGACCAGCACGGGTCTACTTTGGCAGCGGCATGCGGACCAGCTCCGGAGCCGGGTCCCAGGAAGGCAGGGCGCAGAAAGCATAAACAAGGATTCAGCGTTAGGGTTCTCCCCCACCCGCTTAGCCCAAGGGGGAGGAGAGGGGGGTCATGGGTCCCCACCGAGGGGGGAGGAGAAGGAATTTGTCCTCATAGATACCCCGCGGGATCACCCAGCAGAGTTTGATTTTGAGTTTCAGAACCGGGGGGGGGGGTTTGGAGTGGTCCCCCACCCATCCAAGCGAGAAGAGGGGTTTTACGTTAACCCCTAGTGCCCCCGGTCTGCCCACAATGGAGTTTGTCCCTTCCCCTAAAGCTGCAAAACCGCAGCAAGCCACTAACGAGTCTCCCTCTCCCATTACAGGACAAGGGACCAGGGAACAAGGAAGCGGTAGCGCCCCCAGGGCGGGCCATCCCACATCGCGGCCCAAACGCAATTGCAATAAGCCATCTTGGCTGAGAGACTTCGTCTCATCCTAGGGGGGAGGGATGTTGTGTTCTCAAACACTGTACCTTTATACAATGTACCTATTCATGTGTAACCAATGTATCCTTTCTACTTGTAACATGATAACCCTCAGCTGCATCACTGTAACCCTAATAGGACGCGAGCTAGTGACCACTAGATGGCAGTAGCGAGCGTCCGGCTCATTAGCCCAGACTCACCTAAGAACAACAGCGTGGGAAGATTCCCGCCACCACCTTCACCTGGACAAGAAGGGCGTGACCCACAATGACGTCACGCAGGCAGCAACCAATAGACTGTCAAGGAGCCACATTCAAATGTATAGCCACTGTATATATTGAGCTGTTCGTCCGCCATTACCACATGTTCCCTCTGACCAGCATGCAATAAAGTTGTGTTAAGCCAGTTTACTGTATGGGACCAAAGACAACAGGACAGCCGAAGGGTTGGCTTAACACAGGTTTATTGCATGATGATCCGGTGGAGCATGGGGGTAATGGTGGTGGTACATCTCATTATATACTGAGGACTATACATTTGAATCTTGCAGCACGGTAGCTCATTGGCTACTGTCGGCGTGGCCTCGCCCAGGCACGCCTTACTCTCGCAGTTGTATCTTCTTCCTGCTGAATGCGAGTATCTTCATTCTGCTGAATGCGAGTATCTTCATTCTGCTGAATGCGGAGGCATTTCCCGCGGCTGTCCGTGATTGAGCAATGTGAACCATGTGAGGCTGAACGCTCGCAGCTGCCCCAAGGGGTTGCTTGCTCGCGTTCCTTTCAGCTGAGATACATTGTAATTGTGATGGATACATTATAATCTTGATAGCTTTACAGTACATTGATATGCATACATAACAGCCAGCTCCTCGGCTGTCCTGGTGTCTTGGTTCCCATACACCAAAGCAAAGCTAGCTGCTACATTTATTTTTATTTCCCCCTTATTCCCCCACTCACAGCTACTGATTCAAATTGACTTTGCAAGGCAGCCATTGGGAAAGAAATGAGAGACTTTAAAAGGCAATGAATGTGGTCTTCTTTGAGTACTCCTAAACATAACGGTGTAGTGAGCGCTTCTACGCCTTCTTTCCTTTCTCTCTTCCTCTACCCTTCATGTTCCCTGGGTCCATAATTATCAATGCTGCAGACATGAGACTTTGATTATTTGAAATAAATGAAGTCAGAAAAATCAAGGAAGGTTCACTTCTAGAATGAAGACTGAGCACAGCACATGCTCCTGTGTCTTCCTAGTTTTACTGTCACTTCCATGTCTTCTAATTGCAGAGTGTAGGTACTGGATTTAATAGCAGGGGTCAATAAGGATGCTGTTAAGCTCAGTTAATGCTCTAGGACAGGGGTTCTCAACCTTTTAAAGCAGCGAGCCGGGTCAAGATCCCCCAGACAGTTGAGCGAGCCAGATTCGTGGTCCCCCCCGCCATAAATGCTGAGAACCCTTGCTCTAGGACCTAGGTCCTTGCTCTATATCATGACTGCTTCAGAAAGGCACAAATACCCCTGATTAGGTTTGCCATATATGCCCCGGAAAACCAGGATTGTCCTGGATTCAAGGTCGGAAAAATTGTTCCGGCCAGTTCAATAAAAATCATGTTAAAGTCCCGGATTTTTAAAACTTACTGATTGTGTATTATAACACACCATTAAAATAAATTCAACTCTCGCCATCAAACGAGCGATTTCCTGCCACATTGAAGTTGGAGTATACCTGGAAACAAATCTTAACATCCTTGCCTCACATCACCACCCAATAAGTGTGACCAGTGTGTTTCCTGGAACTGAGGACGTTAAGAGTTGACTGCGACACAACTTCTCAGAAGTACAACAGATCATAAGAACAGCCTTGCTGGAACAGGCCACAGCCCATCCAGTCCAGCATTCTGTCTCACACAGTGGCTTACCATTTGCTTCAGAGTATTCCCAAGCAGATGCCTTCACCTGCTTAGGATTCCCTGGAAATGGCATTGAGAGATATCCTGCCTATCTCTCCAACCCGGAGGTTGCCCTTAGGTATCCATAATTATAGCTATTGATACCCTTGTCCTCCATGAACTTGTCTAATCCTTTCTTAAAGCTGTCAAGACTGACAGCTGTCACCCCTTCTTCTGGCAGAGAGTTCCATAGACCAGTGATCCTCTGGGTGAAAAAGTACTTTCTCTTATTTGTTTGAGAACTAGTAACCAAAAGTTTCATGGAGTGCCCCCTAGTTCTAGTGTTCTAATGACTGACAGCTGTCAGTCATTATATTATGTTTCTTTGATGTATTTGGAGGACCAGATATGGCAGAGCACTCCAGCTCCATATTTGGCCGAAATTTGTTATGTGGAATATTGCAGGCTTTATACAGCCACTAGATTGAACATCCTCAATACAGCTGTTCTATTGGGAAGATACAAAGGTATACCATATGCCCAAAGAACCTGTCTCTGTCCCCAGAAAGCGATTGAGTCAACTGAGCATATCCTTCTGAATTGTCCTTTCTATGCTGACATTAGACAAATACTCACAGGTCCTCTTCTTTGCCAAATCAGATTTGAGCCTAGAGAAAATCAGGTTCGATTTCTCTTGAATGCTTTGTCAGCCATACGAGTTTCTAAATTTCTATTTTTGGCACTCAAACATTGCAAGATTAAAATTGACAGTATTGACTCAGGCCTATTAACATAGAGCATGTATATCTTCAGGGTAAAGATTGTTAGGCTTAAATGTTAGTTTAAATCTCTCTGTGTTATTTTGTACTGACTGACGGTCAAAAAAAGATATGTATGTATGTTTGTTTTTTAAAAGGCTATTTTGTAGATAGCCCACCCATTTTTGTCAAGCATACTTCTGTTCTGGTTTTGTGGGAGAGAATTATGGCAACTCTATTCCTGATGCAGTTTGTATTTACATCTTTCTCTGAAGACAGTGCACATACCTCTTGTTGATACACTTAACTCCAAATTCTTAATGACACACTAGATGGCACCATATACGCATTAAGTTTTTTGTTGTTGTTCAGTCGCACAGTCGACTCCGACCCTTTGCGACCCCATGGACCATTTTCCTCCAGGCGCCTCTGTCCTCCACCATCCCCTTCAGCCCTCCCAGCTCTGTGCCCATTGTGTCTACAATGCCGTCTAGCCATCTCATCCTTGGCCTCCCCTTCTTCTTTTGCCCTCCACCTTTCCCAACATCAATGCCTTCTCAAGTGAATCCTCCCTTCTCATTTGATGTCCAAAGTACTTTAGCTTCATCTTTACTATTTGACCTTCCAATGAGCAGTCAGGGTTAATTTCTTCTAAGATTGACCTATTTGTTCTCCTCGCTGTCCAGGGGACTCTCAAAACCCTCCTCCAACACCACATTTCAAAGGCATCTATTCTTCTACGTTCAGCCTTCCTAATTGTCCAGCTCTCACATCCATACATTACTACGCATTAAGTAGCTCTGAGAATAAAGAAGATCAGGCTCAGTAGCAACCTGGATAGTTTAAATAAGCAAAGGTGGCCAAAGGGCAAGAAATTATATGGTTGGCTCTTACACTGCTCCAAGCACCCTGCCTGCATCCTCAAGCAAGATCAAAGCAAATTCACCCCATAACATTGACTAGTGTTGTTATGTTCTGTCAAATTACTTCCAACAATATACTGTATGTATAATGTATTAGAGTGGTATTGTTGTGAGCCGTCCTGAGTCGCATTGTCGAGTGGGTGGCATACAAGTCCAATAATAATAATAATAATAATAATAATAATAATAATAATAATAATAATAATAATAATAATAATAATAATAATAATAATAATAATAACAACAACAACAACAACAACAAACAACAATCAACAACAATAACGATTATAACAATAATTTATGGCTATCCTTCAAATGACCATATCATTAGCAGCTCTGCTCAGGTCTTGCAAGCTGAAGACCAAGTCTTGTCTCAAAACACAGCAGACAGCAGAAATGGGCACAGGTGTGGTTTATTACTATGATTTAAGCCACTGTGGATTAAGTTCTTATATAGATAGATAGATGGGGTATTCAGTGTGATGTAGTAGATAAAGTGATGGATCACGACCCAGGAGGCCTGAGTTTGACTTTCTGTTCATCCATGGTAACGCACGGGGGGGGGGGGGGGAGGTGGAACTGGTAAAGTCACTCCTTAAATATATCTTCTAGCAGCAGTCGCGAGACCAGGAGGACCCCCAAGTTGTGCACTGGGTCTGTCTGGGGCAAGACTGCCCCATCCAAGACTAGAGGTGGTAGCTCACTTGATAACCCCGGACCCCCAACCCAAAGCCACTCGGTCTTGCCAGGGTTCAGCTGAAGCCCATTGTGCCCCATCCAGACCCCAACGAACTCCAGGCATCCAGACAGGACTTTGACCGCATCACTGGGGTCCCCACGGGCCGAGATGTACAACTGAGTGTAATCTGCATACTGATGGTACCGCACCCCGTGGGAACATATGATCTAACCCAGCGGCTTCATGTAGATGTCAAAAAGGAGGGGAGAGAGCACCGAGCCCTGCGGCACCCCATATTTAAGGGGCCTAGGGCTGGATCTCTCACTCTCCAACCACAACGACTGGGTACGGCCCTCCAGAAAAGAGGAAAACCAGGACAACACAGTGCCCTGGATCCCCAATCCTTTGAGCCGTTCCAGAAGGATACCATGGTCGACGGTATCGAAGGCCGCTGAGAGATCAAGGAGAGCAAGGATGGTCGGATGACCACCATCCCGCTCCCTCCAGAGATCATCCATCAGTGCGACCAATGTCGTCTCCGTACCATGTCCGGGCCTGAATCCTGATTGTTATCCTAAATAACTCACCTTGAAAGCCCTGTTATGGTTCTGACTTGATGACACATAAAATAATCTAATATAGAGGTAGCTCAGAGGATTTTTCTTCACAGCAATGGTTCAGGGCCATAGCCAGGATTCTAGATGTGGGTGGGCAAATATTTTTTCAGGATGGGCAACAATGTCACATATATACAGGTATGTCATATATATATAAGCAGCTGGGAGTTTGAGGGTGGGCAAAATGCTAACTCAGGGTGGGCACCGCTCACCCTGGCCAACCCCTGGCTACGGCCCTGCAATGGTTTGAACTACAATTCCCACTAGATCATATCGTGCATTACATTTCTGTTATCTCTGATTGATATAGAAGAACTATGAGATTTAAAAAGCTGAGACATACCAGAAAGTTTTCTGATATGCCTGAAACATGGACTAACATGGCTACTATTCCAAAAAACGCTGAGAGTTGCTTCAGATAAGGTTGCCTGTAAAGCTGAATTGGGCAACATGCAGCAAAAGAATCACAGGAAGACTTCTGTTTCACCTTCCCTACAACTGAATTTGTGCTGCTGTATTTGTTTCACCAAGGTTGAGCACTGTGATGCACTCCAATTTTTTTTACTACTACCTCTGTGGGCAGGACCAAATCTGTGGGTATGGCCACAATAATGTGGTGTGGAGGTAGGCATGGCCAGCCAGGTGGGCGTGGCCTGGGGGAATTTCCGCTACCGGTTCTCCCAAACAGGACAGGACCTGCTTCAGTGCATCACTGGTTGAGCAGGATAAGCTGACTTTTTATTTTAAAACAAGATTCATAGGAAACCATTCCTTTGAATAGCTTGTTGAAGTCAAAAGGCCCTTTCCTTGCTTTCCTACTGCTATGTTGCCCAAATTTGCTAGAATGGCAGTATATGTTGGGGTAGGTGGGTAGGACTTGGCTTTGTCCAGCTCCCCATGCTGTCTCAGAAAGAGCAATATATTCTGTCCATCATATGATGCTTGGTCCTTTTGCAAATAAAAATCTGAATCAGTGGTACCTAACACATACCCCACAGTTATCCTCAGTGAGCAGAGTAAAGATTGTGGGGACTATACTGTTGTTGTACTTTAGATCTCAGTTTTAGAAGCCTAATCAGACATCTGCATGAGTGACTAGGTGGGTGTGTTTCACATTTTTCAAGTTTCATTTCCTTTCGATTACATTCATGGTCCAAGTTCCCCTTTAACTTCTGCTTCTTAATACATTCAGACTTTCTTTAAAAGTCCTGTGTACTTTATAGAGTTTTGAAAAGTGTGTGCTGGACATGTTTATTTATAGAGGGTGGTAGGGGGTGACGATGGCACGGGAAGAACAGAGCCTGTAGATTAGCAGTGACCAAAACCACTTTGTGTAACTATACAATGTGTACATTTTTGAGGCAGATTTCTCCAACCTGAGCATTATCAACTGCATACTAAGTTACACAATTCTGTGGCTGAAATCCAGCAATAAGTTGAAACAAGAGTAGGCCCATTGAATTAGTTGGGATTTGGTGAATCCACACCTATATGAAAATTCTTGTGGTTTAATAGAACTACTCTAATTACAACTTAATGGCTGAATTTCAGCCAATACATAATTGATAATACCTAAGATGATCTCATAATTTGGGTCAATTTGGCTCCAAAGGTTATTCTGCTGGTATTATGTCTGCTTAATGGAGTAAGATGATTTGGGTGAGTGGCAGCCACTCTGGTTATGTGCTCAACAATTTTGTTGTTTTCCACTGAACACAGATTGCTAATGATTCCTTTCAACCCAGAATAATTTCTGACATTATTATTATTATTATTATTATTATTATTATTATTATTATTATTATTATTATTATTATTATTATTATTATTATTATTATTATTATTATTATTATTCCTCCATAGACACTCAACTTCTATTTGCAAATTACGATATTTTGTGATTTTCTTCAGTTGTTTATCTTCGATTCGTGTCTCCTGGTATAGCAATGTCAATAAACCAGACCTTCTTCTTTTCCACAACAGTTATATCAGGTGTGTTGTGAGGCAAATGTATGTCTGTTTGAATTTTAAAGTTCCACGGGATCTTGACTCTCTCATTTTCTAAAACTTTCTTTACTTGATGTTCCCAATGATTTTTACTGCATTCAAATCCAAATTCCTGGCAAAGTTTCCAATGGATGATGATGATGATGATGATGATGATGATGATGATGATGATGATGATGATGATGATTATTTGTAGGATTGGGGCCGTGAAGCGGCCCTTGAGGTCCCGGAGGAGACTGGTCGAGTAATGACACGAGGCAAGATGGAGCGAAGACCAGTGATTTATTGAGGGAAAATCATCAGTATATATTATGTTCAAGGCTGCGCATGGTAGAATGGTCATCTGACAGAAAATCACATCACCCATTTACCCAGGTTAATTGAGAACCTCTCTTGGGGAAGTTAATTAACTAAGGCAAACACTGACAGGGGAAAACCATTGTTCGAGGCTTACGCCAGAGTAAATATGGTTTCTATTTGCACCAAAGATTAGGCTTGACTGCGAGTGAGTGATTGCCTAATGGGTAACGGAGGTTAGTGATCTGCTTCACTCAGCAGGATCGCTGGTCAGGTCAGATGTGGGTGAATAAACCCTATGATTATTAATCCGCTCCCCAATTTCCATACTGGCAAGGGCCAGTGACCAGGAACCTTCTTCGCCGGTGTAACCTCTGCCAGGGGCTGAGTATGCCAATTGTGCCCGCGGAATCCATATCTCCCCTTATTTGTTATTTTTGGACCTGACAGGCGACCCTGCGCAAGAGGGGCATCAGCTGGTGTGTGGGAATGACGTTTCGGGGTTCCCTCCATGGGGGACATCTCGATAGCAGTGCACGAAACAACACACTGTTGTGCCCAGTATTACCACCCCCACAATCACTTTGAGTGTCGTCTGAAGCCATCCCCATGGGAACCACGACTACAAGGAATCCCACCACCCCCATGAAGAATCCTCCTTGATGTTCTTAACTAGGGTGTGGAGGTCCGTGAGCTGGCTCTGTATTTTGTGGGTATTGTCTGTGAGATTTAAAGCAACACATGCTGTGAACAGATTCGCAACCCAAATGATGTAACAACAGGGGATAATCGATAGCTGCTTGATTATCCAGTATGGCATGGCGAAGCTCTGCCTGCTCCTGATTGAGCAGCGCTATCGCTGAGGAGGTATGGTTAATGGCTTTTGCAAAAGTGCAAGCCAATTGACCAATTCATTCTCCGAGCGTTGCCTATGGCTAAGCCTGACACGCTGAATATATTGACTGCTGCCTGGCTTTTCAGAACTGTGGGTCTGAATCCAGACTGCTTTCTGTAGCAAGGCAAGATAATGAGATGTGTCATTGATCTCTTACTGTGACCTGGGTTGATTCTCCTGCAACTTCTGGTGTTGTGCAAATGTCTTTCTAACACCTATGGGGAGGTGTGAAAATAAACTGGGGATTACCGGCTACCGGGTGCTCAATCTTTCCAAGCAATGGGCCGGTGCAAACATGGGCCGGTCTGGCTTCCTTTGGTGGAAGCTGGCCGTTATTAACAATATACAGAAATTCAAGTGTCCCTTGCAAATCCCAACTGGAGCATTGTACAAGGCATGAATAAATAAAGAGCAACTACAGATAATAAAAGACATTCAGCAGCTTCTTGAGGATGAGGCTTCCCTTCTTGGTGGGGTTTCATGTGTAACTTGAGTTTGGAAAAGTCTTGTTTTGGGGAAAAGCATGGTCCTTAGAAGTAGCACTGAGTATGCAAAATGTTCATAGAAATGTCTTTGGAGATGTAAGTCATAAAGGAAGATGGACAGCTGATGACATCCAAGAAAGTGACTGTCAGTGACTTTGCAATAGCCAAACTTGGCATCCGGGCCTGATTCTGGCCTCTGGGACCTGCATGGGGAAGAGACTTGTTTGGGAGATAAAAATTCTGAAAGAGTTAGTTAGTTTTTGCACTTATAGGATAGCAATTGCTGTGCAACTATGGGATGTTGTTCCCCCCCTTTCTGTTTGTTTGTCAATGTAGGACTTAAGCGTCCGATAGGCCCATTCCACAATCGCTTGTCCCTGCGGATTGTACGGAACGCCAAAGGTGTGCTTAATATCCCAGGTGGCCCTGAAGGTGGCCAGCTGCCTGGAGCTATAAGCTGGGGCGTCATCGGACTTCGTGTGCCGAGGTTCGCCCTTGGCCATGGGAAAGGAGATGCTGCTCCACATGGGGAGCCGTTTCTCCCTTCTGTGCTGTTACCCAAACAAACTGTGGGAAGGTATTAATGCAAACGTGCATGTACTGCCATTTGCCAAAATGTGGGGATGTGTGACGTCCATTTGCCACACCTGGATGGCCTCTGTCCCTCGTGGGTTGACCCCCCATGAGGGCCCCCCTGGTGCCCCTGCACGATGCAGACAGGAACGGACTATGCCTTGGGCTTGGGAAAGTGGCAGGTTGAACTGTCTTGCAAGTGCTTGGGCATTCTGATGAAAGAATGCATGACTCTGAATTGGAGTTGTGAGGAACAAACTCAGCAAGTTTTTGTCTGTCGCGGGAGTGATGTATGCTCCCGGTAGACTGTGAAGCAAATTCCTAGGAAACTGGCTGTCAGTAATTATGTTGAAGCGTTCTTTGGCAAAGGTGCGCAAAGCGAGGTTCACGGCTGCCAACTCTGCCCGCTTGCGGAAGAGTCAGGAGCGTGCGCCAAGCTTGGTCCTCTTGCCAAGCAAGAACCTAATATGTGCGACTCCCATAAGTGAAAACTGTCCTAGCCCCCCGAAGGGGAACCAGTGACATTAATCCACACAAGGCGACTGTCTGCGTTTGAAGCGAGACGAGTCTGGGGTCTTATGGCAAACCTTGGCGCATGAAGCGCCAGGCTTCCCTTGGGTAAATTTCTCATGAAGGCCCCCCTGCGCACATCCGCCCATGGCGTGCGTGCACACGTTTAGAAGAGTGCCAGATGGTGGCTTAGCCTTTTGCCTGTGCTTAGACTAGCAGCCAAAAGGGAAGGGGTGGCCTAAAAATGCCTGTATCTGATTGAGAGTGTGACCTGACTGCACTCTTAAAATGGTCCTAGGCAGTCCTGGCTAATGAGTGGCACTCTGCACATTCTCAGGAGCTCAGGGACTAATCCCTCCTCTGTGCTCTGGAGTTTGTGAAATGTGTCTGCTCATTTGAGAGGGTGCCGTGGGCCAGGTGCCATACTTAAAATGACCGACTAAGACTTATTAAAACAAGCCAACTATGACGTACCAGCTGTAAGGAAATAATACACAAAAATGAAAAGACACACAAGTTAAACATTTCCAGCAGGGAGTTCCACTGGCGAAAGGAGGAAAGGAGGAAAGACAAGTCAGAAGTTAGCACAATGAGAATGCAACAACTCTTATCATAACGAAATCAGATTAGGTCAGGTAATTAAGACCACCAGCTGGGATCCTTCTTTTAAGGGGTCCCTACCAGTAATTAACTCTGGACCCTGTGAAAGGAAGCAATTTAAGACTGTAGGAAGAAATAAATTGGTTACTATTAAGGCCTGGAGAGGAGTTTTGTTCCTGTAAAACGGTAAGCATTTTCTGAATATACAGAGCGCAAGAATGTTTGCGTGCTTTTTCCTGTGAAAGGGGTACAATGAGTGAGTTATTTTGCACAGATTAAAGTCAAAATACCAGAACAGTATCTTTCTTAAGAGAATGAAGGAGAGTTAGAACGATTCTCAACCCACGGCCAGATGTGGGCAAGTGGGCCAGATGCGGCCCATGTTGCTCTGCCACTACCTCCACCAAGCCAAGAAGGGCTGTGCGGCGAAGGAAGGGCAGGATGACTGTCCGGACTCCCAGAGCTGCCTGAGGCCCCGGAACTTGGCCCCTGACTTTAAAAGGTTGAGAACCGAGGTTACAAGATGATAACACAGTACACACATGAAGACAATGCAATTCTCTCACTCCTAGTGAGACACGTGACTTCAAGACGCTAAGAGACATTCAGACACCTTAAAACACAGAGATGGGGGTTTGAGGAACACAGACGTAGGGAGGGGCCCCATAGTTTATGATCTAGTGAGGAAAACTCATAGAAGTGATTTTTGTTTTCAGATCGCGCTTCTGAAAAGAAAAATCTGTTTTCCTGAGTGGCACGGATTGCAAAACCGGTTTCCAAGAGTGGCTTAATCCTTTGACAAAGAAAAAGTCTCAAGGTGTAGGAATCGGGGCCGCTAGGATGGCCGTTGGGTCCCGGAGGAGACTGATCAAGTAACGACACGAGGCAATATGGAGCGAGATCAGATCAGTGGTTTATTGAGGGAAAAGCATCATCATATATAGATCAGAAGGCAATGCAGGAAAGAACCGTCATCTGACAGAAAATCACATCACCCATTTACTCGGGTTAATGGGAAATCTCTCTTGGGGAAGTTAATTAACTCGGGCAAACACTGACGGGGGGAAACCATTGTCTGAGGCTTACACCAGGGTAAATATGGCTTCTATTTGCACCCAAGATTAGGCTTAGCGGCGAGTGAGTCATTGCCTAATGGGTAACGGAGTTTAGCGATCTGCTCTCTCAGCAGAACCGCGAGTCAGGTCAGATGTGGGTGAATCAACCCTTATTATTAACCCACCCCCCTTAATTTCTGTGCCCGCAGAGCCCACGGGCCAGGAGCTTTCTCGACTGAAGTGGCCTCTGCGAGGGCCGTTCCATGCCAACTGGACATGGGGAATTCGCATCTCCCCTTTCTCTATTGTTTAGAAACCTGACAAGCGACTCTGGGCAAGAGGGGCATCAGCTGATGAGCGGGAATGACGCTTCGGGGTTCCCCCCATGAAAGACACCTTGATAACAGTGAGGGAATGCATTGCATGAAACAGCATCCTGCTATGCCTAGCACTATCACCCCCACAATCACTTGGAGCGTCGTTTGGAGCCACCCCCATGGAAGCCATGACCACAACGAACTCCACCAATCCCATATCGAACCCTGCTTAATGTTCTTGACTAGGGTGTGGAGATCCATGAGCTGGCTCTGGACCTTGCACGAGTTGTCAGTGAGATTGAAGCAACACATGCCGTGAACAGATTCGCATCCCAAATGATGTAACAACAAGAGGTAGTCTATAGCTGCTCGATTGTCAAGAATGGCATGGCGAAGCTCTGCCTGCTCTTGATTTAGCAGCGCTATCGCCGAGGAGGTATGGTTAATGGCTTTTGCTAAACCGCAAGCCAGTTGACCAATTCTCCGAGCGTTGCCGACGGCTAAGCCTGGCACGCCAGGTATGCTGACTGCCAACGAGACGTATTCAGCTGGACTAAGAACCCTAATGTTGCTATCACATGAGCTGTCTAACTGGGTGGCACGAGTGTGTCGTATGGGTGAGGAAACATTGGAAACATTTGTGCTTGGGGTGATCATATCCTTAGTAGGGAGTAACAGTGTCAAACGACTGATACAACATATAGCATCTGATACATTTGCGGGAATGTAGTTCCAAGTACACTGGTTACATGTAAAGAACCATCCTGAAGGTAGGGTAACATGAGCATACATTGAACCAAGTGTCTGTGGTTTATCACAAGTCCAGTTGCCGCTGCCAACTTCGAGGCAGTGACGCCGAGTTCGGCCGACTGCAGAGCAGCCGGTCATTCGAGCACAAGTAGAGTTCGGACTGACCGCCACCCGCGGAGTGTGAAGAGTGGCTGCATCAGCCGGTAAAGTCATTGTCAGCCGCATTTCCCAGCGGGCATATTCTGAGGAACTTGCTGGGTTGTACGGGCTGAAAATCCGTTTCACAAGCCAGTCTCCATCCCTGGGGTGCGCGCCTGGAGTGTGGCACACTGGGATGAGACAGGTGCTCAGAACTGAGGCAGAACCAATGTCCTGCTTCAGGCAAAAATCGGACTGGTTGACGAGACCCGCCAACCTTTCCCATATGTTGTAATGCATCCGGGCAGAGAGGTCTCCGCCTGGCATCAAATCGTTGCCCTTCAGTGAGGCAGCCTGAACGCCTCCCCCAGCAAGTAGGGAGAGGGTCAGGATGATGGTGACTGCCGCGGTGTTGGCAGTAATCAGGGAAAAGACTGTAGCTACGATGTTCTCCGGCGTTGGCTCCCTCTCCTCGTGCCGGATGACGTCCTGGGCCTCATTGCAAAGAGCCTTGACCATCCCCCAGGTGATCTTCGGTGCTGTCATCTGTGGCCGCTTCTTCCGACGGGTCCTCTCGGTCAGAGTGAGGTCCTCCATCTCCGGGATCGGACTCGGGTCGGCCTGGGTCCATGCCATGTGGTTCCAAGTGAGGCTTGACACACCGAGCTGGAATCCAGATAACACCTGTAGGAGACATAACTGCAGCATACCCTCTTCCCCAGGTTACGAGTGGCACCGGGCCCCTCCAGGAAGGGTCCGGTGGCACCCGGTATCGGACCATCGGTCGCGGGAGAGCTTCCGAACGGCAGAAGTGTTTCTCCTGCGGTGTGCAATCCGAAAAAACATTAAGGTGATTGTAAGTGAACAATACCTTATTCAGACAATGCTGTGCCTGACCCTGTGACTTGGGGAGGGCTGGTGGCTCCCCCTTTCTGTTTATTTGTCAATGTAGGACTTGAGCGTCCGATTGACTCGTTCCACAATCGCTTGCCCTTGCGGATTGTAAGGAACGCCAAAAGTATGCTTAATGTCCCAGGTGGCCATGTAGGCGGCCAGCTGCCTGGAGCTGTAGGACGGGGCGTTATCGGTTTTCACGTGCCGCGGTTTGCCCATTGCCACGAAGCAGGAAAGGAGGTGCTGCTCCATGTGGGAAGCTGTCTCCCCTTTCTGCGCTGTAGCCCAAACGAATTGTGAAAAAGTATCAATACAAACGTGCATGTACTGCCATCTGCCAAACTGCGGAACATGCGTGACATCCATTTGCCACACCTGGTTAGCCTCTGTCCCTCGTGGGTTGACCCCCCACGAGCCCCCCCCCCGGTGCCCCTGCACAATGCTGGCAAGAGCGAACTATGCCTTGGGCTTGAGAAAGTGGCAGATTGAACTGTCTGGCGAGCGCTTTGGCATTTTGGTGAAAGAATGCATGACTCTGAATTGGAGTAGTGAAAACACCCAGCACTGAACGTTGCTGAATTTCCTTTGCCGCTGCATCCGCTCTACTATTGCCCGCGGAAATCGGACCCGGTATGTCTTGGTGACTTCGGATGTGGGCAATATAGAGCGCTTCCGTGCGGTTTCGCAAATGAAATTGAGCTGTGAGGAACAAACTCAGCAAATTCTTGTCTATCACGGGAGTGATGTATGCTCCCGGTAGACTGTGAAGCAAATTCCTGACATACTGACTGTCAGTAATGATGTTTAGGCGCTCTTTGGCGAAGGTGCGCAAAGCAAGGTTCACCACTGCCAACTCTGCCCGCTGCGCGGACTTCTGTGGAAGAGTTAGCAGCGTGCGCCAAGCCTGGCCCTCCTGCCAAGTCAAGACACCATATGTGCGACCCCCATCAGTAAAAACTGTCCTGGCTCCCTGAAGCGGAACCAGCGAGAGCAATTCGAACAAGCTGACTGTCTGCGTTTGAAGCGAGACAAGTCTGGGGTCTTTCGGCAAGTGGATGCCAAGCATCCGGTGAATCCTTCCAAAGCAATTGGAAGCGAGTCACCGAGCTGCATCAATTGCTGAACCTGCTCTTTGGTGAACGGGACCACGATCTTTGCTAAGTCGTGCCCAGAGATGTTCCTAGCTCTCAGCCTTCCACGGTAAACCACCGCGGAGACCAATTCCTGGGGAGGAACGATGTTCCGGGAAGAGGTGTTTGGCAAGTACACCCATTCCACGATACTCGCTCCTTTCTCGGAATCCACTCCTAGAGCTCCGGTGAACATGGATCCTGCCCGAACTATGTACAAATTCAGGATCGGAGCATATGGCCCCTGAGCAATCCTGTCCACCCACCTTTGGCTGAGAATTTGGTTGACTTTCTCGAGAGCCAAGCGTGCCTCTCGAGGAATTTGTATCCGGTCTGCTGGCTGCTTACCTAATGTGAGCAGCGAGAAGAGCGGCTTCAAAAGATCCGTATCCAATCGGAAATACGGTCTAGCCCAATTTATGTTTCCCAAAACCTGCTGCAATTCTACCAGGGTGACTGAGTCCTTCAAGTTGATTTGGGGCAAAACTGGTGCTGCGAAAGAGCGGAGAAGCCGATGACCCAAGTATGAGAAGGGCTCGGTTCTCTGCACTTTCTCTGGGGCAATGAGTAACCCTTTCTCCCCCAGGCTGGCCTGGAGGTCTGCAAACATTTCGCTGCCGAGTTGCGGCACTGCGACCAAGATATCATCCATGAAATGGCAAACTAAAGCTGTGGGATGAAGGTTTCGAAACTTTGCCAGTGCGTTGTGAACATAAATTTGGCACAGGGTGGGCGAATTGAGCATGCCCTGTGGCAAAAATTTCAACGCGTAACGCTGCGTGGGCTCACTGTGGTTCACAACCGGCACCGTAAAGGCGAACCTTTCCCTGTCCCTGGGGTCTAAGGGAATGGTGTAAAAGCAATCCTTGAGATCTACAACTAGGATCTCCCACCCCTCGGGAATCATATTTGGATTTGGGATGCCGCATCGAAGCTGACCCATTGGCTGTATACATTTATTGATCTCTCTGAGATTGTGGAGGAGTCGCCACTTCCCCGACTTCTTTTTGATGACAAAAATAGGCGAATTCCAAGGACTAGTGGACTGCTCTATATGTCCTGCGTCTAGCTGTTCTTTAATCAGTTGCTTTAGGGCGACTAATTTCTCTCCCACTACCGGCCATTGTTCCACCCAGGCGTATTGGTGAGCCATTTAAGTGGCAACGCCATTACCCGAAGGTAAGCGTAGCACTGTACTGCTGTAAAATGTCTCACCCCCAAAGGTTGATATGCACGTCCAAAATGTGCGGCCGAATGACCGCTGTGCCGTCAGCCTTTGGGATCGTGACTTCCACCCACTCCCGGCTCCGAAACGCTTCTTGGATGCCTCCTACCCCCCACACATCGGAGACCGGCTCAATGGCCCACTCCCGTGGCCACTGGCTTCGGCTGACCACCCTCACATCAGCTCCGGTATCTAATAACCCTGAAAATGATCTTTTATTCAGAAATACCTCAATAACTGGGCGCTGTTTCCACTCAATGTTGGTCTCTACTGTCGCTAAGACCTGGTATCCTTGCACTGCCTCACTGGCGCTCGAGCGGTCTGCTGACCCGGACTCTGAGCTGTCCCTGAGCCTTCCCTGGCTATCTGCTGGTGAGTGACAAGGAACCATAATCAGTTGCGCTAATGTGTCTCCTTTGTGAATTGTCTGGGGTAAGTGCGTCCAAAGCTGAACTTGGATAACGCCTGAAAAATTGGAGTCAATGACTCCTGGAATTACAAGAATTCCGCGTGCTCCTGCTTCACTGCGAGGCAAAACTAAACCTATAAAGCCCTTGGGCAGGGGTCCCATGTACTGGGAGTCCACCAGATAGACTGTGCCTGGCAGGTCGCATGTAACGTCTGCCTGGCAAGTCAATTCTAGTCCTGTACTACCCTTGGGGCTGGCCTGTGCCTTCGCAATGCTAGGAATGTGATTGGAATCTAGTCTAGCTCTGACGCGCTCAGAGCAAGGGAAGCCTCTGTTTGGACCGGGGCCAGAGACGTGCCCGCGTTCCGGTTTCCCGAATTCGGACAATATCTGGACCAATGGTAGCCTTTCTTACACTTCGGACACGGGGTGGTTGGAGCCTTGGAACGGCCGGAATTTTGTCCGCCTTCCTTGGATCGGCACTCCCTAGCGAAGTGACCGACCTTGCCACAATTGTGACATGCCCCTTGATTTTTATTCTTAGGTCTTCTACCCCCTTGCACCGCCGCTGCTAGCAAACCCATTTTATAGGATTCTGTGCCAACGTCGGCGCAAGCTCTAATCATGTCCGTGAGAGTCAAGTTGGGACAATTGCCCAGTGACTGCAAGATTTTACAGCAGTCCAAATTGGCATTATCCTTGGCCAACTTCATCATGAGCTCTTGTTGGGCTTGCTCATTATCGATCTGCCTACTGATCGCTTCCTCCAAGCGATTGATAAAGTCCATGTAGGTCTCCTGGGCTCCCTGTTTGACTGCGGTGTAATTTTTGGCCGCTTTGCCAGTTGCTGGAACTTTGAGAAAAGCCTTGAAGGCAGCCTCGGCTGACATCTGAAGAGTGGCTAGTGGCAAGTTGGTCTGCGCATCGATGGACTCGAAGGCACCTGAACCATATAACTGGTCAGGAAGTACTGCACCTCCCATCCTGGCAGCCCTTGTCTGAGCCTCGAGGTGATACTCACTGTCCCATAGCAAATACTGGCTGGGGTTGAGCATCATCCGCATGACGGCTTTCCAGTCGTGCGGGATGAACATGGTATTCTCGCACACTTGCTGAAGCGTGCCCCTAGTGAACCGACTCTGGAGTCCTGTCTCTGTAATGGCCTTCCGTATAGCCATGAGGAGCTTATAGGGGACTGGTGAATGAACTACCTGCTGGGCCCCTGTGAGGGCATCCATTTCCAAGCGAATTGGACAAATCTGACTAAGCTCAGCTAGTTCTTCTGCTGGCAAATCCCCCTTCCTGATCTCTTCCTCAATTGTGCGCTGAAGGGCACTCTTGGTCTGGGAGCCTGTAACTGTCAGAGAAGCGCCTGCGCTCCTCATTCCATGCATTCCGCCGGTGACGTCTGCAGCTGTCACCGAGGGAAAGCTCCCTACACTACTCTGCTTAAACTGCAATGACGGATAGAGCGCCATGGGCGCTGATGGCTCGACTGGCGCTGGGGGTTCTTTGGCTTCTACCCGGACTGGATCTATCTCTGCTAAGAGCTTCCTACATTTACTCCATGTGCGAATTAAGCCCTCTGGAGCTTTCGGGGGTTGCTGAATGCAGTCTCCTATCTGATCCCAAAGCTGAAGGGTTAACGTACCTACTTCTGGGTAAAGCAGGCAGTGTTCCCTTAGGTACACCAAAAGTCTCGCTAGCTCTCCGCTGTGAAAACGCAACTGAAATACCCTGGCCAGGATTTTGAACTCTTCCTCATGAGTTCTTTGGCTAGCGGACGGACGTTGCCGCTGAGGACAAGTCCCCATATTACCTGCGGGGTTCTCCGAAGATTCCTCCTCAGGACGAGTCGACGCGTCTGTGGGCCAGGCAATAGGTTTTGGCGACGATTCTCTGGGTAGAGCTCGGAGCGTGGCCTGCTGCTACGGGCCCTTGGTGGCCTCTGCGCTGTCAGGGGTTCACAGCTGACCCTGAGCGGAACGCGTTTTTCCGTGCTGCAAGCCGCCGCGAAAGTCGGGAGCAAGCTGTAGGATGCCTCTTCTGTGATGCCTCGCCGCAGGGCCGTCTTCCCGACTGGCTGGCTTACCGGCCGGGCTGCCGCGCTGTCCTCCGGGACGATCGGACGCGGTTCTCGTGTAGAACCGGACCGTGTGATCGCTTACTATCGAGTAGATCACGTCGGTTACTCTCGAGTAGATCACGCCGGGGTCACCAGGTGTAGGAATCGGGGCCACTAGGACAGCCGTTGGGTCCCGGAGGAGACTGATCAAGTAACGACACGAGGCAATATGGAGCGAGATCAGATCAGTGGTTTATTGAGGGAAAAGCATCATCATATATAGATCAGAAGGCAATGCAGGAAAGAACCGTCATCTGACAGAAAATCACATCACCCATTTACTCGGGTTAATGGGAAATCTCTCTTGGGGAAGTTAATTAACTCGGGCAAACACTGACGGGGGAAAACCATTGTCTGAGGCTTACACCAGGGTAAATATGGCTTCTATTTGCACCCAAGATTAGGCTTAGCGGCGAGTGAGTCATTGCCTAATGGGTAACGGAGTTTAGCGATCTGCTCTCTCAGCAGAACCGCGAGACAGGTCAGATGTGGGTGAATCAACCCTTATTATTAATCCACCCCCCTTAATTTCTGTGCCCGCAGAGCCCACGGGCCAGGAGCTTTCTCGACTGAAGTGGCCTCTGCGAGGGCCGTTCCATGCCAACCGGGCATGGGGAATCCGCATCAAGGGAAGAAGGGGGGTCACTTTGCCCTATTGCAGGTTAGGATTCCCCCCCCCCCTTTCCACCCTCCTGCCTTCGCTGCCCTTAAGCTGCTAAGCAGGCAAGGCAAAGGGGCTTTGTTCACCATGCTTTCTCAAACCTTAAATAGTTCCTGCCCATGAGCAGAGTGCAAACTGTTTAACACATATTTCACAGTGACATTACCACGCAGTTACACACAAGGAACACTTTTTCAATCATACTGTGGTCATAGAGACAAGGCTTTTGCAATCATACACAGTTCTTGCAGTCATACATTCAGTGGTGCACCACGCATACACACATTTATTTACGCATTCGCACATTCCTCCCCTGATCTGCAGTGTTCTATCTTACACATGAGGAGATGACTTATACACAGCTGGCTATTTACAACCATCTGGGTGCTTCTACTTAGGGGCGAGTTTCTCTGGGCTACTCCCAAGGTGAGACCAGTAGATTCTGCCTGTGCCTTGGGAGAGCTCGGGGTGCTATTGCTGGGATGGTTCTTCTGGCATAGCCAGGGCGATGGCTGCCTCCTTTCCAGTGCCAGCGTGGCCATTTGGCATTAAGGCAACCTTTTGAAGATCTGCCTGGTCTAGATTGGCATTCTCTTCTAAGGTGTCTCATTTTTCCACACTGGAAGCAGGCGCCTTGGGGTTTTGGCACTGCTCTGCGCCTGAGTGTGGCAATGGTTCTGCTCTGGAGCCCTGCGTGGCCAGGGGCCGTGCAGATTTCCGTGAGCAGTGGGCGCTGAGCAGCCCTGCCTGAACGTGTGTCTGCCTTCAGATAGGCTGAACACAGCAGTTGGGCGCTAGCTAATTGTGCCACTGGCAATTTCCCCGTGAATGGATCTTCCTCACCCCTGCGCTGAATGGATTTCTTAATTGGCAGGGAACTTTTAACTGTCAGAGAAGTGCCAGGGCCTCTCATGCCATGAATTCCTTCAGTGACGTCTGCAGCTGTCACTGGGGGAATGCTCCCTACACTGCCCTGCTTAAGCTGAAATGACGGATAGAGACTCCTTGGGGCTGATGGTTCTGACTGCGCTGGGGGTTTCTGGGTCTCTATCCGGACTGGGTCATCCTCTACTGAGAGTTTCCTACATTTGCTCCATGTGCGAATTATGCTCTCTGGAGCTTTCGGGAGTTGCTGAATGCAGTCTCCTATCTGATCCCAGAGCTGAAGGGATAACGTACCTGCTTCTGGGTAAAGCAGGCAGTGTTCCCTTAGGTACACCAAAAGTCTCGCTAGCTCTCCACTGTGAAAGCGTAACTGAAATACCCTGGCCAGGATTTTGAACTCTTCCTCATGAGTTCTTTGGCTAGTGGACGGACGTTGCCGCTGAGGACAAGTCCCCATATTACCTGCGGGGTCCTTCAAAGATTCCTCCTCGGGACGAGTCGACGCGTCTGAAGTTCAGGCAATAGGTTTTGGCAACGATAGTCTGGGTAGAGCTCGGAGCGTGGCCTGCTGCCATGGGCCCTCGGTGGCCTCTGCGCTGTCAGGGGTTCACAGCTGACCCTGAGCGGAACGAGTTTTTCCGTTACTGCAAGCCGCCGCGAAAGTCGGG
The DNA here is from genome assembly GCA_035047345.1 of Bradypodion ventrale. NCBI lineage: Eukaryota > Metazoa > Chordata > Lepidosauria > Squamata > Chamaeleonidae > Bradypodion > Bradypodion ventrale. Next base: position 352,992,501 of record JAWDJE010000001.1, read on the forward strand.
AGCAAGCTGTAGGATGCCTCTTCTGTAATGCCCCGCCGCTTGGGCCGTCTTCCCGATCGGCTGGCTTACCGACCGGGCTGCCGCGCTGTCCTCTGGGATGGTCGGACGCGGTTCTCGTGTAGAACCGGACCGTGTGATCGCTTACTCTCGGGTAAGATCACGTCTCGGGGTCACCAGATGTAGGATTGGGGCCGTGAAGCGGCCCTTGAGGTCCCGGAGGAGACTGGTTGAGTAATGACACGAGGCAAGATGGAGCGAAGACCAGTGATTTATTGAGGGAAAATCATCAGTATATATTATGTTCAAGGCTGCGCATGGTAGAATGGTCATCTGACAGAAAATCACATCACCCATTTACCCGGGTTAATTGAGAACCTCTCTTGGGGAAGTTAATTAACTAAGGCAAACACTGACAGGGGAAAACCATTGTTCGAGGCTTACGCCAGAGTAAATATGGCTTCTATTTGCACCAAAGATTAGGCTTGACTGCGAGTGAGTGATTGCCTAATGGGTAACGGAGGTTAGTGATCTGCTTCTCTCAGCAGGATCGCTGGTCAGGTCAGATGTGGGTGAATAAACCCTATGATTATTAATCCGCTCCCCAATTTCCATACTGGCAAGGGCCAGTGACCAGGAACCTTCTTCGCCGGTGTAACCTCTGCCAGGGGCTGAGTATGCCAATTGTGCCCGCGGAATCCATTATTATTATTATTATTATTATTATTATTATTATTATTATTATTATTATTATTATTATTATTATTATTATTATTATTATTATTATTATTATGCAAATATGGAAAACGTATTGAAAAAGAAGAGGAGGCCTCAGACCATTACCACCGGTAAGAACAGAGATTGAAAAAGTTACTATCCATGCTGACTGAAAGATTTAGGGAGCTAAAGTCTTCAAAATCCAAAAGCAAGAATGGAAAATACCCTTGTGTTCAGATTGTGTGCAAGAGCCATGTGGTTTTTTACCTTTTCTAGTAGCTCCTCCTTGAAGTAGTGCTGCATTGCAGTTCAGGAACAAATAGGACACCAGTTATAGTATACTGCAGCTTCAACTGACAGGTTTTCAGAAAGAGAGAGAGAGAGAGAGATAGGTTCCTATTATGCATTTCTATGGAGGACATAATATGGAAATTTCTTATCACTCATAACAGTGTAATTTGACTCTAGGGCTTTTATATAATGAACAAACAGATACATGAATACTGTAATGTTATTTATTACTGAATAATCAATCTGCAATAGATAATATATGGACATGGCTGCTTGTTGGTCAGTGAGTAACTGCGAAAGCATCTTATCATCTGGATGTTTTCCACTCCCTTCTCCATCTGTGTGCACATTCTTTTCTTAGCTTCCTGATACATATGTATTCACTCTATTTAATAATAATTGTGTGCCATCAAGCTGATTCTGATGTATAGTGACTCCTTCCAGAGAATTCCAAAGTGATCAATCAATCTCTTCTTCAAGAGGTGTCCTGGGACTGAGCATTTGGTCTAATCAGGCTACATATGCTGGTTCTTGCCTGGGGGGGGGGGGGGCACTGTAAGGAATGGAACTCCCAACCCCTCACATCACAGCCAGGTAACTACCTGATTGTGTTATCCGGCTGACTCTGTTTATGGATATACAGTAATTACTATCACTGAAACTTGAATGTTGTCTCTGTTTTTTCTGTCATCATATGCTGTGGCTCTAAGAGTCAAACTATATGTTTATTCCATTTCTATGCACTCTTCTGACATAAATGCCACTCTGGGCGGCAAACATAATAAAACATACACATATAATATAAAACCCTCCTCTCACTCTGTAACGGTAAAATATATATTCTTTATATAACACAAAATGACCCAAGAATAGGTGGTGATAAGATTTATTGGTGATTAAAGGAAAAACAAAACAAGATTAGTTCGGGGGTGGGATATTTACAATTTGTTTTTTAAAAGTTCTGCCTTAGCCAACTTCTGATACATAGAAAGGGAAGGAGGCAACCTGTCCTGGGAGGATATCCTATAGTACAGCTGCCACTGCTGAGCAGGCTCTGTTCCTAGCAGAGGTCTCCTTGGGTTCTCTTGGGGTAGGCAATAGTACTGTGGGATTTCCTGGTGTTTAAAACAGATTAAAAACTATTTAAGAGGAAGAGATTAAATAAACAATTTATATTATTTTACAGCTGCTAAATGATACAATTGTCACATTTGCGTATCTACGTGCTTACATTGTTCAGGTTTTATTTAACTTGAGAATTTTTCAAAAGAAAGTAATAACAGAGCTTTAAAACAAAATGGATAATACGTACAGTAAAAACATCCCCTTTCATTACACATAGTAATGAATATTAGTAAAGGTAAAGGTCACCCTTGCTTGAAAGCCAGTCATATCCGACTCTAGGGTTGGGTGCTCATCTCCGTTTATAGCCAAAGAGTCAGTGCTGCCTATGTCTGTAGACGTTTCTGTGGACATGTGGCAGGCATGACTAGAGTGCATGGAACGCTGTTTACCTTGATACCTATTTATCTCCTTGCAATTTCTTGCTTTCAAACTGCTCGGTTAGCAGGAGCTGGGACAGACAACAGGCACTCACTCCATCATGCAGCACTCGGGGCTCGAGTTGCTGACCTTCCAGTTGTCAAGTTCGGCATCTTAGCTACGAAGCCATTACACACATATTAAAAAGGTCATCATGGTTTTTGTATTATATTTTCAATAAATTGCAGGAATATTTGCAAGAGGAATTTGAATTAGAACTGCAGCATTTCTTTGCTTTTTCCTGATAAAATAGCCTCTAGTACTGTATCATTATTTTCTCCAGGAAAACCCAAAATGAAGGAGCCCACCATCTTTAATTGCTTGGCAGTGAGCACACGAAACAATAATGCTACTGATGTGGGGAAAAAGTTTAAATGTCCCCAAGCTACTTTGTTTCGAGTGTATTCTCTCCATGTTTGCTCTTAATTTTTTTAAAATGATGATGATAATACTAATATCCTGATGATGTGTATAGCTAGTATCACATATTGTTGGTCAGAAGTGTTTGTCTAGTTGTATTGGAAAGGGGAGTGTTCCATCACAACAGCTGTGTAAGCCACAGATTTAACCCTTTCATAAGGAAAGCCTGACCCTTGGGTCTTTCAGCGTTTCCCAAACTCATACCTGTCAAGTTGTGGCGATGAAAAAACGGGAAGCACCACTGCGTACGACGGGCACGCATGCGCAAGGAGGCTACTGCAGCGGTGCGCATAAATGAAGGGGTTACTGCACATGCACAGTAGCCCCTTCGCACATGTGACCCACTGCAGTAACCCCTTTACACATGCGTGCCACTTCCTCTGACAGGCGCGCATGAGCAGTAACCCCTTTTCTGGCTGTTCAAATACAGGATGGCCATGGAAAGGACCGGGAAAGAGGGGCGAAATACGGGATTTCCCGGCCAAAACAGGATACTTGACAGGTATGCAAACTATGTTCCATAGAACACTGATGGACTTCAATTCTCAGAAGCCTAAGTGAGTACATTAGCTGATCAGTGCTTTGGGGAATTGACTTAGGTTTCTGGGAATTGAAGTCCAAAAACCAAAGATTGGGAAACACTGTATGATGCCAAAGACATAAGATTCCCTTTATTCCCCCCCCCCACACACACACACACGCACACACTACATTTCAAAGCCACACAAAGATCTGTGTATATAACTTTATTCAACATGCTTGTCTTGCTCTGTAAACATTTATCATGAAATTTATGCCACAAAGAATGTGATGCCAACCTTATCTTTACCACTACTATATTTTTCTTTTCAAATCCTTGGAAACATTTTCTATTTTAGGCCAGTGTTGTGTATTGAATGTATTTGTAACCACACAAATGGGTTCATGTAACACTGTAACCTTCTGTATGAGGATGCGAGCTAGTGGCCACCGGGGGCAGTAGCGAGCACCCAGCTCACATGGTACACATTCCTCAAATGCCCTCAGCTGCGCGGGAAAGATTCCCACGCTCACCTCACCTGGACAAGAAAGGCGTGACCAAGGATGACGTCACTTGGACAGTAGCCAATGCCTGTCGAAGAGCCATATTCAATTGTATAGCCACCGTATAAAAGGAGCTGTTTGTCCGCCATTACCACATGTTCGTACTGTACTCCATGCAATAAAGATGTGCTAGGCTAGCTTACAGCCGTTTCCATTGTCTTGATTCCCAAACACTAAATTGGCGACGAGGATGGGATCATGGATTCCCATGGGGACAAGACAACTTCACAGCAACCAGTCTTCGACGTGACCCATCCCGAGCGATGGGACTGGTTTGAAATGCATTTCAAGAGTACGGTAACCTATGCCGGCATCACCGACGCAGGAAAGAAGCGAGGTCTTCTCATCACGATGCTCGGTTTCCACGCAGTGCAAGCGCTGATGGATCTGGTGGCACCACGAGAGGTGGATCAGGTTTCGGTAACCGAAATACTGGCGACTCTGAGAAACCACTTCAAGCCCAAGGTATCCTTCTTCTCCGCCAGGGCCGCCTTCACGAGGAGGGACCAAAAGCTGGGTGAGTCCGTATCCGAGTATGCAGCGGCCCTCCGTTTGTTGGCAACCCCATGCGAATGGCGGGAGATTCTAGACGTGGCCCTAAGGGACAGGATGCTCTGTGGGATGAGAGATGGGGAAACCCAAAGGAAGCTCATGACCCGAGGCCACGACCTCACCTTTAAAGAGGTACTACAAGAGGCCCTAGCTGCTGAGTCCACGAGGGCCGGGTACAAGCTTCTCAAGGCAAAGCCTCCACCAGTAGAAGCAGCTGCATCCGCAGTCTAGGCGTCTTGGAGGGCGGCCCCTGCCCCACGCTCGCCCACATCCTCAGAGGCTTCTGCCACCCCAGGCTCCAGTGAAGATGAGGGGGTCCGGAAGGTCAGAAAGGGGCTGAGCGAGAAGAAAGGGAAAGGGGGTCGGCGCTGCGATGGTTGCGGGGCGTCCCATGAGAGGAGCAAGTGCCCATTTAGGAAGGCTGAGTGCCACAACTGTGGACGGAAGGGCCACATCACCAGAGTCTGCAAGCAACGCTGGGACGAGAGTAAGTGCTCCACGAGGAGACGGGATGGCGTCGGCAGAGTCTACGATGGCGGCGGCGACCCAGAGGGGGACCACGTGTACCGAGGAGTACATGCGGAAGACGACTTGGCCGTCCACAGCGTGCCTCTAGGGCAACCACGTTTTTATGCTGAGGTACTGTTGCAAAGGGTTCCTGTTAAGATGGAAATAGACTTGGGGTCTGTATACTCTCTCATTTCCCATAAGGAGTTTTTGCGCATTCCCTCCAAGGAGCGACCCAAACTCAAAGGGATGAGAGCGAACTTGAGAGACGTGCAGGGAAATGCGATTCCAGTGCTGGGAATTGGGGACTTCGAGATACAGTACAAGGGACTCTGAAGGAAACTTCCCCTAGTAGTTCTAAGGGAGGGGGGTTGTAATCTCCTGGGAACACAATGGTTCAAACCCCTGGACATCTTCATAGGCGGTGTCCATGCCATCGGGGGGAATGAGATCCAGGCAGTGTGCGACGCACACGCTGAGGTATTCAAGAAGGGGCTCGGGAAGTACAAGGGGCCCCCAGTCTCTTTCGACCTAGACCCGGAGGTCCGCCCAATTAGACTCAAGCCACGTCGGGTTCCATTCGCCCTAAAGGACAAAATTGAGGCGGAACTGGACAAACTAGTGGAGCAGGGGATTTTAGTGCCTGTGGACTCTGCAGAGTGGGAGACTCCTATTGTTACAGTGTTGAAAGCAAATGGGGAGGTGCGAATTTGCGCTGACTACAAGTATACAATTAACAAGGTGATCCGCCCTAATGCCTATCCGGTGCCGGTAGTTAGCCATTTGCTAGCTACTCTACATGGGGGAAAGTTTTTCGCCAAACTAGACCTGGCGCAGGCGTACCAGCAGCTTCCAGTAACCCCAGCCACAGCTGCTGTGCAAACCATTGTAACTCACAAGGGGGCATTCAAGGTAACGCGCCTACAGTTTGGCGTGAACTCAGCGCCGGGGATATTTCAGTCTCTTGTGGAACGTTTGTTAAAGAAGTTACCGGGGGTCTTGCCATTTTTTGATGACATATTGATATTTGGGGAGAGCGAATCAGAACTGGCCCAGAGATTAGATAAGGTCCTTACAGCCTTCGAATCCGCGGGGTTGAGGCTGCGGAGGGACAAATGTGTGTTTCTGGCCAGGGAGGTTGAGTTTCTGGGGTTCCGCATAACCTCTGAGGGGGTGAAACCCGCTGAGTCCAAAGTCTCAGCCATTCAAAACGCCCCTCGCCCCACCGCGAAACCGGAGCTGCAGTCCTTCCTGGGGCTGCTGAATTTTTACCATTCCTTCCTGCCCAGGAAAGCGTCGATTGCAGAGCCTCTGCATAGGCTGCTGAAGAAGGATGCGGTTTGGCGGTGGGGGGAGAATCAGGAGCGGGCTTTCAGGGAACTCAAGCAGCTCCTCTCCTCAGAGGCGATTCTAACCCATTTCGACCCAAAGAAGCCGGTAGTCTTGGTCTGCGACGCCTCATCAGTGGGGGTGGGGGCGGTCCTGTGCCACGTGTTAGAGGGCGGGCGAGAAGCCCCTGTTGCATTCTATTCGAGATCATTGTCCAAGGCAGAACGAAATTACGCCCAAACAGATAGGGAGGCCCTTGCTATTGTGGCGGGCACAAAGAAGTTCCATGATTTTTTGTATGGTCGCCCATTCACCATTGTAACCGACCACAAGCCACTATTGGGGATCTTCACCTCAGACAAGCCCACTCCACAGATCCTCTCCCCCAGGATGCTTCGGTGGGCGATTTTCCTCAATGCATACAAGGGTCCCCTCTTCCCCACCTGGGAGACCCAATGTGTGAGGTAGAGCAAGACAGCCAAGTCCTCCTCATAGAAGCCCTAGATGCACCCCCCATACTTCCCGTGGAAATTGCTGCAGCCACGGCCAAGGATAAAACGTTAACCCTTGTGAGATCCTGGGTACAGAAGGGGTGGCCCACGGCTCCCCCTGCAGACGAGTTTGCTGCATTTTTCAGGAAGAGGGTTGAGTTGTCCACAGAAAGGGGGTGTCTTTTGTGGGGGGAGAGGGTGGTGGCCCCACAAGCATTAAGAGCGAGGGTGCTACGGCTTTTACATGTCAGCCACCCAGGGATTGTGCGCTCTAAGGCGCTGGCCCGAAGTTATTTCTGGTGGCCACAGCTAGATGCAGACATTGAACACATGGTGAACACCTGCGAAAGCTGCCAGAGCTCTCGACCTGAGGAGTCCCGCCTTCCACACAGAGAATGGGACACAGCTAGGGGGCCGTGGTCCCGCCTCCACATAGACTTCGCAGGGCCATTCAGGGGTTCATTCTTTCTGCTGGTGGTGGATGCATACTCCAAGTGGTTAGAGGTAATTCCAATGCGCAACACCTCATCAGCTGCAACCATAAAACAACTGTGCAGGCTGATAAGCACCTTCGGGATACCTGACGTCATTATTAGTGACAATGCGAGTTCCTTCACGTCAGCCGAGTTCCAGGCGTTCTTAGAGTCCAACGCCATTCGGCACATTACCTCAGCCCCCTTTCACCCTGCAACAAATGGCCAGGCGGAACGTCTGGTGCGCACAATGAAAGAGGGGCTGCGGCGCATGGGTCCAGGGGATCTGGACCGGCAGCTCTGCCAGTTTCTGTTGGCATACCGAGTGACACCATTGGCGTCGGGATTCTCCCCCGCTGAACTCGTGAAAAGGAAATTGCACTCATTGTTAACTAGATTGGATCCCACCAGGGTGGAGGATAGGGGAAGAAACATTGAGCACAGCTCCACAAAAAACTTCCAGATAGGAGAACCTGTACATTGCAGAAACTACGCTACTACAGGGCCAGCCTGGGTGCCGGGTGTAGTCATTAATCAAACGGGACCAGTGTCATACTGTGTCGAGACCAACACGGGTCTCCTCTGGAGAAGGCACGCTGACCAACTAAGGCATTGAGTGATTGGGGGGCCGGACAGAGGGGTCCAGCAGCAAAACTCGGACAGAGGGGTCCAGCAGCAAAACTCAACGTTAGGGTTCTCCTCCACCCGCTTATCCCAAGGGGGAGAAAACGAAGGGCAACAGTCCCAAACAAGGGGGGAAGCATAGGCTCAAATCCGTATCCTTTTGATACACCAGACCTACCCAGTCCTTTGAAAGAGAGGAACGAGTTTGCCCCTGTAGTTCCACCCAGTCCTTTGAAAGAAAGGAATGAGTTTGCCCCTGTTGCCCCCGAATTAGATCTTGAGTTTCCAAACCGGGGGGGGGGGGTTCGGAGTGTTCCCCCACCCGTCCAAGCGAAGAGCGGGGTTTTTCTTTAGCCCCTAGTGCCCCCGGTTTTCCCACATCCGCATCAGAAACCCTTCCTCCCTCTTCTCCTGCCCATTCCAAAGCTGCAAGTCCGCGGCGAGTCACTAACGAGTCATCCTCTCCAATTGCAGGACAAGAGCCAGGAGGACACAGACGAGGGGGCACGGCCGAGTCAAGCATAACGGCCGCACGCCCAAAACGCACATGCGGGAAACCAGTTTGGTTGAGGGACTTTGTCCCATCTTAGGGGGGAGGGATGTTGTGTATTGAATGTATTTGTAACCACACGAATGGGTTCATGTAACACTGTAACCTTCTGTATGAGGACGCGAGCTAGTGGCCACCGGGGGCAGTAGCGAGCGCCCAGCTCACATGGTACACATTCCTCAAATGCCCTCAGCTGCGCGGGAAAGATTCCCGCGCTCACCTCACCTGGACAAGAAAGGCGTGACCAAGGATGACGTCGCTTGGACAGTAGCCAATGCCTGTCGAAGAGCCATATTCAATTGTATAGCCACCGTATAAAAGGAGCTGTTTGTCCGCCATTACCACATGTTCGTACTTTACTCCATGCAATAAAGATGTGCTAGGCTAGCTTACAGCCGTTTCCATTGTCTTGATTCCCAAACACTAAAGCCAGCCTGACTCATATGTTTCCTCAGAGGTAACATATGAGAATCACTTCCTTCCCCATGCCGTGATCCAATCTGGCATCACTCTGGCAAGATAAAAGATGTTGTAAGACTAGCCTGATAATGTGGTTACCTCCAGTGAATCATCATCCTCTATCTCACATGGACTCTGTCCTGTGTGGAAGTGGTTTTCCTCTTCCTCTTCCCACCAAGAAGATGCACAAAATGGAGTTTTAGCATCTTTTAAACTACATTTTATCCCATCTTTATTTGGAAATAGGCTCCATTAAAAGAATCAGAATTAGGTTTCTTTTTTTTAATTAATATTTTTATTAATTTTCAAACAAAATTACAAAACTTAAACATTTATAACATTACAGTACAGTACAGTACAATAAAAAAGAACAAATGAAAAAATATACATTGAATACACTCACCCTCACCCACCCTTCACCTCCCAATCACCCTCACCCAGCCCTTTACCATCTTCTGTCTTCTTCACTCCCCTTGTCCTTCCGTTGAAGGACCGCCTCCGAAGTGCCGAAGAAGGGGAGGGAGACTGGAACTAGAACGGGTTCTTGCTATTATTTAAGACATTAAATGAATTTTATTGTTCATAGCAAAGCAGCTGTTTCTCTTTCCCTCCTGCTAATGGTTGTCATACCATTACTCATTTTATTACCTTTCCTTCAAATCATTTCTATTCAGATTTTGATCCCAAAATTATCCCACCTTTTCTTCTTCTTTTTTTCTATAGTTGCTATAATGATCAAAATTATTCAATTTTCTTTCTATAACTAGTTGCAAGTTCTTACTCTTGTATTTCTATTTATCTATATACTGCACATCCAATTCTCTGCGAACCTTAACATATATCACCTTATAAGTTATAATCTATCTATCTATTCATCTATCTAGTTAATCTTAACACACCTTGACAGAGGATTATTTACATATTTCAATCAATCAATCTCTTTCTAGAACCAAACTTCCTCCATCTTAGGGCAAAGCAAATATAGAAACCAGGGTCACAGCAAATAAAGATTATTGTTTAAAGAATAATCTTAAAGAAGAGCTATTAATTACGGGAGGTTAGCCCAGAACATAAAGTAACATGTAGAGTATGTTGTTTTGGAAATTGTTTCCTTTAAAAAACAATTTGAAAAAACAGAATTAGGTTTCTGAAATCATTCCAGCATCTTGCATTGTATCTGGTATGTTATTAGTATTTCAGAAATGTTTGATAAGGGTAAATTATTTCGGCCCCTTTTGCCTCACTTAGCCACTGGCACCAGCTAGTGGTGGGCTGGCCCATAGGACTACCGGGACTCAACCTGGGCGCCTCCCAGCCCCCCAGTACTATGGTGTCCCCCTTGGGTGCTGATCCAAAGAGCCAAGCCGAACTGTGATGCCCGGAACAATTGAGCAACTGAGTGGGGCTCCATGTTCCTCTGCCTGCCTTTTCCTCTTTTGCTGCTGAAGATAAGCTTGTAAAAGCAGCTCTATTTACAATGGAGCTGCTGTGGTTTAGAGGCTGCAATTTTGCCTTGTAAGCAAGAGGTTGTCAGTTCTAATCCCCAGAGGAGAGTTGAAATTGGAAGGTGAGTAGGAATGTATATATTTTGTTAGGGTTAAATGCTCTCATTACTCCATGTCCAGCATCCTTTTAGCAGAGCCAGCATGCCCCTGGCACCAGCTTTTATTTATGTCAAAGCACTGCAATATATGGAACAACCATGTTAATACATACCTGTCAATCATCCCGATTTGGCCGGGATTACCCCGTAATTCGGCGCCAATTTGTGCCATTTCATGACCCACGCTGCCAAAACCCCGTAATTTTGCAGCGGGGGAAAGGAGGCACTGCACAGCCCATCTGCGCAAGTCGCGTTGCACGCATGCATGGAAGGGCTCTACAGTTCCATAGCTCCCTTCCACGCATGTGCAGAAGGCTACGACGCCTGCGTAGAAGGCTACTCAAGTGGCGTAGTCCTCCACACGCATGCGTACAATGCGACCAGCGCAGACCCGGTCTGCACAGGTCCCGGATTCGCTGGAGCCGCGGTTGACAGGTATGTGTTAATATTTATTCATTATGTTGCCAAAAATGGGCAAATCACAGCTCATGTGGCTGTGGGTATCAAGAGGAATACATGCACCCAAAGTAGTAGTAGGAGGAGGAGGAGAAAGAGAGAGAGAGAGGTTTTATTCTACATATCATATGGGCTTCTCTTGCAGTTCTTAATGATTTTTAAAGTTTTTAAGGTCAGTAATTTTTATGTGGGTGATGTCTGATTTCTGTGAGCTGCCCAGAGTCAATTGCCGAGTGGGCAGCAATACAAATGCAAATAAATAAATAAATAAATAAATAAATAAATAAATAAATAAATAAATAAATAAATAAATAAATAAATAAATAAATAAATAAATAAATAAATAAATAAATAAATAAATTCTCTCTCCCGGCAAGATTCTCTTCCAGACACGTTGCTGGACATAATGAGCATAATGAGCATTGATACAAAATTGAGACAAATTTTTGAGAAAAATGTAAACAATTTGTGAGTAGAATAATATATCACAATGTCCACTAGATGACATTATAGAACATACAGTACTTGTTTTAAGCGATTGGTGTTGGATCGGGGCTGCGAAGCGGCTGTCGGGTCCCGGAGGAGACTGGTCAGCAATGAGACACGAGACAAGATGGAGTGAAGACCAGTGATTTAATGAGGGAAAATCATCAGTATTTATCATGTACAGGCTGCATGCAAAAGAACTGCGATCTGACAAGAACCACATGCCATGTTTACACGAGTTAATTGGGAAACTCTTCAGGGGAGTTAATTAACCAACTTAATCAATGACAGGGGAACTCCATTGTTCCAAGCTATCTTGGGGTAAATATGTGGCTGGTATTGGTTTTAGGATTTAGAGTAATCCGCAGATGTGAGATTAACTATTACATGACTAGCGAGTTAGTCATTAGCTTCCTATTGTCCAAACTGCTTGTCAGGTCAGCTATAGGTGAATTAAACCCTATCTAATATTCCGCTCCCCCAATTTCTGTCCCTTCAGGAACCCCTGGCAATGAGGTGATTGCCCATCACCGGGGTTCTGTCAGGGCCAGTATGCCAATTGTGTGCGTGAATCCCACAGATTGGATTGATCACTGTTGAATTCTGATTAAAACCCAGCGACTATGACTTGTAATGCTCATGTGGGGAAGCCCTTTGTGGAATTGTCATTTTTGGTGGGGAATCATCTTTTTTTGTTCACCTGACATGGGCAGCCTACATTTGTTCCACGTGGTGTTCCAAGAGGTGTTTAACACCACTTTCATTATGCTTTAAATACTGTAGTTAAAGACAAATAACGCTCAAGGTTGCAAAAAGTCATCTAGTATACAGGCAAGTCTCTCACTCCCACTGATAATAGAGATTTATCATTTTTGGGTACAGAAAATTTATAAATAAGCAACAGATAAGGTTGCCTGTCCTTTTGATACAAGAAAACTCATTATTTGTTCTGGAACATTGTTTGGAAAATAACAATTCTATCTCTTGTGTTTTTTCTCTGATATGTTTATATATTTTTCACACAAAAGCACTCATTTTTTAAAAATGGCATTAAAATACAAAACCCTCACTAGACCAGATTGGGGGAGCAGAGGCAAGGAATCACTACAAAGGGGATATGATATGAATGTTTAAAAAATCTGAATCAAACAACAAAGCACAAAAGGCTTGTCCTAATTAAATGGACTTACATACAAGTTCTGAAGGCACTGAGTTTAATTCCAAAGGAATAAGATTTTGGTCCAGTCTTGAAGGAATTAAGCAAAGAGAAACTGAGGTTCTGGGAACATGAGGAGCTCAACGCAAACAATTCAAAAATCTTCTGGCACCATAAATATTAACAAGTTTTAACTAGCATAAGCTTTTATGAGTTGTGTGAAAGTTCATACTAAATTAAACCTGTGAGACTTAAAGGTGCCACAAGACATTTGGCTTGTTTTCGTTGCAACAAATGCAGCTCCCCTTCTGTTGTGTATGGAAACACTATATCTTTAAGAATGAATGTAACCACTTCGATGTAAGAATGTAACCTTGTAATGATCACAGTGTATCTCAGTTGCAATGGAACGCGAGCTAGCTACCCATAGAGGGCAGCTGCGAGTGTTCAGCTCACATGGTACAAATTCCCCAATTACTGTCAGCCGTCCCGCCACGGCTACACCTGGTGAAGAAGGGCGTGACTCAGGATGATGTCACACAGGCAGTGGCCAATGGGCTACCGTGCATCCATATTCAAATGTGTTGTTGCTGTATAAAAGGAGCTGTACCTCCGCCATTACCACATGTTCAGATTGCATACCCTCCAATAAAGATGTGTTTGGCCTCATAGCTGCTGTCTACTGCGTATCAATCTGCAAACATGAAATTGGCGATGAAGGTGGGATATGGCATCCCACAAGGTCAAGTCATACCCATTCGACATCAGTGATCCCGAGCAATGGGAGCTGTATGAATGCCAGTTCCGGCATGCGATGGACGCTGCCGGCATCGAAGACGAAGGGAAGATGCGTTCGCACTTCCTAGCCCATATTGGGCCTGCCACGTTGCGCCTCCTGATAAACCTGCTGGCACCCAGGAAGGTCGACGCGGTTCCCATTGACCGCCTCCTGACGACATTGCGGGAGCATTTCCAGCCGACCGTCTCAATCTTCCCTGTCCGGGCCGCATTCCAGAGGCGAGACCAACACCTGGGTGAATCCGTGTCTGCCTACGCGGCGGCCCTCAGGGTAACGGCCACCCCTTGCCAGTGGGAAGATCTGGAGATATCTCTGAGGGACCGTATGCTGTGCGGCCTGCGGGATGAGGAGGTCCAACAGAAATTGATGACCCGGGACCACCGCTTGACCTTCCACGAGGTTCTGTGGGAGGCTCAGGCGGCTCAGGCGGCTGAGGCAGCGAGAACGGAGTCAGAATCTTCAAGGCTATACCTGCTGCACTCGAGGGGCCAAGTCCTCGGTCCAAGCTGCCTGGCATGCGCCCCGGCCTCCTACCAGCCCCCCATCATCTTTGGAGTCATCCGCAGCAGCGGGGTCCTGCTCCAGCGAGGATGACGATGTGCAAAGGGTCAAAAAGCAAGTGGCGAAGAGCCGCGCCAGCGACAAAGGAGACCGCCGGTGCGACGGTTGCGGGGCGGCTCATGACTGGAAGAAATGCCCTTTCTGAAAGGCCAAGTGCCACAACTGTGGGCGGCGAGGCCACATCGCCAAGGTGTGCAGGCGACGGCAAATAGAGGACAAGGGCCCAGCAGAACAACCTCAACGGAAGGCAGCCGGGATCAGGAAGGTCTCCGATGATGATGCGTCAGCAGTGAACCGCGTGTCCCTGGAGCACCGGCGTTTTTTTGTTGAGTTACTGTTACAAGGGGTCCCGGTTAGGATGGAAATAGACTCGGGGTCGTCCTACTCCATCGTTTCACAGAAAGAGTTCCTGTGCATTCCCCCAAATGCGTGGCCCAAGCTAAGGGTCTTGAAGACAAACTTGTGGGACTTACAGGGTTATAAGATCCCGGTGTTGGGGGTGGGGAACTTCACGGTGAAGTTTAAAAGGTTCACAGAGAAACTGCCCCTAGTAGTTCTTAAACAAGGGTCTTGTTGCCTCCTGGGGACTCAGTGGTTTGCCCCACTGGGAATCGAACTGTCCAGCATAAACGCCATCAAGACTGACCCAACATGAGATGTGTGCGATGCACACCCAGCGGTATTTGAAAAGGGGCTCGGGAAGTACAGGGGCCCCCCAGTTTCATTTGACCTGGACCCAGAAATCTGACCCACCCGGCTCAAGCCAAGAAGAGTTCCCTTCACCCTGAAGGACAAGATTGAGATGGAATTGGACAAATTGGTGGGTCAGGGGATTTTGGTTCCAGTGGATTCTGCGGAGTGGGAAACTCCGATTGTTACAGCATTGAAATCTAACAGGGAGGTTAGGATTTGTGCTGATTATAAGTGTACGATTAACAAGGCCGTTCGGCCCAATGCATACCCGGTGCCGGTAGTTAATGCATACCCGGTGCTAAGCTAGATTTGGCGCAGGCATACCAGCAGCTCACTGTAACTCCAGCTGCCACTGCTGCACAAACCATCACCATGCACAAAGGTGCATTCAAGGTAATGCGCCTACAGTTCGGCGTAAATTCGGCCCCCAGGATTTTTCAGTCCCTCGTGGAGCGCCTTTTAAAGGGCCTCCCAGGTGTTCTTCCCTACTTCGATGATGTTTTGATAACTGGGGGGAGCAAATCAGAACTAGCAAAAAGGCTAGACAAGGTCCTAACAGTATTCAAGAGAGGGGGACTTAGGTTGAGGAGGGACAAATGTGTGTTTTTTGCAAGGGAGGTTGAGTTCCTTGGGTTCAGGATAACCCCCGATGGTGTTAAGCCTTCTGAGTCAAAGGTTGCGGCTGTTCAAAATGCCCCTCGCCCCACTGCGAAACCGGAGCTGCAGTCATTTCTAGGGCTCGTAAATTTTTACCATTCCTTCTTGCCAAGGAAAGCATCAGTCGCAGAGCCACTGCACAAATTACTGAAGAAAGATGCAGTTTGGCAGTGGGGAGATAGCCAGGAAAAGGCTTTCAAAGAGCTCAAGCGGCTCCTGTCCTCAGAAGCCGTTCTGACCCATTTTGACCCGAGGAAACCTGTAGTCCTGGTCTGTGATGCCTCACCAGTGGGGGTGGGGGCCGTGCTGTGCCACGTGTTGGAAAATGAGCAGGAAGCCCCGGTTGCCTTTTACTCCAGGTCACTTTCAAAGGCAGAGTGCAACTATGCGCAAACAGATAGGGAAGCCCTTGCCATAATCGTGGGAACAAAGAAGTTCCACGATTTCCTGTACGGTCGATAGTTCACCATTGTGACCGACCACAAACCTCTTTTGGGCATTTTCACCACAGGCAAGCCCACACCACAGATTCTGTCCCCCAGAATGCTACGATGGGCCATCTTCCTCAATGCCTACCAGTATGCTCTGGCCCACCACCCAGGCAAGGAGCTCTCCCATGCGGATGCGCTTTCCCGGTCCCCCCTCCCACAGTTGGGAGACCCAGAATGCGAGGTAGAACAGGATCACCAGGATCACTGATCGAGTCTCTCGACTCACCCCCCATAGTACCCGCAGACCTCGCCAAAGCCACAGCAGCGGACAAAGCGCTGTCCCTAGTCAGTTCCTGGGTTAAGAAAGGGTGGCCCTCGACTCCCCCTGCAGAGGAGTTCAAAGCATTTTTCAAACGGAGGGTTGAACTCTCCATAGAGAGGAGCTGCCTCCTCTGGGGCCAACGGGTGGTCATTCCCGAAAAGCTACAACCGAAAGTGCTCAAGCTACTGCATACCAGCCACCCAGGGATCGTACGCTCTAAGGCTCTGGCCAAGAGCTATTTCTGGTGGCCCCAAATAGACGCTGATATAGAGCACATGGTGGGCACTTGCGAGAGTTGCCAGAGCTCTTGACCCGAAGAGTCCCAGCTTCCCCACAGAGCATGGGACACAGCCTGCGGCCCATGGTCCCGAGTGCACATCGACTTCACTGGCCTGTTCCAGGGCTCCCTTTTCCTGTTGATAGTAGATTCATACTCCAAGTGGTTGGAGGTCATTCCAATGTCCAACACCTCATCAGCTGCAACAATAAAGCAGTTGCGCAGGGTGTTTAGTTGTTTCGGTTTGCCCGATGTGCTGGTCTCCAAAAATGGCAGTACCTTCACGTCTGCCGAATTCAAGGCGTTCATCGAGAGGAATGCCATTCGGCACATGGTCAGGTAGAACGCCAGGTGCGGACTACAAAAGACGGGGATTTGAACCTACAACTGTGTCAGTTTCTAATCTGCTATAGGGCAACTCCCTTGACATCCGGGCTCTCGCCTGCAGAGCTCCTCATGCGTAGGAAACCTGTAATACTCTTTGATAGGTTGGATCCGACCAGGGTGGAGGATGGGAGGGATATAGAAATAGGGAGCACCAAAAGTTTTGCAATAGGGGAACCGGTGCATTGTAGAAATTATGTGACCTCGGGACCAACATGGGTTCCAGGAGTGGTAATTGAGCAAACGGGGCCGGTGTCATACAGTGTAGAAACCAGTACGGATCTACTGTGGAGGAGACACGCCGACCAACTCAGGCGTCGGGGCACCAGTAGCCAGGGGGAGGAGAGCCAAGGGGGAGATACAGAGTCAATGTTAGGGTCCTCCCCCACCCATTTATTCCAAGGGGGAGACACAGAGTACCCCTCGAGTGTCCTTTGGACACACAAGAGGGGGTCGAGACCGATGATTTAGCGGATGAGTTAGACTTTGATTTCCAGTACCACGGGAGTGTTGTGGAATGGTCCCCCACCCATCTGAGTGAGAAGAGGGTTTTTTGTTCAGCCCCTGGTAGTACTCCCGGTTCCCTTTTTTTTTTAGTTCACCCCCTCACCTCAAGGAGCGAGAAATGCCACAGGTTCGCCCGCAGCTCAAGCGGACAAGCAGGGCGAGACAGCAAAGTTCTCCTCCTCAACCCCAAGGTTTGTTCTGGGGGGGGGGTCGCTGGCTGCCACGGGCAACAGACAGGGATTCATGTCCCAGCTATCTCTCCCATTCTCCCCTCCGAATTCAAGAGTACGACCGTGTTCCCGCCAGACAGCTAACGAGTCCCCCTTTCCCATTGCAGGGCGAGAGTCTGCGGAACACGGAAGCCCTAGTTCCCCCGAGTTCGGCCAAGCTGCCGTACGCCCCAAGCGCACATGCAGAAAGCCACAATGGTTAAGGGAGGGGTGTTGTGTATGGAAATACTATATCTTTAAGAATGAATGTAACCATTTCGATGTAAGAATGTAACCTTGTAATGATCACAATGTATCTCAGCTGCAATGGAACACGAGCTAGCTACCCATAGAGGGCAGCTGTGAGCGTTCAGCTCACATGGTACAAATTCCCCAATTACTGTCAGCCGCGGGAACATTCCCGCCACAGCTACACCTGGTGAAGAAGGGCGTGACTCAGGATGATGTCACACAGGCAGTGGCCAATGGGCTACCGTGCATCCATATTCAAATGTGTTGTTGCTGTATAAAAGGAGCTGTACCTCCGCCATTACCACATGTTCAGATTGCATACCCTCCAATAAAGATGTGTTTGGCCTCATAGCTGCTGCCTACTGCGTATCAATCTGTAAATATCAAACCTTCCGAAAAAGATAAGCCACATATTCCATCAGTGATAGTCTGGGGCAGTGGTGGCGAACCTATGGCATGCGTGCCAGAGGTGACACTCACTCACAGCCCTCTCTGTGGGCACGTGCACCACCGCCCCAGCAGAGTTCACCCCACCTCTCTGCCCAGTGGGAACACTTCCTCCCTCCCCCTAGCACAGAGTTCTTCATGCCCCTCTGCCCAGCAGCCCAATGGGCCCACTTCCTCCCGTCTCCTAGCACAGAGTTCACCCTGCCTCTGTTTGGGCACTTAGTCTCTAAAAGGTTCACCATCACTGGTCTGGGGTATACAGAAAGAGCCTCCTAGAAGATTGTGGTATTTTTGAACCACAATCGGGCGTACTCTGGTAATAGCAACCCTGTGTCGCTGTCTAATCTTTCTTGCACTAGGCCAGGTGAAAGGAACTGCAGAATGAATTCACCAAAAGGTGGCTTCATTTTGGCGGTTTCACATCTGGCCTAGACAACAGAAGAAGTAGTAGTGATGGTCTACCACAGACAATAATAATAATTTTTTCCCTACCCCTGTGCAGAGGAGCCAGGGATTCAACTGACAGTGAAAAGGACCAGAGGGTCAATTAAGGTTGATATGCCATTTGGATAGGAGGATCACAACAAATGGCATTTTGTTTTCCCCCTCAACCTCAAGCAACTCTAGTTAGATCACAACAACCTACCCCCAAATAGCTACTGCACCCTAAGAAACCTGTGCTGTCTAAGGCTGACAGTTTATAATTGAAGGCTCCTCTGCCCTCTCCTCTACCTCTTAACAAGTCAACTATTGTGAAACTGGATGCAGCTGCAGCAACTTGCACCCCCTTAGATATTTCACCCTTCTGTCTGTTTGAGGGGGGAAAGGTCTTCTGTTTAGCTTCGCAGTAGCATGAGTAGAGGATCTGGAAAAGGGAAGAAGGCCAAAGACCCACAGGTGATTGTTAGGGGAAAGACTTGTAACATATATCCCATGTACACAATCTTTTGAAGTTGTGCAAGGAAAACGAATAATTCTGATTAAATATCCCTCCCAACATACCATTCTACCAGAAGTGACAGTGCTCCAGGGAGTCAAAAAATAATAACCCAGAAGGTTAAGCACTTAGAACTAGCTGCCACCACACCCATACAAACACCACAATTTCCAGTAGCTTGCCAAGATAAGACTGGTGTTTAGTACCACAAACTCTCTATGACCAAAATCCAAACAGGTGTTTAAAAGGATTTTTGTATTTTATCAAAAGAACAAGAAATCTTAAAATGACAAAAGGCAAACTTTCTGAACAGTTACAAAAAGCAGTCTCCCAGAATACTGAAGCAAAATACAAAGATAAACTTAAGGCAATTCAGAAAATGAAAACACTAAGGTATATCAGAGAGTAAACAAAACAAAACAGAGACAAAAAATGCTGTGGCACCTTAAAGACTAACTCTTGTAGTTTAATGTTAGCTTTTGTGGATCAAGTGGGCTTGATCCACAAAAGCTAGCATTAAAATACAGGATTTAGTCTTTAAGGTGCCACAGCATTTTTTTGCCTTTTTGTTTTGTTTACTTTCTGATATGCTTGCACGGACTAACATAGCTACCACTTCAAAAAACTAAGGTGGTTTATCTAATGCAGGGGTTCTCGACGTTTTAAAGCCGGAGGCCGGGTCACGCTCCCTCAGACAGCTTTGGGGCCGGATGGCCATTTTGCCCTTCCTCCACCACATGGCATTTCCTGGTGTGGTGGAGGCGATGGCAGGGCCACATGAAATGGTGCCACCACAGGTTGAGAATCCCTAATCTAATACCTACACTTTAGTGGAGAGACAGGATAATTCTGAGATATGCACAGATATGAATACTGTACTCTTCTTTGCATAACCTCTTAGGACAGCAAATGGACAGTAGGTGAGCAAGGCCCCTCTCCCCCCACAGGTTAGGCTGACTATCTTTCAAATTCCTTTTTTTCAACCTTTAATGACTCGTTCAATTAACATGTTGAGTATATTTTAGTTGTTATTCAGACAAGCATAAACAAATCCATTCCTGGCATTTTGTTGTTTTTTAGTTAGTGAATATAATTGTCAATCTCATTCATTGAAGCTAGAGGCCAATTTGGAAAATTTTCTGTTGCTTTTGTTGTTTGAATATACTGTACTGAGGATTTGGAGAATAACAGACAATCAAATGTGTTGAGCTTAGCTCAATCATAGTGGAGGAGAGGTAGCAATGCCCAACTTGTTCCTCCAGATTTCACCACTCAATGAGAGTCCAGTAAATAAAATCATAAAGGAAACAAGTTCTTGTTGTGCTTTCTAAGAAAGTTGATTTTCAAGAAGTCGGTATCTCCCCAAGCAGTATCAGAACTCCTCTGTATGCCTGCCAAGTGTTACCTAAAAAACATCTCCTATTCCTTGCCACAGATCGATGCTCCAAGACATACAAGCCATAAAATATAAAAGAAGTTGTAGTTGGTCGCTGGCAGAGGGAAAGAAGACAGACTGGCACTGGTGGAGAGCCCCCCCTCCCCGAATCACAAGCAAAAATGTAGGGAAAGAAATAGACTTTACTTAGTTTTAGAGAACAATGGCCAACATGCCTCGTAAAAGTAAATAAAGTCCCCCTGCATCACAAAAGATACCTTGTCTATATTTTTGAGATTGCTGTCGTCTGGTTCCATCACAGAGTTTTTATAATATTTCTAGATATACATTCTAAAAATCCCTAACTTGGGTTATCTATACCTATAAATCTGTGCGTTAACCATTGGACTGTGACAAAGGATGTTGCACCAGGCCCCACTAGCCCCGACCGAGCCTCTGTGCACTCGCCCGACCGGGGTTTGCAGGTAAATGTCGGGTTGAATTTTGCGCCAGTGTGGCAGGAGCCCCCCGATCGCAAACAAAAAGAAAGGAGTCAATTTCCCAACGTTCCTTGGGCTGTGCCGCACCACAGCCAATCAGGCTGAGAGGCGTGAGCAAAAGGAACATTCGGAAATGCGCCGCAGCCAATAAAAATGAAGCCGCAGGAAAAAAAACTGCTGCACAAACGGTATAAACAAACCCAAAACTAGAAGCCCCAGCGTCCTGCGTGCCATGAGCGCGCAGAACGCTGAGGAAGCCGGTGTGCGAAAAATAAAAATAAAAAACACACTGGGAGCACAAGTCCGCCGCAGGGGGATGCAGCGCCTCTAAGCCATGCAAACACCCACCGGCCTTCTTGCCTCTCCTCCACACTACCCCGCCAAAGACACGGCGAGACCACCACCGGCCTCAACAAAAGTTGAGCCGGGGTGGAAAAAAACCACAACAACAGAGGGAGTTCAAGGGGGGGGGGAGGTATTGATGCCTTGCCCCCCCCCCCCCGAAAGCAAAACAATTCCTCCGGAAAGCAAAGGAACCGGACAGCGCTCTGCCCGGTGCCTTTACTTTCCGAGTAAGTGTTTCACTTTCAAGGGAGGACGAAGCCATCATATCCTTCCCCTCCTTGAAAGCGAAACAATTCCTCCACAAAGCAAAGGCACCGGATGGGCATTCCACCTGGTGCCTTTACTTTCTGAGTAAGTGTTTCGCTTTCAAGGGAGGGCAAAGGCATCATTGCCTTCACCAACCCTTGAAAGTGAACCCATTCCCAGGTAAGCAAAGCCAGCGGACGGCGCTCCGCCCGCTGATTTTACTTACCCCAAAAGTTTTTTTGCTTTCAAGCGGGGGCAAAGGCAATGCTGCCTTGCCCCCCCTTGAAAGTGAACCCATTCCCAGGTAAGCAAAGCCAGCGGACGGCGCTCCGCCGGCTGACTTTACTTACCCCCAAAATACACAAAAATCACAAACAAAAACATCCAAAATCAAACCCAAAAATAACACCAAGAAGAAACACACAGAACCCCCACTAAAAACCCCCCACTACAAACCCCCAAAAGAAATTAAACCAGAAAACTCACCCAAATCACCTCCCTCCATGATGTCCGTAACTGAAATGAGGAAAGAAAGAGACTACTTACCAGAAGAAGCGACACCCAGAGGCCAGTAGAGAAAAACAGTCAAAGTAAAAGAAAACCTCAACAGCACCACCCAGAGGCCACAGGAGAAAAAACAGTCAAAATATTCACAAAAAAATCTAAAATTTCTAAAACATTTCTTAAATCCTGTGTACAGTTTTCACTCAAAAACAACAACATCTAAACACAGTTTAAAAACATTGAATTTAAAAAACACATACTTACACATTTTTAAAATTATTATCCAAGGTACAACTATTTTTAAAAAAATCACATAGTAAAACATTATTTGGTTAAAAAAAATAATTGTAAATTTTTTTATCATCCTTTCCTCCTTTCGTTAATCCAAAAAAACAAACCAAAAAAAGCTGATCACAGTTTATAACAGCCCGTGCGTATAAATAAACATTTTAAAAATCACAAAACCTTTCAACACCATTTAAAACAGCCCGGCACCATTTGTTCAAGAAAAAAAACCAAACCCTTTACTATCCAACACAATTTAATGTCTTTTTATATAACAATACACATAAAAAAAACTTCCACAACAATTTAAAACAGCCCAGCACCGCCGGGCAAAATCTGCTAGTACAATATAATAAACAGGTAGACCAGTATGAATGAAGTCAAACACAAGTTACATTGAAGCAACATTCATGCAAATAAAGTTAAGTATAAAAGCTTACAGAATCAACATTGAGAGAAAAGGCAAAAAGGTAAAAAGGCTGACATCTAATCTGAAAAACATACAAGATAAGAATTCCATGCTTGCTAACTGATCAATGAAAACACTAATTCTCAAAGCATACAGCCAATGAAATTATAGGTATGTCTAGAGAAGCACCAATGGTAAACTAGAATTCTCAGAAGCGAGAGTCTGCTCCTTCAATAGAACGCAGACACGTCACAAGCAGAGATTTTTCTGGTCCCGTAAAAAGAGTCAAATTTAAATATCCCAAAAGGGTAACGTTCCCCCCCCCCCTTCTTTAACTATTTGATTAACTCACAAATTCCCAAGATAGAAAACTAAAAGAATACACAAGAGGTTCCTATACTGACTAGACAAAATGACTAGGAAACTCAGACCATTGCCCCAAGGAATCTAGCCAGGCCTGTTGTCCATGTCAGATTCTCCTTGTGGACAACTCTGGGTCTGCTCTGGCCCTATGGAACCTCCTGCCATTTGAACTACGACTCCAGACGGAGTTGCTGCCCTTCAGGAAAGAACTAAAAAGCTAACTAGCAAAGCAGGTGTGGGAAACTGGGGATGCGGTAACCCCCGCCTGCTGGCTGATATAGTAATATTGCTCCCTCGCTCTTTTTAGCTGTCAGGGTAATTTCTTATTGTATTTTTAATTGTTTTTTCCCCCCTGGTTTTAAGTTTTTTATAGTTCTCTAGTGGGATTTATGTAGTGCATGATGTATTTGTTGTACGCCGCCTAGAGTTGCTTGCCGAGTGGGCGGCAATACAAATGTGTAACGGTAAAGGTTTCCCTTGCTCAAAAGCCAGTCGTATCCAACTCTAGGGTGCAGTGCTCATCTCTGTTTCAAAGCCGAAGAGCCATGGTCCATGGTCATGTGGCAGGCATTACTAGACACCGGAGCACACAGAACGCTGTTTACCTTCCCACTGAAGTGGTCCCTATTTATCTACTTGCAAGGTCTTGCTTTCGAACAGCTAGGTTGGCAGGAGCTGGGACAAAGATGGGAGGCCTGCAGTACTCGGGAATCGAACTGCTGACCTTCCGCCTCCCAGTCAGTGTCTTAGCCACTTGAGCCACTGCAGTCCCTTATACAAATGTGACTAATAAATAAATAAACAAACGAACTACAGCTAGGTGTATTGTCCATCTAAGCAGCTGAGGGCGGTTAATTATTGTTTTGTCAGGTGTTCAGCTTCTTTTAAATGTTTTTTTCCTGGTTGTTGTTTTCACAGTGTGGTGTTGTGTGATACCTTGGGAAGTCTTGTAGGCATAAAAAAATTATAAACACTTTTTGTAAATAAATTAATAAAAAGAGAAACCTTGGGCTTGGCCTCCTGAGACTTTTGGATATACTAATAAGGCAAAGTGCCTGAACAAATGCTTTTAAAGTGCCTTAAGTAAGACAGGTACCAAGCTAATTCCTGTAAAACTACCTTATACTCATATGGATGTGCTTACAATCCATATAAGAGTATAAGGTAGTTTTGATGTAGGCAGATTGATTGCACATGAGCCGGCAGATGGGCTAAACACTACTTTATTGTAACATGGTCAATCTGTACATGAGGCAATGGCAGAGCCTTGCCCCTTTATATATGGTACCTGATACATTTGAATCTCGCCCGAAGGCGCCTATTGGTTGCAGTATCGGTGATGTCTTTCTGACATACTGCATACCTGACATAGTTCACCTGTGGCAGGAAGGTTTCCCACGCTAGTTACTCATTGGGTGAATTGGAGCCATGTGAGCTCCATTAGCTGCGCTAATGGCGAGCAGTTGAACTGCATGCATACACAACATCCCTCCTTCCTAAGATGGGACGAAGTCTCTCAACAATTGCGGGGGCCGGCAGGCGCGCTGCGGTTGGCCGGTCGATTCAGCGGTGCTTCCGGAATCAGCTGTTGCGCCTGAACCTTCCCCCCGGAAAAACTGCCATGTCCCATTGAAGCTCATGTTTTATCAAATCCCCCAACTAGGATTGAAACTGCTCTGGCCATGTTAGCCTAAATATGTCTCATTTGGTTTAAACAATCTCAGTCAGATTCTGTAGTAGTGGCTTATTTTCCATTTGGTTGATGGAGTGGAAGTCACAGCAGCTGACAGTGGATGAAGGTAAGGATGGCTATCATAGCCAGGATGAGAATAGTCCTACATACAATTGCATTCTCACACTTTCCATCTCCCTCAATCTCATACCAGAGGCAACCATTTACTCAGATCCTGCTTCATTTATTTATTTATTTATTTAATTAGTTTCACTTACACCCCACTCCTCTAAGGAAGAATAAATCCCTACACGAGGCGGCTAACAGTGTAAAATCCCCCATACAACAAACAAACTTATTAAAAAATACCCCCCATAAAACTACAATAAAAGCTCACAATAAAACAGGCCATAAAAAGGGCCAGAATATAGCAGACCAGCGTCCTAAGCAACCTAATTGGGAGAAATATAAGCTGGGCCCCTATCTGATAGCTAGGAATAGGCAAAACATTTACAAAGGCCTCCTCAGAAAATCATGGTCTTCAGTTGCTTTTTAAATGACTGGAGCAAGGAAGCCTGGCACAGTTCGAGTGGAATAGCATTCCACAACAAGGGTGCCACCATCGAGAAGGCCCTTTTCCTCGTCCCAGACTTCCTAGCCAATCTCAGGGACAGTACTTGAAGCTGCGCTGACAAAGAGGAGCAAATGATGTGGGCTTCAGACCTGAAGGGAAGATATTCCCTGAGGTAAGAAGGTCCCAAGCTGTACAAGGCTTTAAAGGTTAACACTAATACCTTGTACATGATGTGAAAAGAGACAGGTAACCACTGCAGGCCTGTCAAGGCAGGGGAGATATGATCAAATATTCTCAGACCCGTGATCAGCCTGGCCGCTGCATTCTGGACTCTCTGACATCTCCACAGAAGGGACAGGGGAAGCCCACGTAGAGAGCATTGCAGTAGTCAATATGGTAGACTACCAGTGAGATGACTACTGCTGTGAGGGACCTGTCCAAAAAGGGGCGCAGCTGGGCAATTTGATGTAGCTGGAAGAAAGCAGCTTTACATACCGTAGCAGCCTGTGCCTCAAGGGTCAGATGATGGTCTACTATGATCCCTAAGATCCGCACCTGGTCCCTAGGAGAGAGAGTGATCACTCCCATCATAGGGAGCTGGTCTTCCAAATGGACAGTTGTGCCCCCCCCCCAACAGATTTTCTGTCTTGTCTGGGTTCAGCCTCAGCTTGTTAGCTCTGGTCCAAGCCTCCACTGCAGAGGACATGAAGGAGAGATAGAGTTGAGTGTCATCTGCATATTGGTGACACCACACTCCAAATCCCCGAATGAGCCCACCCAGCAGCTTAACATAAATATTGAACAGCAATGAGGAGATAATGGACCCTGGGGAACACCCCATTGCAGGGTCCAGGAAGCTGACATAGACTCCCCAAGCTGAACTCTCTGGGAGTAACCTCCCAGAAAGGATTGGAACCACTGTAGAATAGTGACCTGAACCCCCAACTCAGAAAGTTGACCCAGGAGAATACCGTGGTTGATGGTATCGAAGGCCGCTGAGAGGTCCAGGAGCAATAGAATGGACAAGGCTCCCCTATCGGGTTCATGAAGAAGGTCATCCTGCAGTGTGACCAGGGCAGTTTCGATGCCATGACGAGGCCTGAAACCCGACTGGAATGGATCCAGGCAGTTGGTTTCATCCAAAAACACCTGCATCTGATCTCTATGACCTTACCCAAGAAAGGAATATTGGCTACAGGTTTGTAATTGTTAAGAACATCTAAGGCCAAATTCACTTTCTTTAGGAAGGGGCGTAGGACAGTCTCTTTCAGGCCATAACGCCTTCAGTCAGTGAGGCATTGATAATACAGTAAAACCCCGTACAATGATCGCATCGCACAGCGACTAAATCGTACAACTGCCTTAAAAAAAATTTTTTTTTGCATTATACAACGATTTTAGTCGTTGTATGATGCAATGCTTTTCAGCAGCCGGGTGGCTTTTGGGGCAGCATGGGGGAGCCTTTCCCCCGCCGCCCCAAAGCCCTTTTGTGAACAGGCAGTGTAGGGTTGTCTTTTCCCTGGGAAACGTGTTTCCAGGCAACAGGCAGCCCCACGGTGTTCGGGGAAGACGTCTACAGAGGTCCATTTATTTATTTATTTATTTATTTATTTAAAACATTTCTATCCCGCTTACCTCACTCGAAAGTGACCCAAAGCGGCTCAACACATAAGATAAAAACAAAGACAATAAAAACAGTTTAACATGCCCATTTAAAATCCTGTTTAAAACCATCTAAAAGATCCCCACCCACCCAACACTGTTAAAAAAAATGAATAGGACAAAACCCAATATTGGCTAAATAAGCCAGCGGGCCTGGGAAGTTGATGCATCCATACCTGCTGGCATAGCCATGTTTTCAGTTTTTTCCTAAATGGGAGCAGCTCCGGCTGGAGGTGTAGTTCGAGTGGTAAGAGGTTCCAGAGGGCCTGGGCTGACACGGAGAAGGCCCTCCTCCTGATCCCTGCAAGATGGGCTACTTTTGCTGAAGGGACCATAACCGAGTCCCTCTGGTCTGCCCTTGTAGGATGGGTCTGACCCCTTGGGGAGATGCGGTCTCTAAGGTAACCTGGCCCATTGCCATGAAGGGCTTTAAAGGTCAAAAGCAGCACCTTGAATTGCACCTGGAGGCACAGTGGCAACCAGTGCAGCTCCCAAAGTAGTGGTGAGGCACGGGCATAATGCCCCCGCCCCAACACCACCCGAGCAGCCGCATTCTGGACCAGCTGAAGCCTCCGAATGGTCACCAAGGGCAGCCCCATGTAGAGCGCATTACAATAATCCAATCTTGAGGTGACCAGAGTGTGAGTGACCATGAGCAAGGAATCCTGGTCCAGGAGCGGGTGTAATTGGTAGATGACACGAAGCTGCGCAAAGGCCCTCCTAGCCACGGCTGCCACCTGCTCTTTGAGCAGTAGCCACGAGTCCAGGAGGACCCCCAAATTACGCACCGGGTCTGTCTGAGGCAACATTGCCCCATCCAGAACTAAAGATGGAAGTTCCCGGAACAGCACAGGACCCCGAATCCACAGCCACTCAGTGCCAGTGATACACTGCAAAAAAATTTACTACCCCCACCATGAGCATGGATAATTCTGTGGGTATGGCTAACTCTGTGGGCCATGCCCACTTGACCTCCCTACACCATGACCTGGGGTAGGGAGGTGGGCATGGCCAGCCAAGTGGGCATGGCATGGGGGAATTTCCGCTACCGGTGCCCAGGCACCAGTGGGCACTGAGAGTAGCTCAACACTGGTAAGTGCCTACCAATCCAGGTGGCTGCCTTGCAAAGGGGATAGGAAGACCCCTGCTTCTTCCACAAGGCAGTCGCCTGGATTGGTATATGAGTTGCAGCCACAGCCGACAACGATAGAACTTCCTGATTTATGACTCATAAAATTGCAGGAATTGGCAGTCCAATACTAGTTCCTTGTAATTGAGAAATTATGATAATGTTCAGGTGGGTGTGAATTTGTATGCATTTCTCTCTGGTGGCAGTATGGTTATGTTTACTAAGAGGTCACCAGTAGCTACCTGACAATGTAGAAACAGTGGTTGCTATCCATTTATAATGATGCCTCTAAAAGTACAGGACAGGAAGTATTCAGTGAGAAGGTAAAGGTACGAAGATGACTTGTCCAATAGCTACCAGCCTATGGAAATTAATATGAGGTTGTATTTGCTTTTGTATGCTAATAATGCTGACCAATAGTTAATGACTGTTATGTCTGCCCCTTCCCTTCCTTCGCCTTTGGCCAAATGGATATCCTCTTATGGAATGCTGATCAACCTTCTGCTTGTTCATGATCCATGTGTCATCAAGATAATGTTGAAACTGAAGGAATGTCTTTTCTCTAAGGTATAGAAATCCAAGTGGTCATGGATGCCAAAGTGATGTGGAAGCTAAAGTTTACATACGTTATTTTGAAATCAAGCAACACACCAAAAACTAAGACTACCAAATTTTAAGTTTGAGTTAGCTATCTCAGTAGAAATTTGTGTCACAGTAATACTCTGGATAACAACAAAACTTGGTTCCACAAGTCGTGTCGTTATCCGGTTTTTGTCCTTATCCAGTCCATGTACAGTATTGGATATTGCTATAAAAAAACCAGCCGGCTGCCTCTGTAAGGGTTACGGGACCCAATCCGCACTGTTTCCGATGCCCCCTGACCTTGGCAGGCGGTGATGCAAGCCAAAACGCTTGGGAAAACTCCTTCGTCAGCTGCAGGTTTTGGCTTGCAGCACTGCCCGGCAAAGTCGGGGGGCGTCGGAAACAGTGCAGATCGGGTCCCCTGACCCTCCTAGAGGGGGCAGGGGTGGCGGAGAGCACAAAATGGGCGAAAAAACTCTGTTGTGATGGATTTTTTTCACCCATTTCGGGTTCTCCACAGCGCCTGCCCCCTCTGGGAGGGTCAGGGGAACCGATCCATGCTGTTTCAGATGCCCCCTGACCTTGCCAGGTGATGCTGCAAGCCAAAACACCGGGGGAAACTCCTTCATCAGCTGCAGGTTTTCGCTTGCAGCACTGCCTAGGGAGGTCAGGGGATGTCGGAAACAGTGCGGATTGGCTCCCCCGACCCTTTCAAAAGGTGGCAGCCCATCCCCACAAAAAGGACAATGTGATCTCCTACCTTTTCACACTGTTTAGGGCCGAAAAAATCACCATCTTCGGGTGCATTTTTCCGGCTCTCCGCCTCCCCAGCAGCCTCTGGGGGGGGGGGGGTTGGGAGGACCTTTTCCGTGCTATTCCTGCCTCCCTAGGAGGTCCCTGGGCCACACAACAGCTGAAAATAGTTGTGGCCACCATTTTGTTTTTTGTAAACAAAAAGGGTTTTACTGTAGTGTGTATGTGTTTGTAAAATCATACAGAGAAAGTAGGAATGAGCCCCTCCCCATAAACACACACCAAAACATAGTTGAATCAAACTGTAATGGGTAGACCACCTGTCTGACTGCTGCATGGACAAACCAGCTGAAGGGGTGCTTCTCAATCTTTGCCCCCAAAAGTGCCCTCAACCTGCCCTTAGGAAATACCGTTAGCCCCTGGCCCCTGCCAGCTTCCAAAAGGAGAAGGCCGAGTTGTTTGCTGAACTTGGGGTTGGCCAACAGGCATGACCGCAACACCTGTTTGGGCGCCTCCTGGTAGAAGCTGACACAAGTAAATCCTTATCAGGACCACCACACATTTCCCCATTCCTCAACCCCTTATCAGCCCCTGACCATCTGGGTTGCCCTCTCTGACAGTTATTCAATGTGCATCCTCCGATATGTTACACCCTATTTTGAACCTGTCCTGTCAGTTTTGTGACAACCGTGTGACTGCACTAGGCATGTACGAGTTGAGGTTTCTCAGGAATAAAAGGGGCTGTCCGCGATCTCTCAGTGTTGCCTCACCCCGATGCCTTGACCTTGCATGTGCATGTGTGATTCTCATCGCTACAACCAGCCACTTTTGTTTACCAATCTAGCATGGCTAACTACTGTACAGTGGAACCCCGGATAATGATGCGTTTGGACAACGTCAATTTCAGACAACGACGCGTGTTTTTCTGATAACGTTGTTATCCGGGGCATCATGTTTGGTCTCCTACCTGTTCATGCTGGTTGGAGATGAAAAAATCGCCATCTTTGGGTCCCTGTGTCTAGCTCTCTGCCTACCCAGGAGTGGCTGGGAGGCTGGGAGGACCTATTCTGCACTGTTTCTGCCTTCCTAGCACCTCCCTGGCACACCCAACAGCTGAGACAAATTGAGGCCGCCATCTTGTTTTTGAAAGAAAAAAAAAGATGGCGGCTGCAACTTTTCTCAGCTGTTGGGAGGGCCAGGGAGGTGCTAGGAAGGCAGGAACAGTGCAGAATAGGTCCTCCCAGCCTCCCAACCACTCCTGGGTAGGTGGAGAGTCAGACACAGGGACCCGAAGATGGCGATTTTTTCATCTCCAACCAGCGTGAACAGGTAGGAGACCACGTCATCCTTTTTGTGGGGTGGGCAGAGGCAGCCTGGGTGCCTCTGTTAGGCTCCGGGAAGGCGACCCGGGCTGTTTCTGACCTTCCCCGAGTCCCCCCCCCCCCCCCCGCACTGCTCCAAGCCCAAACACCGGGGGAAACTCCTTTGTCAGGTGCATTTTTTGGCTTGGAGCAGTGCCGGGGGGGGGGAGATTGGGGGAGGTCAGAACCAGCCTGGATCACCTCCCCGGAGCCTAACAGAGGCACCCGCAGTGGTGGAGAAGCAGAAATGGACCAAAAAAAATCCGTCACCACGGATTTTTTCAACCATTTCGGGTTCTCCGCCACCACGGGTGCCTCTGTTAGGCTCCAAGGAGGTGATCCGGGCTGTTTCTGACCCCCCCCTCACCTGTATGGACGCTGCTGGAAGTCAAAAACTGCACCTGACAAAGGAGTTTCCCCCGCTGTTTTGCCTTCTAGCAGTGTTTCAATGGAAACGGCGTTATCCGGGTTGTCTCCATAGGAAGCCTTTTTTTGTCATTACACGGGGCTGGTGGGATAACAACAAAATCTGGTTAACTACGCGACTTGAGGAACCAAGTTTTGTCATTATCCGGGGTTCCACTGTATATTGATTCACAAATGCTAATGCATTTCAGCAATTCTCAATGTGCTTCTTCCATTCACCCTACTGATTATGGTAGCCACATTTCTTTTTAGGGAGGACACATTTCTATTTGAAGGCATGTCAGAGAACAATCCTCTCTTTGAAACCATTCTTCATTTGAAGGGCTCTTCTGTCAAGTCTGATTTAAAGGAGGGGGAGAATTAAGGAGAGAGAGCAAGAAAATGAAATTGCTAATCCTTGGAGAGCTGGTTCAGTAGTCTCAGCAGGTACCCAGATCACAATCTTTCTTAATGCAGAAACATTCTAATTCTGTTTCAATTGTAAAAAATATATCTGATTTTGCATCTATAGATTGATTAGCACATGAAATGTATTGTACACAGGTGTTCTCTTTTATCCTCCTGTTTGGTGATGCACATCCTTCTTTTTGCTAAAGCATACACATACTTTTACATTGCAGGGAACCCGATTAAGAAAACTATAGAGAGGTGACTGTCTGCAGATTTTTTTTTAAAAAAACTACAGATAGAAAAGTGTATAGTTTAAGAATTGGTAAACTTTCCAAGCTCTGTCAGAGCCTTTATGTTCCTTGCTTCATGTTGGGGCCAGTTTGAATCACATACTTTAGAGTTTTGAAAAAGAGTTCCCTAGTAACAAAACCACTCTCTGGTAACAAAACACCAGCTGTTCTTTTGGCAACAACATCAATGTCTTTTTTAGTCACCATCTGGGATGGATCATATCCTAGAAGGCATACATCATGGTTGTCAACCCATTACCTCAGCAGAGTTTCTATGATCTTCATAGTTGTTCAACAGACAGGGTGGGCGCAGCCTAGCAGGTACAGAGTCCCTCCAGGACCCAGTTCTGTATTTGAACACTTTCAGGTATTGTAGGATTGTCTGCCACAAAGTTGAAAAGAGGACAAAAGCTGATCTGGATCCGCAGCTTCTCAATGAAGGAATAACAGGGAGCAGTCTAGATGCTGCTGCAAGCTTTGGCATGGGCATCCTTCAAGATCTATGCTTGGGAGTATTTGGCCAGAAGTGCCAAGAAGTGACCTGTTTCATGTGATATTGTCTGGCCAGGTTATCCTGTTATGGTAAGAGAGTAGACCATTCTGCCAGTGTCAGGTGGCAGTTAACCAACCTGACAACTATGAGGACTAATGCTCTTGGTTGGCAAAGTCCACAGGGAAGGTTGATGGTCCCCAAGTGAATTAAATCCCACTTGAATCCATCTTGATGGAGGGCAGCAGCTTCATCAATCCTGGCCTGGGGCTGAGGAGGACATTGTGTGCCAAAAGGGCTCACAACCAGAAATTGATTCGTGGAACTGGATCAGTGGTATGGGTGTCACGCTACAATGCAGAAAGCAAATGGAAGGCCACTGTATTATATTCTCCGGACAATTCTCATGGCTGATCACCATGATGATAGCAATATTCAGAATTGGATACAGCACTTGAAGAAGAATGTGATATAGAGGATAGAGTGATGCACTTGGGACACCTGGTTTCCAATCCCGGCTCATCCATAGAAACTCTGTGTGTGTGTGTGTGTGTGTGTGTGTGTGTGTGTGTGTGTGTGTGTGTGTATGGACCTGGCAACACTACTCCTTAAATATCTTAGGATAAATTGTGTGTGTGTGTGTGTATGGAAGGGGGCTGGTTTACTTCAAAGTTTTTCAAACTGGATCTCTGCCAATTTCCACAGATGAAATTGTTGTAGCTGTCCATACTGATACAATCAGTTACTACATTGCATGAGTCGTTGCTGAGATCGGCAGTTTTCATCAGGACCACACCTTCCCTTTGTCTTTCTTTAATTTTTCTGATGTGACATAGCACTTACTTAGGAAAGCATTATCTTTGCATAATTTTTTAAAAACATGGAACAATTGTTTGCAAGAGGGAAGACATTAGGCTCTCTGTTGAGCGGAAGTTGTATAGGATAGTCCGTGGCCTCATTGCAAGAGGTTTTTCAAGTGGTCCTCACCACAGTCTTCAGAGCTGTGAAAATTTTGCTCAGCATTTTAGAACTAAAGTTGAGGCCATCCGATGGGCCCTTGACTCCACTTTTAATACAGTAGATCAGTTTGGGCTGTCCAATGAACTGTTTGGTCCTGATTCTTGGGATCAGTTTCGGCCTGTGTCATCTGAGGAGGTGGTCAAGGCACCTTGTAAACTCACAACCTCTCAATTTGATCCTTGCCCATCATGGTTAGTAAAAGCTATGGGGGTTGCTGGGGAGTGGATTCAGAACATTGTTAGTTCTTCACTGCGGGAGGGCAAGCTGCCCCCCTGTCTGAAGAACACCGTTGTTTGCCTACTTCTCAAGAAACCAAGTCTAGCTACAGAGATCTTAGACAATTTTAGACCTGTATCAAATGTCCCCTTTTTGGATAAGGTCATTGAGAGGATAGTGGTGGATCAGCTGCACATGTTCTTGGATGAACCAACTGCTTGGACCCATTCCAGTTGGGTTTTAGGCCTTGTCATGGTACCGAGACTGCATTGGTCGCATTGCAAGGTGACCTTCTCTGGGAAGCAGACAGAGGAGCTTCATCTCTCCTGGTGGTCCTGGACCTCTCAGCGGCTTTTGATACCATCGACCATGCTATCCTCATAAGAACAGCCTTGCTCGTACAGGCTACAGCCCATCGAGTCCAGCATTCTATCTCACACAGTGGCTCACAATTTGCTTCAGGGTATTCCCAAGCAGATGCCTTCACCTGCTTAGGATTCCCTGGAAATGGCATTGAGAGATATACTGCCTATCTCTCCAACCCGGAGGTTGTCCTTTGGTATCCATAATTATAGCCATTGATACCCTTGTTCTCCATGAACTTGTCTAATCCTTTCTTAAAGCATCCTCCTGGGACGCTTATTGGGGCTGGGAATACGGGGCACTGTATTACAGTGGTTCCGCTCTTTCTTTGATGACCCAGAGATTGCAACTTGGGGAGTTTGTTTCGGCCCCATGGACCCTCCAATGGGGTATTCCACAGGGGTTGATCATCTCCCCATTGCTGTTTAATATCTACATGAAGCCGTTGGGAGAGGTCATTAGGAGATTCAGGATTTGGTGTCTCCAATATGCAGATGACACCCAACTTTATCGCTCCTTTTCATCGTCTGCAGTGGATGGTATGGACCAAAGCTAGCAGGCTGAAACTAAACCCTGACAAGACAGAGGTTTGGGTGTTTTGAGAGGCCATATGCCTGACTGGGAGGTCTAGTCCCTGCTCTGGATGGAACTACTCTTACCCCTAGGAACCAGGTCCACAATCTGGGGGTCATTATGGACCCACTGCTCTCATTGGAACAACAGATAGTGGCAGTGTCCAAAGCTGCTTTTCCCAAGCTTCAACAGATTGGGGAGTTATGCCCCCACTTGGACAGGTGGTCTCTCATAACACTGACCCATTCACTGGTAATCTCGTGGATTGATTACTATAATGCTCTCTATATGGGGCTTCCCTTGTGTCTGATATGGAGATTACAATGGGTCCAGAATGCAGCAGCTAGGCTGGTGACAGGTTTAAAGAAATTTGATCATTTTTTCCCAGGCTTGGCAGCCCTGCACTGGTTACCTGTTGCCTACCATGTCAGATACAAGATGTTAATGCTATCATATAAGGCCCTATACGGTTTGGGACCTTGCTATCTGTTGGAACGTCTCTCCCTCAGAGCAACTCCCCACATCACCTGGTCATCACAGTCGGTGCAGCTCCAGGTGCCAACCCCAATGATGGCTCAAAAGTCTTTCACCAGAAATGGAGTCTTCTCAGTGGTGGCACCATACCTGTCAAGTTGCCAGTATCCAAATATGGGAAGGTTTCCGGGCACTGAAGTTGGCTCATGCGGCTGCTGCCTCTGATGTCAGAGGCAGCGATGTGCATGCACAGTAACCCCTTTGGCCAGGAAAAGGGTTACTGCGCATGCATGCCCATCAGAGGCAGTGGCGCACATGTGCAGTAACACCTTTCCTGGCCATTCAAATACGGATGACGGCGGGAAGGAGCGTGATGGAGTGGTGAATTATGGGAAATCCCAGCCAAAACAGGATACTTGACAGGTATGGGTGGCACCAACACTGTGGAATACACTACCGGTGGAGCTGCGCCAGGCCCCATCACTGGCTACCTTTAAAAAACAATTAAAAATGTTCTTTTTCAAGCAGGCCTTTCAGGGTGTTGTTCCCCTATCGATAAATTAGCCAGTTAGGTTTATTCCCTATGTCCTCTGATGCCAATTATTTTTATTTTATTTTATTTTAGTCCGTGATGTATTTGTTGGTGGTGGGTTTTAATTTGTTGTGGGTATTGTTGTTATTTATTTTCTGTTTGTTCACTGCCCAGAGTGGGA
The DNA here is from genome assembly GCA_035047345.1 of Bradypodion ventrale. Lineage (NCBI taxonomy): Eukaryota > Metazoa > Chordata > Lepidosauria > Squamata > Chamaeleonidae > Bradypodion > Bradypodion ventrale. The sequence continues at coordinate 353,028,428 of JAWDJE010000001.1, forward strand.
TAACACCCAGATGGGTGGTATAAAAATCCAATCCAATCCAATCCAATCCATCCATCCATCCATCCATCCATCCATCCATCCATCCTTAAATAAATAAATAAATAAATAAATAAATAAATAAATAAATAAATAAATAAATAACATGTCTATCAGTGCTCCTGAGACTGCTACTTTATATCAGACCAGGAGGTAAAACAGAGAAAAGCAATGCCAACTGAATCGGAGCAAAACAAATTATTCCTTGCCAGCAGGACAAAATAAGCCAATTCCCCAGTGGAAAACACCAAGACTTTTCTAGACTTAGCTTGCGCTGGTTTTAACTTTGATTTTATCTGTGTGAATCTGACTCAAATAATGGGGTAAAGAGCCAATGTAGCCACGTCCTCACTTAACTTGAAAAGCCTTTTGGGGTTTCTCTAAGTTAATTTTGATTTGACAGCACATAACACACAAAAGCTTATGGTTACAAAAGAGTGCATAGCCTTTCCTAACAGGACGTTTACCTGTGTAGTATTATGCGTGCCCCTCTTTAAAGTGAAGGGCACTTCTGAGTTTGGGGAGGCAACCATGTTAGAGTAACAGAGTTTAGACAGGATTAAGTATTCACATTGTAGCAGTGCTTCTGAACAGGTACAAGACAATAATTCCATTACATGGTGTCATTTCCTCTTATTTGCTTTAGTCATCCTATTGACTGTCCTTCAGTTTATGATCAGAGAGGATTCACCCACCCCCCTTTTCTCATGTTATTCTTCCGTTGATCATGCAGTGTAGAAATAGTGACTTATGCCTATGGCTGAACTTAAAAAACAGGGTGGAAGCCAAGCCTCTTCTATCTAAATCCAATATTCCACTGTCTGTCACTTAGTATGAGTTTATGGCAATCTTGTGATTGCTATGAGCCTCTCCATTTAATGAATATTCATTACAAGGGCAAGTTAGATATTATCATAGAAATAAAGAAAAAACACTCTGTCTCTGTCCTGCTGTGCTTTTATTTTCCAGGATGGCTCAAAGTGAGAGTTGTTACTGGCTTCTAGAACAATCCTCTGAAAAGAATATCCCCCCCCCCCAAAAAAAAAAAAAGTGGCACGTAACAGTAAATGCAGCAGAATTTTCTAATGGAGTGTCAAGAGGATTCCAATGACGAGAACTGTAATATTTAAAGGGAATAAATATTTGCACCGGAACATCAAGATTATCAATAGTTCCTACATTTTTAAATTGCTTAGTGTTTAGCAAATGCAGTGACATCCTTGAGATTTCCACAGAGGGAATAAGAATTAAGGATTCAAAACACAATTACCAGTAGCTGGAGCAAAGGAGATGATCAAAGTAATGTATGTTAATTACTGTATGACTACTTTATTATCCAGTTCCAGAACAAGGGTGGATCCAGCACACACCTTTTGGCAAAGGTACCTACCGTGTAAGGTATTTAGATTGCATTGACTGATATAACTGATTTTAGCAAGTAAGTGGCTCACATAATACCCAAATAGTAGCCTTGGATGAAAGGTAGTATGAAGCCTGACATGCTTCTTTGGGACAAGCGTTGGAGGAGGAGGGACAAAGAAACCATGAAGAGGTACCATGGCTCAAAAACAGAACACATGCTTTGCAAGCAGATTAATCCCTTCACATCTAAGTTTAAATTCAGATAGCAGGCCATGCAGATCTCAAGCCTGCTACAACTATATTGTGATGAAAATAACTTGAACCAGGCACCTGCCCAGTGGTGGGCTCCAAAAAATTTTTACTACCACACTGTGGGTGTGGTATGGTGGGTGTGGCCAGGGGGAAAGCCCTGCATTGCCCCCGAATTAAGACTACTTTATTTCAAAATTTGGATGGGCAGGGCCAGCCAGAATTTCTTCTACCGGTTCTGGCGAACTCGTGCGAACCTGCTGATGTCCACCACTGCAGCTGCCTATGTCACTGCACAGCAGATATAAAACAATGCTGCAATTATGGAGCAAACGCACTGACAATATGAGAAGGCATTTTAATAATGCTTAATGGTTGAATAAAGTTGTCCATATTAAGACTAACCTATTTGGTGTCAGTTTGGATTTGTGTCTGTAAAACTCAGCTAATGAAACATAGACTGCAGATGAACCTAAACAAGTAGCCTAGAACTGTAGGCCTGCCAGGATTATTCCCAAAGCTTGGAGAAATTACCTTTTAGGTTTTGGACTACATTTCCCAGAATCTCCCAGCCAGCATTGCTATTTCTTATGGACCTGTCATTATGTTCATAAACTCTGATTACTCCACACATTACAGGAAGAAAAGATTCTATAAAAGACTAAGGAAGGCATCACCCTTGGCCTGGCCAATTAAGTGACCGGTACAGGGAAGCTTGGGCAATAGCAATTCATGATAAACTACAAGTACCTGTAATAATATAGTATAAAAGTTACTTGAGGGGGTAAACCTTGTAGAGAAGTATTTAGAGATCTATGGTGAGAAGGACAGAGCCCAAAGCAAGAGACAATACAATTTTGAAAGGGATACATTTAGAAGTTTTATTTTCCTTGTATTTGCTTTTTAAATTTGTTTTAATTAAAAACATTATTAATTGTTAATGAAGCCAGATATAAGGACAACACTATGGTTTATATGAATGAAATAAATAAGAAGGAACTCCCCAAACCATACAGGTTTTATTGGCTTTTACAATGCACTTGGAATATGACTATAATTTCCCCAGGAAAGATTTTGGATATAACTCTAACATAGAGAATGGAAAAATGGAAAAGAAGTAGATTACAGAAATACATAAATGTATGTATTGATAACCAAACAAACAAAACTGGAACAAATTCAAGTAAACACATACATACTCCAAACACATCAGACAGCTTTTCTCACATAAAATCAAATGTGGGATCCGCACACACAATTGGCATACTGTCCCTGACAGAACCCCGGTAATGGGTGATCACCTCGTTGCTGTGGGTTCCTGAGGGGACAGAAATTGGGGGAGCGGAATATTAGATAGAGTTTAATTCATCAATAGCTGATCTGATAAACTGCTCGGACAATAGAGAGCTAATGACTAACTCGCTAGGTGCGTAATAGGCAATCTCGCGCCTGCGGATTACCTTAAGCCCTAGAACCAATACTAGCTACTTGTTTACCCCGGATAACACGGATCAATGTATTTCCTCTGCCGTTAATTAAGTTGGTTAATTAACTTCTCCTGTAGACTTCCCCAATTAACTTGTGTAAACATTATGTGTGAAACCTGCCAGTATTGCAATGCTTTTACATGCAGCCTAAACATGATAAATACTGATGATTGGTCTTCATTAAATCACTGGTCTTCGCTCCATCTTGCCTCGTGTCTCATTGCTTGACCAGTCTCCTCCGGGACCCAACAGCCGCTTCGCAGTTCCGATCCAGCTTGCGCAACCCTCTTCACGGCCCAGATCCAACAATCAAACACATGTAAAGGAAACGGACAACAGGACTACTTATTATAAAAATCCCTTAATGAACTATAATTAAAACTGTCTTTCAAGCTTCTGTCATCAAGAATTAGCCCTTGGGAATATCAAATGAAACTTTTCATTTCTTTATTTCAGCTACTAGATTGGCAGAGAAAAAATAATGTAGTTTACTCAATATCTGTCCAGTACTATGTGCTGTCAATTCACATCCAACTCATAGTGACCTGAGTAGGGTTTCCAACCTAAGTCAAATATTTAAGGAGCAGTTGTACCAGTGCCACCTCCCCCACGAGTGGGGATTCAAATCCAGATGTCCTGAATTCTAGTCTATAGCTCTATCTACTACACCAGTGTAGGCAAACATATGGCACGTGTGCCAGAGGTGGCACACAGAGCCCTCTTTGTGGACATGTTATGGGCAAACCCCACCCCGTGCCACCAGCATCAATGGCTGTGCCATTTCCCCACCCACCCCCTCTCTCCACCAAAGAGGACACTGAAATACCACCCCAAAGGTGGGAGCAGGTGTGGGGAACAGGGATGAGATTAGGCGACCAGACACCACACACCCCTCCTAGGAGGAGGAGGCAGCTCATGGGCAGGCATGGGATTTCAGCTTCCACTTTGGCAGAGGAAGAGGGATGGGTGGGGAAGCGGTGCTGCCATTGGCACAGCAGCGTGGGGGGGGGGGCTTACCCATGACAGCACATGCCACTGGCACCAATGGCAGTGCTACTTCCCCATACATCCCACTCCCTAAGAGGGGAGAGTGAAATCCTGCCTGAGAGGTGGTGGCATGAAGTTGCCAGCATGCCTCCGGTAATGTCAAGTGGGTTCTTGCACTGCTTGAGGCATGCCGACGAAGTCACATGGGTGTGTACACACACGCATGGTGCCTGCCCACACACCGCCTCCGCCTCCTGGGGCACTCGGTCTCTAAAAGGTTCACCATCACTCCACTATGCAATACTGCAATATAACATCTATCCTGTTGCCATACAATAGATACTTATGTTATGAGTCAATTTAAGGTCTTTTATTTTAACAGTAGAAAAATTGTCCTAAGAGGCACAATAAGCAGAAAACGGAAAACAAAAACACCCAGGACCATATGAACTATTGTATATGTTGGTGCTTCCTTTGTTCATGCTTTATTTTTATCAAAGCATTGCACAATTTAAAATTATGGATGTGTATAAAATATAGGTAAAATTCAAAACAACTTAAAATGTTAAAATAGTCTGCATTGTGGCTACTTCAGTAGCATTATCTTGTTTATTTTCTAGATATTATTTTGTACAAGGGTGGGTATAAATAGCATGCTGCATTGATTGAACTTCACCATGTTCGCAGAAAATTTGTCCAAATAACTCCATTTTACTTGATTTTTTTCTTTGATCTTCTTACTTGGATTCATAGTCTATTAAATGACTTCCAGATGTTCCAGCCATAATTTTGTCCAGGTGAGAAACACTTTTGGCATTCATCTCTTTGGCAAGGTATGTTCTTTTTTGCTCTCTAAAGGTTTAGTCCAGGGATTCTCAACCTGCGGCCCGTGGGCTGGATGCGGCCTGTGGCACCATTTCATGTGCCCCCCTCCCCCACAGTCTCCACCACACCCGCAAGTGCCATGTGGCAGAGGAAGGGCAAAATGGTCATCCAGCCCCCAAAACTGTCTGGGGGAACATGACCCGGCCCCCGGCTTTAAAAATTTGAGAACTCCTGGTTTAGTCTAAACTCTTTTTGCCAGCATTCTGAGTGGAAGAGAAGAGGGCCCTATGTGTCATCTTCCAGGGCAAGGGAGTATGTGGACCAGGGAAACATCAGCTAATGTGACCCTACATTTCTCCTGCAGAACTCCAGCCTACTGGACCTCTGCTTCTCAGTAGGACCTGCCCTTCCTCTTTCTGGACTGTGAGGCAGCGGTTTCCTTTCCATCTCTCTTCCCTCTCCCTGACTTTTACTGCCTGATAGGGAAGGAATGTATAAATAGCTGGGTCTCGTATGAGGTCTGCTTTTGCAAGGAATCTTGAGTGAGGAAGTGAGTGAGGAAGGTATTAAATGCTGCTGATAGGTCAAGAAGAGCAAGGAAGGACAGATTACCTCTGTCCCACTCACACCAGAGATCATCCAACATGGTTCCGTGTGAGTCCTCACACGTATTCTCATGTGTTTTTGTGCATTTTTGGTGAGTTCTTGCACATTTTCACATGTTTTCGGCGAGTGTTTTTGCTGCCTTTTCTGCTCATTTTCAGTGCTTCTGCCACTTGTGGTGGGGGCAGGGGTAATGGGAACGAGGGCGGAGGGCCACATGGAATGGCTTCATGGGTCACATCCAGGCGACAGGTCGTAGGTTGCAAATGCCTGGTTTAGGGTTATTGTAACTCTGAGTCTCCTCAGGGGTGGAGTTTGGGGCAATAAAAATGGTCTGCCCTAGGAGTCTGGTGGAGTCTTGGAAAGTGATTCTGTCAAAGTCTTGGGAGGTCTCTGGAATGCAGTATTGGCTGGGATTATTGACACGACTGCTCCTAAGTGTCACCTCCTGTGCAATGCAGTCAAACTCATTCTTTGGTGTACTGGGGATGATGAAATGAGTAGGACACAGACTAGAAAGACAATGGTGGGAAACCTGGAGCAGATCTGATCGAACATGAGCTAAAGCTCCTTGGAAAGCCTACCCTGTGTGTTGTGTATGCATGTCTTGTACTGACAGAATGTAACCACTCCATTTACAATGTGTCGCAGCTGTAAAGGAACGCGAGCAAGCAGCCCATAGAGGGCAGCTGCGAGCGTTCAATCTCACATGGTTCACATTGCTCAATCACGGACAGCCGCGGGAAAACCTTCCCCGCATTCAGCAGCAGGAAAGAAGAACTACTGAAGAGAGGCGTGCCTGGGCGAGGCCACGCCGGTAGCGGCCAATGAGCTACCGTGCTACTAGATTCAAATGTATAACCCTACTGTATATAAAGAGATGTATCACCGCCATTACCTCATGCTCCACCAGATCCCTATGCAATAAACCTGTGTTAAGCCAACCCTTCGGCTGTTCTGTTGTCTTTGGTCCCATACAGTAAACTGGCGACGAAGGTGGGATCAATGGCTGCCCACGGGACCAAGACATGCGCCGGCTACAAGATCAGGAAGCCGGGAGACTTGGAGCTGTTTGAGATAGACTTCAACGGAGCGCTGGTGGAGCTCGAGGTCTCAGATGAGGACAAGAAGAGGGCCATCTTCGTCCGCATGCTCGGACACGAGACAAAAAGAACTCTGGTGGACCTGATCGCGCCGAGGAGGGTGAGCGACTACAAAGCCAACGAGCTTCTGGCTGTGTTGCGCGCCCACCTCCGGCCCGCGATAGCGATGTTCCCCGCTCGGAGCGCGTTCTGGAGGCGAGTCCAAGCGCCCGGGGAATCGGTCGCCGAGTTCGCCACGGCCCTGCGGCTGGCCGCCGGCCCCTGCAAATGGGAGACCCCAGAAGTCACCCTCCGCGACTGCCTGCTCTGCGGTCTGAGGGACACCGAAACGCAGCGCGTGCTGATGAAGCAGGAGCCGCCCCCCACGTGGCAAACGGTCCTTGACACAGCGCAGGCCGCGGAAGCCACGACGGCCGGCGTGCAAGAGCTCCAGGACTGGCGGCCGAAAACCGCCAAGGCAGAGAGCTCGGTGCGCGCGGCCCGGCGAGTCTCGGACTCAACCACGGAGAGCGGCGGTGACGACGATGTCCGGAAGGTCCAAAAGGAGGGCCGGCGCTGCGACGGCTGCGGCGGCGCCCACGCCCGCGCCAAATGCCCGTTCCGCAAGGCCGAGTGCCACAACTGCGGCCGGCGCGGGCACATCGCCAAGGTCTGCCGGAAGCGGCGCGAGGCCAAGAGGAGCTCCCCAGACCGCTCGGCGAGGCAGGATCGCACCACGAGGCCCAAGGACCACGGCACCCGGACCACGAGGAAGCGGGACGGCGTCGGACGCATCTCCGACGACAGCGAGGACGACGCTCCGGTTTTCAGCGTTTCCACGGAGCATCCCCGATACTTCGTCGAGGTAGTAATACAAGGGGCCCCTGTTAGGATGAAGGTGGACTCGGGTTCTTCTTACTCTATTATCTCTCAGGGAGAGTTCCTAAAGATACCCCCCCACGTGCGGCCCAATCTCAAGGCGTTGAGGGCCACACTAAAGGACGTGCAAGGGAACCGCATCCCGGTACTGGGGGTTGGGAAGTTCCAGGTCCAGTTCAAAAAGCGCACTGCAACGCTTCCCCTAGTCGTCCTCAAAGGAGGTAAATGCAGCCTCCTCGGGACTCAATGGTTTCAGCCCCTGGGGTTGTTCATCGGGGGGGTGCACGCCGTGGGAGTACACGCCGCCGGGACTGATCCAATACAGAGCGTGTGTGAGGCGCACCCCGAAGTTTTTAAAAAAGGACTCGGAAAATTCAAGGGCGCCCCAGTGACTTTCGACCTGGACCCAGGAGTACGTCCAATCAGACTTAAACCGCGCAGGGTGCCTTTCGCCCTAAAAGACAAAATAGAGGCGGAGTTGGACAAATTGGTGGGCCAGGGGATTCTTGTTCCCGTTGATTCTGCGGAGTGGGAAACTCCAATTGTAACAGCACTCAAGGCTAACGGGGAGGTCCGCATATGCGCGGATTACAAGTGCACCATCAATAAGGCGATCCGCCCTAATGCGTATCCGGTGCCGGTAGTCAGCCACTTGTTGGCCAGGTTGCACGGGGGGAGGTGTTTTGCAAAACTCGACCTGGCCCAAGCCTACCAGCAGCTCCCGGTCACCCCCGCCGCAGCTGCTGCGCAGACCATAGTCACACACAAAGGGGCGTTCCAAGTATCGCGCCTCCAATTCGGCGTGAATTCGGCGCCCGGGATTTTTCAATCACTCGTGGAACGCCTCCTAAAGGGACTAGAGGGGGTGTTGCCCTACTTTGATGACGTGTTGATTACGGGGGGGAGCCGGGCAGAATTGGCAGAAAGGTTGGGAAGAGTCCTAGAAAAATTCGAAAAGGCGGGGTTGCGGTTGCGAAAGGACAAATGCGTCTTCTTCGCAACCGAGGTCGAGTTCCTAGGATTCCGCATTACTCCCGAGGGAATACGGCCATCCCAATCCAAGGTGGCCGCCATCAAAAAGGCCCCTCGCCCCACCTCCAAGCCCGAGCTGCAGTCGTTCCTTGGGCTGCTCAACTTCTACCACTCCTTCCTTCCTCGGAAGGCAGCCGTCGCGGAACCGCTACACAAATTGTTAAAAAAGGACGAGGCATGGAAGTGGGGCGACGACCACGAGAAGGCTTTCAATGACCTGAAGCGACTCCTAGCATCAGATGCTGTACTGACCCACTTCAATCCCAAACGCCCAGTAGTCCTGATTTGCGATGCATCCCCGGTGGGGGTGGGGGCGGTGTTATGCCACGTGCTGGAGAACGGGAGGGAGGCCCCGATAGCGTTTTACTCTAGGTCCTTGTCCCAAGCGGAGAGAAACTACGCCCAGACAGACAGGGAAGCACTAGCGATAATTGCGGGGACCAAGAAATTTCATGATTTCGTGTATGGCCGCCCCTTCACCATAGTGACTGACCACAAGCCCTTGCTAGGCATTTTCACCACAGATAAGCCCACACCCCAAATCCTGTCCCCGAGAATGCTCAGGTGGGCCATTTTTCTCAACGCGTATCAGCACGCGTTGGTATACCGGCCCGGAAAGGAGATCAGCCATGCGGATGCCCTGTCGAGGTCCCCCATTCCCCGGGATTGCTGCCACGTGGGCGAGGAAGAGAGAGACCACCAGGTTTTAATGATAGAGGTCCTAGACGCCCCTCCAGTAGTACCGGCCGACATCGCCAAAGCGACCGGCAAGGACAAAACGTTAGCCACAGTCTCCTCCTGGGTACAGAAAGGGTGGCCCGTGTCTTCCCCAGCAGCGGAATTCGACACATTTTTCAAAAAGAAACTAGAGTTGTCCTTAGAGAGGGGTTGCCTGTTGTGGGGGCAGCGGGTAGTGATCCCCACGTCCCTCCGGCCGAGGGTGCTTAAGCTGCTGCACGTCAGCCACCCGGGGATCGTCCGCTCGAAGGCTCTAGCCCGTAGTTACTTTTGGTGGCCGCAGCTAGACGCCGACATTGAGCACATGGTCGGCACTTGCGAAGCGTGCCAAAGCTCCAGGCCAGAAGAGGCTCGTCTGCCACATAGAGAGTGGGACGCAGCGAGGGGGCCCTGGTCCTGGGTACACGTAGATTTTGCAGGGCCGTTCAGGGGAACGCTCTTCCTCCTAGTGGTGGATGCGTTCTCAAAGTGGTTGGAGGTCATCCCAGTTTCGAGCACCTCCTCGGCCACCACAGTTAAACAGTTACGGAGGGTCTTTTCCACGTTCGGTTTACCCGACACCCTCGTCAGCGATAAAGCTAGCTGTTTTACGTCCGCCGAGTTCAGGGAATTCATGGATCTCAACGCCATTCGGCACATCACCTCCGCCCCTTTCCACCCGGCCACCAACGGCCAAGTAGAGCGCCTCATGCGCACCACTAAAGACGCGCTGCGGCGCATGGGCTCCGGAGACCTAGACCGACAACTATGCCAGTTCCTGCTAAGGTACAGGGTCACCCCACTAGCGTCAGGATACTCCCCCGCGGAGTTGCTAATGCGCAGGAAGCTGGCTACGGTAATCTCCAGGCTAGACCCCACCAGAGTAGAAGACAAAGGGCGAAATGTAGAGATGGATTCCTCAAAGAGTTTTAGCGTAGGCGCCCCCGTGCATTGCAGGAACTACGCCAGCGGGGGACCAGCCTGGGTGCCCGGCATTGTAATAGAACAAACCGGCCCCGTCTCATACCGCGTGGAGACCAATACAGGCCTCCTGTGGAGGCGGCACGCAGATCAACTCAGGCGGAGGGTCCCCGGAAAGCAGGACGAAGACGAGAGTAGCAACGAATCAGCGTTAGGGTACTCCCCCACCCGCTCAACCCAAGGGGGAGGGAAAGGGGAACATGGGTCCCCACCAAGGGGGGAGGAAAGGGAATCGATCCTCAGAAATCTTTTGCGGGAGTTTGCGGCGGAAAGGAAGAGCCCCGAACACACACACATCCCCCGAGAGCGTTCCCAAAATACAGAATCCCCAAAAAGTTTAGATCTTAATTTACAGTGCCAGGGGGAGTTAGCGGAGTGGTCCCCCACCCGTCCTAGCGAGAAGAGGGGTTTCAGTTCAGCCCCTGGTACTTCCAGCCCCAGTAGCCCCTGTGAGTTAGAGTGCAACATAGCGCCAATGTCCCGGAGACCGACTCCCCCAAGACAGGAGGCGACGGCGAGTCCACTAGCCACAGCCTCAAGGTCCCCCGAGCGGGGGACAGAAGGGAGCAGAACCACAAGGGTATCCTCGTCGGTCCCGCGGTTCACAATTAGAGGGTCCCCGGGGTCCGAGGGAGACAGGCAGGGGTTCACGTCCCAGCTGTTCATTCCATTCCCATCCCCCAGCGCAAGGCAGGCACAGACGCCCCACAGAGCCACTAACGAATCCCCGTTTTCCGTTGCAGGACAAGCACCCACGGAGTCAGGGATCACAGGCTCTCCTGTACTAGGGCAGGCGAAAGCACGCCCCAAGCGAATGTGCGGAAAGCCACATTGGTTGCGGGACTTCGTCCCATCCTAGGGGGGAGGGATGTTGTGTATGCATGTCTTGTACTGACAGAATGTAACCACTCCATTTACAATGTGTCGCAGCTGTAAAGGAACGCGAGCAAGCAGCCCATAGAGGGCAGCTGCGAGCGTTCAATCTCACATGGTTCACATTGCTCAATCACGGACAGCCGCGGGAAAACCTTCCCCGCATTCAGCAGCAGGAAAGAAGAACTACTGAAGAGAGGCGTGCCTGGGCGAGGCCACGCCGGTAGCGGCCAATGAGCTACCGTGCTACTAGATTCAAATGTATAACCCTACTGTATATAAAGAGATGTATCACCGCCATTACCTCATGCTCCACCAGATCCCTATGCAATAAACCTGTGTTAAGCCAACCCTTCGGCTGTTCTGTTGTCTTTGGTCCCATACAGTAAACTGTGACAATAATGGCAGTGAAGAAACACTTCTTCTCTGCTTCTATTGCATCTTCATATAACTGTCCAACAGAGCTGTTTTTAGTGATCAAAGACCTGTCGCACAGATGGCCAGAAGTGAAGGATGATGACCATTCAACAGCTCAATGTGAAGAACTCAGAGCCACTCTTAGATGATGTAGTTGATCCTGTAGTCCAGTTCTCAACCTTTTTAAGCCAGGGGCCAGGTCATGTTCCCTCAAGACAGCTTCGGGGGCCGGATGGCCATTTTGTCTTTCCTCCACCACATGGCACTTCCGGGTGTGGTGGAGGAGGTGGTGGGCCACATGAAATGTTGCTGTGGGCCACAACCGGCCCACGGGCCTCAGGTTGGAAATCCCTGCTGTAGTCCTTTGGTCCCTGGTTGTCCTGTTGCAATGGATACATTTCATTTGTTGCTGCAGATATGGATACATGGACCTTTGCCCTTCCTCGCTTATAAAACTAGCCAGAGAGGGACTGGCTGAGTGTATTAAGGGTATGACGAATGTAAGATTAATATGGAGGGCACCTATTCATCCAAAGAGGAACTCTTAGCTTCACGTTGCTGTGAACAGAAATGTGATGTCCTTTGTGTCCAAGAAATTTGCAGAGGAACTGATTTGCGTTGACCATAAGTTCCTGGGAGGCATCTAGTTGCCAAGAAGCCCCACAAGTGCCATTTTTGTAAGCTCAGATACTATTGTCCTCTCAATGGACTATATTAAAGAGGACAACATAGAAATCTTTATAGTTGAACTGGCTGGGTGTACAGTAGCATTGATTTATAAACCACCTAATATACCATTCTGCTTTAAGAAGCCATTTAATGTAGAAAATAGAAAAAAAACTTTTTAACTGAAGACTTCAACAGCCATCACAACATTTGGAGCTACATGATGACAACAATGGCAAAGCCATTATAAAACAAGCAGAAACCCATTCAATGTGCTTCATACATAAGAACATAAGAACAGCCTTGCTGGAACAGGCCACAGGAGCCCATCCAGTCCAGCATTCAGTCTCACACAGTGGCTTACCATTTGCTTCAGGGTATTGCCAACCAGATGCCTTCACCTGCTTAGGATTCCCTGGAGATGGCATTGAGAGATATCCTGCCTATCTCTCCAACCCGGAGGTTGTCCTTTGGTATCCACAATTATAGCCATTGATCCCCTTGTCCTCCATGAACTTGTTTAATCCTTTCTTAAAGCTGTCAAGACTGACAGCTGTCACCACTTCTTCTGTCAGGGAGTTCCATAGACCAGCGATCCTCTGGGTGAAAAAGTTCTTTCTCTTATTTGAGAACTAGTACCCAAAGGTTTCATGGAGTGCCTCCCAGTTCTAGTGTTGTGCGATAGGGAAACAGTTTTTACTTATCTACGTTGTCCACACCATGCATGATTTTATAAACTTCAATCAGGTCCCCTATTAGATGCCATCATTCAAGAGTGAAGAGGCCCAACCGTTGCAGCCTCAGATGGTAAGGAAGGTGTTCCAGTCTCCTAATCATTCTGGTTGCCCTCCTCTGCACTTTTTCCAACTCCATAATATCCTTCTGGAGGTATGGCGACCAGAACTGTACAGCGTATTCCAGATGGGGTCTCACCATAGATTTATAAAGAGGCAAAATGACACTTGCTGACTTATTTTCTATACCCTTCCTAATGATCCCCAGCATTGAGTTTGTTTTTTTCACTGCTGAGGCACACTGGGTTGACACCTTCATTGAGTTGTCCACCAGGACACCAAGGTCCCTTTCCTGGTTTGTCGCAGAGAGTTCAGACCCCATCAGTTTATAAATGCAATTGGGGTTCTTTGCCCCAATGTGCATCACTCTGTACTTTCTAGTGTTGAAGCTCATTTGCCACTGTTTTGCCCACTCCCCCAGTGATAAGATTCCTCTGGAGCTCCTCACAATCGTTCACAGTTTTCACTACCCTGTGTCTTCAGCAAATTTGGCTACCTTGCTATTTACTCCTACTTCTAGATCATTTATGAAGAGGTTGAAAAGCAGGGGTCCCAGTACTGAACCTTGGGGGACCCCACTCTTTACTTCCCTCCACTTGGAGAAGTGTCCATTTAGTGATACCCTCTGTTTCCTGTCCCTTAGCCAGTTGCTGATCCAGGACAAGACCTGTCCCTTTATTCCATGACTGGTAAGTTTATTCAAGAAACTCTAACATTTGGCAGGACGACCAATAAGTTGCACAAATATTATATAAAGATAAATTGTCCACAAAAAGTCCACAATAACTGAATCTTCAAAGTAAATATGCTTTTAATCAGCTTCCAAAAGGTTTGTATATTCTCCTAATAACTCAAAAAAAAATTCCTCACTTTTCATACACAGTTCATTGTAATTATCTTGATTTTCAAATGTATTATTTCAAAGTCTTTTAAAATCCTCAAAATACATCCGGTATTTTGGATATTTCAATATTTCTGATAATACAATCTTCTTCAGGAGGATTAATTATATTCTTATCTATAAGGAAAAATAAATAAACGTTCATGATGCAGTTTTGACTCCTTACATTACATAATATCTTACAACTACAAGGGTACAATATTCTTTGACTTACAGCCTCTTAATGTTTATTCTTCTTGGGCGAATGACGTTAAAATTGCTTCAAGACCAGATCCTTATATATTGTTTTCCTGATATTCTTACATTCAAGGACACATATGTTTAAATTCTATCTCTACAAATAACTCCCACCTGTATCTTTTTTACTGTTGCTAATTAAAGGGACCATACTCCAAAAACCACCTTTACAAATAACTGGTTAAATACATGTCTTGGTTAAGCCCTCTTGGGGCCAGGGTTCATAACTTATGAATATAAAATGCTTCTCTGCGTGCTAGTACCCTGTCCACATCTGTTTTCTCATAAGCATAAGGTTTAATTATTTCTAAAACCACAAATTTCAATTGGTTTTCATTGTGACTTGCTTCCATAAAATAATGTACCAACAGGGCCTGAATCACTTTATTTCTGATTTTCGAACGGTGTTCCTCCATCCGTACTTTAATTTCCCTTGATGTTCTTCCAACATAGCCACACCCACAGGCACACACGATCAAATACACACAAAATTTTGCATTACAATTAGACATATGCTTTAGTGGTATAGAAAAATCTAGACTCGCAAGCTTGACACTCTTTGTTTCCCATGCATATTGACATTGGCTACAACGGTAGCACTTAAAGTGCCCGTACCAATTTTATGAATCCTAGACTCTATCACTCCACTATCAGCCCTTGTTAAGAAATTGCCTATACTTTTCATTTTTCTAAAACCTATAATCGGTTTTCGGGAACATCCTGGCAGTTCCTCAACGATATGCCAGTGCCTATATATTGCCTTCTTAATCTCCTTTGCTAAAGGAGTATAGTCCAATGACCACTGAAACTGTGATGAGGTGACTCGTTGTTTCCTTATAAACAGTTCCCTTCTTGGTTTCATCTGCACTCTAGAACGTGAATTTTTTATAACATTCAGTGGGTAACACCTTCTCAATAATGCTTCAGTGATGTAGTCAGCTGCCCTGTTAAAATCTTCCATTTTACTCGAATTTCTTTTTGCTCTTGCCAACAAACTATACGGAATATTATCCTTTAAGTATGCATGTCTATCTGTTGCTTTGTGGAACAAACTCATTTCTAAATTATTATCATTGCTTACTGTTACTAGAACGTCCAGGAAAGACACTTCATTACCTCCTACATTGTGAGTAAATTTTAAATAGGAATTACATGTATTAAGCCAGCTAATAAAATCATACACATACTTGACACTGTCGAACACAAAAAATAGATCATCAATAAATCTTCTAAATAAAACTATATGTTTAAAAATGGATTCATGCAGGGGTCCAATATAGTGCTCTTTTCGAAATCAATCATAAATAAATTTGCTACACTTGGAGCTATGTTACTCCCCATTGCCACACCGTTTGTTTGTAAATAAAAAGTATTCTCAAATCTAAAATAATTGTGCTCCAGACAAATGCCTAATAAGTCCAACAAAAAGTTGGTCAGAGGTGATTGTATGTGTCGCGCTAATAAAGCATTTTCCACTATTGTCCTGCCGTCTTCAGTTGGAATGTTTGTGTATAATGCTGATACATCCATCGTGAAAAGACATGCGGTTTCTGGTACAGTGACTCCTTCTAGCTGAGAAATAAAGTCAGAGGAATCCCTCACATATGATGGTGTTGCAGTAACAAAGTCCTTGATGTAATGGTCTACAAACCTCACTACAGGTTCAAAAATTGGATTTGTGCCTGAAACAATAGGACGTCCCTGGATCTTATCCTCTTTTGTTTTCATTTTATGAATCTTAGGCAGTATGTAAAATATGGACACTCTCAGATTTTCATTCAGGACCTGTAAGTCCTTTCAGTTATATAATCTAGTGTTAAGCCTTCTCTAAGTACTATTTTTATGATTGCTAGAATTCTCATCATCGGGTCACTCATTAAACATTTATAGAAATGTGTGTCAGCTAGCTGTCTTTCAATTTCTGATATATAGTCATGTCTGTTCATAACAACCACCCCTCCTCTTTTATCAGCACTTTTTATTTATTTATTTATTTATTTATTTATTTGTTTGTTTGTTTGTTTGTTTGTTTGTTTGTTTGTATCCTGCCCTTCTGGTGGGAAACACCACTCAGGGCAGCTAACAACAAAGGAGGAAAATGGGAGAGGGGAAAACGGAAATAAAAATACAATCTATACCTATAAAATCAAGCATTAACCGTTGGAACTTCACATAAGCTCCTAAGCCAGGCCCTACTAGTGCACATGCCCAAACTGGGTCCGCAGGTCAACAAAGGATTGAGAAATGTGCCAGTGTGGCAAGAGCCCCACAAATGTTAAAAAGGAAACAACTTGATTTCCCAACGTTCCTTGCACCATGCCACACGATAGCCAATCAGGCTGAGAGGCGCGAGCAAAAGGAACGTTCAGAAACACACCACGGCCAATCAAAATGGAGCTGCGAAAAAACCGCCTCACAAACGGAATGCACAAACCCATAACTGCAAGCCTCAGAGTCCTGCGCGCCATGAGCATGCAGAACGCTGAGAAGGCTGCCGCATGAAATATAAAATTAAAAAACACAACATAAGGGCACGGCGAGACCACCACCGGCCTCAAGAAAAGTTGAGCCAGGGTGGAAAAAAACCACAAACACAGGAGGGATTCAAGGGGGGCAAGGTACTGATGCCTTCCCCCCTTGAAAGTGAAACAATTCCTCTGCAAAGCAAAGGCAGCGAACAGCACTCTGGCCACTGCCTTTACTTTACAAGTAAGTGTTTCGCTTTCAAGAGGGGGCCAAGGCACTGGTGCCTTTCCCCCTTGAAAGAGAAACAAAACTAAAAAACACAAACAAACACCAAAATAATTAAAATAAAAAACCATTAATAAAAAAACACAAAAAACAAACACATCCAAAATTAACCAAAACAAAAAATAACAAACAGAAAAAAACACACAGAAAAACACAAAAAAAGAAAAACAAAACAAACCCACAAAAGAAATTAAACCAGCCAACTTACCACCATGTCCTACCCCCATGAGAGCCGGAACTGAAATGAGCAAAGAAAGAGACTACTTACTGGAAGACGCGCCACCCAGAGGCCAATAGAGAAAAAACAGTCAAAGTAAAAGAAATACTCAACAGCCCCAACCAGAGGCCGCAAGAGATAAAACAGTCAAAAACATAACATTACATCACACATTCACACAAATCACAAACAAATCACAAAACAATAAAATAAAAACATTTATAAAATCCTGTGTAGAGTTTTCACTCAAAAAACCACCCAAAACATCTAAACACAATTTAAAAACATTGAATGCAAAAAAAAATGTACTTTCACATTTTAAAAATTATTATCCAAGGTACAACTATTAAAAAAAATTCACATACTAAAACATTATTTGTTTAAATAAAATAATTGTAAAAAATTATATCATCCTTTCCTCTTTTTTTCAATCCACAAAAACAAACCCCCCAAAACTGATCACAGTTTATAACAGCCCGTGTGTATAAATAAACATTTTAAAAAATCACAATTACAGACTAACCTCATTTGTACAAACATTAACAAAAGAAAAACCTTCCAACACCATTTAAAACAGCCTGGCAATGCCGGGCAACCTCTGCTAGTACAATATAAAACAATTTAAAACATCCACAGCTAAAAAAAACCTGCTAAAATCTACATTAAAACACATAAAGCCTGTATAATCATTCAAAAAACAGCCCTCTCCACCCACCACTCACATTAAATCTGAGATCCAAGACAGGACAGGTCCATCTCCCCAGATAGACAAGCCAGCAGGTCTGAGAGGTGGGGGCACTCATGCCCCACCCATGCTGAAACAACCATGTTTGGTGTTCTGAAACCAAGACAATGGAAGCAGCCGTAATCTGGCTTAACACATCTTTATTGCATGGAGTACAGTACGAACATGAGGTAATGGCGGAGGTACAGCTCTTTTTATACGGTCACTATACATTTGAATGTGGTTACATGGTAGCCCATTGGCTACTGTCAGAGGTATGTCATCCTGGGACACACCCTTCTTGTCCAGGTGTATCTGTGGTGGGAAGGTTTCCCGCGGCCGTATGATTGGGGAATATGAACCATGTGAGCTGGATGCTCACTGCTACCACCACTGGTAGCATTTTGCATTATTATGCAGCTGGATACAATGTCTCAATACAAGCTATGATAAGTATGCATTTCCTGTTTAACCAGTTACATTCATCTTTAAAGGCACAAGTATACAGTTACAATCCATACACAACACCATGTCTTCAGCATCTTCCTAAAGGGGAGTAGTTCCGTCTGGAGACGCATCTCAGGTGAAAGGAGGTTCCACAGGGCTGGGGCAGACATGGAGAAGGCTCTCTTCCTGGCCCCAATCAGATGTACCTCTTTCACTGATGAGACCATGTTATGTATGTACAATGTCACTTTAAGAGATGTTGCCTTGAAATGTATGAATGTAACCTGACCACAATCACAATGTAGCCCAGCTGTAAAGGAACGTGAGTTAGCTGTCCATAGGGGGCAACTGCGAGCGTTCACCTCACATGGTTCACATTCCCCAAATCACCAACAGCCGCGGGAACTTTCCCGCCCCCTCAAAGAACTACAGAAGAGAGGCGTGACCTGGACGATGTCACGCCGGTAGCAGCCAATGAGCTACCGTGCAGCAAGATTCAAATGTATTGTGCTACTGTATATAATGTGATGTACCTCCGCCATTACCACATGTTCATGCTGACCATCAATGAATAAACCTGTGTTAGTCCTTCCTGCGACTCCTTCTTTGTCTTCCGTGCAAGACACTAAATTGGCAACGAGGATGAGATCGATGGCGAATCCCAAGGTCAAGCCGTACCAGTTCGATGTCAGCGAGCCCGAACAATGGGAGCTCTACGAGTGCCAGTTTCGGCATGCCATGGAAGCTGCAGGCGTCGACGACGACGCGAAGATGCGCTCCCACTTCCTGGCTCAGGTGGGGCCGGCCACGCTGCGGATCCTGATGACCCTGGTGGCCCCCCGGAAGGTGGACGAGGTGCCCATCAACCGTATCCTGGAGAGACTGCGTGAGCATTTCCAGCCGCCCGTCTCGATTTTCCCAGCCCGGGTCGCGTTCCACAGGCGAGACCAGCGACCGGGCGAATCCGTGTCCGCCTATGCGGCGGCCCTCAGGCTTGCAGCGGTGCATTGCCAGTGGGACGACCTTGACCAGGCCCTCCGTGACCGCATGCTGTGTGGTTTGAGGGACGAGGAGCTTCAGGGGAGGCTGATGACCCGCGACCACCGCCTCACGTTCAACGAGGTACTGCGGGAGGCCCAAGCAGCCGAGGAGGCCAGGAGCGGGGTCAGACTGTTCAAGTCCCGAAGGGCCACGGCCGAGAGGGCCAAGTCTCCAGTACAGGCGGCCCGGCGGACATCAGCGAAAACGGCCTGGCGGGCCCCCAAGCCGCCCGCCGGCACACCAACGCCATCCGAGGAGTCGTCCACGACAGCGGACCCCTGCTCCAGCGAGGACGATGACGTCCAGAGGATCAGGAAGCGAGGTGAGAAGTGGCCGACTCGTGAGCGGCAGGACCGCCGCTGTGACGGTTGTGGGGCGGCCCACGACCGCACGAGGTGCCCGTTTCGAAAGGCCGAGTGTCACAACTGCGGCCGAAAAGGACACATCGCCCGAGTATGCAGGCGCGGGCGAGTCGAGGACAAGGGCAGTTCCAGCCACCCCCAGACGCAACAACGAAAGGCGACCGGCACCAGGAAGGTCTCAGCCAGCTGCAGCGAGGAAGGCGTGAACCGCGTGGGCCTGGAGCACCGGCGGTTCTTCATAGAGGTACTGTTGCAGGGGGTCCCAGTGAGGATGGAGATAGACTCGGGGTCATCTTATTCCATCCTGTCCCAAAAAGAGTTTATGCGCATTCCCCCAGAGAAGCGGCCCAAACTGCGGGCCATGAGATCCAATTTACGGGACGTGCAGGGAAATGGGATCCCAGTGTTGGGGGTGGGGAACTTCAAGGTGGAGTTCAAGAACTACTCCGAGAAACTGCCCCTAGTAGTCCTCAAGGGGGGAGGTGCTGCCTTTTGGGAACACAGTGGTTTGCTCCCCTGGGGATCGAACTGTCCGGCATTAACGCCATCGAGACTGACCCAATGCGGGACGTGTGCGACGCACACCCGGATGTTTTCAAGAAGGGGCTCGGGAAATACAAGGAGCCCCCGGTTTCCTTTGAGCTGGACCCAGAAATCCGGCCCATCCGCCTCAAGCCAAGGAGAGTGCCCTTCGCCCTCAAGGACAAGATTGAGGCGGAACTGGACAAGTTGGTGGGGCAGGGGATTTTGGTTCCAGTTGACTCGACGGAGTGGGAAACGCCGATTGTTACAGCCCTCAAGTCAAATGGGGAGGTCAGGATTTGCGCGGACTATAAATATACGATTAATAAGGCCATTCGGCCAAATGCATACCCGGTGCCAGTGGTCAGCCACTTGCTGGCCACGTTACATGGGGGGAGGTGTTTCGCCAAGCTAGATCTGGCCCAGGCGTATCAGCAGCTCTCTGTAACCCCGGCTGCTGCCGCCGCGCAAACGATCGTAACGCACAAGGGGGCGTTTAAGGTAACGCGCCTTCAGTTCGGCATGAATTCGGCCCCCGGAATTTTCCAGTCCCTCATGGAACGCCTTTTAAAGGGGCTTCCAGGCGTCCTCCCATACTTCGACAACGTGTTGATAACAGCGGGGAGCGAATTAGAATTAGCAAAGAGGCTAGACAGGGTCCTCTCAGTGTTCGAGAGGGCAGGACTTCGATTGAGGAGGGACAAGTGCGTATTCTTCGCGAGGGAGGTCAAGTTTCTAGGGTTTAAGGTAACCCCAGACGGGATCAAACCCTCCGAGTCCAAGGTTGCGGCCGTGAGAGACGCCCCTCGCCCCACCGCGAAAACGGAGCTGCAGTCATTTCTAGGGCTCCTAAATTTCTATCACTCCTTCCTGCCTCGGAAGGCATCAGTCGCGGAGCCACTGCATGCGTTACTTAAGAAAGATGCGGTTTGGCGGTGGGGGGACAAGCAGGAGAGAGCATTCAAAGAGCTCAAGTCACTCCTATCTTCGGATGCTGCCTGACCCACTTCGATCCGAAAAAGCCAGTGGTATTAGTCTGTGATGCGTCCCCGGTGGGGTGGGGGCGGTCTTGTGCCACGTGCTAGAGAGCGGGAGGGAAGCCCCGGTGGCGTACTACTCAAGGTCCCTCTCGAAGGCCGAGCGCAATTACGCGCAAACAGATAGGGAGGCCCTAGCCATAATCGTGGGAACAAAGAAGTTCCACGATTTCCTATACGGCCACAAGTTTACGGTGGTGACGGATCACAAGCCGCTTTTGGGGATCTTCACTACCGGCAAACCCACCCCGCAAATTTTATCCCCCAGGATGTTGCATTGGGCCATTTTCCTCAACGCCTACCAGTATGAGCTGGTCTATCGCCCAGGGAAGGAGATCTCCCATGCGGACGCCCTGTCCCGATCCCCCCCTCCCTAGTTTAGGGGACCCTACATGCGAGGTGGAGCAGGAACACCAAGTCCTGCTGATTGAGTCTCTTGACTCACCCCCAATTGTCCCGGACGACCTCGCCAAGGCCACGGCGGCCGACAAGATGCTGGCCCAAGTTAGTTCCTGGGTTAGGAAAGGGTGGCCCACTTCTCCCCCCGAGGAACAGTTCAAGCCGTTTTTCAGGCGCAGAGTAGAGCTTTCCCTGGAAAGGGGCTGCTTACTCTGGGGCCAGTGGGTAGTTATCCCAGAGAAGCTGAGGGCCAAGGTGCTGAGGCTACTGCATACCAGCCACACCGGGATCGTGCGCTCCAAGGCTCTGGCCAGGAGTTTCTTTTGGTGGCCCCAGATAGACAGGGACATAGAATGCTTAGTGGGCACGTGTGAGAGCTGCCAGAGCTCTCGGCCCGAGGAGGCCCGGTTACCCCATAGGGAATGGGATACGGCCCGCGGGCCATGGTCCCGGATTCATGTCGACTTCGCTGGCCCTTTCCGTGGGTCCATGTTCCTACTGGTAGTCGACTCCTACTCCAAGTGGTTGGAGGTAATCCCCATGAACAGCACTTCCTCTGCCGCAACCATTAAACAGTTGCGCAAGCTTTTTGCCTGCTTCGGCCTGCCAGACGTCCTTGTTAGCGATAACGCGAATACCTTCACGTCGGCAGAGTTCAAGACGTTTATGGAGAGGAACGCCGTCAGGCACATAACCGCTGCCCCGTTTCACCCCGCCACAAACGGTCAGGTAGAGCGCCAAGTGCGCACTACAAAAGACGCACTGCGGCGCATGGGACCCGGTGAGTTGAACCTGCATCTGTGCCAGTTCCTCATCTGCTACAGGACAACTTCCCTAGTGTCAGGTTCTTCCCCAGCCGAACTCCTCATGAGGAGGCGTCCGGTAACACTTTTTGACCGGATGGATCCATCCAGGGTGGAGGATGAAGGGAGAAACATAAGCATAGGGGGAGAGAGCTCCAAGAGTTTTTCGGTAGGGGACCCGGTTCACTGCAGGAACTATGCGGCCTCGGGGCCAGCGTGGGTACCAGGGACAATTGTTGAGCAAACGGGGCCGGTATCCTACAGGGCCGAGACTAGTTCAGGTCTACTCTGGAGAAGGCACGCAGACCAACTCAGAAGGCGAGTCACCGGCAAGGGGGGATCAGCGTTAGGGTCCTCCCCCACCCGCATTACCCAAGGGGGAGACACGGTGGAACACGTGGATACAAACGCATATCCTGGGTTCCCAACCACAGACGAGGATACTTTGAAAGAGAGGGATCAGTTTGACGATGATTATGAGTTGCAGTACCAGGGGGGTGTAGCTGAGTGGTCCCCCACCCGTCCTAGCGAGAAGAGGGGTTTCAGTTCAGCCCCTGGTACTTCCAGTCCCCCTAGCCCTTTTGTTTTGGAATATACCATAGCGCCAGCTCCCCGGAGACCAACACCCCCAAGACAGGCAACAGGGGGGAGTCCGCCCACCACAGTCTCTAGAACTCCAGGGCAGGCAACAGGGGGTGGCGAGGCCACGAAGGCCTCTTCGTCGGTCCCGAGGTTCGTACTGGGGGGGGTCCCCAAACTCCTCAAACGGTAGGCAGGGATTCACTTCCCAACTATTCATTCCATTCCCGTCCCCCAATGCAAGGTTGCCACAGACGCCACACCGAGCCACTAATGAGTCCCCCCTTTCCATTGCAGGGCAGGACTCTGTGGAACCAGGAGCCTCCGGCTCCCCTGTGTTAAGTCAAGCGGCCGCACGCCCCAGGCGCATGTGCGGCAAGCCACAATGGTTGAGGGACTTCGTCCCATCCTAGGGGGGAGGGATGTTATGTATGTACAATCTCGCTTTAAGAGATGTTGCCTTGAAATGTATGAATGTAACCTGACCACAATCACAATGTAGCCCAGCTGTAAAGGAACACGAGTTAGCTGTCCATAGGGGGCAGCTGCGAGCGTTCACCTCACATGGTTCACATTCCCCAAATCACCAACAGCCGCGGGAACTTTCCCGCCCCCTCAAAGAACTACAGAAGAGAGGCGTGACCTGGACGATGTCACGCCGGTAGCAGCCAATGAGCTACCATGCAGCAAGATTCAAATGTATTGTGCTACTGTATATAATGTGATGTACCTCCGCCATTACCACATGTTCATGCTGACCATCAATGAATAAACCTGTGTTAGTCCTTCCTGCGACTCCTTCTTTGTCTTCCGTGCAAGACACTAAAGACCACCACTGAGCCCCTCCTGTCTGCCCTGGTAGGACGGGCTGAATATCTTGTGATGATGCGGTCTTTTAGGTAGCCTGGTCCAATACCATGAAGGGCTTTAAAGGTCAAAACCAGCACCTTGAATTGCACCCGGAGGCACACTGGCAACCAGTGCAGCTCCTGGAGCAGTGGTGAGGCGCGAGCATAAGTCCCGCGCCCCATCACTACTCGGGCAGCTGCATTCTGGACCAGCTGGAGTCTCCGAATTTTCGCCAAGGGCAGCCCCATGTAGAGCGCGTTACAATAATCCAATCTGGAGGTGACCAGAGCGTGAGTGACCATGAGCAAGGAGTCCTGGTACAGTATATATCCCTGCCAATGTGAAAAGCCAAGTACGGCTAGGCCTGTAGTTTATGGTAGAAGAGGAAAACCAGTGGTGGGCATCAGCAGGTTTGCCCCAGTTCACCAGAACCGCTAGCAGGAATTCTGGCTGGCCCTGCCTATCTAAGTTTTGAAATAAAGTATAGTAGTCCTAATTTGGGTGCAATGCAGCGCTTTCCCCTGGCCACGCCTACCATACCATGCCCACAGAGTAGGTGGAAAAAAAAATTTGAATCCCACCACTGAACAAGACAATAATAGTGCTAGGACTTACAGTATGCCTCCAGAAGAAGCTCACAACTCTGCAGTTTGGCAGTGTTGTGACACCTTTGTTGTATTTATGTGCAATCATGCCATCTCTGCCTTATGATGATCCTTTGAATGGGAGATCGCCAAAATGTCCTGTCCTCAACACCCCTGTTCAGCTCTTGCAAACACAAGCCTGTGGCTTCTTTCATGGAGTCCACCCATCTCATACTGGGTCTTCCTTTCCCCCTGCTGCCTTCCATCTTTCCCAGCAGTATCGTCTTTTCCAGAGAGACTTGCCTTCCCATGATGTACCCAAAGTAAGATAGCCTCAGCTTCATCGTTCTTGCTTCTAGAATTAGCTCACACTTGTTTGACTTTCTGCCAGTCTGTATCTGTAGAGCTCTCCTCCAGCACCATATTTCAAACAAATTAATTCATGCAATGCCTTACAGCCATCAAATACTATCCCACAAAATTGCGTAAAAGCTGTTTTTGAGGCTGCGTGTGTGGCAAGCTACTAACATAGTGAAATATGTCAAAAGCTTTTCAGCCCTGCTTGTGCCCTCTAGCATAAGATGCTCCATTAAGAATGCTCTTCAAGAATATGAAGAGTCTAAGGAAACTCTCTCATTAGATATGGAATTCCCAACAGCTTAATCACATGCAGATGTGTTGGAGCTAGGGGTGTGTGAATGGATACGTAAGATTCCAGCATCACATGCAGGATTATGATGAAGTGTCACATTTCACAGCCACCTCACATTCTAGTACAGGTATCTCTAAAATGCTAATTAAGAACCTCCACATGCCAGAGGGATTAAATGCTGCAGAACACTCCCTCCACATCTGGTAGGCTAAGTGGCATTTAGGTACCAGAAAGAGAGAATTCCCAAGACAGAAGTTGACAGAAATGGTTGTCTACTTTCACATGGGCAACTTCCTGCTCCAAAACGCTGTTTGCAGAGGGCGGAAATTGTATTTCTCTCTTACATTCTACTCAATTCATTTTGCAAAGAAAACAATAGTGTGTTCATGAAAGTTCTCCATCCCATACTTTAATATCTTATTTGGCCTCATTGAGTTCCCTTGTCTCTTTTGACTCTGTCTTCACAGTTCTATAAGGACAACTCAACTTCCACGTGCCCTATATAGGTTATTCTCATCTTCTCAGTCATATCCTTTGCACCTCAACATTGCCTTCTTATCTTTGTGGTTTTGGCAAAGGTCTCCGCCCAATTTCTTCAGGTCCAATCAAGGAGTGAGTAGTTTTGGCAGCACCCAATCACCACTGCTAGGCAGGAGGTACAGGGAAAACAAAGCAGCAACAATGTGCTGACTCAAAGACCTCTTGCAAGAAACAAATAAGGTGTCAAGACTTCCTCCCAGCAGTTGCATCCAGAGCCAGCCAACCAGCCAGAGAGAGCAGAAGCACAGGCTGATGAATACAGCAATGGAAAGAGGTACTAAACAAGAGAGCTGGGGGGAAGGTATCTCATTGAGAACTTGGAGAAGGCCATTTTTGGTTTGACCAAGCTGGGTTGAAAGATTCTGGGAGTCTTGGCCCAGAAAGGAAATGTTTCCAAGCTCAGTTCTTCTCATTCTTCAAGTGTGAGCTCCACTTCAATAACTGGTTCAGGAACTGGCAAGGGTCCTTAAATTCTTAAGTGCAGATACATGATAAGATTCAGAGGAACATAGGATTACCTGGATATAGGTAACAGCTATAGAGATGTTGGGTATAGAATGAGAAACTGAAAATCAATGGGTAGCCTGTCATACACTTTTTGGGCCAAGTTAAGATGTCCCCCCTAACTCTCATACTGGAATATGATTCGTTACTTTTAAAAAATACTGTATAGGCTTTATGCTAATCAGTTAGCTATGATTTTTTTTTATTATTGTAGGAATGCTTACTTTTCTAATATTACAGATATGTTGTTTTTATTGTTATTTTAATTTTTAAAATATTTTAATGTTGCAAGATGCTTATGTTATTTTAGAGAGAGGTCTCTAATAAAGCAAATCATTATACTGTAGTGATAATCTTCTTCTACTGCTGTATCCGAATCCGAATATTGGTGATTATAATAATAATTTTGTGTCAGAGATTACTCTGGGTTGAAAGGATTTTTGCTTCTGCTCAGGGTACGCCCAAAAGAGGCTCCTTTCATGTCCTCAAGTGTGATCATCATGGCAATCAGCCATGAAGACTGTCCTGAGAATACAATGCAGTGGCCTTTCTTCTGCCTTCCATGTTGAAGTCAGTGTGACACCCGTACCACTGATCCAGTTCCACAAGTCACTTTCTGACCCTGAGCCCTTTTGGCACACAAAGTCCTCATCGGCCCCAAGCCAGTATTGATGAAGCTGCTGCCCTCCACCAAGATGAATTCAAGTGGGATTTAATCCACTTGTGGACCATCAGCCTTCCCTGTGGACTTTGTTGGGTTAGTTAACCGCCACCTGACACTCGGCGTTGAGTCACTGACAGTATGGTCTACTCTATTACCATAACAGGATAACCTGGCCAAACTAGAATGGTGATAATAAGAATTATAATAACTGGGATATTTTACAAAGCCATATAAGGGGAAGGGCAGTGGTGGCCTCCAAATTTTTTTACTACCACACTGTGGGCATGGTTTGATGGCCATGGTCACGGGGAAAGCGCTGCGTTGCACCTAAATTAGGACTACTTTATTTCAAAACTTGGGTGGGCGGGGCCAGCCAGACTTTCTGCTACCGGTTCTGGCGAACTGGTGCGAATCTGCTGATGCCCACCACTGGGGAAGGGATACAGTATCATAAAGGCAAAAGCAAATCTCAGTTCTAAACTGTGTGAAGCTGGAGTCAGTTTGCGAGATGCTGTCCCCAGGGAACACACTCTGCAAACTTATTCTAGGTAAAGAGGAGGCTCCAGGAAAAATATTGATAAGAGCAGTTCATGCTTACAAGGGGGACTTTTTACAACAAGGAAAAAAGCTTGGATGCAAAGAGTTACATAACAAGCTTTATTTTTTATTTCTAACAAGGCTAGAGTGAACTTTAATTGAAAAAGATAGTAAATGTGTGTGACGTTGTACTTTATTGGTACAACTAGTAACAATTCATTACTTTGGGAAGTTACTACTAAAGGGTGTTTAAGGCACATTTAGAGGAGTTAGGTAGTACATTGCAACAGTTTTTTGCCATTGTCTTATCAGTCATAAGGGTGTTTCAACATCTCCTTAAAATATTATACTGTATGTTGTTTAAAGTCAAAGTAACTGGAAAGTAATGAGTAACACAATAATTAATGCACTGAATACTTTTTATGACACTGCAACAAGTTACAACAGTAAATTGCCTTAAGGGAAAGGGAAAGGTTTTCCTTGCTCAAAAGCCAGTCGGATCTGACTCTAGGGTTCAGTGCTCATCTCTGTTTCAAAGTTGAAGAGCCAGCGTTTTCTGCTTCTGCAGACGTTTCTGTGGTCATGTGGCAAGCATGACTACACACTGGAACGTATGGAACGCTGTTACCTTCCCACCGAAGTGGTCCCTATTTATTTACTTGCAATTTCTTGCTTTCAAACTGCTAGGTTGGCAGGAGCTGGGACAAAGACAGGAGCTCATTCCATCCTGCAGTACTCAGGAATCAAACTGCTGACCTTCTGCCTCCCAGTCAGCGTCCTAGCCACTTGAGCCACTGCCTTAGAAACAGGGGGGGAAAGTAACAGGAACAAATTACTTTTAACAAGTTACTGTTAGCAAAGTTTCAAATATGTTGCCAATATTTTCTCCATCATTCATACAATATTCCCTTTGCTAGACATCTCTCATTGTCTTCCAGAGAATAGGTTTTAAAAGAAAAGTTTTGATATACTGGTAACATCCTGGTAAATATGCGCCTTTCTTCTGGCAAAATAGAAATGCATTTTCCCCTTAAGCAATGGCCCAAACTAGTTCATTTGGAAGCACCTTTGCAACTTTTTCAGAAATACCAACTTTAATTAATATTTTAGTCTTTGAAAAAATTTTTTACTAGCTCAACAATTGATCCTTCTAAAATCGTATCTGAAACACATCAAATGTCAATAACAATATGATACTAATACAAATTCATATATGACATTGATAGTATCTAAATATTTCTAAACAGATAAGGAAGAGAAAGAAAGAAAGAAAGAAAGAAAGAAAGAAAGAAGACAAAACCATTGCGGAACCTTCAAGAGTAACTGCTATATTTCCATGTGAGCTTTCATTGATCAAGGCCATTTTCTCTACTTCAATGGACCTGATTCACAAAAGCTCACATTAAAATTTAACAATTAATCTTTAAGGAGCCACAATTATTGCCTTCTTTAGTTTTTGTTTATTTTTACCTTTCTTTTGTTTTTTGTTTGATAAGCCTGAATAGACTAACATAGTTACCATTTAGAGTTCTGAAACTGACACAAAAGGCAATTACATTATTGCTTTAGTAATTTGGACTCATGAACACTCTGTCTTGAATATGTACACTGGTTTCACAAATTAAATACTGTACACCCATGTAGATAGACCATTCTATAGAATTAAAACAGGAAGTGTGACATTTTCTACCACTCTGGCTAACTTATTCCAGTATAAGGCAACTAGAATAGACTTACTGAAATCCTTGGGACTTATGTAAATATAGTGAAACCCCGCTTTACGAATGCCTTGCTCTATGGAAAACTCAACACATGGAAATAAATCCACTGAAAATGACGCCCCGTTTCACGGAATTTTTTCAGGACTTTTCCCCCGCAATGCATTCCTATGGGAAACCACTCTTTGCTTTATGGAATTTTTGTTTTCAATGCATCCCTATGGGAAACCGCACAATGCATTCCTATGGACACTTCGCTTTAAGGGGAAATTGCCATAAGGAAAAGCCCATTGAATGGATTAATTCCGTAAAGTGGAGTTTTACTGTAGTGATTTATAAACCCCATTTATTTCAGCGGGTCTAAACTTGAATAAAATCCCTGTTTTCATCAGCGTGGTAAAAACTATCACACTTTCCCCCCTGAGCTTTCAGGTGTATTGAAGACTACCAAAAACATTGCTGCAAGTTTTGGGAGGGAGGCTGCCACTTCATAATGAGGAGATCTAATTACATACAACAACTGGGCACATAATTCCACAGGTGGAGAGAGATCTTAATACACCAGGAGAAGGACACCACCATTTATTCATTCACCTTTCCTCACTAGTCCATATTTCTTCCAAGAGCTTGGTTACTTTTGGCGGGGGACTATAAATCACAGACTCCCTCAGCCAGCATCGACACTGTCTAGTACTTTCTGGGAGTGTGCATCCCAAAACATGTTACATCCAGGTTTTGGAAGAGCTTTGTGGTAGCGCAGTAGCTCTGTTTTGGTTCTCTGGGATTTTTAACCTTCAGCATCAAAAACTCTTGGCCTCTGGACTTATCATCTTGTGCTTCAGGCAATTGAAGTCTCAAAGATGTGGAGAACCAAAGATTGAGAGCCACTGTACTCTTTGCTTGGGGTCCTGA
Organism: Bradypodion ventrale; assembly: GCA_035047345.1. Taxonomy (NCBI): domain Eukaryota; kingdom Metazoa; phylum Chordata; class Lepidosauria; order Squamata; family Chamaeleonidae; genus Bradypodion; species Bradypodion ventrale. Next base: position 353,058,398 of record JAWDJE010000001.1, read on the forward strand.
GTGGACATAAATGTAAGAATCTGGACATTTCAGATACAGTGATACCTCATACAACATCCAAACTTGGTTCCACAAGTTTGGATTTTATACGGATTTGGACTTTGTATGAGGCATGCAAAATCCTAGCCGCGATGCCTCATACAACGTCCAATTCCTTGCCATGATGCCTCATACAACTTCGTTTCCATAGAGATACATTGTACTGTAACAGCACAGACTTCAGGGCAAAGTCAAGGAAACATACAGGAAACGGACATAACTTTAAGAAATCATTGTCTAAAGGCTAAATACATTACAAAAACATGTCAAACAACCCTGATTGTCCAAGAACCTGAAGAATGCTGCAAAAATCCCAGGAATGCTTCTAAAAATTCTGACGAAAAAACCACTCCTAACCACTCTTCGCCTCGTGCAAAACCCACAAGAGCAATGCACGCATGTGTCCTGCCTTTTATACTGCCCAGGCACAATGCAACCTGGGAAAAACCCCAATGCCTCATACAAAGTCACAGCGACTTTGTATGAGGCAACATTTTTCAAGGAATTAGGCGATGTTGTATGAATTCGATGTTGTATGAATCGGACTTTGTATGAGGTATTACTGTATTTCAATCCCACTTTTCTGGGCAAAGGTCCCCCAAGCTGTTCAGGTATATATGTTTGAGACACTTGACTGTCACATAAATCTGTTTAGAACAAACTTGAAAAGAAGCAGTAGATCCTAAATGACATGAGCTCAGAGAAAATTTGGGTGCATGATACAGCAGCCCTGTTATTATCCAAATTACATTTAGCAAAGTGATTATAAAACAACCAACATCAAAATGTGCTGAAGCTTGACTCATTGGCAATTACTAGATGGGTATTTATCTTGCTGTTTCCGCCATGTTCCTCATTATTCTTTTCAATATTTATAATGTTAGCACTAATCATGAATAGATTAAATCACCTGGCACGAGTATACACATATTTTTGGTTGGCAGGGTTTTGTTGTTGTTTTTTGGTTAGGGTTTCCACTCATATTATTTTGTCTTTTTGGTTTGTGAGATAGCTTGCATTGGTCCTTTGCACTGGACATCCAGATGACATAATTGATTGTGTCCATAGAGGGCCCTGGTGTGGGAGTGAATCCTTGTTTCATTTGTCTGCTCTTCTGTTCACACTAGTAAGGGCTAGAAGAAAAATATTTTTCTTCATGTTTAATGCTATAGTTCACCAGATCTTGTCACTGCTTAAAATGTCTTATTCATTCAATGCTACAGTATTTCACTTGTTAGGCATTTTTTTCAGGCAGGAAGGAATCTGAAGTTATAGGTTAGAACAGGGGTAGGTTAGAAAAAGGATAGGCAACCTACAGCTCGTGGGCTAGATCCAGCCCATAGTGCCAAATAATCCGGCCCCCGCCCTCACTCCAGCTGCCCCGCCACAGCAGGGGAACCACCAGTCTGGCCCCCTTAACTGTCTGAGGGAGTGTGACCCAGCCCTCAACTTAAAAAGGTTGGCAACCCCTGGGTTAGAACAAGACCTTTGTATTTTGTGTATGTATTTGTATACATAACACTCATGTGATGAAACATTTGGATACAGCATATGCTTTCTGTATTAATGGCTATTACCATATGGTAGAGGCTGAGATAATGGTACTTAATGATGAGAGAGGAATCAGGGCTGTGTGATGTGTGTACATTTGAGACGCACCTTCCTGGAATAATTAAGCATTTCTGTGTGAATGGTTGTAGCAATTTAAATGCCTGTATGTAGAATAGACAAATTCCTGTATGAACGTAGATTATCAGGCCATTCAAGTCCCTTCTACTACTACTTTTTTAGTTGTTGTTGTCGCGGGACCGGGCTGCCTTCAGGCCACTCAGCCCTGTACTAAAGTTTTGTGTGGTGTGGCAAAGTGTCGTCCAAACTGCTCTGGGCATTAAGCCTGCGGTGCAGTGCTTCGTCCAGAAATACTGGCTCATAAGTGGGAAATGGCAATTCTGTAATGTCGCAGGTGTCTGGTAGCAATATTATGTGGCAAATCAAAAAGCCCCTTAAAGATTGCCTCATCCCACATAACCACACCAATTTTGCAGAGAAGAATTGCTCTGGGAAACTTCGGGGGAGGCGAGATAAGCTTTACCTTCAAAGTGAGACTGGACAAGCTGTTAGAGTTCCCAGTCTAGGAGAAATGAAACTCTCCAAGCCTCCTTCTTTGTCTCTCGGTTGCACCCCCAGAGCTAAGGAAAAATGGCCTTATTGTTGACCATTCAGGTGTTATCTTTTCTCCACAAGTTCTCCCCTTCTTGGAGTAAAAACGCTACTAAGAATTCAGTTTAGCAGCTTTATTATAATAAGGCTCAGCATCCCAAAATATAAAGGATAGCTGTGCTAAAACTCATCTAAGCTACACTGGTTAACATAGTTAATAAAACAACAAAGAATAAAAGTAACTAACTTAAGTAAAAGATAGATTCTGGTGGGCTTGCTCGCCCTCATGTGAGACAAGGATTAAGTCATTGTTCGAAATGACAAGAGCTATTGCTACATTTTAAAAGGCTGCTACGGACTTCCAAAACCTGGGATCTTTTATACCCTTTTTGGGGTCCTCCACCCACCTTTAGAATGTGGAATACGTTCCAAAAGACAATTATTTTGACTCTTATCATATTTGTTAAGATACACAGGTGTCCCTTATCTGAATGGTCTATCTCTCTGAGATGTCCCTCTCCTAACTGGGATCCGGAGACTGACCTTGGCTATTTGGCAGGCTCCATCATTGACATATTAATATGGGAGTGTGTGTAGGTGTTGAAATGCAAATGGCATTACATCTGCTTCTCTCTCTAAGTTAGACTACTCAAACTAAAGAGAATCAGAAAAACTACAGTATACCTCTAAATGAATACAAAGTAACTTAAACAAAAGTAACTTCTCGATGGATTTTCACGACAGTTGTTTCTCTCACCCTTAGATGTCTGGACAGTTAAAAAGCCACGTTGATTAAATAAATTTTACACTTTCATTCAGCTACACTGTTGCTCTCCAACAACCCTTCCTTCCTCTCATTTTGCACATTTCCTTTCCCGCTTTGGAATTTTTTGGTTTCTTTGTAAGTGGAAAGTTCTAGGTTCTAGCTTTGTTATTTCGAGCTGTCTCGAGCAGCAAACTTCAAACGGCCTTCTCTGAAAGTTTGGAAATTTGCTACTGGTTGGAGCACAAGAGGCTTAGTGGACAAAAAGAAAGGAGGAGTGTAGGAATCGGGGCCGCTAGGACGGCCGTTAGGTCCCGGAGGAGACTGATCAAGAAACGATACGAGGCAGTATGGAGCGAGATCAGATCAGTGGTTTATTGAAGGAAAAGTATCTACATTTATAGATCAGAAGGCAAGGCAGGAAAAAAACCATCATCTGACAGAAAATCACATCACCCATCTACCCGGGTTAATGGGAAATCTCTCTTGGGGAAGTTAATTAATGTGGGCAAACATTGACAGGGGAAACACCATTGTCTAGGGCTTAGACCGGGGTAAATATGGCCACTATTTGCACCAAGGATTACGCTAAACTCGGAGATGAGTGTTTGCCTTAATATGTAACAGGAGTTGGCGATCTGCTTACTTGGCGGAGCCGTAGGTCAGGTCAGAATTGGGTGAATCAAACCCTATCATTAATCCACCCCCCTTAATTTCCGTACTGGCAAAGGCCAGCGGCCAGGAGTCTGCTCAACTGGTTTAACCTCTGCCAAGGTTCTGTGCCAATTGGGCATGCGGAATCCGCAGATGAGATTTAACAGAAATGGAAAATAGCACAACAGAAACTACAGAGGTAGGAGAAGAAGGATCAGGGAAACAATCCAATTGGTGGTCTGATATTTTATCTCTAATACTAGCCAACCAAATAGCTGTGGATGTTCAAAACAGCACACCAAAATATGGATGGACATAACAGTCTACAGTCCAAAAATATGAGTTTATCAAATATAATTTTCCAAAGGTAAGTTTTCTACCTTAAAATATACACTTTGGTGTATGTTTTTCTGAACCAAGAATTGTGTTGACAAATCCAGAAACATGCAACATCTGATGAATAATTATATTTTGTTCTGCACATTAGCCAATCCGAGAATCAAGGGAAATCAGGTTTTCTCTAGTAGGCTGCTCCTTTATGTACTGGCGTTTTGTTGTCTCCAACTGGTTTGGCCAGTCCTAGGGTGGAGAGGTTTACAATAACTTTAAAATGTGAGGACAACATCCATGTGACACATTGTCAGGTTCTTTATCTTCTAAACATAGAGATAGGAAACTCGCCTTTAGTTCATTTCATGAGCAGATTCCTCACAGGTTACTAAGGTCCTACCATTTTCATTAAGCAAGTTGCAATTTCTTTTCTTCTATTAAGGATCCTTCACATGTTCATTTTTATTTATATAGATAAATCACTACAGTACTTGTAAAAATAACCCAAGGAGTCTCTGAAATCAGCCAGTGACCAGATCCGATTAAGGATTACAGTGAGGGTTCTCAACCTTTTCAAGTTGGGGGCCAGGTCACACTCCCTCAAGCAGTTGGTAGGCTGGACTGGTGCTCCAGCCGACGCTGACGGAATCAGTCACGGATTCATTTATGGCTGTTGTAAGCATATTTAATGAGTCCATGGCTGTTATAAACTTGTTTACGATGGCCGTAAATGAGTCTATGGCTGATTCCAGGGCAGCTGGGGCATGGGCCGGATTATTTGGTGCCACAGGCCAAACCCGGCCCATGTCTTTAGGCTGAGAACCCCTGGGCTACAGAGTCATACAACAAGCCACATATCTTACTGCTTTACAAGGGGGAAGAGGGAAAAAGTAAAATATTACAGATTACATGTCAGCTGTTATTAGCATGGTATGCTGTCTCATGCAAAACACTTCAGCAGACATTCCAGGTACTGCTAGCAACAAGCAAACATGACAGACACAATCCTTGTAAAAACAAAACTACAGGGCAGAAAACTACAAACCCATCAAAATGGAAATATTATTTATATTTATTTATTACATTTTTATACCGCCCCTCAGGGATATTTCCCACTCTGGGTGGTGTACAGACAAATAAACAACAATAGCAAAATAAAAACAAATGACAAAATGCAGTAATATAAATGACAAATTAAATATCTGATGGCATTTGAGGGCAGCATGCTCAAAACTGACCAACTAACTTACTGTCACAGATAAGATATTCTTAAAGTCTTCCTTAAAGAGGAAAGCTCTAAGTCATTTTTTAAAAAATTTCCAGGGGTGGGGCCTGGCACAGTTCAACTAATAGTAAACTCCAAAGCAATGGTGCCACCACTGAGAAGGCTCTATTTCTAGTATTACCTTTCTAGCCAACCTCGGGTTTGGCATCTGGAGCTACAAAAGAAGCAGCACTACCAACCCTAAATGGGGTGGGGAGCCTCCAGGTATTTTTGATTACAACTGCCATAACTCTTTTGTAGTAGTGTAGCAATATGTTATCCGTTGCCCGCATACTGGGCCTGTCACAACTTTACTAAAGGCCCTTCAGCCAGGTCTTGTCAGGATAATCTAGGGTGGCCTTCATGGCTACCATAGCGGTCCTGTGGCACAAGGCCACGCCATACTTTGCTCAGTCCTAGGATTCCCTTAATTGGACCTGTTATCCCCTCTAATGGCATGGACGTGGAGTTGGAATAAAACCGGTGGAGGCCGCTAGAAGTGCCAGAACAAGAACCTTGCCTCTCCCCCGACACCTGATGGGGTAAAAAAGGAAGCAACGAAAAAGAGAAGAAGACTGCCATAATTCCTTATACTGTAACTGATTATGCTGGCAGGGCCTTCTGGGAGCTGAAGACAAAAACATCAGGAGGGCCAAAGACTTCCCACTCCTGCCACAGTAAAATTATTTTTATTTTGTATGCTTTATGTGGGACTGCCTTTGTAAACTGTTCAGAAAGTTCAATTAGTCCGAAACACTGCAGCCATTTTGGTATCTGGAGCTGTTTACAGTGATTGTATAACCATCTGGGGTTTTATACTATGATATTTATTTAATTCTTTTTTAAATGTTCAAATAGCTTGTTGTTTTTACCTTTTAATATTGTTTATTAATGGTATAAGCTGCCTTGGGCCATTTTTAGGCATAAGATGGGGTAAATAGATTTTAAACAGACAGACAGACAGAAGAAAGAAAGAAAGAAAGGTCAGTGAGGTCTAATTTTGGAAGCACCTGAAAAATTTCTAATGGCCAAAGTGCATATATCATTAACTATTTTCTTATCTTTTTCAAGCTGGAGAAATAGTGCAAAGTGTATTCACTGGAACCTGGGACCAAAGACATCATAAACTTCAGGAAGAACCTGACCAAAGTGAAGAGAAACTTAACATAGCCTCTGTTGAGCTGGAAATACAGCAATACAAACTCCAAGACATTCCCCTCCAATGCAGAGACCCACCCGACACTATATTGGGAGGAGAACAAAGTACTAGAAGACAACAACATAAGCTGCAGGAACCTCCACACCAAAGCGATGGTGTACAAATCATCCCCGGAAGGCAACGGAATACAGGGCAACAGCACAAACTCCAAGATGTTCCCAGCAAAAACGAACAGAAGGGTCCCTCTTTTAGGTGAGGGTCTGTTATTGTTTTCTAGGAAGGATTTTTTGCCCTTAATAACATTTATGTGCCATCAAGTCAATTCTGATGTATGGCAACCCTTTCCAGGAAGGGTTTCCATGATTTTCTAGATCTAGAGTGCTCAGAAGTGGTTTAACATTCCTTTCTTCTAGGGTTGCCCTGCAATAGTGCATCTTACCCAACAGGTTGGTTTTTCTCCTAGAAAGCACAATGGGGAACTGAACTTCCAGACCCTGGCTCTGCAGCCAAATACCTACTGAACTATCCAGCCAGTTCTTACTGGCATCTTCCTTTTTGTTCACTTCATGGTATGGGATTCCTATGAATTTGTGTTCATTCACTTGGAAGTGGTCTGGATTCCTAGAGGTTCAGATGAGAGTACATAGCCTTGAGTCCCTCACAGGAATTTGAAACTGGGAGTAATGAGAGGGAGAAGCACTTTTCACACAGTGTGAAATAGTACTGGTTCTAGGGATAGGGTAGAATAGTCAACCTTTTTTCATCCTGGGAAAGTAACTTACCAGGCAAGAGTTCAACAGGTATAGCTGGCTTTCATGATGGAATTTTTGTCCTTGGAAATCTGTTTATCCTTATCCCCCACCCATTGTGCAAAAGTCATAGGCTTTGCCAGGAAGAGAGGAAGCAATCTTGCTGCACAGCCAGATGACAGGTGAAACAAAACCCTCAGGAAGTAAATTTCTTATCAGCTTTTCTTTTGCACCTGCAACATGGGAATAATGACTGACATGATAAGATAAGAAATATAAAAATTGTAGAAGCACCTTTCTATGTTAGAGATGTAATCTTAAACATCATGCGAACAGTAGGATGCCTGAGAAAACCTGTTTAGGATTGGGTTTTAAGAGCTTTGTTTAAAACTCTTAATACTTTTCTTTAAATACTGTCAATTTCTTCCCAAAGATTCTTACCTTTTTAAAAAGATTTTTAATCTTGTGGTTTGGAAAAACATTTGCAAGCAACGTTGGCCAAATCCTCCGGAGTGACTGCAGGCTTTGCCCATACACATGGAACTTTCTACCACAGAGAGTGATACCACTTCTAGCAAGAATGCCTTCCCACACATGTTGTGCTGCTTCTCCTTCAGCCACCATGAAAAATCTAGTTGGTTTAGGTCAGCAGTGGACAAAGTGTAGTTCTCCAACTGTTGTTGGGTTACAATGATCATCAGTCCTGTGTGGTATAACCAAGGATGAGGACTGTGACATTATCAGCCCAGCAATGGGTGAAGGGCTCAAGGAGGCTCTTGTCTTGTCTTAGAGGTAGAACTGCAGTTAATTGAGAGATGCTGCTGCACAAGTTCAGCCTGGAAGAGCAGCATTGTTCCTTTAGATCAATGGTTCCCAATGTGGGGTCCAGGTCCCACAGGGGGGATTCAATTCCCAGAAGCTTAAATCAGTACATTAGCTGATCACTGCTTTGGGGAATTGACTTAGGCTTCTGGTAATTGAAGTCCAAAAACCAAAGAGTGGGAAACACTGCTTTAGATGCATGGCTGGGGAAATTCTGGGAGATGTTGTCCAAAACAAGGTAATTTTTCTGCATTTCTGATCATATATATTGGCATAGCTGCATTGTTGCCATCCATCTATAGACTTTCTGCTTTGGAAGAAGGTGGAAGCTATGGTCTGTAGGGTCCCTTTCAGTTTTATAATGCTTTACTTATGTGACTTGTGTTATGAATTTAAGCAAGGCTTCGGCCACAGGGCCATGGTGACTTAGTGGTTAAGACACTTAATTTGATGACTGGAAGGTTGGCAGGTCAGCAGTTCAAGACTCAAGTACTGCACGATGGAGTGAGCTCCCATCTTTGTCCTAGTTTATGCCAACCTAGCAGTTCGAAAGCAAGAAATTGCAAGTAGATAAATAAGTACCACTTCGGTGGGAAGGTAAACAGCATTCCATGCTCTCTGGTGTCTAGTCATGCCTGCCACATGCCCATGGAAATGTCTGCAAAATGCAGACAATGCTGGCTCTTTGGTTATAAACAGAGATGAGTGCTAAACCCTAGAGTCGGATACGAATGGCTTTCGAGCACGGGCCACCTTTACCTTGAACAGGTTCAAAGCAGCATCCCTTTTGAATCATTGTAACCTAGGATTACTGGCCAAAGTCTTCTTGGAGAGAGGGGGCTTGTATTCTACTTTGATGATGTACTATAATAATGTAGATTCCAATTGCATTACTATGACACTGCTTTGGTTTTCAACATAAGACATGAAGAAAAATGCTTGAGTAGTGTCTGAATATTACTGAGAGGAATGTGTGATTGATTGATTTGAAGCATTTTTATTATCCTTCTCTAACAACAGCAACAAGAAGAAGCTCCCAGACCAATCTACATATAATCAGTTTTAAAAAACAACCTGTTCCCCATTCTGGGGTTCAGAATCTAAAAACAGGCAATACAAAAAAGGATAACCAATAAACAGAAAAGCAGTGGGAAATTTTCCATCAGAGGTAGAGGAATGATGCTGATTTGCCTCGCTTCCCCCTCTGTTGCAATGCACTGGCACTCTTGTAAGGAACAGCTGAGAGGCAAGCCTTCAGGAATGTGATATTTCAGCAAGTAAAGCCGGAGGAAAACCCCTTCTCCCTAGAGGGAATAATAATGGGAGAAGTGTTGGTTTGAAAGGGAATGAATAAAATGCAGTACTGACCCTTGTCTTGAGATGCAAAAGCATTTGGAGAATCATTTCCCACAATGGTTGAGCATTGCATCGCCTCTTGCTGGGCTATACGATAAAAAAGGGCAAAGCAGATATTTGAGAGATGATACATTTAGGGGAGAGATGATACATGTTATGTTCTCTATGTATTTGTGAGTAGGAGGATGGGTGGGACTTCTGTAGGGTTGGTTTTTTAAAAAAAATAAAATGTGTGAGCACCTCCTTTCTCTTCAGTATGAACCCATATGCTGGTCTAGTGGATTGCTTGCGTAACACCTGGCTAAAAGGAGTGACACGTCCTATGGAGTATCGGAAAGAGCAGCTGGAGGGACTGAGTCGCTTCCTGGTGGAGAAGAAGGCAGATATCCTGCATGCTCTGCAAGAAGACCTACGCAAAGTGAGTGTGGCTGTCCAGACAGAGATTCTGAAAGAATTTCAGATCTCTTCTAAGTCAGGGGAGCCATTTCAGCTGTGGAATGATGTGGCTTCAAGCTGTGTATGGACATCGCTGATCTCTCCCCCTCTCCCTTTCTTTTCATTCTTATCCACAGCCCATTTTTGAGGCAGAGATACTTGAGATTTCCATCACTCAGAATGAAGTGAACAATGCCCTCAACAACCTGAGCTGTTGGATGAAGGATGAGTTTGTGTCCAAGAACTGGGTAAGGAGATGACACTGCGCATGGTGGAAATGAAGGAGTTTGTGGAGCTGTGCTCTCATCAGTCTGGGAATGGATGCCACCTCTATTCCCCTTCGCAACTGTAGCATAAGTGCTCATTTTGAAATACAGAAATATCCAGTTGGTTTGGTATTACAGTATTACATATATAGATCAAATAGAGCAGGAGTGCCCAAACTACGGCCCTGATAGAGAGGCTCTGGGCAGATGAGTGAAGATGTGAGTTTGTGAACTGAGAAGTCTCAGGTGAGAATGGGGCTTTGGGCAGAAAATGCAGTGGCTTAGAGCAGTAGCCCTCTTTAGTGTCTACATACACAACACTCCTCCCCCCCTAGGATGGGACGAAGTCCCTCAACCATTGTGGCTTCCCGCATGTGCGCTTGGGGCGTACGACTGCTTAACTGAGCTCAGGGGAACTAGGGGCTCCGAGTTCCGCAGACTCTCGTCCTGCAACGGAAAGGGGGGACTCATTAGTCTTCTGACAGGGACTCTGTGGCAACCTTGCATTTGGAGAGGGGAACGGAACATGTAACTGGGATGAGAACCCCTGCCTGTCGCTCGTGGTACCTGGTGACCCCCCAGCATGAATCTCGGGACCGATGAGGAGACCCTTGTTGTCTCGCCCCGGTTTCTTGTGCCTGCGACTGGCGTACTTGTGCTACCCCCTGCTGCCTGACTCGGTGGTCTTGGGGATGGAGAGAACGAACTTCCCCCTGCTGCCTGGGTTGGGGGTCTTGGTGATGGAGTAAACTCTAGAACAAAAGGACTGGGAGGACTGGAAATACCAGGGGCTGAACTAAAACCCCTCTTCTCGCTCGGATGGGTGGGGGACCACTCCGCGACATCCCCCTGGTATGGCAACATAAATTAAACTCATCCCACTCTTTCAAAGTATCCTCCTCCCCATGTGAGAATCCAGGGTATGTATTTGTACCTGGGGACATCCCCGTGTCTCCCCCTTGGGCTAAACGGGTGGGGGAGAACCCTAACGCTGACTCTCTTTCACTGGTAACTCGCCTTCTGAGCTGGTCAGCCTGCCTTCTCCACAGCAGACCTGTGCTAGGTTCAACCCTGTAAGACACTGGCCCCGTTTGTTCAATGGCCGTTCCTGGAACCCACATTGGTCCTGAGGTTGTGTAATTCCTGCAGTGAACCGGGTCCCCTACCGCAAAACTTTTGGAGCTCTCTATCTCTATATTTCTCCCTTCATCCTCCACCCTGGTTGGATCCAACCTATCAAAAACTGTTACCAGCTTCCTCCACATGAGGAGCTCAGCCGGCGAAAGTCCTGAAGCTAGGGGAGTTGCCCTATAACAAATGAGGAATTGACACAGCTGGAGGTTCAATTCACCGGGACCCGTGCGCTGCAGTGTGTCTTTCCTAGTGCGCACTTGGCGCTCTACCTGACCATTTGTGGCGGGGTGAAACGGGGCAGAGGTAATGTGCCGGATGGCATTCCTCTTGATGAATGCCTTGAATTCCGCAGACGTGAAAGTACTGGCGTTATCGCTCACAAGGATGTCCGGCAGGCCGAAACAACTGAACACCTTGTGCAATTGTTTAATGGTTGTGGCAGATGAGGTGTTGGACATGGGAATGACTTCCAGCCATTTGGAATATGAATCGACTATCAGCAGAAACATGGACCCGCAAAAGGGGCCAGCAAAGTCGGCGTGTACTCGGGACCATGGCCCGCGGGCCGTGTCCCATTCCCTATGGGGCAGCCAGGACTCCTCGGGCCGAGAGCTCTGGCAGCTCTCGCATGTGCCCACCAAGTGCTCTATATCCGCGTCTATCTGGGGCCACCAGAAGTAGCTCCTGGCCAGTGCTTTGGAACGCACTATTCCCGGGTGGCTGGTATGCAGTAGCCTCAGCACCTTTGCTCGTAACTTCTCTGGGATGACAACCCACTGGCCCCAGAGGAGGCAGCCCCTTTCAAGGGAAAGCTCTACTCTGCGCCTGAAAAACGATTTGAATTCCTCCTCGGGGGGAGTTGTGGGCCACTCTTTTCTCACCCAGGAACTGACTTGGGACAGGATTTTGTCGGCCGCCATGGCTTTGGCTAGGTCTGCGGGAACTATGGGGGGTGAGTCAAGAGACTCGATCAGCAGGACTTGGTGGTCTTGTTCTACCTCGCATTTGGGGTCTCCTAAACTAGGGAGGGGAGATTGGGACAGCCCATCTGCATGGGAGATCTCCTTCCCTGGGCAATGGACCAGTTTGTACTGGTAGGCGTTGAGGAAAATCGCTCAACACAGCATTCTGGGGGACAGAATTTGTGGGGTGGGCTTGCCTGTAGTAAAGATTCCCAAAAGGGGCTTATGATCAGTCACAATTGTGAACTCGCGGCCATACAGGAAATCGTGGAACTTCTTTGTTCCCGCGATTATGGCCAGGGCCTCTCTATCTGTTTGTGCGTAGTTGCGCTCCGCCTTTGAAAGTGACCTGGAATAGAAGGCAACCGGGGCTTCCCGCCCGTTCTCTAACATGTGGCACAGCGCTGCCCTCACCCCCACTGATGACGCATCACAGACCAAAACTACCGGTTTTCGCGGGTCGAAATGGGTCAGGACGGCGTCTGAGGACAAGAGCGCCTTGAGCTCTTTGAACGCTTTCTCCTGCCTATCTCCCAACCGCCAAACCGCATCTTTCTTAAGTAGCCCATGCAGTGGCTCTGCGACGGATGCCTTCCTTGGCAAGAAGGAATGGTAAAAATTCAGGAGCCCTAGAAATGACTGCAGCTCCGGTTTCGCGGTGGGGTGAGGGGCGTTTTGCACAGGTGCAACCTTGGACTCGGATGGCTTGATGCCCTCCGGGGTTATTTTGAACCCAAGAAACTCAACCTTCCTTGCAAAAAACACACATTTGTCCCTTCTCAACCTCAGTCCTGCTTTCTCGAATACAGTTAGGACCTTGTCTAGTCTTTTCGCTAGTTCCAATTCGCTCCCCGCTGTTATCAAAACATCGTCAAAATATGGGAGCATGCCTGGAAGCCCCTTTAAAAGGCGTTCCACGAGGGGCCGAATTTATGCCGAACTGTAGGCGCGTTACCTTGAATGCCCCCTTATGCGTGATGATGGTTTGTGCAGCGGCAGCAGCTGGGGTTACCATGAGCTGCTGGTACGCCTGCGCCAGGTCTAGCTTTGCGAAACACCTCCCCCCGTGTAAAGTGGCCAGTAATTGGCTAACTACCAGCACCGGGTATGCATTTGGCCGAATGGCCTTGTTGATCATACATTTGTAGTCAGCGCAAATCCTGACCTCCCCATTGGATTTTAAAGCTGTAACAACCAGAGTTTCCCACTCCGCAGAATCAACTGGAACTAAAATCCCCTGCCCCACCAATTTGTCCAATTCCACCTCAATCTTGTCCTTGAGGGCGAAGGGGACTCTTCTTGGCTTGAGACGTATGGGCCGGATTTCTAGGTCCAACTCTAAAGAAACCGGGGGGGGGGGCTGTAAGTCCCGAGTCCCTTCTTGAAAACTGCAGGGTGCGCATCACACACGTCCCGAATTGGGTCAGTCTCTATGGCATTTATGCTGGACAGTTCAATTCCCAGGGGAGCAAACCACTGGGTTCCCAAAAGGCAACAGGTCCCCTCCTTGAGAACTACTAGGGGCAGTTTTTCCGTGAACCTTTTGAACTTCACCATGAAGTTTCCCACTCCCAACACTGGGATCCCATAACCCTGCACGTCCCGTAAGTTTGACTTCATGGCCCGCAAATTGGGGGGCGCATTTGGGGGAATGCGCAGGAACTCCTTCTGGGACAGGATGGAGTATGACGACCCCAAGTCTATTTCCATCCTAACTGGGACCCCTTGTAACAGTACCTCTACGAAGAAGTGCCGGTGCTCCAAGCCTACGCGGTTCACGGCCGCTGCGTCGTCGTTGGCTGAGAGCTTTCCGATGCTGCCGGCCTTGCGTTGGGGTGCTTGAGGGTGTCTCGACGAGCCCTTGTCCTCCGTTCGCCCATGGCTGCAGACCCTGGCGATGTGGCCTTTCCGCCCGCAGTTGTGGCACTCGGGCTTCCGGAATGGGCACCTCGTTCGGTCGTGAGATGCCACGCAGCCATCGCAATGGTGGTTTCCTCTCTCGCTGGCTCAGCACTTTTCTCCGTGCCTCTTGACTCTCTGCACGTCGTTGTCCTCGCTGGAGCAGGAGTCCGCAGTCGTGGACGACTCCTCGGAGGTTGCTGGGGTGCCTGTGGGCGGCCAGGGGCCCTGCCAGGCCGCTTGTGCCAAAGTCCGCCAGGCCGCTTGCATGGGTGACTTGGCCCTCTCAGTTGCGGGCCCCCGGGACTTGAAGACTCTGACCCTGCTCCTCACTGCCTCGGCCGCCTGGGCGTCTCGCAGTACCTTGTTGAACATGAGTCGATGGTCACGGGTCATCAACTTTCTCTGGACCTCCTCGTCCCTTAGGCCGCACAGCATGTGGTCTCGAAGGGCTATGTTGAGGTCCTCCCATTGGCAGTGGACGGCTGCCTGCCTGAGGGCCGCCACGTAGGCGGACATGGATTCTCCCGAGCACTGGTCCCGCCTGTGGAATGCGACCTGGGCCAGAAAAATAGAGACAGGCGGCTGGAAGTGATCCCTCAGCGTTGTGAGGATGCGGTCAATGGGCACCGCGTCAACCTTCCAGGGAGCCAGCAAGTTCATCAGGCTGCGCAGCCTGGCCGGCCCCACCTGGGCTAGGAAGTGTGACCACACCTTCCCTTCGTCGTCGATGCCTGCAGCATCCATCGCGTGCCGAAACTGGCACTCGTACAGCTCCCAATTCGCTGATGTCGAATTGGTGAGGCTTGATCTTGGGACACGCCATGGATCCCACCTTCGTCGCCAATTTAGTGTCTTGCACGGAAGACAAAGAAGGAGCCGCAGTGAGGGCTAAAACACAGCTTTATTGCATGATGGTCAGGATGAACATGTGGTAATGGCAGAGGTACAGCTCCTTTTATACTGCAACAATACATTTGAAAAGGGTTACACGGTAGCATATTGGCTGCTACCTGCATGACGTCATTCTGAGTCATGCCCTTCTTCTTCAGGTGTTCCTTGCGTGGGAAGGTTCCCGCGGCTGCCAGTGATTGGGGGAATTTGAACCATGTGAGCTGAACGCTCGCAGCTGCCCTCTATGGGTAGCTAGCTCGCATTCCTTTAACAGCTGGGTTACATTGTGATCATTGTCAGGTTACATTCATACATTCTTAAAGAGATACAGTCACATACACAACACCCTCAATCTTTTTTGCACCATAGACTGGTTTCATAGCTAAACAACTTTTCTGTGCACCAGTAAGTGGGGGTGGTGGGATTATTGGATGGTGCAAGTGTGCAATAAAATACGATAAAGTGCACAATATATAATTTATTGACTTGGGCATTGAGGTATCACACTGCACATAGGCAGGGGGCAGAGCCCTACCGTAGTTAAGCAATGTGGAGGATGGGCCCAGCCACCTGCCTATCTGCTGTGTCTGAAGCCCATGCTTTCGCTCCATTCGCTGGGCAGACCTGGTGGATCACATTGAGATCAGAAGGCTGCCATCGGGGCTCTCAACACCATCTACCCCCACAGCCTGGCTTGGTACAGCTCATGGCCCAGTACCAGCCCACAGCCCAGTACTAGCCCACAGCCTGTTGGTTGGGGACACCTGGCTTAGTGGTTAAGACACTGGACTTGATTACTGGAAGATCATCAGGTCAGCAGTTCAAGACCCAAGTACTGCACAGTGAAGTGAGCATCCGTCTCTGTACCAGCACCTGTCAACCTAGCAGTTCAGAAGCAAAAAAATTGCAAGTAGATAAAAGGTACTACTTTGATGGGAAGGTAAACAGTGTTCCGTGCATTCTGGTGTCTAGTCATGCCTGCCACTTGTCCACGGAAATGTCTACAAATGGGTATAAACAGAGATGAGCACTGAACCCTAGAGTTGGATGCGACTGCCTTTCAAGCAAGGGTGACCTTTACCTTTACCTATTCTCTGAATAGACCTGCAATTTAAAATAATTTCATTTCTATAAATCGCTTTATGGATTTTGTTCTGTGTTCATCTCCTTGTAGGCTGTCAAGCTTGATAGTGCTTTCGTCCGCAAGGACCCCTTTGGTGTTATTCTCATCATTTCAACCTACAACTTCCCCATCCATCTAAGTTTGGTGCCTATGGTGGGAGCCATTGCAGCTGGTGAGTGAGAAGCCTCTGAGGGTTTCTATTCAATATGACACAAAAAGAATGAGATTCAACAGTCATTTCTCTTGCTGGTCTTTTGACAGTACCTCTTGTGGCCTGATCAGTTCTAGGCATGGCATAGATTTCTCTCCCCGCTTATTATGGCAATATGTTCTTCTCTTCCATCAGGGAATTGTGTGATTCTCAAACCTTCAGAGCAAAGCACCTGCACTGAAAGGCTCCTTGCTGAAGCACTGCCTTGCTATCTTGACCCGGTGAGTACCTGTCTCACAGGTATGCCTTATTTTTACATCCAGCCATCACAAGGACATGTGTATCTCCACAATCATTCCTCCCTCATCTACGTGTAAGGTTCAAGCATTTAATGTCATGGGTAATTGCCTACCACAGCTCATGCTTTAATAAATGCCATAGTCTTTAATGTGTCACAGAGGCTTATTGTTTCCACTTCTTTGATGTGATGGAGTTAGAAGAAGAGTTCTGTGTGGAGGTCATCAGTGAGCTTCTCTCTCAGGAGGAAGCTGATGGTAGGGAAGGGATGAACCCTGCAGTTCACATGCACAAGAATGTTTATGAGGAAAATGCTCCAGCTTAGCACATTTTAAGTCATGTTAGTGTCTTTAAGGGTGAAGTGGACCTCATAAAGTGCAGTGAATCCAAGCATTAGGTTTTGATGCCTACCAATTAATTTGCCTGTTTCATTTCCTTCATATAATGCAGCAGAAAAAAAATTGTGATATGCATGTGGTCAGCAAATTGTTAGAGAGCGCTTTGTTCAAGGATGTTCATTTAACGTTTTTTTAGATTGAAGTGGGCAATCTTCTCCTCTCCCCCCATATGTCTAGGCCAGACATAGCCAAAATGAAGGCACCTTTTGGTGAATTCATTTTGTAGTTCCTTTCACTTGACCTAGTGTGAGAAAGATTACCCAGCACAAAATTGTGATTGCCCAGGGTACGCCGATTGTGGTTCAAAAATACCACAATCTTTGAGGAGACTCTTTCTGTGTACCCTTTAAAATGTGCTAAAAAGCACTGATTAGACTTACATGCTGATGCTGAGCCACGTGCTGTTAAATTAAAACCTGTTGCAGGAAAAAGTAGATCCCTAAAAAGGATAGACCTGGTCTTTTCTTCACTTCATATCTCTCTGCCTCATATTGTAGTCCAAAGGCCTTTCCTTGTAATCTGATAGGAAATTAACCTTCTTCATTATTTTGCAGGAAACCTTTGCTGTAGTAACAGGCGGCCCTGAAGAGACAACCCAATTACTGGAGAACAAATTTGATTACATCCTTTTCACAGGTAATCCCCTCTTTTAAATCCACATCGCTGTTGTTTTACATCAGAGTTTCCCAACCTTTGGTTTTTGGACTTCAATTCCCAGAAGCCTAAGTCAATTCCCTAAAGCACTGATCAGTCAATGTACTGACTTATGCTTCTGGGAATTGAAATCCACTGGTGGGGCATGGGCCCCATGTTGGGAACCACTGTATCAGATATACTACAATTGCATTATACGGTGGTACCTTGCTTAAAGAGCATAATGTGTTCCATGGGATTTCTCTTTAAGCGAGTTTGCTCTTTAAGTAAAACACCATTGTAAGTGACCAATTGTGACTTTGGAGGTGGGGTGGGGGGGATTGCGAACCCTGATTTAGTTGTTAAGTGAGTTTTTGGTTGGTTTTAGTTGTTAAGCGAGGCGACCATTCAGAGAAAATTCTGCTCTTTAAGCGGGTTAGTCTTTAAGCGAGGCGCTCTTTATGCAAGGTTTTACTGCATAAAAAAACATAAATACAATTAATAACATAATTAATTTATATTATTAAATAGAGCACTCTGAACATTACATGGCCACACATAACTGTGAAGTAATTCATCATTTAAACATATAGACAAGACATTCTACAACTGGAGATACTTAGGCTGATAGTGATTAGATTAGGATGGCTAAAGAGTGCCTAGGCTGGAGATGAACTTGAATCCAAATCTAGTGCAGCCACCTTTCTGTTACCCCTAGATGTGCTGGTGTGATTTATGGATAGAATGTAGGCAGTGGTGGACAACGTGTATCTTTCTTTGCTTTGGATTACAAATCCCATAGATTCCAGTCCATATGGCTAATGTGATCTGTGATGCCTGGGATTACAGTTTATGGTGAAAATTATAAAGGAGTTTTGATGTAGCCACTTCTCATTTTAGAAAGCAACCACCAAGCCAAATCTATGCCAGATCTATTAAGTACCCTTGCTTTGAGTGCCTCAGTTATAAACTATCTGTGATTACATGTGTTAAATAGTGCATAGGATATATGCACATTTATATATATTCTGCAAATTTATGTAGCATGGAATGTAGCATCCTGAATCCCTTGTGTCCTTTCCCCACAAAAGGTCATTTCCCAGTTTTCATGGTAGGAGAGTAGAGTTTGAAGATACATCCCCAATGTTCAATATTGATTTAGGAACAAGGAGGAAATTTGACAAGGTTTCAAGTGTTTGGGGCCTTCAGAGTTCAAGTGAATCCAAAGTAATTGTCCTTTTCTTTTCTCACCCCAGCTGATGTCTTTTTAGAACATTAGATTTCCAATGTGTCTGTATGTTCACCCTGCAAAAAAACTTTAATCTTAGAAGTTCAATAGACCAAATGATACACACAAGCTGGTTTACTTTTTAAATGAACAATATTTTGTATTCATTAATCTTAATATTTTTAATATACTGTAGTCTTATATTATACATAAATCCAGGAGATTCATAGTAAACATATACTGTATTGCTATTGACAACTCATAAACAGCAACGATAAAAACACAGAGAAGTCTTATTGCATCAGTCTTATTAAGTATAATCTTGCATGGACTGCAACCCACTTCATCTGAAGCTGCGGTGGGCTATAGTCTGTGAAGACATACATCTAATAATTCTTTAATCTGCCACAAAACTCTGTTATATTTGCTACAACAAATTAATATAGCAACTTACTGGAAAGATAAACATTTACAACATAATATTTGCAGTCCACCAACTGTCAAATAGGAAAAAATCAAAACACAAGCTGAAATAAAACATAATCGTAACCAGTATTTATAGCAAATTAGAAACCTGTACTTCCAACTTGAAAATTATTCTTACAAAATATATAAACATAGGCTCTTTAAATGAATCTATTCATATGTTCTATTAAAATGTCCTCTTAAGTATCCTTCGGGGGGGGGGGGGAGAAGTGTCTTAGCATAGCACATTCTTAAACTGCTGTTAACTAATCTCTAATTAAAGATAGTCGTACAGGTTTCTAAATTCTTCCAGCATACATTCTTGTAGAAATTACCATACCATCCTGAAGACACCTAATTTTGGGAGCTAAGAAAGGTCATGCCTGGTTAGTATGTGGGTGAAAGACCATCAGAAAACACTAGATGTTGTATTGAGGAAGAGCTCGATGATGGAACATGCGGGAAGGTTCAGCCTCCAGCGTATCCAGGAATAGCCAGGAAAAGATCCTGCCTGGCCCATCAGAGAGTTGCCTGCTCTTTAGAGCAAGTCAGTACTGGACAAGATGGATCACTGAGCTGGTTTAGTACAAAGCATATTTCTGTGTTCCTGTGTAATTAGCAGTTGAACAGATGTTGATAATCTAGGTGAATTAAGGCAATGCTGTGGAATGTTCCATAACTCTTCCATAAACACAGGTTTAAGATCTCTGATCTTGTTGTTGTTCAGTCGCACAGTCGACTCCGACCCTTTGCGACCCCATGGACCATTTTCCTCCAGGCGCCTCTGTCCTCTACCATCCCCCTCAGCCCTCCCAGCTCTGTGCCCATTGTGTCTATAATACCATCTAGCCATCTCATCCTTGGCCTCCCCCTTCTTCTCTTGCCCTCCACCTTTCCCAACATCAATGCCTTCTCAAGTGAATCCTCCCTTCTCATTTGATGTCCAAAGTATTTTAGCTTCATCTTTACTATTTGACCTTCCAATGAGCAGTCAGGGTTAATTTCTTCTAAGATTGACCTATTTGTTCTCCTCGCTGTCCAGGGGACTCTCAAAACCCTCCTCCAACACCACATTTCAAAGGCATCTATTCTTCTGCGTTCAGCCCTCCTAATTGTCCAGCTCTCACATCCATACATTACTACTGGGAAAACCATTGCTTTGACTATTCTAATTTTTGTTTGCAATGTAATGTCTCTGCTTTTCACTATGTTCCCCAGGTTTCTCATTGCTTGTCTCCCTAGAATCAGTCGCCTTTTTATTTCATGGCTGCAATCCCCATCTGCAGTGATCTTTGATCCTAAGAAAGTAAAATCTGTCACTGCTTCTACTTCTTCCCCGTCTATTTTCCAGGAACTGATGGGGCCTGTTGCCATTATCTTGGTTTTCTTGATATTGAGTCTCAAGCCAGCTTTTGCACTCTCCTCCTTCAACCCAATCAAGAGATTCTTTAGGTCTTCCTCACTTTCTGCCATTAGGGTGGTATCGTCTGCATATCTCAGATTATTGATATTTCTCCCAGCGATTTTAATCCCATATTGTGATTCCTCCATCCCTGCACTGCGCATTATGTGCTCTGTGTATAGGTTGAATAAGCATGGTGACAAAATGCAGCCTTGTCTTACTCCTTTTCCTATTCCAAACCACTCTGTTCTTCCATGTTCTGTCCTAACTGTTGCTTCTTGGTTCATGTACACATTTCTCAGGAGGCATATGAGGTGCTCTGGTATTCCCATCTCTTTAATTACTTGTCACATCTTGTTGTGGTCCACACAGTCAAATGCCTTAGTGTAGTCAATAAAACAAAAGTAAACTTGTTTCTGGTATTCCTTTGTTTTCTCCATGATCCAGCGTATGTTGGCGATGTGGTCTCTAGTCCCCCTGCCTCTTCTGAAACCAGCCTGCACCTCTGGTAATTCTCTCTCCACATGCTGCTGAAGTCTGTCCTGTATTATCTTGAGCATCACCTTGCTGGCATGTGGGATGAGCGTGATTGTTCGATAATTTGAACATTCTTTGGCATTGCCCTTTTTTGGGATTGGGACGTATACTGATCTTTTCCAATCCTGAGGCCACTGTTTTGTTTTCCAAATCTGCTGGCATATTGAATGCAGTAATTTGACGCCGTCATCTTTTAGCGCTTTGAAAAATTCAACTGGGATACCATCATCTCCACTAGCTTTGTTGTTTGCAGTGCTCTTTAGGGCCTTTATGACTTCACTCTCCAGGATGTCTGGCTCAAGTTCAATTTCTTCATCATTGTGATTATCAGGAGTGTTGAGGTCCTTTTTGTAAAGTTCCTCTGTGTACTCTTTCCATCTTTTCTTAATTTCTTCTGCATCAGCTAGCTCCTTTCCGTCTTTGTCCCTTATCATGGTCATTTTTGCTTTAAATGTTCCCTTGATTTCCCCGATTTTTTTGAAAAGATCTCTGGTTCTGCCTCTTTTGTTGTTTTCCTCCATTTCTCTGCACTGTTCTTTTAGGTAGTTTTCCTTATCTCTCCTTGCTTTTCTTTGAAATTCTGTGTTCAAATGGTTGTAGTTTTTCCTTTCTCCTTTGACTTTTGCGTTCCTTCTTTCCTCTGCTATTTTAAGAGCCTCATCAGACAACCACTTTGCTTTCTTACTCTTCTTTTCTTTTGGTATGGTTTTCTTTGCTGCTTCCTGCATGATGTCCCTCATCTCCGTCCATAATTCTTCCGGTACTCTGTCTACCGAGTCTAAGCCATTAAATCTGTTCATCACCTCCACCGTGTATTCTTTAGGGATGCTGTCTAGGTGATATCTTTCTGGTCTCCGTGTTTTCCCTATTTTCTTTAGTCTAAGCCTGAATTTTGCGATCAGTAGGTTGTGATCTGAGCCACAGTCTGCTCCAGGTCTTGTTTTTGCTGACTGTATGGAGGTTCTCCATCTTTGGCTGCAGAGTATGTAGTCAATCTGGTTTCGGTGTTGGCCATCTGGTGATGTCCATGTGTAAAGTCACCTCTTGTGTTGCTGGAAGAGAGTGTTTGCTATGACCAGTGCGTTCTCTTGGCAGAACTCTATCAATCTTTGCCCTGCTTCATTCTGTGTTCCAAGACCAAATTTCCCTGTTATTCCCTCCACTTTTTGATTTCCTACTTTGGCATTCCAGTCTCCTAATATAATTTGGACATCATTTCTTGGTGTCTGTTCTATGAGGTGTTGTAAGTCCTCATAGAACTGGTCCATTGTGGCTTCATCTGCACCAGTGGTTGGTGCGTATATTTGGATCACAGTGACATTGAAAGGTTTGCCTTGAAATCTGACTGACATCATTCTGTCATTTTTGAGATTGTATCCCATTACTGCTTTTCTCACTCTTTTATTGACAATTATGGCTACTCCATTTCTTCTAAGGTTTTCTTGCCCGCAGTAGTAGATATGATGGTTTCCAGAGCTGAATTCGCCCATCCCTGTCCATTTGAGCTCACTGATGCCCAAGATGTCAATGCTTATTCTTTCCATCTCGTTTTTTACCACTTCCAGTTTTCCTTGATTCATAGACCTCACATTCCATGTCCCTATGCAGTTTTAGTGTATGGGACCAAAGACAATGAAACAGCCGAAAGGTTGGCTTAACACAGGTTTATTGCATGATGATCCGGAGGAACATGTGGTAATGGCGGACGGGTAGCTCAATATATACAGTGGCTATACATTTGAATGTGGCTCGTTGACAGTCTATTGGTTGCTGTCTGCGTGACGCTATAGAGGGTCACGCCCTTCTTGTCCAAGTGAGGAGGTGGCGGGAATCTTCCCGCGCTGCTGATCAAGGGTGAGTCTGGGCCATGAGAGCTGGACGCTCGCTATTGCCATCTAGTGGTCCTAGCTCGCGTCCTCTTATAAGGGTTACAGTGATACAGCTGGAGGTTATAATGTTGCACACAGAAAGGTTACATTGTTTCCACATGGCTAGGTACATTGTAAAAGGCACAGCTTTACAGAACACAACATCCCTCCCCCCTAGGATGAGACGAAGTCTCTCAACCAAGATGGCTTATTGCAAGTACGTTTGGGCCGTGATGTAGGCTGACCTGCCCCGGGGGCGCTACCGCTTCTTCGTTCCCTGGTCCCTTGTCCTGTAACGGGAGAGGGAGACTTGTTAGCGGCTTGCTGTGGCTTGGCGGCTTTGGGGGAAGGGAAAAACTCCATTGTGGGCAGACCGGGGGCGCTCGGGGCTAACGAAAAACCCCTCTTCTCGCTTGGACGGGTGGGGGACCACTCCGAAAAACTCCCCCGGTTCTGAAAATCAAATCCTAACTCAGTTGGGGTATCCGTATTTGTGGGGGAATTCCGCGAGGTATGTATGAGGTCGGGTTCCTCCTCCTCCGAAAGATCCCACAGGATATCTATGAGGACAGATTCCCTTTCCTCCCCCCTTGGTGGGGACCCGCGGCCCCCCTCTCCTCCCCCTTGGGCTAAACGGGTGGGGGAGAACCCTAACGCTGAGTTTTGTTTCTTCCGGTCCGTGCCCTGCTCATCGGGGACCTTGCGCCGGAGCTGGTCCGCATGCCGCCTCCACAGTAGACCTGTGCTGGTCTCCACGCGGTACGAAACGGGGCCGGTTTGCTCCACGACAACGCCCGGTACCCAGGCTGGGCCCGTGCCGGCGTAGTTCCTGCAATGCACAGGGGCGCCCACATCGAAACTTTTAGTGGCTTCTATTCCGACGTTCCCCCCTCTATCCTCTACCCTCGTTGGGTCTAGCCTGGTAAGGATCGTGGTCAGCTTCCTACGCATTAAAAGCTCTGCAGGGGAATATCCGGATGCTAGGGGAGTCACTCTGTAACCCAGCAGAAACTGACACACCTGATGGTTCAGGTCCCCGGGCCCCATGCGCCGCAGCGCATCCTTGGTGGTGCGCACGAGGCGCTCCACTTGTCCGTTCGTTGCCGGGTGAAACGGGGCGGAGGTGATGTGCCGAATGGCGTTGATTTCTGTGAATGCCCTGAACTCGGTGGACGTAAAACAACTAGCGTTATCGCTAATTAGGGTGTCGGGTAGGCCGAACGTGGAAAAAACCCTCCGTAAATGCTTTATTGTTGTGGTCGAGGACGTGCTCGTGACCGGGATGACCTCCAACCACTTGGAGTAAGCATCCACCACAAGGAGAAAAAGCGTCCCACGGAACGGGCCAGCAAAGTCTACATGAATCCGGGACCACGGCCCCTTCGCCGCGTCCCATTCCCTGTGAGGCAGACGGGCCTCCTCTGGTCTGGATCTCTGGCAGGGCTCACAAGTGCCGACCATGTGCTCGATGTCGGAGTCTAGCTGGGGCCACCAGAAATAGCTCTGGGCCAGGGCCTTGGAGCGTACAATCCCAGGGTGGCTGACGTGCAGCAGTTTGAGCACCCGCAGCCGTAGGGACGTAGGAATCACTACCCGCTGGCCCCACAGAAGGCACCCCCTCTCAAGGGACAACTCTAGCTTTTTCCTAAAAAATGGGTCGAATTCCGCTGCCGGGGAAGACGCAGGCCACCCTTTCTGCACCCAGGAGCTAACCTTCGCCAAGGTATTGTCCTTGCCGGTCGCTTTGGCGATGTCGGCGGGCAATATTGGTGGTGAATCTAAGACCTCTATCATCAATACCTGGTGGTCTGGCTCCTCCCCACCCACGTGGCTGCTATCCTGGGGAAGGGGGGATCTCGACAGGGCGTCCGCATGGCTGATCTCCCTCCCGGGCCTGTACACCATCGTGTGCTGATACGCGTTGAGGAAAATGGCCCACCTAAGCATCCTCGGGGACAGGATCTGTGGCGTGGGCTTATCTGCGGTAAAAATGCCTAGCAGGGGTTTGTGGTCAGTCACGATAGTGAAAGGGCGGCCATACAGAAAATCGTGAAATTTTTTCGTCCCCGCAATTATCGCTAGCGCTTCCCTGTCTGTCTGTGCGTAATTTCTCTCCGCTTGGGACAGGGACCTGGAGTAGAATGCTATCGGGGCCTCCCTTCCGTTTTCCAGCACGTGGCACAGCACCGCCCCCACCCCCACCGAGGATGCATCGCAGATCAGGACCACCGGGCGTTTGGGGTTGAAATGGGTCAGTATGGCATCAGACGCCAGGAGATGTTTCAGTTCACTAAATGCCCTCTCTTGGTCGTCGCCCCACTTCCATGCCTCGTCCTTCTTCAGCAGTTTGTGTAGCGGTTCAGCCACTGCTGCCTTCCGGGGGAGGAAGGAGTGGTAAAAGTTAAGCAGCCCCAGGAACGACTGCAGCTCGGGCTTGGAGGTGGGGCGAGGGGCCTTCTTGATGGCGGCCACCTTAGATTTGGATGGTTTTATCCCCTCAGGAGTCACACGAAACCCTAGGAACTCAACCTCGGTCGCGAAGAAGACGCATTTGTCTTTTCGCAGTCTCAACCCCGCCTTTTCGAATATTGCCAGAACCTTTCCCAATCTCTTGGCCAATTCAGCCCGACTCCCCCCCCCGTTATCAACACGTCATCAAAATAAGGCAACACCCCCTCTAGCCCCTTCAGGAGGCGTTCCACGAGTGAGTGGAAAATTCCAGGCGCCGAATTTACGCCGAATTGAAGGCGCGTCACCTGGAACGCCCCCTTATGGGTGACTATGGTCTGTGCGGCAGCTGCGGCAGGGGACACCGAAAGCTGCTGGTAGGCCTGTGCCAAATCGAGCTTAGCGAAACACTTCCCCCCGTGCAACCTGGCCAGCAGATGGCTGACTACCGGCACCGGATACGCATTAGGGCGGATCGCCTTGTTGATGGTGCACTTGTAATCGGCGCATATGCAGACCTCCCCGTTGGCCTTTAGTGCTGTTACAATTGGAGTTTCCCACTCCGCAGAATCAACAGGAACAAGGATCCCCTGGCCCACCAATTTGTCCAGTTCCGCCTCTATTTTGTCCTTGAGTGCAAACGGCACCCAGCGCTGTTTGAGTCGTATTGGACGGACCTCCGGGTCTAGGTCGAATGTCACTGGGGGCCCCTTGAATTTCCCCAGTCCTTTTTTGAAAACTTCGGGGTGCGCGTCGCACGCCTCCTGTACCGGGTCAGTCCCAACGGCGTGCACCCCCCCAATGAACAAACCCAGGGGCTGAAACCATTGAGTTCCGAGGAGGCTGCAATTCCCCCCTTTAAGCACGACTAGGGAGAGAGCCGCGGCGTGCTTCTTAAATTTGACCTGAAATTCTCCAACCCCCAACACTGGAATACTGTTCCCTTGCACGTCCCGTAGCATGGACCTCAACGCTTTGAGCTTGGGTCGCATGTGGGGGGCAATTCTCAAAAACTCCCTCTGGGAAATAATTGAATATGAGGAACCCGAGTCAATTTCCATCCTAATGGGGACCCCTTGCACTAGTACCTCAACAAAGTAACGGGGGTGTCCCGCGGACACGCTGAATACTGGGGCGTCGTCCTCGCTGCCATTGGAGATGCGGCCCATGCCGTCCCGCTTTCTCGTGGCCTGGGCGCCGTCTTTGGGTCTCGTCAAGCGGTCTTGTCCCGCCGAACGGTCTGTCGAGCTCCTCCGGCCCTCGCGCCGCTTTCTGCATACCTTGGCGATGTGCCCGCGGCGGCCGCAGTTGTGACACTCGGCCTTTCTGAACGGGCATTTGGCGCGGTCGTGGGCCGCTCCACAGCCGTCGCACCGCCGGCCTTCTTTCCGGACTCTCCGGACGTCCTCGTCGTCGCTGCTCTCTGCGGACGATTTCGAAATTCGCCGGGCTGCATGCACCAAAGTCTCTGCCTTGCCCGTCTTTGGCCGCCAGTCCTGGAGCTCTTGCACCCCAGCCTTTGTGGCTTCCGCGGCCTGTGCCGCTTTCAGGACCTCCTGCAACGTGGGGGGTGGCTCCTGATTCATCAACGTGCGCTGAGTCTCGGCGTCGTTCAGACCGCATAGCACGCAGTCCCTGAGGGTGACTTCAGCGTTCTCCCATTTGCACGGGCCGGCAGCCAGTCGCAGGGCCGCCACGAAGGCGGCGACCGTCTGCCCGGGCGCTTGGACTCGCCTCCAGAATGCGCTCCGAGCGGGGAACATCGCCATCGAGGGCCGGAAATACTCGCGCAGCATCTGTAGGAGTTCTTTGACCTTGAATTCGCTCACCCTTTTCGGTGCGATCAGGTCCACCAAGGTTCTCTTGGTTTCTTGTCCGAGCATCCTGGTGAAGATGGCCCTTTTCTTTGCCTCATCCGTGACTTCGGATTCCACCAGTGCTCCCTGGAAGTCCATTTCGAAGATCTCCCAGTCTCCCGGTTTCTTGATTTCGAAACCGGCGCATGTCTTGGTCCCGTGGGCAGCCATATCCCATCCTTGTCGCCAATTTAGTGTATGGGACCAAAGACAATGAAACAGCCGAAAGGTTGGCTTAACACAGGTTTATTGCATGATGATCCGGAGGAACATGTGGTAATGGCGGACGGGTAGCTCAATATATACAGTGGCTATACATTTGAATGTGACTCATTGACAGTCTATTGGTTGCTGTCTGCGTGACGCTATAGAGGGTCACGCCCTTCTTGTCCAGGTGAGGAGGTGGCGGGAATCTTCCCGCGCTGCTGATCAAGGGTGAGTCTGGGCCATGAGAGCTGGACGCTCGCTATTGCCATCTAGTGGTCCTAGCTCGCGTCCTCTTATAAGGGTTACAGTGATACAGCTGGAGGTTATAATGTTGCACACAGAAAGATTACATTGTTTCCACATGGCTAGGTACATTGTAAAAGGCACAGCTTTACAGAACACAACAGCAGTATTGTTCCCTGCAACACTGTATTTCTCCTCCTCCTTTCGTATCCCTCCCCCTTTTCAGATCTGCTGTGCTGAGCATCCCCTTGTTTTGCCTTTTGTTTTGGTCCATAGGGTTCTCTTGGCAAACTTTGTGGCGTGCCTTGCCGGTCTCTACGCCAGTCTTTTCCCATCACACATGTTATCACAGTTTAAACAGTTTTAAAAACAAAGTATTATCATGCACAATATCACAGTTTATCACATAGTATCAAAGTAAAAGTTGAACTAATTAATGAAAGGGAAAGAAAGAAAAAGTCCACTATATCAAGTCTCTTTGTAAGTCAGTTTCTTGTACAGTCACTATGTCAGTTGCCATAAGCCATCTATGTTTAGTCAACTATATTATTTCAGTTCGATTACTTATCCTTTGCATGCACACAGCAGCTCTTGCCTCTCTTCGGCTGCATGGAGTCGGTCAAAGGCGCCGGCTTGGACCTCGCTGTGATGGTGGTTGTGGATGGTATCTCCTGGGGGTGGTCGGGGGTCTCTGGAAGTGTCCTTCTCTCTGGCCCCAGGTCTTTGGATGGGGAGGGAGGGGCAGGATCCTTTTACTCACCTCCCCTGTGGGCCTCTCTGCATGGAATGAGTAGATCTGGGCCTTTATGATTCCTTTTTCTTCCTCTCTAGGCCCAGGTCTTTGGATGGAGAGGGAGGGGCAGGATCCTTTACTCATCTCCCCTGTCGGCCTCTCTGCATGGAATGAGCAGTAGCGCTGGGCCTTGCTGATTCCTTTTTCTTCCTCTCTAGGCCCAGGTCTTTGGATGGGGAGGGAGGGGCAGGATCCTTTACTCAACTCCCCTGTGGGCCTCTCTGCATGGAGTGAGCAGACTCTGATAAAGCTCCTCCAGTGGCTTAGTGGTTAAGATGCTGAGCTTGGAGACTGGAAGGTTTGGTTTCGATACTCGAAGGTTGCACTTCTTGGGGACATGAAAGGAGCATCATTCAGGCATCCCCTGAGCAGAGTTTCTCCAGCAAAAATCCTTTCAACCCAGAATAATCTCTGACACAAAATTATTAGATCTCTGATACAGAACTGGAGCGGAGATTTGGGATGAAGCCTGTGTATCTCTCTGTGAAGGCCTCACCTCTTGCTTTATTTCTACAGGGAGTCCCCGTGTGGGGAAAATTATCATGTCTGCCGCTGCCAAAAACCTGACCCCATTGACTCTAGAACTCGGGGGCAAAAATCCTTGCTATGTGGACAACTGCTGTGATTTCCAAAATGTTGCCAACCGAATAATATGGGGAAAGTTCTTTAATGCTGGCCAGTCCTGCATTGCACCAGACTACGTGATCTGTACCATCGAAACACAGGAGAGGCTGATGCCCTGCCTGCGCCAGGCCATCCGTGAGTTCTACGGCTGCAACCCCCAAGAATCACCTGACTTGGCTCGCATGATCAATGACAAGGAATTCCGGCGCGTTCGAGCTTTGCTGGAGTGTGGCCGGGTGGCCATTGGCGGAGAGACAGATGAGTGTGACCGTTACATTGGTGAGCCAGTGGCTTGATGTCTAGGGACTGGGATGTGAGGAGAAAGACAAGGAGATCCTCCATTCTGGTTACTTAGAAAGTGCGCTAAATTAGGTTTAGACCATGGACAGAGAACATGTGGCCCTCAGTATATGTAATAATGTTGCAAATAATGTACTTATAAAATCCATTTATTGGGATAGGGGAATGAGGGTATATTAAAGTTACATTTCAGAAGTAATGCAACAAGTACAAATGTAGGTACTTTAGTAGTATAATAAGTAATGTATCCTAGATAATTTCAAGGCCATTTTGGCAGGCGTTTTATCATTTTTGTGCATGTTATGGGCAGGGCTGACATCAGAAATTTCCGGGCCCCATATGCACCCCCATTTTGGCCATGCCCCATGTGGTTTCTGCGCATGCACGATCTGTTTGCGCATGCATACATTGGTGGTTTCCCGGTGCTGCCACACCCCCGTGGTTTTCTGCACATGTGTGGTCTGTTTGCGCATGCACACATCATTTGTTTCCCAATGCCGATGGGCCCCCGTCATCTCCGGGCCTGGGACGGGAGTCCTACTTTCCCCCCCACCCCCCGATTGCAGCACTGGTTGTGAGTCATCAAGTCACATCCAACTTGATATAAGATATTTAAGGAATGACTTTAGTAGTGCCTCTCTCAGTGAATTTCCATAGCCAAGCAAGAATGTATAGCCCATTTACATTAATCCTAGCCTATCACTCTGTTCATCACATCAGTATCAATCCATTATGTAGCAATGTAACTAGCAAAATAATGAAATACATTCACAATTCTGCAAGGAATCACAACAACAGATTATTTTTCAAGCAAAAGAAGTTCATGTTTTAAAAAAAGAAATTTCCAAGCTGTGTAATTGATGCCCCAACCCATTGCCCAGCATAGGTAGTAGTGAGTGATCACAAGTAGTAGTAGTTCCTTCTCATGTTGTGTGATGCCTATCTCTAAGACCACAGCATATCGGGCAATGAGGTTCCTCATTGCTTCTTCAGCAATAAGGTTTTACCAGGCCGGGGTGCTAACCCGATGCCCAATCCTCTTCCTTTCTCATCCGGGCTTGGGACCGGCAAGGGTGAAGTTGAGTGATCACAAGAATATAACAATATCTGCAAGGCTGTAAGGCCCTTGTCCTTAGACTTTAAACAGAGTGAGAAGAGAGACCTTTGTTTTGGGGCCTTTGCATTGGAAAAGTGCAGCTATAGGAAAAGCACAGATCATGGTTGTGTGGGGAGGGCATACAGGTATAATGTGTTTTGCTGTTGTCTTTCATAGCCCCAACAGTGCTGGCTGATGTAAAGGAGTGGGAGCCTATCATGCAAGAGGAGATCTTTGGGCCCATCTTGCCCATTATCACTGTGGCTGACGTACATGAGGCCGTCCGATTTATTAACTCTAGGGACCGGCCATTGGCTCTTTATGCGTTTGCCTGCTGCAACAAGGTACAGTATGTTTCAGATTCATAGGCCAATTTATCCAGGAAGCTTGGAATGGGCTACAATAACTCAGCACTTGTGGTCATGAAAGGAGACTCATTCAGGTGTCCTCTGAGCAGAGTTTCTCCAATAAAGATCCTTTCAACCCAGAGTAATCTCTAACATGAAATTATTATAACACTTGTGATCCAAGCCAAAAATCACAGAAATATTACACTGCATTTAGTGTTCAACGGCTGTGTTGAACCAACATGTCATGGGGTAGGGTGGGGG
Source organism: Bradypodion ventrale (assembly GCA_035047345.1). Classification (NCBI taxonomy): domain Eukaryota; kingdom Metazoa; phylum Chordata; class Lepidosauria; order Squamata; family Chamaeleonidae; genus Bradypodion; species Bradypodion ventrale. The sequence continues at coordinate 353,089,564 of JAWDJE010000001.1, forward strand.
ACTTTTGCTGTGGATGAGTTCCTGATAGCAATTCTCTGCCCTGCGCCATGAGGATCGGCTGTGTTTGTTCCCTTTCCTGCCCAATTAATTTGGCTGCTGCAAGATCTAAACAGTTAATAAACTGAGAGCTTCCTTTCCATTCCTCATGGAGGGAGAGAAAGAAGATGATTGCATTTATTATTTATGCCCCGCTTTCCTCGACCCAATCGGGGACCCAAAGCGGCATTTACAGCATAGAAAAAGTATACAAAATACAGTATATCAAAAATGCAATTACAGCAAATTTAAAAAAAGAATGCAGTTACAAATGCAAATTACAACTACAAGTCAGAAAATACAATATCACTAAATGCAAATTACAGGATACAAATTAAACAAGTGCAATATACAATACGATAACAAGCAAATATATGGTTTGTCACATTACCAAAGTTACACAGTTACAATGTCCTCCACCACCTAGTGCCTGCGACGGAGCCCATCCCGGGCCGGTGGCGTGGGCCCAGGAGAGATGCAGCAAGGACCACAACTTGTGGGTTTTTTAAAAAGCCATCGTAATCCAGTACTTAATTGATTGATCAGCAAGCTACTTCAAAGCTATGCCGTTTGGAAATAATTAGAAAAAAACTGAAAGCTTCTTCCTGCTCCCCAACAGAGGAGGAAAGAGGAAGGGACAGGGTGGTGGGGGTGGTGGGGGTGGTGGATTTTAGGTTTTCCTTTTCCGTTAAAGTGAGGAATAGACTAAATAGGGTTGCTTGAGGTACAGAGTGGTTTTCTGACTCCAAATCACCTGATCCTTGCACACAAGGATTATCCCAAATGATATATCAGACCTCAAACTGACCCAATTTAGGATGATCCTGCCTGGGACAATTTAGTCATCAAGCACACCCTAAGTGACCTCCCAGATATAAAAAGCTCACGTCTCATCTGCAAACAGTGGCCAGTAGGTGGTGTCAGCACAGCACTCATCAAATGTTAGCAACATCCTTTATAAACCTGGTTTCCAGAGGTAAAACATGTTTTACCAGATTACCTGGCAAAAGTCAATATTGCATGGAATTATCTTTAGCTATCTAGGCTCTGTAAATATATGATGTTAATATGTGGAAAGAGATTAATTATGCATTAGATACATATATATATATACTTTTACTGTATGGGACCAAAGACAACAGGACAGCCGAAGGGTTGGCTTAACACAGGTTTATTGCATAGGGATCTGGTGGAGCATGAGGTAATGGCGGTGATACATCTCTTTATATACAGTAGGGTTATACATTTGAATCTGGTAGCACGGTAGCTCATTGGCCGCTACCGGCGTGGCATCGCCCAGGCACGCCTCTCTTCAGTAGTTCTTCTTTCCTGCTGCTGAATGCGGGGAAGGTTTTCCCGCGGCTGTCCGTGATTGAGCAATGTGAACCATGTGAGATTGAACGCTCGCAGCTGCCCTCTATGGGCTGCTTGCTCGCGTTCCTTTACAGCTGCAATACATTGTAATTGGGGTGGTTACATTCTGTCAGTACAAGACATGCATACACAACATCCCTCCCCCCTAGGATGGGACGAAGTCCCGCAACCAATGTGGCTTCCCGCACATTCGCTTGGGGCGTGCTTTCGCCTGCCCTAGTACAGGAGAGCCTGTGATCCCTGACTCCGTGGGTGCTTGTCCTGCAACGGCAAACGGGGATTCGTTAGTGGCTCTGTGGGGCGTCTGTGCCTGCCTTGCGCTGGGGGATGGGAATGGAATGAACAGCTGGGACGTGAACCCCTGCCTGTCTCCCTCGGACCCCGGGGACCCTCTAATCGTGAACCGCGGGACCGATGAGGATACTCTTGTGGTTCTGCTCCCTTCTGTCCCCCGCTCGGGGGACCTTGAGGCTGTGGCTGGCGGACTCGCCGTCGCCTCCTGTCTTGGGGGTGTCAGTCTCCGGGACATTGGCGCTATGTTGCACTCTAACTCACAGGGGTTACTGGGGGTGGAAGTACCAGGGGCTGAACTGAAACCCCTCTTCTCGCTAGGACGGGTGGGGGACCACTCCGCTAACTCCCCCTGGCACTGTAAATTAAGGTCTAAACTTTTTGGGGAGTCTGTATTTTGGGAACGCTCTCGGGGAATGCGTGTGTGATCGGGGCTCTTCCTTTCTGCCGCGAACTCCCGCAAAAGATTTCTGAGGATCGATTCCCTTTCCTCCCCCCTTGGTGGGGACCCATGTTCCCCTCTCCCTCCCCCTTGGGTTAAGCGGGTGGGGGAGTACCCTAACGCTGATTCGTTGCTACTCTCGTCTTCGTCCTGCTTTCCGGGGACCCTCCGCCTGAGTTGATCTGCGTGCTGCCTCCACAGGAGGCCTGTATTGGTCTCCACGCGGTATGAGACGGGGCCGGTTTGTTCTATTACGATGCCGGGCACCCAGGCTGGTCCCCCGCTGGCGTAGTTCCTGCAATGCACGGGGGCGCCTACGCTAAAACTCTTTGAGGAATCCATCTCTACATTTCGCCCTTTGTCTTCTACTCTGGTGGGGTCTAGCCTGGAGATTACCGTAGCCAGCTTCCTGCGCATTAGCAATTCCGCGGGGGAGTACCCTGACGCTAAAGGGGTGACCCTGTACCGTAGCAGGAATTGGCATAGTTGTCGGTCTAGATCTCCGGAGCCCATGCGCCGTAGCGCGTCTTTAGTGGTGCGCACGAGGCGCTCTACTTGGCCGTTGGTGGCCGGGTGGAAAGGGGCGGAGGTGATGTGCCGAATGGCGTTGAGATCCATGAAGTCCCTGAACTCGGCGGACGTAAAACAGCTAGCGTTATCGCTGACGAGGGTGTCGGGTAAACCGAACGTGGAAAAGACCCTCCGTAACTGTTTAACTGTGGTGGCCGAGGAGGTGCTCGAAACTGGGATGACCTCCAACCACTTTGAGAACGCATCCACCACTAGGAGGAAGAGCGTTCCCCTGAACGGCCCTGCGAAATCTACATGTACCCGGGACCAGGGTCCCCTCGCTGCGTCCCACTCTCTATGTGGCAGACGAGCCTCTTCTGGCCTGGAGCTTTGGCACGCTTCGCAAGTGCCGACCATGTGCTCGATGTCGGCGTCTAGCTGTGGCCACCAAAAGTAACTACGGGCTAGGGCCTTAGAGCGGACGATCCCCGGGTGGCTGACGTGCAGCAGCTTAAGCACCCTCGGCCGGAGGGACGTGGGGATCACTACCCGCTGCCCCCACAACAGGCAACCCCTCTCTAAGGATAACTCTAGTTTCTTTTTGAAAAATGTGTCGAATTCCGCTGCTGGGGAAGACACGGGCCACCCTTTCTGCACCCAGGAGGAGACTGTGGCTAACGTTTTGTCCTTGCTGGTCGCTTTGGCGATGTCGGCCGGTACTACTGGAGGGGCGTCTAGGACCTCTATCATTAAAACCTGGTGGTCTCTCTCTTCCTCGCCCACGTGGCAGCAATCCCGGGGAATGGGGGACCTCGACAGGGCATCCGCATGGCTGATCTCCTTTCCGGGCCGGTATACCAACGCGTGCTGATACGCGTTGAGAAAAATGGCCCACCTGAGCATTCTCGGGGACAGGATTTGGGGTGTGGGCTTATCTGCGGTGAAAATGCCTAGCAAGGGCTTGTGGTCAGTCACTATGGTGAAGGGGCGGCCATACACGAAATCATGAAATTTCTTGGTCCCCGCAATTATCGCTAGTGCTTCCCTGTCTGTCTGGGCGTAGTTTCTCTCCGCTTGGGACAAGGACCTAGAGTAAAACGCTATCGGGGCCTCCCTCCCGTTCTCCAGCACGTGGCATAACACCGCCCCCACCCCCACCGGGGATGCATCGCAAATCAGGACCACTGGGCGTTTGGGATTGAAGTGGGTCAGTACCGCATCTGATGCCAGGAGTCGCTTCAGGTCATTGAAAGCCTTCTCGTGGTCGTCGCCCCACTTCCATGCCTCGTCCTTTTTTAACAATTTGTGTAGCGGTTCCGCCACGGCTGCCTTCCGAGGAAGGAAGGAGTGGTAGAAGTTGAGCAGCCCAAGGAACGACTGCAGCTCGGGCTTGGAGGTGGGGCGAGGGGCCTTTTTGATGGCGGCCACCTTGGATTGGGATGGCCGTATTCCCTCGGGAGTAATGTGGAACCCTAGGAACTCGACCTCGGTTGCGAAGAAGACGCATTTGTCCTTTCGCAACCGCAACCCCGCTTTTTCGAATTTTTCTAGGACTCTTCCCAACCTTTCTGCCAATTCTGCCCGGCTCCCCCCCGTAATCAACACGTCATCAAAGTAGGGCAACACCCCCTCTAGTCCCTTTAGGAGGCGTTCCACGAGTGATTGAAAAATCCCGGGCGCCGAATTCACGCCGAATTGGAGGCGCGATACTTGGAACGCCCCTTTGTGTGTGACTATGGTCTGCGCAGCAGCTGCGGCGGGGGTGACCGGGAGCTGCTGGTAGGCTTGGGCCAGGTCGAGTTTTGCAAAACACCTCCCCCCGTGCAACCTGGCTAACAAGTGGCTGACTACCGGCACCGGATACGCATTAGGGCGGATCGCCTTATTGATGGTGCACTTGTAATCCGCGCATATGCGGACCTCCCCGTTAGCCTTGAGTGCTGTTACAATTGGAGTTTCCCACTCCGCAGAATCAACGGGAACAAGAATCCCCTGGCCCACCAATTTGTCCAACTCCGCCTCTATTTTGTCTTTTAGGGCGAAAGGCACCCTGCGCGGTTTAAGTCTGATTGGACGTACTCCTGGGTCCAGGTCGAAAGTCACTGGGGGCCCCTTGAATTTTCCGGGTCCTTTTTTAAAAACTTCGGGGTGCGCCTCACACACGCTCTGTATTGGATCAGACCCGGCGGCGTGTACTCCCACGGCGTGCACCCCCCCGATGAACAACCCCAGGGGCTGAAACCATTGAGTCCCGAGGAGGCTGCATTTACCTCCTTTGAGGACGACTAGGGGAAGCGTTGCAGTGCGCTTTTTGAACTGGACCTGGAACTTCCCAACCCCCAGTACCGGGATGCGGTTCCCTTGCACGTCCTTTAGTGTGGCCCTCAACGCCTTGAGCTTGGGCCGCACGTGGGGGGGTATCTTTAGGAACTCTCCCTGAGAGATAATAGAGTAGGAAGAACCCGAGTCCACCTCCATCCTAACAGGGGCCCCTTGTATTACTACCTCGACGAAGTATCGGGGATCCTCCGTGGAAACGCTGAAAACCGGGGCGTCGTCCTCGCTGTCGTCGGAGATGCGTCCGACGCCGTCCCGCTTCCTCGTGGTCCGGGTGCCGGGGTCCTTGGGCCTCGTGGTGCGATCCTGCCTCGCCGAGCGGTCTGGGGAGCTCCTCTTGGCCTCGCGCCGCTTCCGGCAGACCTTGGCGATGTGCCCGCGCCGGCCGCAGTTGTGGCACTCGGCCTTGCGGAATGGGCATTTGGCGCGGGCGTGGGCGGCGCCGCAGCCGTCGCAGCGCCGGCCCTCCTTTTGGACCTTCCGGACATCGTCGTCGCCGCTCTCCGAGGCTGAGTCCGAGACTCGCCGGGCCGCGCGCACCGAGCTCACTGCCTTGGCGGTTTTCGGCCGCCAGTCCTGGAGCTCTTGCACGCCGGGCGTCGTGGCTTCCGCGGCCTGCGCTGTGTCGAGGACCGTTTGCCACGTGGGGGGCGGCTCCTGTTTCATCAGCGCGCGCTGAGTTTCGGTGTCCCTCAGGCCGCAGAGCAGGCAGTCGCGGAGGGTGACTTCTGGGGTCTCCCATTTGCAGGGGCCGGCGGCCAGCCGCAGGGCCGCGGCGAACTCGGCGACCGATTCCCCGGGCGCTTGGACTCGCCTCCAGAACGCGCTCCGAGCGGGGAACATCGCTATCGCGGGCCGGAGGTGGGCGCGCAACACAGCCAGAAGCTCTTTGGCTTTGTAGTCGCTCACCCTCCTCGGCGCGATCAGGTCCACCAGAGTCCTTTTTGTCTCGTGTCCGAGCATGCGGACGAAGATGGCCCTCATCTTGTCCTCATCTGAGACTTCGAGCTCCACCAGCGCTCCGTTGAAGTCTATCTCAAACAGCTCCAAGTCTCCCGGCTTCCTGATCTCGTAGCCGGCGCATGTCTTGGTCCCGTGGGCAGCCATGTATCCCACCTTCGTCGCCAGTTTACTGTATGGGACCAAAGACAACAGGACAGCCGAAGGGTTGGCTTAACACAGGTTTATTGCATAGGGATCTGGTGGAGCATGAGGTAATGGCGGTGATACATCTCTTTATATACAGTAGGGTTATACATTTGAATCTGGTAGCACGGTAGCTCATTGGCCGCTACCGGCGTGGCCTCGCCCAGGCACGCCTCTCTTCAGTAGTTCTTCTTTCCTGCTGCTGAATGCGGGGAAGGTTTTCCCGCGGCTGTCCGTGATTGAGCAATGTGAACCATGTGAGATTGAACGCTCGCAGCTGCCCTCTATGGGCTGCTTGCTCGCGTTCCTTTACAGCTGCAATACATTGTAATTGGGGTGGTTACATTCTGTCAGTACAAGACATGCATACACAACAATACTGTATTTCTTTTTGAAATGGTAGCCGTGTTTGTGTTTCAAGCATAGTAAAGGTAAAGCTCGTCCTTGCCCAAATCCAGTCATATCCAAACTCTAGGGTTCAGCGCTCATCTCTATTTATAGCCGAAGAACCAGTGCTGTCTGCGTCTGCAGATGTTTCCGTGGATATGTGACAGGCATGCCTCAACACTGGGGTGCACGGAACGCTATTTACCTTCCCACCGAAGTGGTCCCTATTTATCTACTTGCAATTTCTTGCTCTTGAACTCCTGGGTTGGCAGGAGCTGGGACAAAGGCAAGAACTCAATCCATCATGCAATACCCAGGAATCAGAGAGAAAACAATATTTGTTTACATTTATTTTTGTTTCTCTTGTATATCTTCCACCAACATATCCATGCAATAGAAGTGGGCAACTCCTTCAAAAAATGTTAGGGCCTACCATCTCCCTACAGACAAAGCATCAGTGCCATATTTAAGATCTGTGGTCCCCTCGGCTGAACCTGTGGCGTGGGCACTACGAGGGAAAGTATTGAAAACGTCTTAATATGAAACAGTATGCGCTCATTGCGCTCCGTGTTTTCTGTTGCCTTCTCGAAACTTCCGGTTGGCAGACAGTGGGCGGAGATATTCTTGTCGGGCTGGTCAAACACCCAAACACCACATTAAGCTAAACCAAATGCAAATGATAAATGATGATTACGATCACCAAACTTTTTTACTATGCATTTAGTAAAACAGAAAACCTGATTTAAAAATTGACATAGAATCATGTGGTGGTGGTGGGGGGGGGGGGGGGCTTTGTGGTACAGGCCCATAGGCTGCAGCCTAGGTAGCCTATGCTTAAATCAGGCCCTGCAAAGCATTGTGGAAAATGCTCAAAGTCCCCTTGTGTCCTAGGGCTCCCAGAACCCTCCTTCCAAAGTTTAAAAATTATATTTGTAGCCATGACAGGTCACGAGGGGGCATTTTTAATTTTAAAAATCCACTTATGTGAGGGTGGTAGTGTAAATGTGGGTTTAACAAGAGCGGTGCTACCTTTAAGGTCCAGGCACAGCGGACGGCCCACTTCTGCCACCTAGTGTCTTCAATCTCATATATTTGGAAGTTAAGAACCAAGGCACATACAGTATTAAAATGCCTTGCTCTTTCCACAATGTGCCAGAGTATTCATCGTATAGATTGGGGCCAACTTTCATGAGAGTCATCATCATATCCCTCACTGAGAATGCAAAAAGAGTGTGGAAAATTGAATGAGATGGTTCACTTTGGGCTGGGATGACTGGTTTCAGAAGTGACATCTTCAGCAGCCCCTTAATGGGTGCTTCATGTGTTATATCTTTTAGAAAGGACTAAAAACAGATATAGTTACACCATGGAAAAGTAATGTATTGGTTCAAGAAACAGACAATAGAATATTTCCTCATTTGGTAATGGAATATATGTGCTTTGGATTGGACATTCTATTTGAGGTTTCAGATTCAAAATATGTTAATACTGTAAATATATATTTACTGGATCAATTTTTAGGGGGAGGTGTTGGATTACACAGAACTCTATACTACCAGATAAAACATTCTTGTAACTCCAAACACACATATTTTTTAGGAACAGAAGCCAAGGTGTGCTGACAAAATGATATATAAAGGATCATCTTTTAAACATTGACTAGATTTCTTGGGGTAGGCAGAGAAACCTTTGTTCATATGACAGTGGAAGATAATCAGAAGTACTGGGGATTTTCCTGAATATCATTAGTCTTTTCTTTTTCTGCTTAATGTGATTTATTTGATATTTCATTAAGTTTGCTTTTTCTTGTCATAAAAATGTGATCTTCTTGCAGCTCCACTTCCATGGGTGCCATTTTGCTTTGGATATCATTTAGCTTGGGAAAAACTGTCATAGTTTTAATAAAGGAAAGGAAAAAGAAAGCAAAAAAAGAATGGCGGACAGAAAGCATTGTGGCATCTTAACCACATAGCAGATTTGTTTCTGTGACAATTTTAATAAGCCACATTATTTTGTCCTCCTTTTCCTTCTCATCCCCAAACATTTGAAGCAGACATGCACAGCTACTTCTTTGGAAGTGCTTTAGGTAAACAAGGAGACTTAGAAATTGAATAGACATTGCTGGAGGCGCATTTCTAGAAAGGGGCCATTCAACAATTACGTGATCCTTTTTCTGGGGGAAATTGACCCCCTCCCCCTATGTAATCCAACCATAATTTTTGCTTTGACCCCCCCCCCCTCTTAAAATTACGTGATCTGAACCAAATAGTACTGTATTTTGCACCACCAACCAGTGGTGGCGCTGCAGGAGAAATGGGCGGGCAAGCCAATTGCACTGAAGCAGGAAGCGATGCTCTAGCCTAGCCTCTTACTCTCCCTGCAACCAGGAAGCATGGCTTTCCCCCTCCATTTTCACCGCATGGAGCAAGGCACAAAGGTAAATAAAACCCTTTCTTTTTATGCACAGGTTTGGTTTTCTACTGTCGGTTAGAAACAGCTCCACGTAATTTTTCTGTAATTCGGATGGCAGACCCCCCCTTCCCCTCTTTGAGGATCACATAATTGTTGAATGGCCCCAAATAACTCTGTAATGTCCCTTTGCTACAAAACTGGAAACTCTTATTTTCTTTTCTTCTTTTTTGTGTGTGGAAAAAGCAAGGAGGTGGCTTCTGATCATCCTTTGTTCTTTTTATCCTTTATAGGTTGTGAATCATGTACTGGCTTGTACCAGCAGTGGTGGCTTTTGTGGCAATGATACTTTGATGCATGGAAGTCTAGTCTCACTACCATTTGGTGGCATTGGTAAGACTAAGTTTTCATTTTTCTATCTACTGAGTTTACATTCATCTTTCCTCTCAGTCTGGTAGACCAGTGGTTCCCAACTTGGGGCTCACACCGCACAGAGGGTCTTCAATTCCCAGAAGCCTAAGTCAGTACATTGGCTGATCAGTGCTTCAGGGAATTGACTTAGGCTTCTGGGAATTGAAGTCCAAAAGACAAAGGTTGGGAAACACTGAAGTAGACTACAAACTGTTACAGAAGAAGAACTCTCACGGTAGCAGGTTTGAGTTCTCTCCCTCTGTCTTTTCACAACAATACAGTAAAACCCCGACTTACATATGCCTCGAGTTACATAAAATTCGACTTACATAATGATTTTTGCACTAAAACCATGTCCCGATTTACATAAATGTCCTGATTTACATAACACAAATTCCGTAATAAAGTAAGTAGTGGTAGTAATTTCCTATGGGTTTGCTTCAAATTACATTAAAAAAATCATTTTCTCTATTGGGTTGCTTCGATTTACATAAATATCATTTTCCTGTGGGTTTGCTTCGAGTTAAGTAAAAAATTCATTTTCCCTATGGATTTGCTCCGAGTTATGTAAAAATTCATTGTCCTCTGGGTTTGCTTCAAGTTAAGTAAAAAACTGATTTACATAAAAGCCTATGGAACAGACATTTTTTACGTAAGTAGGGGTTTTACTGTATATCTACTCTCATAGAAGGCTTCACTGTTTGAAATGATACCAGTCCGTGATGGTGAACCTTGGCACTCCAGATGTTCTTGGACTTCAATCCCCAGAAGCCCAAGCACCTTGTGAATCCACATGAATGGTTTTACTGCAATTCATCCTGCCCATGCTGCCCTTGTCGCTCCCGGAAGCGGAAGAAAAAACATGCCCGTATGGGGCTCATGCCCGGGAGCGACGAGAGCAGCGTGGGCCGGATGAATTGCAGTAAACCCATTCGTATGGATTCACAGGGTGCTTGGGCTTCTGGGAATTGAATTCCAAGAACATCTGGAGTGCCAAGGTTCATCATCACGGGTATAAGTGGACTGTCTCCTGTGTGGGGAACTCTTCAGGAATTGCTACCTAGTTTTTTATTTTAAGCAGCAGGCCTAATGAGGGCAGGGTTCCTAATGTTGTGTCTGGACAAACATAAAGATTATTGTGGCAGAGGCTAATACCATTTTGACAATGGCAGATCCCTAAGTAAGTGAAGCCCTAATTTGGGATGCAACACAGACTGTGATACAGATAGCTCCAACTGGAAATTCAGCTGGTAAGAACACACTCTGATAAAGACCAGCAAGATGGAAATTAAATGTCCTTAACATAGAGCACTTCATGAATGACTGGTGCAACAAGGTCCTTTCTATGTTTGCATTTGTAAAGTGTATTTATATGATAACTTCTACAGTTGGCTGTAGGAGACCCATGTTGATGGTTTGATGATGGTTTGAGTGCCCATCTCTGTCCCATCTCCTGCCAACCTAGCAGTTCGAAAGCAAGAAATTGCAAGTAGATAAATAGGTACCACTTTGTTGGGAAAGTAAATAGTGTTCTGTGCACTTGTGTCTAGGCATGCCTGCCACATGCTCACAGAAACGTCTGCAAAACACAGACAGCACTGGCTCTTTGTCTATAAACAGAGATGAGCACTGAACCCTAGAGTTGGATATGACTGGCTTTCGAGCAAGGGTGATCTTTAACTTTAGTTGGCTAGTCACTCTTACCTCTCCAATGTGGAGTAAACACCAAGGGATATGAAACAGGTTATATGGTCATGCCTGCTAACGTACCTGGTTGAAAAGAAGGGCTGTGTTGCAAGTTGGATGTTTTGAGCAATGAGCATTTTGTTAAAAACCACCTTCATTTTCCCTTATTTTGGTAGGATTAAGTGGGTTTGGAAAGTACCATGGCAAGTACAGCTTTGACACATTCACTCACCACCGAGGCTGCCTCTCACGCAGCATGTTCATGGAGACATTCAACAAAATACGTTACCCACCCTATAACGAACGCAACTTGAACCTTCTGAAGTCTGCTTTTGAGGTCAAGCGCAAGGATGCGTGTGCAATCATGTGAGACTTCTGCGAAACACAGACCACTTGAGCTCCAGGGACAGCTGTAAAGAATTGACCTGCTGAGGAGAGGGAGGATTGTTTCTGCCTTTGCTGACCCTGGGATCTTGACTCATCTCCTGAAAGACCCTTAAAATATTTCTTCTGAAAAAGCTTTGCTTCATCGTTTTTTGGCCTCTTATCCTGTGCCTTGCCTAACACGACAGATGCCAGTATCAGCCAGTGTTGAAAATCTGGATCAAAACTGAGCATCAAGTTGCTGATGAATACCACTTCCCATCTTCCTCCTGCACTACCCGTGCTGCCTCGGACTGAAGGGAGTTGCAGTCCAGTAACATTCTGGAGGGCCAGATGTTCCTCTGCAGTGATAGTTTTATTATAATAATGTTGTGTTTTCCCAGTTGTTGGCTATAGAACACATATCCCATTCCTATGCTGATTTATCTCCAGTCAAAACCACCTATTTCTGTTTAACTAAACAGCTGCACTAAAGTATGGCCAGAGCTTAACTATCCACTCAATACAATTTTATGAAGCTAAGTTTGTTTTAATGTCCATGGGCACTGGATTTTTGGAAAGGCTGGTGATCTATCCATAGTGATCCCCCCCCTCATTAACATAAGAAATGCAAGCGAATGGATACTGAATGGTCTCTAAGGAGTGATACAACTATTTATGGTTGAGGTTAAACCAACTCAGAAAAAATACTTGTGCCAACTGAAATAAAGTGGTGTAGGTGATCTCATTCCAACATATCCTTTTTAGTAAATAATTATTCCAACACCTGTTTCTGTATAGTAGTTATACTATACTATCCTTTGGTGCTCATGATCAAAGCAAGAGTGATGCCTTGATCCGGAAAGATGAGATGAGATGCCCCTCTAAGCAGACCATGAGCTGCCAGACTCCTTGACACAACAGTGATCTCTACACTGTGTAATCCTAATCAGGTTTACTGAGAACATCTATCAATTCAAAGGGGCTCCGAAGCAATTTAAGACTTACTGACATTTTGTTTGCACAATCCTGTTTTGCATGTCAGTGTTTTGCTGCTGTAATAAAGATCTTGCATTAAACTTTAGCAGTGCCTGATATGCATTAGCAGTACTGGTAAATAGAGTGCACTGCATAATTATGAGCAGAGTTGCTTGGATGCTTAGGATGAGTCTGTGTCTAAGTTCCACTGGCCTGCAACAGGTCCCTGCCAAGGATATCTTGTGAGCACAGGGTAGATCCTTTCCCCAAGGTATAACCTGGGGTGAATTCGCCACGGGAGCCAGGAGACTGGGCAGACCAAAGGGAAATGAAAATGTGGAACATGTTGAGATGCCCACCATAGGAATATCCCACCAATGGGAGGTTAAAGGAGAAGCTGAGGAACAGTTGAGGGAAGTCAGCAGGAAGAAGGGGCTGCGGTGGCTCAGTGGTAAAGAAGCTCACCTTGTTAGCTGGAAGGCTGGCAAGTCGGCAGTTTGAGACCCGGGTACTGCATGGCGGATTGAGCACCTGTCTCTGTCCCAGCTCTTAGGGACATGAAAGGAGCCACATTTGGGTGTTCTCTGAGCAGAGTTTCTTTTGCAAAAATCATTTCAACCCATAATAATTTCTGACACAATTTTTAAATTATTATTAGCAGGAAGAAGACAAAAGAAAGAAAGGTGGAAAAGTGGAGTGGGGGAATAAACAGGTCCTATGATAGATATCAGCGTATATATACAAGCTTTTTAATTAGTTAACATTTTTCTCCATGCAAAATTAAGCCTCTTCATGGGCTTGGGAACAAACCTCACTGGATACATTGAGACTTACTTCTGACTGAACTTGTACACTGGATCATACTGCACAAGATATCTAGCTATAAAGAAACAAAGGTACCAAGAGCCTCCCACCCTAGAGCCATTAGTCGCCTTTTGCTTAATTATTTTTGTATGGATACTTTGCAGAGGCAAGGCAGCTGCAGTGGAAAAGCCCTGCTGGAAAACTCTGATGACCAATTCCAACACTACTGCTAAGCCACCTTATTAATCACACAACATTCATACAGGACTAACCATGCCATAATTACATAGCACACTGGCGATTCTGCATGGAGCATTACGGTAACGTTGGTTTCTTGATGTTCAAGCAAAATTGGCTTTTTGTATAATGGCACATCACCTAATAGTTCAGATTCAGCAAATTTAGTAACTTTACAAAAAATCCTGAGATTTGCTTTCCTAGATCATGAAATGCACCATCTGATAGAAGCAGTAAAACAGCTTACACTTCTGACACACTGTGAAATAGTTGAAAACAGACTGCACAGAAACATAATTACAGACTAGAGCAGTGATGGCTAACCTTTTAGAGACCGAGTGCCCAAACTGCAACCCAAAACCCACTTATTTATTGCGAAGTGCCAACACGGCAACAGGGGAGGGAGGAAACTTTGCAATAGGGCTGCTGGGCAGAGGGTGGGGCAAACTCTGTGCTGGGGGACGGATGAAGCACTCCCATTGGGCTGCTAGGCAGAGGAACGGGACGAACTCTGTGTTGGGGCAACCACATAGGTGCCCACAGAGATGGCTCCGAGTGCCACCTCTGGCACGTGTGCCATAGGTTCACTAACACTGGACTAGGGGGACATCAGATTTTTTTTGTTCTTATCTGCCTATACGAAAAATCAACTGTGATGCTTTGTTTAGCTTCTAGAGTGATGATACCCTCCCCGAAGTTTCCATGTCCTTCAGCAACTTACTGTTTCACTGATTCATACAAACATTACTTAAAACTTGATAAATCAGTTTAATGTGTAAACCAGGGGTTCCTAACCTAAGGCCTGTGGGCCACATCCAGCCCATGGTGCCATTTCACGTGGGTCCTGCACCCCTCCAAGGGCATGTGAGAAACAAAATGGCCACCCTTTTGAAGCTGTTGGGACAAAATGCCAACCCCATTGTGCAGGCAGTGCAAAATGGCCATCCGGCCCTCAAAGCTAACTGAAAGAGTGTGACCCAGCCCCTGGCTTGAAAAGGTTGGGAACCCCTGGTGTAAACCTACTCCACTGGAGAGTGGAGTGCTGTATGATCCTGTTAGGAACCTCAAGAAAGTTCTGTATTACTATGCTTGTGATTGATTCATATACAACATTAATTGTTGCTATTACGTGCCATCAAGTTTCAGCTTGTATAAATTTAAAGCTATTATTTCCTTTAGAGAAGCAATCAATCTGTTATGTGGTCTTCCTCTTCTCCTGCTGCCTTAAATTTCCCCCAGCATTATACAGGTGAAACTCAGAAAATTAGAATACTGTATCATGCAAATGTTCATTCAGTTCAGTAATTGTTGTGTTCTGTAAAGCTGTGCCTTTAACAATGTACCTAGCCATGTGATAACAATGTATCCTTCTGCATGCAACATAATAACCTTCAGCTGTATCACTGTAACCCTAATACATGGACGCGAGCTAGTGACCACTAGATGGCAATAGCGAGCGGCCAGCTCTCATGGCTCACTCTCACCCTTGATCAGCAGCGCGGGAAGATTCCGGCCACACCTTCACCTGGACAAGAAGGGCGTGACCTCCTACGACGTCACGCAGGCAGCAACCAATAGACTGTCAACGAGCCACATTCAAATGTATAGTCAGCTGTATATATTGAGCTACCCATCCGCCATTACCACATGTTCCTCTGGATCATCATGCAATAAACCTGTGTTAAGCCAACCCTTCGGCTGTTGCGTTGTCTTTGGTCCCCCACACTAAAGTAATGCAACTTAAAAGGTGAAACAAATATATGAGATAGACTCATTACATGCAAAGTGAGATAGTTCAAGCCTTACTTTGTTATAATATTGATGATTATGGCTTACACCTTATGAAAACCCCAACCCCCAATCTCATGTACCCCATTATCATCACATAATCTCATGTACGCTGTACGCCATGATCATCACAATTATAACAAATTAAGGCATGACATATTTCGCTTTGCATGTAGTGAGTCTATCTCATGTATTTGTTTCAATTTTTAAGTGAAATGAATGAACATTTGCACGACATTCTAATTTCCCGAGTTTCACCTGTATTTTCCAGAGAATTTTGCATTCTCATGATGAGCCTAAAATATGACAGCCTCAATTTCATCATTTTTTGCCTCCAGAAATATTTCAGGCTTGGTTTGCTCTAGGAATAATTTTTGTCTTTTGGGCAGTCCACAGTCTCTGCAAAACTCTTCTCCGCTCCATATTTCAAATTAATATTTTTCCTATCAGCTTTCTTTAGTGTCCAGCTTTCACACCCATACATGGAGATCAGGAATGCAAAAGTGTGGGTTATCTTGGTCTCCAGGGACTCATCCTTAACAACTGCTGATCTTTTCTAATTCCTTCATTGCTGCCCTTCAGAGTCTCAGTCTTCTTCTGATTTCCTGGGTGCAGTTACACCCCCCCCCAATTATTATTATTGTTTTAATAATAATTGGCTTTGATGGGTGAAACAAGATATACATGATACACTAACTGCCCACTTCATTCTGATTACTATTATAAAATAACTTTGAAGGGACTTGTGTTCAGCCGCCCTCCACGTTCTACCAATATTAGACTGCCCGTGACCCGTGGAAGAAATAGAAGAACATAAACCACGAGACCAAATGGAATCTACCCGTGATTGCGAACCTTGGCACATTCTTGGACTTCAATTCCCAGAAGCCCAAGCACCCGGTGAATCCACACGAATGGGTTTACTGCGATTCATCCGGCCTGCGTTGCTCTCGTTGCTCCCGGAAACAGAAGTAAAATGCGCTGCTTCCGGGAGTGACGAGGGCAGCTTGGGCCGGATGAATCGCAGTAAACCCATCCGTGTGGATTCACCGGGTGCTTGGGCTTCTGGGAATTGAAGTCCAAGAACATCTGGAGTGCCAAGGTTCGCCATCACGGGAATCTACCATAAGGAATCGAATAAATTCCGAAATACTCGCCGGTGAAAGCTTTGAGCCAATCACCGTGAACACCGGGCCGCATCTTAACCAATCATCGGCTGCTATTGTCTGTGCAGTGCCAGACGCTCGTACCCCCGCCCCTTTCCCTTCAAAACATCCCGCCCTTTCCTATCGTTGGAGGTATAAAAAACAGGAGGACATGACGTCACAAACTTGAAGCCGACTAATCTGACAGTTCGCCATGTTAGTTGGCCCATTGCCTTATGGTGCTTTGATTGTGTGGAGTCGTGAAAGTAGATCGGGGTTTCCCCTTTAATATCAGTGGGTGGGAGTTGCGATCCCCCTCTCTGCCGGGTCCCTGGCTCTGGAAGGGTTGGGAGGACAGACCCGTTTTGTCCCCGCAAGCCCCCACAACCCAGGGGTCCCAGGTGTCCCATGGAACACTGTCAATCCACCCCCCTCCAACACAAGAAGCAATCGTAAACGGTAGTCTGCAACTGTTTTGGTCCACCTAATATGGCGGCAGGCCACGCCCACTGGCTTCAAAAACGTACAGCATGAAGCCTGTAGTGCCATCTCCTGTTTTTTATACCTCCATGGTTCTATCGAAGCGGAGAGAAGCCCCAGCCTCTCGCGGGATGACGTTAGCCAATGAGCGTTCAGCCGGGTACCGATTGGTCTGCGCGCTGCCCTTTCCTCTCGCTTGCCGGCGGCTCGGAGCAGAGCGGTGCCCGCCCACCTCCCGCGGTTTCCAAGAGGGTAAGTCCTTTATGCCCTTCCTCGTGACGTCACGCTGGGTATCCAGCCGGTTCTCCAGACCAGAAGCCTTTGGAATGCTTTCCACGCAAAGCAGAGGCGCTGGATCCGCCGTCTAATCCCTGGGACCTTCAGGCGGCTCCAGAGGACATAGAACTGCGCATGCGTTAGACCAGTTGGGGGCGCTGACGGCGCAAGCGCGTCGTGGGGTTTTGAGGCTAAAGGAGAAGGGGCAGATATCTGCGCGCATGCGCTTTGTGGCTCCCTTAGCCAAAAAAGATCAGGTTGGCTCCGGAGGCTGCCTTAGTCCCGCGTTGCTTCCTTGATAGCTTGACCTCAGGTAAGCACGTTGCATTTGGGTCGCTTACTGCAATGTTTGAATGCGCTCTCTTAAGCCTGCATGTGGGTAGGACATTGGAAAGGGGTAAAGATAAAGGTTGCCCTTGCTCTAAAGCTAGCCATGCCCAATTCTAGGGTTCAGTGCTCATCTCTGTTTATAGTCAAAGAGCCAGCGCTGTCTGCACGTGCAGACATTGCCGTGGACACGTGGCAGGCATGACTAGACACCGGAGTGCATGGAACACTGTTACATTTCCTACTGAAGCAGTACTTGTTTATCTACTTGCAATTTCTTGCTTTCGAACTACTAGGTTGGCAGGAGCTGGAACAGAGACAGGAGCTCGCTCCGCCGTGCAGCACTTGGGTCTTGAACTGCTGACCTGCGGACTTTCCAGTTGTCAAGTTCAGTGTCTTAACCACTAAGTCACCTTCCCGCTAATTTAACTAATTGCTAGTTTTTGATTTTCAAAGGGAGGGCCTGGGAACCCTTTGGATAACCTGTAGCCGTGTTTTTACCTTTCCTGTCTAATGGATACTGAATACTGTATAATTATTGAGTATTGTGTATTGAGTATACAGTAGAACCTCGGATAAAGTCCAAACTCCGTTCCACAAGTTTGGACTATCTGAATCAAATGGGCGATGCATCGGATAATGTCCAAAAAATTGACTTTATCCAAGGTTCCTATACCAAATACCTCAGATAACATCAATTTTTTTAGCAGTTTTGGACTTTATGCAATGCATCACATGTGCATGAAAACCGCGACTTTATTCACATCGGACTTTATCCATATCGGACTTTATCCAAGGTACCACTGTATTGCATATTTGTATTGTGTATATATCTATATATATATCTATATCTATCTATCTATCTATCTATCTATCTAGATCTATCTATCTATCTAGATAGATAGATAAATAGATAGATATTGTGTGAGCCACCCAGAGTCAGGCTTCCTGATTGGGCGACATACAAATGGGATAATTAAATTCAATTCAATGGATAGATAGTGCTAAAGTGCAAAAAGTGGCAATAGTTACACATGCCTTGATTACAATGCTTATTGTATTTGGTATAGTAAGCAAGGTACAGTATTAAAGATAAAGATAAAGGTTTCCCTTGCTCAAAAGCCAGTCGTATCCGACTCTAGGGTGCAGTGCTCATCTCTGTTTCAAAGCTGAAGAGCCAGCACTGTCTGCTGCTGCAGACGTTTCCATGGTCATGTGGCAGGCATGACTAGACACTGAAGTGCACGGAACGCTGTTACCTTCCCACCAAAGTGGTCCCTACTTATCTACTTGCCATTTTTTGGTTTCGAACTGCTAGGTTGGCAGGAGCTGGGACAAAGACGGGAGCTCATTCCGTCCTGCAGTACTCGGGAATCGAACCGCTGACCTTCCACCTCGCAGTCAGTGTCTTAGGCACTTGAGCCGCTGCAGTCCCTAGGTACAGTATTACGATCCTGTTAAGTGATTGTAGGATTGTAGTCATACAGTGCAGTCTGATGTACATAAACTCAGAAACTGGAGCAGAGCATTCAGTGACATCTGCTTCTGGACAAGCGTGTATAAGAGTGTGTCCTATCTCTGCATAACATTTTTCCTACCTCATCTTACCATTAAATGCCAGGTTTTTATGCTATCATGATGCTTGAATTTTATGGAGTTTTTGAAGTATGGGAATAATCAAAGTTTACTTTACTACTGCCACTTCCCAGTGAGTTTTCATGACTAAGCAGGAATTTGAACCCAACTCTCTTGCATCCTAGTCCATCAGTCTATTCAGTAGTCCACACTTATGATTGTGATTTACCATCTTTATGATTGTTACAAATTGCAGATGATTTTTTTAAAATCATAGCTAGGAACATCCTTTTTCCTTGTCCTATCTCTGTTTTTAATTTGCTTAATATCAGGTCTAACGAACTTGAAAGTTTGTGTTATTTTATAATAATTTAGGTCAGTTTCAATGTTGCCTTTTTCTTGTAGCAAAATTGATGCGACTAACAGCATCTTTATTGTAACTGTTTTCTTTTACAGAGGAAGCCTGGTTCAAACTGAAAATGTCTGTGCTGTGGGTGATGCGGCAAGCTTCCCGAACAGGTATACTACAGCAAAAAGACACGTGGGTTCAGTATTGGCCTTCGTCTGTTTAAAACTCTGTTTCTGGGCTTGCCTCATTAGCCCATAGCAAGTTACTACTTTTCTACTCTGTAAAAAGAGGATTTCTTAAAATGTGCTGCTGAGTCTTTTAAAACTCATTTTATTTTGAAAGTGCTACATTGGTGTTAGTACTAAGAGCATGAACAGACGATGTGGAAGATTTAGATTCGAGTACCAGCCACTCTAGGGACTGCGGTGACTTAGTGGTTAAGACGCTGAACTTGATGACTGGAAGGTCGGCAGGTCAGCAGTTCGAGACCTGAGTACTGCACTCTGAGTGCCCATCTCTGTCCCAGCTCCTGCCAACCTTGCAGTTCAAAAGCAAGAAATTGCAAGTAGATTATAATAATAATAAATTAATAATAATTTAATGTTAGAAATTATTCTGGGTTGAAAGGATTTTTATGGAAGAAACGCCGCTCAGGAAATGCCCAAATGAGGCTCCTTTCATGTCCCCAAGAGCCGGGACAGAGACAGACGCTCAATCTGTCATGCAGTACCCGGGTCTTAAACTGCTGACTTGCCAGCCTTCCAGCTAACAAGGTGAGCTTCTTAACCACTGAGCCACTGCAGATAAATAGGTATCACTTTGATGGTAAGGTAAACAGCATTCCGTGCACTCCAGTGTCTAGTCCAGGCCCGTGGTGGCTATTTTGGACACCGGGACAAGTCCCGGTGTACCACAGGGTCTGGCGCCCCCCAGAGGTGGGCAGACGTATGACACAGGGCAGCTGCACAATGGCGCAAGTCGATTTCTGCCCAAGCCAGAACCTTTGAGGCAGCAGGGTGCTGTTTCCGTGGGGCAGGTATTGCCGTGCACCATACCCGTCAAGCGCGGCTCCTGGAAATACGGGAACTGCTTCGGCCCGGGTGTGTATGCACCACAACAACTCATCTGTGCATGTGCAGAACCCCTCTGCGCATGTGCAGAGCCCATTTGCAATGGGCGTGTGTGCGCAGTAACCCTTTTCCCCGCCGTTCAAATACAGGACGGCGGCAGGTAAGGGGAGGAATGAGTGGAGAAATACGGGAAATCCCGGCCAATCCAGGATACTTGACAGGTATGCCATGCATCAACCAGTTTTAGTAAATCTTGTGATGCGGCATTGGGAGGGCATTTAAAAAAATTTAAAACCAGCTCCACCATGGTTTGTTGGTGCACAGCGATGTACCCACCCCCCGCCGCCGCCATGGCCTCGGTCACTCCATGCCCAACTCCATAGGCTCTGCCCCCTGTCCACCAGGCTTTTAGCGTAGCCAGCACGCCCCTGGTCTAGTCATGTCTGTCACATGTCCATGGAAATGTCTGCAGATGAAGACTCTTTGGCTGTACACAGAGATGAGCACAGAATCCTAGAATTGGATATGACTAGCTTTTGAGCAAAGGCAACCTTTATCTTTACCTTGCCTGCCACTCCATAAAGCTTGAATAGTATATAAGATAAAAGTCTAATCTTTGTGATGTACCAATAAATATTTTAAAACACATTCAACAATCTTTCTGTAGCCCTCCAAAGAGCAACCAAAATATTAAATGATAATATGAAGAGAGAGGTGAGAAGGCTACCAGATTAGTTTGGGAAGAAGACCTGTTGAACCAGGTGGGACCTACTTGAAAATATCCAAGCAGAGGATAAGGCTTCATATTGGAAGTACCTCTAGACTCTAACTCCAAGCAGATAGTTTAATGTGTAGCACGAAAGAGAGACAATAAAATTGTCATTCTTTATATTTCACTGTTCTATACAAAGGAGGGGACCTCATTTGCCTGGCAGCCCATTTGCTTTCTGCATTAGACTAATAGAATCACTGAGTTGGAAGGGGCCTTTGACACCATCAAATCCAACTTTTTGCTCAATGCTGGAATCCAAATCAAAGCAGATCAATCTCTTAAATGCTTCCATTGCTGTACTGCGCACCACCTCTTGAGGTAGTTGGTGCCACTGTCGTTCACCTACAGTGAAGGAAATAAGTATTTGATCCCCTGCTGATTTTGTCTGTGTGCCCTCTGACAAAGAAATGACCAGGCCATAATTGTAATAGTAGGTGTATTGTAGCTGTGAGAGACAGAATAACAACTAAACAAACCCTCAACAACCCAGTGCCCAAAAGTCAGAGATGGATTTGCATTGTAGTGAGGGAAATAAGTATTTGATCCCTTCACAAAAGATGTCTTAGTACTTGGTGGCAAGACCCTTGTTGGCGATCACAGAGGTCAGACGTTTCTTGTAGTTGGCCACCAGGTCTGCACACATCTCGGGAGGGATGTTCTCCCACTCCTCTTTGCAGATCCTCTCCAAGTCAGAAAGGTTTCGAAGCTGATGTTTAGCAACTTGAACCTTCAGCTCCCTCCACAGATTTTCCATGGGATTTAGGTCTGGAGACTGGCTGGGCCACTCCAGGACCTTCATGTGCTTCTTCTTGAGTCACTCCTTTGTTGCTTTGGCTGGGTGTTTTGGGTCGTTGTCATGCTGGAATACCCACCCACGACCCATTCACAATGCCCTGGTTGAGGAAAGGAGGTGCTCATCCAAGATCTGACAGTACATGGTCCTGTCCATCATCCCTTCGATGTGGTGAAGGTGTCCTGTCCCCTTAGCAGAAAAATACCCCCAAAGCACAATGTGTCCACCTCCATGTTTGACGGTGGGGATGATGTTCTTGGGCTCATAGGCAGCATTCCTCCTCCTCCACACATGGCGATTTGAGTTGATGCCAAAGAGCTCGATTTTGGTCTCATCTGACCACAACACTTTCACCCAGTTCTCCTCTGGATCCTTCAGATGTTCATTGGCAAACTGCAGATGGGCCTGTACACGTCCTGTCTTGAGCAGGGGGACCTTGCAGGCACTGCAAGATTTCATTCCTTTATGGCGTAGTGTGTTACCAATTGTTTTCTTGGTGAGTATGGTTCCAGCTGCCCTGAACTCATTGACAAGTTTCTCCCTGGGTAGTTCTGGGCTGCTTTGTCACCGTTCTCATGATCATTGTACCTCCACGAGGTGAGATCTTGCATGGTGCCCCAGGCCGAGGGAGATTGACAGTTATTTTGTGTTGCTTCCATTGGCGAATTATTGTGCCAACTGTTGTCACCTTCTCACCAAGCTGCTTGGTGATAGTCTGGGAGCCCAGTCCAGCCTTCTGCAGGTCCAAAACCTTGTCCCTGACATCCTTTGACAGCTCTTTGGTCTTGGCCATGGTGGTCATAGGGAATCGAATACTTATTTCCCTCATTACAATGCAAATCCATCTCTGACTTTTGGGCACTGGGTTCTTGAGGGTTTGTTTGTTGTTATTCTGCCTCTCCCAGCTACCATACACCTACCACTACAATTATGGCCTGGTCATTTCTTTGTCAGAGGGCACACGGACAAAATAAGCAGGGGATCGAATACTTATTTCCCTCACTGTACATACTGTTTCTTGCTGACTGTGGTTGGCAGAATGGTGCTTAAAGCTGCTTTATGAGGAATTCAAGTCAAGATTCAAGAAACTGGCAGATGTCATGGGTTGACTGAAAGGGAAAATTGAGAGAGTCCAAACACTCCAAGAGGCATGGAGGCTGTTTACAAAAACAATAACAGAGGCTCAATTGGAATGCATACCCAAAAGGAAAAAGGGCACTGCCAGGTCCAAGAGGACTCCAATGTGGCTTACAGGAGCTGTTCGGGAAGTGATCAAGAGCAAGAAAAGCTCATTTAGAAGATGGAAGGCTTGTCCAAATGAGGACAGCAGGCAGAAACATAAATTCTGGCAGAACAAATGCAAGGCAACAATCAGGAAAGCAAAGCAAGACTTTGAGGAGCGTATAGCTAAAAATACTTAGAGAAATAACAAAGACTTCTTTAAGTACATTAGAAGTAAGAACCCAACTAGGAAGGCCATTGGACCATTAGATGACAATGGAAGGCAAGGGGTTATTAAAGAGGAAACAGAGATTGCAGAGAGACTCAATGAATTCTTTGCTTCAGTATTCACTGAAGAAGACAGAGACCACATGCCCAAAACAGAGCCTATCTTCGTAGGGAGGGAAACCGAAGAATTAAGCCAGATAGAAATAACCAGGGAGGAGGTCCTTGCATGTCTTGTTAAGCTAAACACTAACAAATCACCAGGACCAGATGGCATCCATCCACGAGTTCTCAGGGAACTTAAAGATGAAATTGCTGATATCATAGCCAAAATATATAATATTTCCCTCAAATCAGGCTTTGTGCCTGATGACTGGAAGGTAGCGAATGTAACACCAATTTTCAAAAAAGGATCCAGTGGTGATCCAGGAAATTACCGACCTGTCAGTTTGACATGTGTCCCAGGTAAAGTGATGGAAATCATCCTAAAAGATAGAATTAATAGGTACATAGAAGAGAAGGCGCTGCTAAAGGAGAGCCAACATGGCTTTTACAAGGGCAAATCATGCCTCACTAATCTGTTGGGATTTTTTGAGAGTGTCAACAAGCATGTGGATAAGGGGGATCCAGTTGACATTGTTTATCTGGACTTTCAGAAGGCTTTTGACAAGGTCCCACACCAAAGGCTCTTGAATAAACTTACCAGTCATGGAATAAAGGGACAGGTCTTGTCCTGGATCAGCAACTGGCTAAGGGACAGGAAACAGAGGGTAGCACTAAATGGACACTTCTCCAAGTGGAGGGAAGTAAAGAGTGGGGTCCCCCAAGGTTCAGTACTGGGACCCCTGCTTTTCAACCTCTTCATAAATGATCTAGAGGTAGGAGTCAAAAGCAAGGTAGCCAAATTTGCTGACGACACTAAATTATACAGGGTAGTGAAAACTGTGAGAGATTGTGAAGAGCTCCAGAGGGATCTCTTGACACTGGGGGAGTGGGCAAAACAGTGGCAAATGAGCTTCAACATCAGTAAGTGCAGAGTGATGCATGTTGGGGCAAAAAAACCCAATTACATTTATAAACTGATGGGGTCTGAACTCTCTGCGACAAACCAGGAAAGGGACCTTGGTGTCGTGGTGGACGAGAGCTCAATGAAGATGTCAACCCAGTGTGCCTCAGCAGTGAAAAAAGCAAACTCAATGTTAGGGATCATTAGGAAGGGTATAGAAAATAAGTCAGCAAGTGTCATTTTGCCTCTTTATAAATCTATGGTGAGGCCCCGTCTGGAATATTGTGTACAGTTCTGGTCGCCATACCTCCAGAAGGATATTATGGAGTTGGAAAAAGTGCAGAGGAGGGCAACCAGAATGATTAGGGGACTGGAACACCTTCCTTACCATCTGAGGCTGCAACGGTTGGGCCTTTTCACTCTTGAATGACGGCGTCTAAGAGGTGACCTGATTGAAGTTTATAAAATCATGCACGGTGTGGACAAAGTAGATAAGGAAAAACTGTTTTCCCTATCGCACAACACTAGAACTAGGGGACACTCCATGAAACTTTTGGGTACTAGTTCTCAAACAAATAAGAGAAAGTACTTTTTCACCCAGAGGATTACTGGTCTTTGGAACTCCCTGCCAGAAGAAGTGGTGACAGCTGTCAGTCTTGACAGCTTTAAGAAAGGATTAGACAAG
This sequence comes from Bradypodion ventrale, assembly GCA_035047345.1. NCBI lineage: Eukaryota > Metazoa > Chordata > Lepidosauria > Squamata > Chamaeleonidae > Bradypodion > Bradypodion ventrale. Next base: position 353,114,687 of record JAWDJE010000001.1, read on the forward strand.
TTCATGGAGGACAAGAGTATCAATGGCTATAATTATGGATACTTAAGGACAACCTCCGGGTTGGAGAGATAGGCAGGATATCTCTCAATATCATTTCCAGGGAATCCTAAGCAGGTGAAGGCATCTGCTTGGGAATACCCTGAAGGAAATGGTGAGCCACTGTGTGAGACAGAATGCTGGACTGGATGGGCTGTGGCCTGTTCCAGCAAGGCTGTTCTTATGTTCTTATGAACAACATCTGTATTTTTCTTCTTTTGTGTCTAGGTCAGACTTTAAACTGCCAAAATGAACCCACCATTTGGTGAATGTGTTCTGTAGTTCTTTTTGCTTGACCTTGTGTGAGAAAGATTAGCTGGCACAACAAGGTTGCCATTGTCTGGGGTACGCCCGATTGTGGTTCAAAAATACAGTACCACAATCTTCGAGGCGGTTCTTTCTGTGCACCCCAACACCTGTATTCACTGTGCAGCACTGAGTATGTTTCTGGCATATTGTCCATCCCCCCCACCCCCTGCTGTTTTCTAGGGATTCCAGTGTGCCTGAATCTTGCCCGACATCTGAGCAACACAACACCCAGAGCTTCCTACAGTAAGTACATAATCACGTCTAAGTAAGTCTAAGAGGTTGACTACATGGGCGTTTAATCTGCTGTTTGAAGCAAAATGTAAGGATAAATTGGTGCATTCTTAAAAATGGTGATCAGATGATATCTTTGCTGGAGTACACCAGCCCACCACGATCTGACCCACAGCCTTCTGGCTAAAATCAAGGGGCATCTTCTTTTTTGGTGCAGGTAGAATTGCTCTACTTTGATTCATCTCCAGTGTGTGTGATGGTTGGAAATGGATCAAAAAAATCTTCCAATAGATGTGGATATCATTGCAGTAGCTTATTAAGGGAAATCAGTCATTTCCATGGCTGTATGAAGAGGCTGAGGAGGTGAATTTTTTTAGTGTGTATTGAGGAGTGAATACTCACTGCATAGCTTAAAAAATTAAAAATGGAAAGCTGCCAGAAACTTTTTTTTTGTTTTTTTAAAAAAATATCCTGCCTAATACACAAATACAGTGGAACCTCATACAACAGTCGCCCCATATAGCAACGAAATCACATAACAATTATCTTTTTGGGGGAAATGTTGTCCCGCAAAACAATTTTCCCTATGGATTTTAATAGTTTTATGGCAAGGCAGGTTTATATGATTTTATCTTTAAAGCTAAATATAATTGTGTATGTTGCTGTTTTTAAAAGTCTGTAAGCTACTTTGTGTGCTATCTTTGTAGAAGGGTAGGGTATAAAAATAATAAATAAATAAATGTGGAAGTCCCCAGGCTGATCTGTTCCCAAATAAAGGCCCCATAGATCAGGTGCAATTCACCTGGTTTGTACCTTTTAGGAGATATTGTTGACCCACCTCTTGTATCTTAAGTTTTTTTTTTGTGCATTTCTGGATCACCTTTAAACACATATCAGTGGGGAGGCATAAACCTATGAACGTGAGTGAGGATTATGTAACATCATAAATTTGAGGGATATATTGTAGTAGTCTTTTAATATTGATTGTCGTATGCAGTTTTGGGCCAGCGGTGAGGTCCACTCACCTCTATGGTAGGTTGCTATTTAGAGAAAGTCTAGCAGGAAATAAGTATTTCTATCAGATTTCTGAATCGCACAAACTCACATTTTTCTCCCCCCCCCCCCCCAAAAGAATACGTGAATGTAAAGGAGGAGAAAACAGACATGAAGTCATTGACTGACAAGGCTGTAGAGACTCTCCTGTGGACAGAACTTCTCCGAGGTGAGGGCAACGTTGGGATCAGGGTAATGGCTGGAAAGACGCTGTCTGTGGCACAGGTGTAGATGGCCAGAGTGGGCATCAAGGGGGAGAATGTAATACACAGTCTTGGAACAAACTGCTCTAAGAAAGCGGACAGGGTGTCGTTTATTCTGTCACAAAAATGAGAGATGGCCAAACGGTGCAAAAGTTCAATGGTTTTCCCTTGCTCGAAAGCCAGTCGTATCCGACTCTAGGGTGCAGTGCTCATCTCTGTTTCTAAGCCGAAGAGCCAGCGCTGTCTGCTTCTGCAGACGTTTCCGTGGTCATGTGGCAGGCATGACTAGACACCGGAGCGCACGGAACGCTGTTACCTTCCCACCGAAGTGGTCCCTATTTATCTACTTGCAATTTCTTGCTTTCGAACTGCTAGGTTGGCAGGAGCTAGGATGAAGACGGGAGCTCATTTCCGTCCTGCAGTACTCGGGAATCGAACTGCTGACCTTCCGCTTCCCAGTCAGCGTCTTAGCGACTTGAGCCACTGCAGTGACAAGGAAAAAAAAACGCTTGAGGCATAAACACGTAAGTTATACTGTTAGGTAATTAAAGCTATTCTGATGCTGATCATATTGATTCCAGAAGATCATGTAACTGATAAATAAAGGCTCATCACAGTTCATAAAACAGAATCCACATTATTCACTGGTCGCAACTACCAGCATTCATTCAATTTAACCAGTCAATATCTTCCAAACAATCAAGAAATCAAACTCATGAGCATCAAAGCCATTCCGGTAAACTTGGCTTTTCTAACAGGTTCTTCCTGAGGATTTCTAAAGTAATACAGTATATACAATGAATGTATGACCAGAAAAAAACATATTCATACAAATATCCATATAAACACATTACGTTATACCATGCATCAAACACTCATATGTTCTTAATTAGTAAGGGAAGACTTATTTGAAAATAATTAAATGCAGCATTCCGTTTGTGTAAATACTTGTCGATGACATCTCTACTGATTATAATAAATACATTACAATAAAGTTTCTAAAGGTTAAGAATTTTAAAGGTTAAGAATTTCGGTTGTAATGTGTTTATTATCAGTACAGATGTCGTCGACAAGTATTCACACAAACGGAATGTTGCATTTAATTATTTTTGAATAAGTCTGCCCTTACTAATTAAGAACATATGAGTGTTTGATGCATGGTATAAGGTAATGTGGATATACAAATATGGATATTTGTATGAATATCATGTTTCTTTCTGGTCATACATTCATTGTATATACTGTATTACTTTTAGGAATCCTCAGGAATAACCTGTTGAAAAAGCCAAGTTTACCGGAATGGCTTTGATGTTCATGAGTTTGATTTCTTGATTATTGAAGATATTGACTGATTAAATTGAATGAATGCTGGGATTTATTCTGCCACAGCAGTTATGTCTCAACCCATGATAAAAGGCAGGAATGGGACTATATCATCACCTTGACTGACCACATGTAATGGTGTTTTTTGGTGCCACTTGTATCTCATATCCTGCAGTATTTGAGTATCCTTGGAAATAGGCAGCTGACTGCATAATCTATTAATCTGCCGTCCTTTCCTACAGCCACTATGTTCATTAATTATAGGCTGAAAGCCTGTCGGTCTCTTCCACTTGTGTAGCATTCTCTTGCATGGGGAGCAGGGGTGTCTCCAAAGCATACTCAAGGTTGTATCCACTACCGCCTTGAGCAGGCGTTGTGCTAAGCAGGGCCAACTGAAGAGATCGTTAAACTGAGGCTGATGCCCTACATCACTTGTGTGATGCACACACCATGATCAGCTCTAGTGATGCCAGTGAAGGGAGCAGAATTCGTGGCTCCTTTCCCTCCCCCTTTCCTCGTTATCTAAGGTGGGAGAAAGAGGAGGCAGAGGAAAAATTGGTGGCGAGTACAGAATGGCCAAGGATGGAGCGTTGCCTTCTCCCCACAGTGAATAGAATATCATATTATGCTCATGGTCTACAAAGTAGCCAGAGTTCTCAGCCGCTACTCTATCCCTCCAAAAATATTTCAGGAACCTTTAAGGTTAACCCCCTTTAGCCTTTAAGTAGAGAACAGGTCATTGTTTTATCTCTGGTGCATCCCCGAGCAGGAGAGCTGTAATCTTGTCTAAATGGGTATGTTCCTTTATCTCTGTCTCTGGTTTTTTTGGGGATGGGGTGGGTGGGTATTGCTAGATGAGTGGGTTTTTCTAGATGTTTTAATACTTAATGTGACAATGTTTTAATCCTTTTAGTGGGGTTTTATATGCTTTACATGCTTTTATTGACGATGTTGTAAGCTGCCCGGAGTCGCTTGTTGATTGAGCAGCACTATAAGTTGAACTAACTAACTAACTAACTAACTCTGGTGTAATAGGAACAATTTTCATGGCTCTTTTGACCAATTTCTGTCTCTAAAAAAAAAAATCGGAACTGGCAGCTGTCATGTCATGTGCTACCTAAGCTATATCTGTGCAGTGTCATCAGTATTTTCCTTAAAGCTCGGTTAATAAAGAAACATTTTTGTGAAGGCAACTGATATAGTTCTAACCTGCTGTGAATAGCAACCAGAGAAAAAACACTAATGGTGCATTGAGAAGGGGAAATATGCGCTTTACTTCTGACTTGATCATCTGGTGGTACTTGAAGCTTAAACTAGGGTTGTAGTTCATTTGCACAGTGGAGTCTGACCCTTTGTGGCTCCATGGACCACTGTACTCCAGGCTCCTCTTGTCATCTGCTATCCCAGATCTACACCCACTGCATCTATGATACTGTCTAACGATCTCATCCTCTGCCCGCTCCCTTTTCCTTTTGATTTCCTAGCATCAGGGCCTTTCCCAATGACTGTTCTCATTTGGTGGCAACAATCCTTGGGAGAGTAAACTAGGGTAGGAAGATCTAATCTCACACCTGCTCAGTTCTGGTTCTCTTTGGACATTATTTTGAACAAAGGCGTTCTTAACTTGGTTTCATCCTGTTGCTGACCTATTCCAAATTTGGGAAGAAATAAACTACTAGACCAAACTATACTTTGCCCATTCACAGGTATGGCCATGGCCTTGAGCTACATCTTCAGGGAACCAGCCACTATCAACTATCCTTTTGAGAAGGGTCCCCTGAGCCCCCGTTTCCGTGGGGAACATGCCTTGCGAAGATACCCATCCGGAGAGGAGAGGTGCATTGCTTGCAAGCTGTGTGAAGCCATATGCCCTGCGCAGGTGAGGCTTTTATGGTCACTTCTTACCTTGCTCCCTGATACACTGTCTTCATGGCATAGGGTTTCCCATGTAGTTTCAGCACATCCTCACTGGCCAACTGAACTGTTGCCCTAGGTAATTTCTCCAGCGATTACTCCATGGAGGCGCTATATAAGCCTGCTTCCTGGAAGTGAACGTTGAATGCTGGCATATCACCTGAGAGACACATTCTCACATTGCCTGCATAGGGTTAGGCAAGTTCAGATAACAGTTCTTTGTGCAGATTTGCATTGACAGCAGCAGATCTGTAACCTGCTGTCTATATGGAGCAGGTTGGAAAGCATTTTGCTTCTGTTTGGTACCTAGTTCTAGCATGAGCTGTGGGAAGATCTTGAGTTCTGTCCCCCTTCCCCATCTGTTGCCTGAGATAGTGTGCTATCTTTGGGGGAAGAAGGGGTTCATGTCTTGCTGATGAGCTTTCCTCCTCTGTTGCCAGCATTATATTGACCTTCTCACGAGACTGCAGACCCAGCTCTTCTGCCACATACAGTCCTGCGCAAAAGTCTTAGGCCGACACAGGCTGGTTTGGGGAAAATTCAATCAGTGATCTGGGTGGGGCATAACATGGCCCCTGAGCCACCTAGGCACACCAAAATTGGAGACAGTCTTCTGCTGACTCTTTCAGCCCTCTCCAAGTTTACGTAGTTAAGTTTGGAGTTAGGGCAGGGATTCTCAACTTGTGGCCCATGGGCTAGGTACGGCCTGCAGTGCTATTTCATGTGGGCCCCCCACTGCTTCCACCACACCTGGAAGTGTCATGTGGTAGAGGAAGGGCAAAATGGCTGTCTGGCCCCCAAAGTTGTCTGAAGGAGTGTGACCCAGCCCCTGGCTTAAAAAGGTTGAGAACTCCTGAGTTAGACCTTAGTCCCTCCCCCCCCCCCCAATCACTCATTGAATTTTCCCCAAACCGGCTGGAGGTGGCCTAAGACTTTTGCACAGTACTGTATATAATGCTCCATTCTAGTCCGTGTAGTTCAGTTAAATCCAGCACTGTCCCTTAGTTCCTCAGTTCTCCTTATCCCAAACAACTTCAGCAGATATTATTTAGGTTTGTGGAGTTGGAACTTATAGCATGCCAACTGCTCATGAGCTAATGCCTTTTTCTTTCTCTCAGGCAATTACTATTGAGGCTGAGCCCCGTGCCGATGGCAGCCGCAGGACTACGCGCTATGACATTGACATGACCAAGTGTATCTATTGCGGATTCTGCCAGGAAGCCTGTCCTGTCGATGCTATTGTGGAGGTGAATGGAATGGATGTTCTCTGTAAAAGAATGCTTTATTAGATTAAATATACATATACAGTAAAACCCCGAATTACGATCGCCCATTTTTTAAAAAAATAATCAATGCAGCCCTATGGATAGATAGATAAATCTTTATTGTCATTGTCCTGCACAGAACAACAGAATTGGGTTATCAACCCAACAAAACCTAAACAAAATACAACTATACAAAATTATCAACATACTCCCAGCCCACATATACACATTTAACCCATAAAAACCTCTAAAACTCTAAAAACGATATACAGAAGCTCCCTCATAGACTGCATTGCACTGTATTCAAAGCCAGAACCGCTTTTGGGTAGAAACTATTTCTCAAGCGGCTGGTCCTGGTCTTTATGACCCTATACCTTCTTCTAGAAGGCAGAAGCTGAAAGAGATCATTCCCGGGGTGCGTACTATGTTGCACAATCTCTACAGCTTTCTTATAACACCTGGTGGCATAGATTTGATCTAGAGTCGGAAGAGTACGCCCGATTATCCCCTCTGCAGTCTTTATGACCCTGGACAGCATTGTTCTTTCCCTAGCTGTACAACTCCCAAACCGTACACACAGACCATAGGTTAACACACTCTCTATGGTAGTACAGTGGTAGAATGCCAACAGCAGGTCCTTTGAAAGATTGTTCTTCCTGAGGATTCTCAAAGAGTATAACCTCTGCTGTGCTCTCTTCATCAGATCTTTGGTGTTTGCTCCCCATGTCAGATCATCCCTCAGCTCTATTCCCAGAAATCGAAACACCAAGACCTGTTCCACACAATTCCCTTCAATAATAATGGATGTTTCGGGTTAAATTTTTTCGGGTTACAACAGAGGCTGTTGGAACAGACCTCCGTTGTAACCTGTGGTTTTACTGTGATTTGTTATTGTAATAGCTATTCATGTGGTATTGTAATTTTTTGTGTGTGTCGTCTTGTTTTAATAATAAATTTTAAATAGTATAATAATAATAATAATAATAATAATAATAATAATAATAATAATAATAATAATAATAATAATAATAATAATAATAAAGAATGCCATTTTGTCTACCCACTCTGAATTTGTATCTGATAGATAATAGATAAATAGATAAATCTTTATTGTCATTGTCCCCTTGCGGTAACAACGAAATTTCTCGGTTGCTATATATCAACTCGAATAAGGCATACCCCTTAATTTAAAACAGCTACAGAAACACCAATTAAGATAGTACCATACAGTACAATTTAAAATAAGATAAGATGACTTCAGAGTCCAGAATTTCCATTTAAGGCCAAAATTGCTCTGGAGAAGAAGCTGTTCTTGAGATGGCTCATTTTTACCTTCATTGTTCTATATCTCCGTCCTGATGGCCGAAGCTCAAAGAAGCAGTGGCCAGGATGCGATGGGTCTCCTAGTATATCTAATACTTTTCTGAGGCACCTGATGGTGTAAATTTGTTCTAAAGTGGAGAGTGGACAGCCGATGATACTCTCCACTGTTTTAATAATTCTGTGCAACATTATCCTATCCCAATGAGTACTACTCCCATACCACACACATAAGCCATAAGTGAGCACGCTCTCAATAGCACAGCAATAGAAGGCAAGCAGCAGCTTTTGCGGAAGATGGTTTTTCCTTAGAGTTCTCAAAAAATACAGTCTCTGCTGCGCTTTCTTCGCAAGCCCCCTTGTGTTGGCACTCCAGGACGGATCCTCCTGTATCTCAATGCTCAGAAATCTGAACATCGCTACCCTCTCCACACAGGTTCCGTCAATCAAAAGTGGCTGGACATCGGTTCTCTGCCTCCTAAAATCCACCACAAGCTCCTTTGTTTTCTTTATGTTGAGGAGCAGATTATTGGTTCTACACCACTTTGTCAACCGCTCCACCTCAGCTCTATAGGCCGTCTCGCCCTCCTTATCAGAGATGAGCCCGATCACAGTTGTGTCATCTGCAAATTCGACAATCCTATTGCTAGGGTGGACAGAGACAGTCAAACGTATAGAGAATATAAAGGAGCGGGCTAAGCACACATCCCTGTGGTGTTCCTGTATTTGTACTAAGCATATTAGAGGTATAGGGGCCCAACCAGACCCTCTGGGAGCGTTCTGACAGAAAGAAGAAAATGAAAAAAGTTAAATTAGCCAAGTCTTAATTTTGATGTGAAAAGTGCATGGAAGGCTTGATCTGACCACATTTTTTTTCCTCTCATATGTTCTGCAGGGTCCCAACTTCGAGTTTTCAACTGAGACGCATGAAGAACTTCTGTACAACAAAGAGAAGCTGCTAAATAATGGCGACAAGTGGGAAGCAGAGATTGCTGCTAACATACAAGCGGACTATTTGTACCGATGATGGAGCACTTACTTTCCCCCACCCTGCATTCTCGGCAGCTAGCTGAACAGAAGCCACGCCTACAATAAAGGGCACACACTCGTTATTTGGTTGTGGTTTTTGCTGAGCTTTGCAAATGAGGAAGTGGTAGTGGACAGACTTTCTTGGGGTATTTGTGAATAAAGAGTGGAAGCAACTCCTCCCAGCTATCTATTTTGTTCCTTTCTAATGCCATATATCCGGTCTTATGATGGTAGTATGGATACTGAAGTGTTCCTTTGAGCTTATTAAGCCCAGGGCATTGTGACAGAGGGAGACCTAAGAGACCCCAGATTTGTTCTGTATTTTCGTTTTTATAGCCTTTTTTAAAGTACCCCTACAAAATGAATGCCTCTCTTATTGTCTTGTGCTAGAGAATCTATTTGAGGAGTCCTCAAAATATTAGTGTCTTCTCAGAACTAATCTCATTTAGGAGGTATAGATTCAGAAGGGATCAGAAATAGAGTGTCAGTGGAAAGAACAAGACCCGTGATGGTGAACCTTGGCACTCCAGATGTTCTTGGACTTCAATTTCCAGAAGCCCAAGCCCCCATGAATCCGCACGAATGGGTTTACTGCGATTCATCTGGCCCACGCTGCCCTCATCGCTCCTGGAAGCGGAAGTAAAACGCGCCCGTACGGAGGAAGGGTTAACCCGGAAGAGCCTTGATTATTGTATTTATGATGTATTTTTGCTTGATTGCTCTATTTCTGTTATTGTTTCATAAGTTTTGCTGATACTCTGTTATACTGTTTTTCATAGGAACTATGTTAATTGCATTTTTATATTAATTGTATGATATGTATTGTAATTTTCTGTTTTATTGACTTTTTATTGATATTTTGTATTGTTTATTATATTTTGGTTTTGTCATATTGTATCTTTAATTATGTTGGAAGCAGCCCTGAATCGGCCTACAAGCTGAGTAGGGCGGGGTACAAATTAAAAATCAAATCCAGGAGCAACGAGTGTGGTGCGGGCCGGATGAATTGCAGTAAACCCATTTGTACAGATTCATGGGGGCTTGGGCATCTGGGAATTGAAGTCCAAGAACATCTGGAGTGCCAAAGTTTGCCATCACGGGACTAGACTGTTGTGGAGAAAACTGAGCTTTTTTGCAAGGACAATAATCCTCGTCATAATATGTTTTTGACATCTGAAAAATCTCAAAAGATGCATGTCTTCGCCCCCATCCACACGCTTGCATTTATTATTGGTACAGCTGTGAGATGGTTTGCAACATATTTTTTTCTCAAAGTGTTTAATACGGAATCTACCTGTTAAGTCAGGAGGCAAAGTGATCTTCTCTTCATATTGGTTACGCTATTCAGTTATTCCCACTGGTGATACTAGTTGGTCTTTCTGAAGAACGGCTGCACTGTTTCTGAATTCTGATAGTTTAAAGTTGATTTCTTTTGCTGTTGAAAGAATATCAGAGTGGTTGTGTTGACATTTGAAACCATAGCCCATCATCAGCCACTCTTGTACTATACCAGGTTCTGATGTGTTAATTAGCTGTTTTAGCAGATCGTCTTACCCATACTGTGGAAGGTTAGAGCCTGCTAGGTTTCATTGGCTCCAAAGAACTATAATGCTTCTTTGGACAACACGTTCAAACCATCTGCACTTAGAAAACAATGATGTGAATGAAACTGGCCATGAGGAAGATTAGAATAAAGGATTTCTGATTAAAAGAAGAAATATGCATGTTCCAGAGTGCTTTTATTTAAAACTTTTACGAACAGTAACTTCTTACTAGTAAAATTAAACTTCGTTTACCGAGAGATTTCTGTCTAATCAGTACAGGTTGTATATGGGGTATATGTTCCAAAACCTACTGTGGACACCTGAAACTGCAGATAACAGCAAACTATATATTTGCATTGCAGACAGTGGCTTCTACTGGCCAGTTCTGGTAATGTGCCATAGAAATACCTATATTGTATGTTATGTACAGGTTTCCATGAGGATATGTTCTGAGATCTTCTGTAGATACCTGAAACCATGAATAACAGCAAACCCCATACTTAACAAACCTGAGTCATAACAGCAATGAAGTTTCAAGTGCCTCCATTGTTCTACATGAGAGCTACAAAAATGTCTCCCTCTGTCTTTTATTAACATTTTCCTAATGGAGTTTTCCATGGGCTTCCACCACTGCTTTTTTTTTTTCTTTCATCAGAATTTTCTTCCTGTTTTGCCTTGTTGTTCTTCCACCTCCTATGCCTCCCTTGACTGCTGCAGCTCAAGAGTTCTGTCTATGCACTCTTCATTTTCTCTTCCAATCTTAAGCATGGTGACCCACTTTGCCAGTACTTTCACTTTTCCTTCCAACACTGCTACCAGTTTGATACTTGGATCTTCTCTCTAGTGAAAATGAATCAGTCCTATATGAAATAGTATCTGGGAAAAGAGGAAGTCAAACTGCTAGATATTTTTGGCTGGAGAAAAAACTCATAGAGCAGGCAGTTGGTCTTCAGAGCACATTGATGTGGACACATAAATAGCTGTTCAAGGGAACATTACCATGTATAGTATCTGAGGTGTAATCAGATGCATAGATGGTTCCACTATAAAGGCGGGGGATGTAGGCTAGGAGCCTTGTTTTCTTGGCAATGCCTGCTAACCATTCTGATGACCTCTTGGACTTTATGCTACCTTTTCTGATCAGAAATATACATTTTCTTTGGTTTTCTGTTATAATTTCATCAAATAATTTGGAGACTTGGCCCTTTTCCTTTTTTAGATTTAGACGGCTTTCTGTATAAAGCTTTAAAAAACTAGCAGTTCAAAAGCAAGAAATTGCAAGTATATAAATAGGGACCACTTCAGTGGGAAGGAAATAGCATTCTGTGCACTCCGGTGTCTAGTCATGCCTGCCACATGACCACAGAAACATCTGCAGAAGCAGACAGCGCTGGCTCTTCGGCTTTGAAACAGATGAGCACTGAACCCTAGAGTCGGATATGACTGGCTTTCAAGCAAGGGAAACTCTTACCTTACAGTTTTCCTTATTTTAGAGAAGTTTATTCTTTAGAAATCAAAAGTGACTGCTGAATTTCCTTGGCACTTATCTAATTCCACATACAGTATATTTAGTTTGGCACAAATCCTCTTGCCTAATTACACTAGTGAGACAAAGAAAGTCTTAAATTTATGAAATCACTATTGACACATGGCATTACTGTGTACTGAGTGTAACTTGGTGTGCAAACGATAAATGATTTCTTAATTTGAGGCAATTTGTAAAAGTTAAGCTGTTTGTATAACTGTACAAGAGGATTTTACTGTGGGTTCCTTTTGATTTAATGATACATAGTGTACTAAATCATGTATTTTTAAAAAATAATTGTCTATTCCTATCTTTCCTTTTAGTTAATTTTGGCTGTTACACAGGTTAGAAATTTTAAGGGACTGAAAAATGTTGCCGCCTCATGACTGGAACACGATTTGATCCATATACAGTACAGTATGTGCAACTGCAATGAAGCTCTCACATTTGATCTGGTATAGTTTGGTTGAAGCACTTGACTTCAGTGCCAGAGGCACAAAGTTGAAATTCCTGTTATTTTTCTGACAAAGGGCCAGGTAATATCACTTGAGAGTGTATACTGCTGATAGTGTTACATGCCCAGTCACTTGTATAACCTTTGGCAAACTATGGTCCCACAAGAAGAAGGGATGGATGAACCACCTCTGATTACTTTATACATAGAAAGCCCTGGAAGAATCATTATACATTGGTGATGACTTGATGACACACAGTTATCATTAATAAAATATGCAAGGAAGGTGCCTCCCCAATTTCATCCAAGAGTGCAATATTACTTTTGTACAGTTAGTATGTCTTCCTATGGGAATTGCTCTAGAAGCCTTTCTTCCTGGGACAGCTTAGGTTTTTTTGGATAATACATTCTTTTGACTACAGAGTTGTACCACCCCATATTACATTCTTTCCTGACATTCTAGAGCGGGGATCCTCAACCTACGGCCCACGGGCCAGATCCAGCCTGGGACATCATTCCATCTGGCCCATGCCCTCACTACAATCAGCCTCAATCCCTGTTTCCTCCACTTGGCTTGGCTTGACTTGGCATGTCCCTAATGGCGCTCCGTAGCAGGGCAGATGTTGTAAGAAGGCTTACAACATCCACACTGCTGCGGAGTGCTGTTAGGGACAAGCCAAGCAGAGGGAACAAGGATTGAGGTGGTGGCAGTGGTAGTGGCGGGTGCACGCAGCCATGCCTGTCTTTCCCGAGGGCCACTTTGGCAGAATGTGAGCAAGAAGGACAGCCAGGACCCCTCCACCCACATCATGCAACTCCTCCAGGCTGGTAAGCAGGGAAGCGGTATGTATGGGAGTGTTAGGGGTCCGGGGTGGTCCTGCCAGCGGCGGCAGGGGGAATGTTTGGGGCTTGAGGTAGTCCCGGTGGTGGGACCTCCAGTTTGGCCTGCAAATAGTCTGAGGGGGCGTGGACCAGCCCCTGGCTTAAAAAGGTTGAGGACCCCTGGTCTAGACTTTGTATCCAGGGAGGACTTTGCCCCTCCCCACCACCACCCGTTCACTGGGGTTCGGTTTTGCCTATTATGTTTTTCTTTGACACTAAACGTATCAACTGTCCCATCTTGGTTTGGAGGCTTACTAGCATTAATATATAACAACACATGCACCCAAACATCTTTTAGATCAGGGGTGCTCAAACCTTTTGTGCTGCGGGCTGGTCACATGATTGAGCGTTTATGACAGCTGTGGATGCTTTATGGCAGTGTTTTGCACATGCGCTGGCATGTTTACCTTTCACTTCTGAGAGTGGTGAGGGCAGTGTGAGCTGGATTATTAGGCACCACAGGCCTGCTGGCCATATTTTGGGCACCCCTGCTTTAGATGTTTCTAAACTGCACACTCTGCAGTCTTTTGGCTTGCTGTCATGTTCTCCTGTATGACCATTGCAACATACTGTTCCATATCTGCATTAAAAATGTTTTCACTCCTATACCCTACAGAAAATTAATTTCACATAGGATTCTTCATACCTCCGGCAACTTTTCCTTCAAGGTCAGTTTAAATTTGACCCTGTTCTACATCCTTATGTTAAATGTCAGCAGTAATATTATTTGGTTTAAGCATATTATTTGCTATTTTTTGGGCACATATTCATCTTGATCCATCTATGCTTAGCAAATTCAAACACCAATGGCCACCATCCCATAAAACGATTCTCCTCTCCAAGTTCCAGCTGCCTAGTTATCTCTGTGAGAATGTCGCTTGGAAGTTCTGAGTTTCAACTTCCTACTTTGCAGGTAAAGTTTTGTTTCCAGGACTGTGTGATTATATTTCTCCATGTCACTGCTTCCACCATATACCATGACTATGAATCCAGCACTGTCGGAAAAAATATCTACACAAAGAGTGACATTTGTAATAGCCGAAAACCATCAGTTGTTTTTCCATGCCTTTTGCCAACTCATTTTCTCTGTCTTTCTAATGACTAATGTCAGTCTGTATCAGCTGATTTGGGAAATTAAATTTAGGTGAGCCATGTGATGTTTCTACTGTAAATCAAGCAAGAGACCTGTAAGCTTTGCTAGTCTTTCTCAGCTCTCTGTTCAGTAGAAGTTGGAGAGAAACCATTCGCTAGATAGCGCAAGCTGTAAATACATAGTGAAGACTGTCTCTCTTCACTAAGCCTGCATTGTATATCTTGCAACTATGGGGAGGCATACAATGACCTTTTTGTCTTCCCCTAATTTCCTGTACCAATTTAATGAGTTGTATAGAACTGTAAAGTTCTGTACCGTTACATGATCCTAGAGAATATATTGAACAGCCTCACAGCCCTGTTGGGTTTCTGCTTTTCGGTGGCAGCACCGACTTTATAGAATTCCCTTTTGGTTGAATTGCACCAGGCCCCATCCCTGTTTACATTCAGAATGCAGCTCAAATTGCTTCTGTTCAGAGAGGCCTGTTAGGTTTCTCATCTGGCCTTTTCCTGCCATCAATAAGGTTTTGTATTGCTATTATGTGATTTTAATATGTTTTTTAATATGTGTGTTCATTTGTTAGCCGCCCAGAGTGGAAAAACCTCCCAGATAGGCAGGGTACATGTGGAATTATTATTATTATTATTATTATTATTATTATTATTATTATTATTATTATTATTATTATTATTATTATTATTATTATTATTATTATTTATTTATTATTATTATTATTATTATTATTATTATTATTATTATTATTATTATTATTATTAATAATAATAATAATAATAATAATAATAATAATAATAATAATAATAATAATGTGGAAGCTCAGTTAACAAGGTAAAGGTTGCCCTTGCTCAAAAGCCAGTTGTATCCAACTCTAGGGTTCAGTGCTCATCTCTGTTTATAGCCCAAGTGCCAGTGCTGTCTGTGTCTGCAGATGTTTCTGTGGAAATGTGGCAGGCATGCCTAGACACCAGAGTGCACAGAACACTGTTTACCTTCCCGCCGAAGTGGTCTTTATTTATTTACTTGCAATTTCTTGCTTTCAAACTGCTAGGTTGGTAGGAGCTGGGACAGATGGGAGCTCATTCCGTCGTGCAGTACTCGGGTATCGAACTGCTGACCTGCCGCCTTCCAGTCAGCGTCTTAACCACTGATGGCTAGGTTAACATAAAAGTCGCATAACAAAGGGAGATCCATAGAAAATTGTGGCTCGGTTTACAGAATTTCCCCCCAGAATGGATTAATTGATTTCAATGCATTCCTAGGGAGAAACTGTGTTTCAGTTAATGTATTTTGGTTTTAAATGCATTCCTATGGGAAATTCATTTAAAGTAATTTTTGCTGTTAGAAACATCCTGGAGAACGCATTAATTACATTAACCAAGGTTCCACTGTAATAATAATTTAGTGTCAGAAATTATTCTGGGTTGAAAGGATTTTTGCGGAAGAAACTCCGCTCAGGGAATGCCCAAATGAGGCTCCTTTCATGTCCCCAAGTGCTAGGACAGAGACGGGCGCTCAATCCATCATGCAGTACCCGGGTCTAGAACTGCCAACTTGGCAACCTTCCAGCTAACAAGGTGAGTTTCTTACCACATGACTGCGGAAACAGGTGCAGACAGCCCTGGCTCTTTGGCTATAAATGGAGATGATGAGCACTAACCCCTAGAGTTGGATGTAGCGGGCTTTATTTTTATTTATTTATTTATTAAATTTATATTGCCGCCCCCTTGCCAAAGCAACTCCGGGCGGCTCTCAACAAAACATAAAAACATCCATAATTTAAAAAATCCCATTTAAAAAACCCATAAAAGGCTTACAACACCCATAAAAGAAGGCTTACAAAACCCATAAAAAAACACCCACCCCATCTGCAAGAGGGACAATTTACACAAGCCAGCAGGCAGGGGTCACTCCTCCATCAGTGCCCCACACCTGCCCTGCCAGCGAGGTTTTAAGCTCTTTCCTAAAGGGCAGCAGTTCCGTCTGTTGCCATAACTGTATTGGCAGGAGGTTCCATAGGGCTGGTGCGGACATAGAGAAGGCCCTCCTTCTTGTGCTAGAGAGACGAGCCCCTCTAGCACATGGTACAACCTCCGGCGCCAACCTGTATGGTAATTACCTACGGTACAGTAATTTGGCCTTTCGTACGGAGATGTACGGTAATTTTTAGTAATTTTTGAAAAATAATTTAAAAAGATTATTTTCGGTTCTGTCCTGGGTCAAAATGAAACAAACAAACAAACAAAAAACAGATTACTTCCGTTTTCTTTCCTCATAAATATTTTTTTAAAAATGCCCACCCAGGCTCCGCCCAGTATGCACGCACAGAATTGGGTCACGCATGCGCGAACCCCGTATGGTAATGTACGGTAATTTTTGCGCAGCCCGTATGGTAATGTACGGTTTCCGGGTTGGCAACGGTCCGGTCCGCTATGGTGGGACTGACAGATGTTCTTGGGAAGACATGGTCTCTTAGGTATCCTGGCCCACTACCATGTAGAGCTTTAAAGGTCATCACTAGCACCTTGAATTGCACCCAAAGGCAAACTGGTAACCAGTGCAACCAGTGGTGGGCATCAGCAGGTTCACACCAGTTCGCCAGAACCGGTAGCAGAAATTCTGGCTGGCCCTTCCACCCATCCAAGTTTTGAAATAAAGTAGTCCTAATTCGGGTGCAACGCAGGGCTTTCCCCCTGGCCATGCCCACCATACCACGCCCACAGTGTGGTAGTAATTTTTTTTGGAGCCCACCACTGAGTGCAACACCCAGAGCAGTGGCGCGGCACAGGTGTAACACCCGCACCCCATCACCACCTGGACAACCACGTTCTAGACCAGCTACAGCTGCTTCCGAATGGTCATCAAGGGCAGCCCCATGTAGAGTGTTTTCAAGCAAGGGCAACCTAAGGCCCATCTCAGCACTTCTGAAGCCAAGTCAAGGCCGCAGGCTGAGACGGAGTCCCATGCGCGCCCATGTTTTGGAGTAAGCCCACTTAGGATCGAGTGGGGCTGGGGCTCCCCCCCTCCCCAGGAGAAGTGACTCCACTTTGTCCAAAGGTCACAAGCATCTTCCTCTTGATCTTCTGACGGGGCGCGGGCGGCCGGGAAAGCACCACCACGCACCACCCGAGTGGCCTCCTTGCCTCTCCTCCCCCCACATCAATGGGTCCACACTGGGACGGCAGTGGCAGGCAGGAAGTGCCTCTGCGCACGGGAGAGATCGTCCCACATCCCCACTCCTCCTCTCGGCCCGGCCCTTCCGTTCCGGCAACGAGGAAACAACACCGTGTGTTTGCACACTTTGCAACAGCGCAGTGGCTGCTCCGGCAGCATCGCCAGTAGATCGGTAAGTCTTAAGCATGCACACCCGGATTTCCACCACCCCTTCCTTCCCCCCTATCGTGATCTGGAGTTCCTTCTAGGAACCTAATCAACTCCCTTCCAAGATGGGCTGCGCTCTTTCTTTCCTCCTGGGCTTTTGGCTCTCCAGTCCCACCAACCCTTCGCTTTCCCCAAGCCTCCAGTCCATGCATTGCTATGCTGCGGTTTAGAGGTCGGGGTCGGACTTTCTCATCCGCTTTCGTATAAATTGCACCTCCTTCCCCGGGGATTAATAACAGTGGAGTAGGGGATTTTCTGCATGCATCAGCCCCGGGCACACACACACACACTCCATGTCTCATATCTGTATTAGTGCAATCAGCTTGCAGATGCTGCAGACAGTGATTGGGGAGCGGTTTGGTCCTGTATGTCTGGATTGAGGGTGGCTGCTGGGGGCGAACAGCTGACTGGTGATTCAGAGCCCGGCGTTGTTTATTTGTGCGCGTTGGAAACGAGCCTTTTGGGCCTGTCCTGCGTTTTTCTACTCCAGTTCCAGGGAAATCTAGGATTGCCTCCGGTTTTTTTGTTCCACAAAGTGTGACTTCCTGAAGCGGGATTCGATTCAGAACCAGGCTTTCCCCCGCGTGCCTGTGCAAGCCTGGGACGGGGGCCGCTCGCTGCTTCCTGGCGTGCCATCTTGCCTGCACAATGGCAGTGTTTGTTGCGCTCAGAGAGGTTCACTCGTGAAAGGGTGTTTGCATAGGACCGTGATGGCGAACCTTGGCAGGCCAGATGTTCTTGGACTTCAATTCCCAGAAGCCCAAGCCCCCATGAATCCACACGAATGGGTTTACTGTGATTCATCTGGCCCACACCACCCTTGTCGCTCCTGGAAGCAAAAAGTAAAACGCGCCTGTACAGTTAAGGCTCTTCCGGGTAAACCCTTCCTCCGTATGGGCGTGTTTCAGCTTCCGCTTCCAGGAGCGACGAAGGCGGCACGGGCCGGATGAATAGCAGTAAACCCATTGATGCAGATTCACGGGTGCTTGGGCTTCTGGGAATTGAAGTCCAAAAACATCTGTAGTGCCAAGGTTCGCCGTCACGGGCATAGGAGCTCCTTCCATCTTTTCCCACTGGATTTGGATCCTGGAATGATTAATCTGCAGTGGCACTCCTGCAAGATCAGCGTATCCCAGTGAGGTCAGAGAGATAGGCATGGTAGGGGACTTCCTATGCTTATTTAATAATAATTGTGTGCTGTCAAGTCAATTCTGATTTAGGGCCACAATTGCCAGGATTTTCTAGGTAGAGAATACACAGAAGTGGTTTACCATTCCTTTCTTTTGGAGGACTGTGCAGCCTGCCCAAGGCCACATAAGATAACTCACATTTAAGAGGCACAGTGGGGAATCAAACCCCCACCCCCACCACCACCTCTGGCTCCATAGCCAAAGACCTAAACCACTGAGCTATCCAGCCTGTTATATATTATGGATCTAATAAAAAGATGGTGTTTATGTTGTAGCTTTCGTTTTCTGAGACCATCACAAAACAATCATTTTACTTTCATTTCTACTGCAAAGCTATTGGCCTGCCCCCATCCCTTTATATGGGATATGTGCTGTTGCTCTGGAAGATTGCCAAATTGTTTAGAAAAAAAAATTAAACCTTGAGGGGAAACTCTTTGTGCCTTCAAATTCTGGAACCACCACCACCCCACCACCATTGTGACAAAAGAGGCAGGGGGTGGGGGTATTTATTGCTTCCTCCTTTTGGCCATGTTAGTTCTGTTTCCAGCAGTGTTTCTCAAACTTGGTTCTTGGACTTCCAATTCCCAAAAGCACTTATCAGCCAATGTCCTGACTAAGACTTTTGGGAATTGAAGTCCAAGAACCAAAGGTTGGGAAACACTGGTTTAGAGATAAGTGTGATGCAGAACGAGAACTGAAAGTGGGCCTCTCAGCCACAACACTGGACTGGCTTTCTCAACCTTTTAAAGTTGGGGGCCAGATCATGCCCCCTCGGACTGTTGGCGGACTGGACTGGTGTCCCCCCTGCTGCCGGCACTGGCAGGAGGGAGTGATTGCACTATTCCCCCCCATGCCACCGCCAGCCCAGCCCACCAACATACCCCCCATGCTGCCGCCAACACTCCCACCACTGCTGCCAACTCCCCCCCCCCCATGCCACCAATCTGGCCCACCAACACTCCCCTTGTTGCTGCCACCACTGCTTCCCTGCTTACCGGCCTGCTGTGGGTGAAGGAGGGGTCCTGATTGTCCTTGCCCGCACTTGGCCAGAGCGGTCCCCAGGAAAGACGTGGGTGGCCAGCCACATGGTCTGCCATTTCAGCCACCTCAATCCTTGTCCCCTCTGCCTGGCTTGGTGTGTCTCTAATGCTGTTCTGTAGCAGGACGGATGTTGTAAGCCTTCTTACAACATCTGCCCTGCTATGGAGCGGTGTTAGGGACAAGCCAAGCCAGGCGGAGTGAACAAGGGTGGTGGTGGTGGGAGCGAGAGTGTGGGCCAGATGGAATGGTTCTGTAGGCCAGATCTGGCCCATGGACCGTAGGCTGAGAAACCCTGTCCTAAAACATCAGGTAGAATGCTAGATATACATAACCAACAGTCAGTCAGAACATGGATTGATCCATTCATCTTGTATGGAGAAAGGGAAGTTTGGTGTTTTTTATAAAGTACAGATACCAGAATACACTGATCATGGTGGCTGCATGAGTCATACGGTTAGTCTCAAAAAGTAACTTTTCTCATCTATTGTCTTATGAACTGAGCATGTTGGTATTCATTTATTCATTCATTTTCTTCATTAATTAAAAAATCAAAAAAGTGCAAAAGTTTTTTTGGGGCTGAGAAGAGGAGCCATAGTCACTGGCTGGCTAACCATAACGGGTGTCTTGCTGCACGCTTGCGGTTGATGATATCCGAGTGCAACCTTGGGGAGGAGGCTTCCACTAAATCAGAATGCTTGTGAAAGAGTCCTGAAGAGCCCTGGTGGTGGTGCAGTGGTTAAACTGCTGTTCTGCAGGCAAAATGTGAGTTTGATCATGATGGGTGTCGAGGTTGACTCAGCCCTCCATACTTCTGAGGTCAGTAAAATGAGCATGCCCGTCAAGCACCGCTCTGGAAAATACGGGAACTGCTCCAGCCCGGGTGTGCATGCGCAGAAAAAACTCCATTGTGCATGCGCAGAACCCCTTTGCGCATGCGCAGACAGTTTGTGCATGCACAGATGGGTTTTGCGTGCACGTGCGTGCGCAGTAACCCCTTTCCCCGCCATTCTAAATACGGGATGGTGCCAGGAAAGGAGAGGAACGCATTCCAAAATACGGGATTTCCCGGCCATTCCAGGATACTTGACAGGTAAGAAAATGAGGACCCAGCATGTTGGGGGCAAAATGCTAATTAACTTGTGAACCGCCCAGAGAGTGCAGTAAGTGCTATGGGGTGGTATAGGAGTGTAATTGCTATTGCTCTGGAACTGTTTCTTTGCTTTGGAAAATATCATACCCATCTTTAACCAGCTAAGCCTTTCTTCTGCTTTTATTTTGCTAAGTAAAATTTTCCAATATATAAGAAACTACTGTATTTTTTTCTATTATGTTGCATTTTAACAAGTCTTCAGAAAGAATTGTAACTCCTGTAGCTGGAAGAGTGCTACAATCTGACTTTCCAGTTCAAAACCCTACACTCAGATATGGGGAGAAGTCTTATTCAGATAAGTTCCACCTGGATCTGGGCCTATCACCCCTTCCCACTTCTTTCAGGCTTTTAAAATGTGCTGGCAGCTTTACAACATTGATCTCAGTGCTTCATGCACATTCAGGTTGTTACATGCCAAGAAGCTTTAACAGAGATCTTTCTCCCTACGTGTTAGATCTCTGTCATGTTTGACCAGTATGTTTTCTCCTTATTGATGGTCAGTGTGAAGAAATGTATGTAGGTCAAGTGTCTGAGATCAGGTGTTGAGGTAGTGGCCTTTTAAAGTCTAAAATTCCATTGTTGTAATTTCTGATATGCATTTTGCGCATTTTTAAAATGCCATCTTTGACACCTGTAATGACAAGAAGAAAGAGAAGAACATTACTTTGAACTTGACTCAGGGCTGGATGCTAGACCAGATCCATAGTAAAAATTGTGCAGGTCCTCTAACAACAGGATTGGGGTGGGGAAACATGCAGCTGGTGAACTATAGACACATAAGACACACTCTAAGACACATGAAGGCACCCATGTTGCTGCAGGGCTTTAATTAATTAATTAATTAATTAATTAATCTTTGCAACATTAGTCTGGCCAGGTTATCCTGTTATGGTAATAGAGTATACCATACTGCCAGCGACTCAACGCCAAGTGTCAGGCGGTGATTAACTAACCTGACAACCCTGAGGACTAACGGCCTTGGGTGGCAAAGTCCACAGGGAAGGGTGATGGTCCCTAAGTGGATTAAATCCCACTTGAATCCATCTTGATGGAGGGCAGCAGCTTCATCAATTACTGGCCTGGGGCTGAGGAGGACTTTGTGTGCCAAAAGGGCTCAGGACCAAAAAAGTGACTCATGGAACTGGATCAATGGTATCGGATTCATGCTGTGATTCAGAAGGCAGATGAAAGGCCACTGCATTATATTCTTATGACAGTCTTCATGATACAGAAGAAGATTTTTGCAACGAAACCAGTACTCTGTTTTGGGTAATTCCAAGAATAGCAGTTTTCACATTAAACAGATATGAGGTACCCCCTCACCATTAAAAACAAAAATTGGCTATTTCATTTTTCTTAACAATTTAAGGCTAAACCCCACCCAAATTATTCACTTCTATAGTAGGTTAATAGGTGGGGGGGGGGCAAGGTTCCTGTTATCTTGCAAGTCTTCAGAGAGCATTGTGTACCTGAATATTCTTGTCAGTGCAAAAGTGTGATGGGTGGAGGTTACCCTTATGATCCTTCAAAGTTCTTCGGACCTCCTAATAGAGCAGAGACTCTGTTCTAAATGAGGTACTGTATTCATTTTGTGTGTGTGTGTGTGTGTAGTTAGATGACTTCAAACTTATTGCAACATTAATAGGGTTTCCAAGTTGCACAAGATTTCAAAGTTTGGTGTGTCACTATCATCTACCCAGTTAGTGGCCAGGCAGAGGTTTGAGCTCAGGTCTCCTGAGTCGCAGTCCCAACACTACACCACACTGTCGTTTCCAAATGAAATCTAGGAATCCTTAATATAGAATGTATCCATTTCAGCAGTATCCGGTTAGGAACAATCCTGGAGTCTAAATGATACTCGAAACAGCACTTTATTTGAGCAACAAAGACAAAAGTATTGTTATACCTTTATGATTCTGGACATGAAAGAAGAATACCATGATGACTTTTGTTTTCAGTTTATGCTTTAATGGTTTACAGTTCAGTTCTTCCGAGATATGAAAACAACAATTGAGTTTTTAAAAACAAAAATGGATTAATTCCTGCATATTTGGGTGTGGTTCCTATGACTGTTGATCGTACTCAGTAGTTTCCCCACTGTAGTAGAGAAATATGGGAGAGACCGTCTCCAGCTATCAGCAGGGCTGGTCTTACCTTTAGATAGGTCTAGCAGAGGTGCCCGTCCTTTGTCTGGGACGGACCCAACCTGGGCCGGGGATACAGCAGGACGCCCCTCTCCCGCGCTGACTGTACCTTCCGGGGGGAGGGGGCATTCTGGCATGGATGTTCTGGCGTGGTATGTTCCCACGTGGTTCTAGGAGACCCCTGTGCCCAGTTTTTCCACCCGCTCTCGGGGCTGCCACGCATCCCACCCTCCGAGGTCTGGTCTGGCCCTGTTGTTTCTCCCGCCGAGCTTTGCGCCACCTGGCTGCAGGCCGTGCCTGTGGGCCCAGGTTGGCGGGGCAGCGGTGAGTCCATGGCTAGCCAGAGGCCATGGGCTGTACGGCCGGCCACACGGCGGCTCTCTGGTCTTGGTTCTGTGAGGTGTGACGTGGCCCTGCTGCCGTGCATGTGCGCAGTAATGGCTTCTCCACTTGGGAATTGTGGCTTGGTGTGTCAGGGTTGTGACACGTTCGTTCTGTCGCGCGCGCACATGCACAAACGGCCGTTTTCCTCATCTGGCTTCAGTGTCTCACCCCGGGGTTTTCGATTGGCTGCGGCATGGTGCTAGGGGTCCTGGGAATTGTAGTCATTTTTCCCCCGGCTGGTGGGGCACCCGACCCCCCTGCGGCCCTGGGTCCCCCTTTTTGAATTCTAGATGCCCACGGTAGGTGCGTGGCCAAGCTCAGGGGGTTTGGTTGCAGGGTGTGGCCACCAATTTTGCATGTCATAAAAGGACAGTAAATTATTTACTTTTTTATTATTGTATTTTGACTTGCATCTGAGGTGCCTCTGACCTTACGAAGGGGAGTTGTTGCAGATGAAGAGCTGAGAGAATAAATCATATTCTTGACTGATTCTTGGACTCCCCTCTCCCCATCTTTGCTCTAGGGCAAGACCTTCTGCATCATATGACATATTGAGCTGCTTCTGCCAGCAAGCACCTCTTTGATGGTTTATCAGGCTGATCTGCCATCTGAAGGTATTTCAATGCTGTGGTGAGCAACTCGGTGCTTGGATCAGGCGCACGTTGGGAAACGGCTAGTTGCGGTTTGACTGGAAACTGTGTTGCAACTCCCAAAGGCAGGCGGGGGAAGGAAAATCCCCTCTTGAGTCAGCAGCCAGAGCTTGGGCGCAATAGTAGCAAAGCTGCTTGAGCTGCAACAGGACAGCTTTTAGACCGAAACTGCTTCCTGGCCAGCATTTGCAGGATAAGACCCTGTTTTCTCCCTCTCTGCACTTTGGAGCACTCAGGTAAGTTAAGCCCTTGTTTTCGATATTAGAAGAGCTGACAGAGCATTCTGCCCTCTGAGTCTCAAGTTATGCAACTTGAATATCCTTTTGTTGGGATGTTGCAGTTTTCTTGCTTAGGGACCCATCTCAATTGTGATTCTCTAACTGTTGCAAGACCACATCCAGAGACCCCCTTCATTTAGCACCTTTGATTTAAAATGGGAAACCTGCCTCTATAGGCCTTTTTTTGCTACCCCTATACCTTCCAGTTTCTTTTCCATCCTCCATCATCAGTTTACCCTAACTGGGCAATTGTTAAAAAAACAAAAAACAAAAACAACATTTACAAGTGCAAATAGCTCACACAATGTAAATCGGGGGTGCCCAAACTTTTCAAACCGCGGGCCAGCCACGTGGTTTCACCTGAAGCGGAAGTAAAACGTGCCCGCACATGCGCAAAACACTGCCATAAATGCACCCGTGGCTGTCATAAACGACAGCCGTGGGTGCATTTACGGGTGCATTTTACTTCCGCTTCTGAGAGCAGCCTTGCCTGAGAGTTAGTGCAGGCTAGTTCTCCTTTGAGACTCCACTGCCACGTTGACTAACTCTCTCTCTCTCTTTCCATTAGCAACATGGGCTCCATGTTCCGCAGTGAGGAGGTCTGCCTGGCCCAACTCTTCTTGCAGTCGGCTTCAGCATATGCTTGTGTCAGTGAACTGGGAGAGCGAGGACTGGTGGAGTTCCGTGATGTATGTTCAGAAATGCTGGAGGAGCAAGGCAGGAGGGAGCCTCAAACCAGTGTATTTTGGCTGTTGTGATATTTGTGGAGCAAGCGCTTACCCACAAATACATGGTTGTTGTTGTTTTGTATTTGTGGGTAAGCTCCTGCTGTACAAAACAGGATGGCTATTAATAGATGGAAGACTATAAATTTAGGTTGATATTTGGTTTCTTCCTTGTAAGAGTGTGTTTTAAATGCATTTCCCCATTGTATCCATAAAGACTAGCAATTTAAAACAAAACACATCAGTGTATCTATGGATAAGATATATGAAGGACAAAAAATAAAGGGTTATGTACTGCCGCTACCTTTCTGAAATGCTAATGCCCTTGCTTTATATATGTTATATAGCCGTGATGGTGAACCTTGGCACTCCAGATGTTCTTGGACTTCAATTCCCAGAAGCCCAAGCCCCCGTGAATCCGCATGAATGTGTTTACTGCGATTCATCTGGCCCATGCTGCCCTTGTCGCTCCTGGAAGCGGAAGTAAAACATGCCTGTACGGTTAAGGCTCTTCCGGGTTAACCCTTTCTCCATACGGGCACGTTTTACTTCCACTTCCAGGAGCAATGAGGTGGTGCAGGCTGGGTGAATCGCAGTAAACCCATTCATGTGGATTCATGGGGGCTTGGGCTTCTGGGAATTGAAGCCCAAGAATATCTGGAGTGCCAAGGTTCGCCATCACAGTTATATAGCATACTGTATTGCAATGTAAATGGGTACAAGGAACATTTCTAGCCAATCTTTTATCTTCTTCTCTCTCCTGCCAATCTGGAAGAAAGACGTGTTTGCCACATTGATGTTTTGTTTCTGTTGGAGCCACAACAAAATGAGTAGGGATGTTTGTGTCTTATTCCTGGGAAAACAGAACTCGAAGTTTTGCAGTGTTTTGGGGAGAAGAGAATAGAGCAACCGATGGACAGAGCAATGGTGGGCCAATATTACTTGCTCCTCCTTTGTGGGGTTCTTCACTGATGATGTGCTTCTTTTACTTTTCAGTTGAACCCCCACGTCAATGCCTTCCAGCGACGTTTTGTTGGGGAGGTGCGGCGGTGTGAAGACATGGAGAAAATCTTCAGTGAGTGACACTTGGGGGAGCCATGGGTGGGCTTGGCTGCCTATCTGTTGTGTTTTGAATAAAGGGGTTCTCATAAGATAGTAAAGGTCAAGGTCTCCGTTACTCGAAAGCCAGTTATGTCCAACTCTAGAGTAGTCGTATCCAACTCTAGAGGTTGATGCGCCTCTCCGTTTGCAACCAAAGAGCCGGTGCTGTCTGCATCTGCAGATGTTTCTGTGGTCATGTGACATGCATGACTAGACACTGGAGTGCACGGAACGCTGTTACAGTCAAGCCTCACATAACAACGCGTTCGGATAGCATCATTTTCACTTAACAATGTGTCGTTACGCGCCACGTGTTCCCCCGCATAACAACATTTTTAGCATTGTTGTTCGGACAACGACGCTAAAATAACCGTCATTATCTGGACAATGACACTAAAAACGTCGTTATGCGGGAAACTCCATAGAAACCCACATAACAACAAAAATCGCTTAGCAACGCTACTTGGGGAACCAAGTAACGTCGTTATGCGAGTGTCTACTGTACCTTTCCAGCTGAAGCAGCACCTATTTATCTGCTTGCAATTTCTTGCTTTCAAATTGCTAGGTTAGCAGGAGCTGGGACAAACGATCAGAGCTCACTCCATCACACAGCATGCAGGTCTCAAACTACTGATCTGCTGACCTTTCGGTAGTCAAGCTCAGCATCTTGACCATTAAGCCACCATGGCCCTTTATTCCCATAAGATGTTGTGTTTAGATTTCTGAAGGTAGTGGGTTAGCTGTCTGGCCCATATGTGAGTACTGCAGGAGACTGAGCAAGGCTGCCAGAGCTCTGCAGCCAAAAGTTTGAGTTGGGTTTTACATCGCAACGAAATTGAATTGCTAAATCATGAGACTAGTTGTTATAAACAAGCGCTTGTGTTAGAGCCTTAATGCAATTTCTGATTTCTAGCTATTGAAAATGGCACATCCTCACATAGTCTTCTTATTCATTTCCCAAGGATATGTAAAGGGATTTGGAGATTGATATACAGTAAAACCCTGACTTACGAACGCCTCGAGATACGAATTTTTCAACTTATGAAATGATTTTTTTTGTAAACCGGTGCCCCAACTTACGAAAATCCCTGAGTTACAAAATACCCCGGGTTACGGGGGGAAATCGTATCTCGAAAAATCTGTTTTTTCGCACCAAAAATGGCGCTGCTGCCATTTTGGGCACTAATAATCACTCCCAGCACTGTTGGAAGTGTAAGAAAACGAAGCAGTAGCAGCCGGAAGGTAGGAAATCTCTCCGGTTTTTTAAATTTAAATTTTTTTAATGCATGCCTCGAGTTATGAAAAAAGTTGAGTTATTAAATAGGACATGGAACTGATTTTTCCCCGTAACTCGGGGTTTTACTGTATTAACTCTGTGATTTGCTGTTATAATTTCTATTTTTTAAATCCTCTATCTATTCTGTAATTTGTACTTTTTTTTCTTCACCTCCTTAGGCTACATATTTTAAGGGGTACTGTTGGAGAGGAGTATTTTTTGAATAATTTCCTAATGCCCCAGGTCAATGAAATTTGACTTAGTTTATATGACCTTAGTTAGTTATTAAACTGTCATCTGTTTTAATGCTTGGAAGAGTATTGTACACTATTTATATCTCATATTCTGCAGATGGAAGCACAGAGAGTGAAAGTACATGTTTTTCTAAAAAGTCACACAGTAAATTAATAGGAGAACTGAGATTGGGACATGGCATGTCCAGATTCATATTCTGGTTTCTTGGGCACTGTGTCACACTAATGGCTGTGTCATTAAAATGTATTAAGACTATTCAGAACATTGTAGGAGAAACCAAGAACTTTAAAGACAAACATATTGTTGCATAAGTTTTCACAGACTAGCATCTGCTTGATCAGCTCCATCTTTCAAAAATGATGCAAAATTGACCCACACAACCATATACAGTACCATACAAGATACTGTCATATTGAAGGTGCTACCAAAACTTTTGTTGTGTTGTGCTGCAACAGGCTAACACATTTCTTATGTTTAGGCACCTCTATGTACCAGCAATGCAGACAAATAAGTATAATTATAATAATACATGCCATCAAGTTGGCTCTGATTTGCCAAGGTTTTTAGGTATAGAGTACTCAGAAGACATTTAACATTCCCATCTCCTAAGGATACTCTGGGATTCTGTAACTTGCCTAAGCCCATACTGGCTGGCTCTTCTCTTGCACAGCACAATACAGAGCCGAGCCAAGCTCCTGATCGCTGGCTCCTGAGTCAGCTGCCAACTCATTGAGCTTTAATAGCCACCTTTTAACAATATGAAAAATGGTTAATGACTTTAGAAACTCTCCGTTTTTGATATATAGTATCCATCTGTTGCCTTATTAATTAGTTTTGGCAAGCAATGTATTTTCAGAAATGAAAAGCATTGAATAATAAAGTACAGCAGATAATCTCCCTGCATCTCTCGGCACAGTGTATACACTGCTTTTCTGTACCTTTATGACAGGGGTTCCCAACCTACAGCCCGTTGGCTGGCCCCAGACTGTGGCGCCAATTAATCAGGCCCATGGTGAGGACCCTGCCACCACCACCGGGAGCACTGAGAAAGCCCTGGAAGTGCTGAAATTGCACCAAATTCTTATGGGAAGTGCCAAAATCTTGAGAAAAGTGCTGAAATCGCACCGAAATCTCGCAGGAAGTGCCAAAATTTTTGCAAAAACATGGTGAAAACAACCAAAAACTTGACAAAAATGTGTCGCCCTCAGTCCTGCTGCCACTGAAAATGGCGGAAGCGGTGGGAGGAACCATGCTTCTGGCCCGCTCAGCTGTCTGAGGGGGCGTGGTCTGGCCCACAGCATGAAAATGTTGGCCACCCCTGCTTTAAGACTTAGACATTCTGGGTCCCTGCAAGGTCTTCCAAATTCCATTGCATTCAGAAGAAAGAAAAATATTTTTTTCTGACCTCCTCTACTCCAGCTTGACTGGGTTCAAAACTTTCTCAGTTTTTATAAGGGTAAACTTCCAGTTGTGTTATAATGATGACATTTTCAAAAACTTTAGGATCTTTTTGCCTTCTAGGAAATTCCTAAATTTCAAAAGGCTTTTTGAGAAAGCCAGCGATTTATTTCTGTTGTGTTTTGGCCAGGTTTGCAGATCTTGTGACTGGCCAGCTGTTTGTCTGCACTGTTTGTTGGAATCTGCTGTTTATATTCTTGCAAGCAGCTGACCAAGACTTTGTAAAGCCACTTGGGTAGTCAAAGGAGGGATTGTGTATTGGGAATGGTGGTCCTTCAGATCTTCTTAGAACCTGACTCTCATGAGACAGAGGCATAAAGGATTATGGAGCTGCAGTTGAGCAGCCCCTGCCCTTTCCTTACTGGGCTGCCATGCACATTTGGGGACTACGTAGCAAGCTGCGTGAGCCTGATCTTCTGTTATCTTGGAAGGAAGTGGCCATTTTCGTTGCTGGTGCTCCTCTTGATTCTTCTTCTTCTCCAGCATTTTTGGTGCAGGAGGTGCGGAAGGCAGGACTATCCCTGACGCCTCCTGAGGAGAACCTGCCAGCTCCATCATCCCGCGATGCCATGCAAATCCAGGAACAGTCGGAGACTCTGGCGCAGGAGCTGAGAGAGGTTAGCCACAACCGCGAAGCACTAATCAGTCGGCTGCGGGAGATGCAGGAGCACGTCCATGTGTTGCAGGAATGCCAGCGCTTCACTGGCCAACTGGTAAGTCATCCTGCTTTACACCAACCTGCCTTTCCTTGTTCCATTTCTGCCTGTCTGAGTGGCAAATGATGGCTGAGATGCTTGGAGGGGAAATGGGTGCAGTCGTGTCTGGTTAGGTAGAACAGACCATATCTTTCAAGGGGCAATGCCAAATGTTTTGAGGGTGGAGTACAGGCAACCTTCTCTGGAGTAGCCGGGTATACCAAGAGTCAGACCTTGGTGATGAAAAGAAATGACAAAAAGAAGAAGAAGAACAGTTAAGGTTACCAAATTCATAGCTTTTGGCTTTCATTTTTCTAAATGGAACCTTCCAAAAGATGATAACAATATGACTTTGTTTGTTTGTTTTATTATGTCATATTGAAACATATCTGTTCTGGAGGTTCCATGGTTCTCCCTCTTTCTGTATATATAATGTCATGAGGTAAGGTAAAGGTTGCCCTTGCTCAAAAGCTAGTCGTATCTGACTCTAAGGTTCAGTGCTCATCTCTATAGCCAAAGAGCCAACTCTGTCTGCATCTGCAGAAGTTTCCATGGACATATGGCAGGTATGACTAAACACCAGAGTGCACAGAACACTGCTTACTTCTCCACCTAAGTGGTACCTATTTATCTACTTGCAATTTCTTGCTTTCAAACTGCTAGCTTGGGAGAGAGAGACAGAAGTTCACTCCTTCGTGCAGCACTTGGGTCTCAAACTGCTGACCTGCTGACCTTCCATTTGTCAAGTTCAGCATCTTAACCCCTAAGCTGCAGCAGTCCTTTAAGGAAGGCCTAATTCCTGTATTGCAAAAGAGCTCTCAGAAACGGGGAGCTGAAAGCTATACTCTCTCTTCTGTTTGACTTTTCTCTTGGTTCACTTCATCTTGCATGACTGGTGTTGCATCACAAATACGAGTAGAGCAGATATATGAAGGATTAAGGTCTTAATTGCATTTAGTTTGTCTGATTGGAAACTTGACTGCATCTCTTCATTATTGCAAACTGACACGCCTAAGCACATTACAATATTGAAAGAAGATTTGTGGACATGGGGTTCCTAGAAGGGAGTTCATGAATTCTTTTGGTAGTACAGTACTGAGTCATTTTCTCTTCCCCTGCCAGCAGGTGCCGTTGGGATTGCCATTCCTCCAGCATGGCTTCTCTGACAGGGATCCTCTCCTCGACCCATCCATGACTCCACGAATTGACCTAAGAATAAAGTGAGTTGTGAAAGAGCGCTCATTCACCTAGGGAGGCTAAGACTTCTGTGTGAGCGACTGAGCTTGCAGGGCCAACCAGTTGTTTACCTTACAATTGCTGGAGTCTTTGGCAGAGCTTTGGAAGATTACTGCCAGAATCTCCTAGCTCCATGATGGTGAACCTTGACACTCCAGGTGTTCTTGGACTTCAATTCTCAGATGGCCAAGTCAGCACTCCTGCTGATCAGAGCTTCTGGAAATTGAAGTTCAAAAACACCTGGAGTGCCAAGGTTCACCATCACTGTGACCCAGCTGATATGAACAGAGGGGAATGACCTCTTCTTGGGGCAGAACTGGGCATTTAAAGATGATTTCAGCACTCCACAGCTTTAGGCCAAGATAGTCTGAATTTAAAACAGGAAGTGACTCCTTGGTCGCTTCCTGGTGGTTGTTTTCTTTCAGAAAGGCTATTTTAGGCTTTGAACAGACCTAGAAAAGACTGAACTAGCCTTCAAATGCCCAGTCATATGTTCCAGAAGCATGGGTAGGGCCATTCCAGAAGCATGGGTAGGGCCACACCTGACTATTGTTAGGCTGGTACCTTTCAAAAAGCAGAGTTGTGTACTTGGGGGGATCCATGCAGTCCAGTGGCCTCACTTTGGTTACCTTTGCCCTAAGGGATACCATGATATTGTGAGTGACGCATTTGTGCATTTGAAATGGGCTGTCTAAATGCCAGGTGTCTACAATGTTGTCATTGCATACAGTGGCGCCGGCCGTACCCATGCAATCTTAATGTGAAATTTCTGTTGTGTCTTTTTCACCTCTCAAGCTTTGTGGCCGGTGTGATCCACCCGTGGCGAGTAAATTCCTTTGAACGGTTGCTCTGGCGTGCTTGCCGTGGCTACCTTGTCGCTCACTTCACAGAGATGCCAGAGCCGCTTGAAAACCCAGTCACGGTGAGATGGAATGAAAACAAAATCCAGAAAGAGTGATGGGAGGTGGAAGGAAGATGGCTAGCTTTGAAGGGTCACACTTACAAAGGGGAGGGTAAATAGCAGAGCGAGCCTGGCTCTGGAGGGAGCAGGCCAAGGTCTCTTGGGTGGTCTTGCCCCAGAAAGAACCCTGGCAAAGGTCTTCTTCCACTACCTCCGGGCAACCTGTCCTCTCATGTGTAGGGAGAGAGTGTCACCTGGGTCATCTTCCTCATCTCCTACTGGGGTGAACAGATTGGGCAGAAAATCCGCAAGATTGCCAACTGGTAAGTGCTCCGGGTACTGCATGTCCCCTCTGACATCTCTTCACAAATGTTGCCTTCCTCGACTGCCAGCAGACTCGGCTTCTTTGCTTCCTAGCTTCTTGCTGCTGCTTCTTTTCTGAGCAAGATGCTTTTCCTTCTTTGGCACCACCTGCCACACCCCCTAAACCAGGGGTTCCCAATCTTTTCAAGCTGGGTGCCGGGTCATGCTCTTTCAGTCAGCTTTGAGAGCTGAACGGCCGTTTTGCCCTGCCTGCACAATGGGGGTGGCCATTTTGTCCCAACAGCTTTGAATGGGTGGTCATTTTGTTTCCCGAGTGCCCTTGGAGGGGAGGGGACATGAAATGGCGCTGCAGGCTGGATTTGGCCCACAGGCCTTAGGTCGGGAGTCCCTGAACTACATCATTTCACCTTTGCCTTACCTTGACCCTTCTTATCTGCTGAGGAGGCTGGGGGATGGCAGGAGTTGAAGGTCCCTGGCTTTTCTGGTATTTAACTGTCGGTGAAGGTTGAGGAGATAGCCTTAAGCTGAACATCCTCCATAATCAGCCTCGGAGCAGTTCTGCTTACTTTATATGGTAGATTAAATAATGGGATCTTCTTCAACAAAACAACCCTTGTGAGCCTTTGTTGTCTCCTGATTATTGTGTGTGTGAGTGAGTGAGTGTGACAGCGCACACATGCACTCATTTTGTCACGACTCTTTCTAGCTTCCACTGTCACCTCTATCCATATGCCGACAGTGAGGCTGAGCGTGGGGAAACATTGCGTCGGCTGCACACTCAGATTGAAGACCTGACCACGGTAATTGGTCCAGCTCCTGTTATTTGGGGTAGTACACTACGAAGGTATGGGGTTCAGGAAACTGGCCAATTGCCAGTTCTGGAAAACAAAACATTATTTTGATGCTGAGATAAAAATGAGTCCTTTTCCAAAAAAAAAAAAGGTTGGCTTTTCATCGTATGGGGTTTTTTCCTTATTCAAATTGACTTGCCAGTTTAAAAGATCAGGCAGTTTTAAAAATCAGTGGTCTCTTTCTATCAGGGGTTCTCAATGTTTTCCTGCCACGAGCCAGACCATGACCCCTCATCAGCTGAGAGGGCTGGACACATTGTTCCTCCCAGCATAAATGCTACCGCAAACTGTGGCATGTTTGCACAGGCGTGGGTGTGTTTACAGCTGGTGTAAATGCGTCCCTTCTGCTTCTGGGGGTCATTGCCACAGATCGGATGGTTTGCTACCATGGGCTGCGTCCGGCCCATGGGCTGTAGGTTGTGAATGCCTGCTTTATACACTCCCCTCGTGTTACAATTTCGATTAATTTGTACCTCCCATGCTCTTGATGGGAGGTCCATGTGTATCTTCCACCCTCCCCTCCCTGTATATCAGGGATTCACAACCTGTGATCTTCAGGCTGAAAGTGGCCCGTGGCACCATTTCATGTACACACACACACCCCACCGCCTCCACCACACAAGGAAATGCCATGTGGTGGAGGAAGGGCAAAATGGCCATCTGGCCCCTGAAGCTGTCTGAGGGAGTGTGACCCGGCCCCTGGCTTGAAAAGGTTGAGAACTCCTGCTGTATATCATATCTGCAGCATTCAGCGGAGTGTGCTTGTTCCACAGATTTGCTGTCATTTTGTAGGAGGAATGATAACCCAACGCTAAATCTTATGCTTGTGACCTGCTGGACTTAGTGTGAGAGAAGCAGTCCACAGGATTTTTTCGTCTGTAATGGCTTTAGTAAATGGTGGTCATGCAGAAAGTTAGATTTCTGCTATGTAATGATTAGTGTTTATTCTGCAGCATCGGGTGCTGCTATGTCTATAGACGACTGTGAATACCATTTATTTGAGCAGCTCCATCTGTTGCTAAAACTTTTTAAAAAAATAAATAAATCTTAAGTTCAGATCTTCCTTGTGCCGGAAGCCCATTATCAAACATTTGCTGCCCCCCCACCCCACCCCAATTTGTCCTGCAAACAGGTCTTAGGCCAGACGGAGCAGTATCTGGACCAGGTGCTGCAAAAAGTGCTCCTGTTGCTTCCTGCTTGGCAAGTGCAGATCCAAAAGATGAAGGCCATCTACTTCATCCTCAACCAGTGCAGCTTCAACATCACTGACAAGTGCCTCATTGGGGAGGTGTGGTGCCCAGTGCGTGATCTTCCTGCTGTGCAGCAGGCCTTGACAGAGGGATCGGTAGGTGCTACTGGATATCTCTTCTCCACCCCCATTCCATTCTCAAACATTCGTCTGCCCGTCTTCATTCTGCACTGTCTGTTACTGGGGAAATCTCCACTCGTGTACTGTCCTCTTTTAGAGTAATATTTGAGGATACTCCACTCCATTCTCCATGCTCTTCATCAGTATTCCAAAGCTGCCGAACACACTCAGCCCCCACCGTGAGTTATTTGAGGTTGTCTCACAACCCATATCAGGGACTTTGGTGGCTTAGTGGCTAAGACACTGAACTTGATGACTGGAAGATCAGCAGGCCAGCAGTTTGAGAACTGAGTGCTGCACGACAGAATGAGTTACCATCTCTGTCCCAGCTCCTGCCAACCTATCAGCTTGAAAGCAAGAAATTGCAAGTAGATAAATAGGTACCGCTTTGGTGGGAATGGCAACAGTGTTCTGAGCACTACCGTGTCTAATCATGCCTGCCACATGACCACAGAAATATCTACAGATGCAGACAGCATTGGTTCCTTGGCTGTAAACGGAGATAAGCTCCGCACCCTAGAGCTGCAAACAGCTGTTTTTCGAGCAAGGAAGACTTTTACTTTGCACAATCCATAGGGCAATTTTTCTCTGGAAGTACAATTGTCCATGTAGCTTGATAACGCATTGATCAGAAGGAACAAGTTTGTCACTGTCACACTGGGCTATATGCGTATCTGATGGCCTGCTTGTTGTCTCATTTTAAGGCCTCCTGGGTTTCTCATTCAGTTTGAAGCTCTTACCTTTCTCTGCCTGACCTTCTTTTGCCCTTTCAGCACCGCAGCGGCTCCACAGTGGAGTCCTTTGCCCACCGGATCTCCTGCACTGAGAGCCCTCCTACCCTCATACGCACCAACAAGTTCACGGCTGGCTTCCAGAACATTGTGGATGCCTATGGGGTGGCCAGTTATCAGGAAGTGAATCCAGGTGAGGAGATTCATTCATTCATTCATTCATTTTTGTTTCTTTTGTTTGTTCAAATTTATATTGCCGCCCACTTGCCATAGCGACTCAGGGCAGCTTACCAACAATACATTACAATTACAATACAATATGTTGATGGGGGTTCAGAGGGAGGGGCGGTGAAGTCATCAACCTGCTCTGGCTTCTTCCCCCGGCCATTGGTGTGGGCTCAGGGGAGGGGTGGCAAAGTCCTCAACCTGCCCTGGCCCCGTCCATCTTCTCTTTTCTCTCAGAGGCCTGCTTGTGGCTTATTGGGGCATATGCTCTTTAGAGGTGAGGAGAGCAATAGATATCATCCCCAAGGAAAGCTTTGAATTTGATGGGCAGGCTGGCTGTGGGGTGAAGAGAAAACCTATGTGGGGTGCAGGTAGGTCAGTGTGTCTTGGGTGCGGGAGCTTTCTGTGAGCTTCTGATCTGATACTGGATCTATTTTGCAGCTCCATACACCATCATTACTTTCCCATTCCTGTTTGCTGTCATGTTTGGTGACATTGGCCATGGGCTGCTGATGTTTCTTTTTGCCCTTTGGATGGTGCTGGGGGAGAACAGTCCTGGCATGAAGAAGGCAGAAAATGAGGTGAGGCATTTACTGGGACGGGCATTTGAGGTGGGGGAAAGGGGATAGAATTGCAGAGGTTTGCAACTTGCCTTGAGATCATATAAGAGAACACATATATCAGGGTTCCTCAACCTTTGGGTTTTGGACTTCAATTCCCAGAAGCCTAAGTCAGTAGTACATTGGCTGATCAGTGCTTTGGGGAATTAACTTAGACTTCTGGGAATTGATGTCCAAACACCAAAGGTTGGGGAACAATGATTATAGGACACATTTTCTCCAAGTAGTTCAGAATGCCATGAATATGTCTTCCCGTTTCCCCTTATTTTTGCTTTAGAACAGATTTGTAAGGCAGGTGACATTTTGAAGGGTGACTGGACCAAGGTTGCGCAGTAAACTTGCATCTCCAGATAATAATTTAATATTGTAATACGAGGTTAGCAGTATGTGGGCTGCCTGCAACCTACACGTCTGGATGTTGTTGTTTTGGCAAGAGGAATCATTCCCTAACCCCCACTATTGAATTTGGCATCACAATAGTGGCATAGAAAACAAATTTTCTTTTAGAGCAAGCCATGCACTTTGTAGAAGCCTCTCAAAAGCTCCTTTCTTGGAAAAAATTAATTTCATTTCCAAACCAAGCATCTAGAGCAGTGGTTCATAACTGGTTTTTGGCCATGCCCTACCTAACCATCTCTAAAATCCTGATGCCCCCCAACATATAATTCTTATTATTCAAAAAGTGAACGATTCATGTTGTTGTTGTTGTTCAGTCGCACAGTCGATTCCGACTCTTTGTGATCCCATGGACCATCGCTCTCCAGGCACCCCTGTCTTCCACCATCCTCCTTAGTCCACACAGCCCCGTGCCCATTGTGGATTCATGTGGAGGAAGCCTAAAAGACCATTCACATGATCTAAACAAGCTTCCAAAGAATTCACTGTTAATAACTCATTCTCGAATTGCCTCCCCTAAAAATCAAATTGCCCTCCTGTTGGGAACCATGGATCTTCTCGAGTCCTGGTGGCGCACCTTGGCACTCCAGCTGTTCTTGGACTTCAATTACCAGAAGCCCAAGTCAGCACTCCTGCTGATCAGGGCTTCTAGGAATTGAAGTTGAAGAACAGCTGGAGTGCCAAGGTGAGCCATCACTGTTCTAGACACTATGCACCTTGTTTAAAGAGAAGCACATGATCTCCGGAAGGAAGCAAATTTGATGCGAAGGTCACAACCCTCCTGAGTGAGGTCTTCCATCCACCAAATGTTGTTTGGTTATGCTCTAAGCACTACACCATACTATCTCCCATATCCCTGGCCTAGCATCTTACATGCACTTGTCTTTATTTTAATAACGTTACTGTTTCCCAGATCTGGCAAACATTCTTTGGGGGCCGTTACCTCATCCTTTTGATGGGTGCCTTCTCTATGTACACCGGTTTCATCTACAATGAGTGTTTCAGCAAGGCCACCACTATCTTTCCGTCCGCTTGGAGCGTGGCTGCAATGGCCAACCAGTCAGAATGGAGGTAGGTATACTGCCTGTGCCCCAAAGCCGTGTAAACTTCTTTTTTGCCAATCCTCAATCTTGACCTGCTGTAATTTAATGTTACCTTTTGTGGATCAAGTCCACTTCGTCAGACATAAAAGTGAGACTTCATGGCATCAATGTATACACGTCAGGTACGGAAGCACACCATGGTTGGCTAGCATAACAGATGTGTTTACAAATCAACTGGTAATAATAGAAGATACCAGAATGGTATTCAGATTTCCTGTGAGGTTTGGCCCTCTTGAGTTGCAAATGGTTATTAGATGGGTGCAAAACAAAAATTGTGCCATTGCACATTAACTGATTGGTTTACCCTTCAGACTTAGCATCTATTGATCATGCTGTGTGAAAGTAGACAACTGTGAGTAACCCAGGCAGAACACCAAGTCCTTTCTTTGTTCTGTGAGGTACCCTGAGGCTATGGATGAGAGTCACTGACACTGACCACCCTTCTCTAGTTTGTTCTGCAAAGGTGTTTTGGGAAATTGAAGCATATAACAACCTGTTAGTTATGACGTATCATATTTAAATATATGTTTATATTTATATATTTATATATGCTGCAATATATTTATATATGCTGTCCAGAGAGAGACAACAGATTATATATTCTATATATAAAAAATATCTGCTGTCTCTGTGGATCCTTGTTTTATGAAACAGAATTGATGCCATGAAGCCTCTCTTATGTCTAACAAAGTAGATTTAATCCACAAAAGCTAACATTAAAATATAGCAGTTAGTCTTTAAGGTGCCACAATGGTTTTGCCTTTTTGTTTTAGTTTTGCTTACTCTTATCTGCCCACATAGACTAACACAGCTACCACTTCAAAGCAGCTCCTCCACACTGGAAGTATGGCTTTTGATACCCGAGAGTTGCACTTGGGGACATGTAAGGAGCCTCATTCAGGCATCCCCTAAAAATCCTTTCAACCCAGAGTAATCTGACACAAAAACACACACACCACTTCAAAAAAATTATTGACCTGGTCACTTTTGTGTTCAGAAATTGTCCTTTTTCTTATAGCCCGGATTATATCGAAGCAAATCCTGTTCTTGCCCTGAATCCAAATATCACAGGAGTCTTCAGGGGTCCCTACCCTTTTGGAATAGATCCAGTAAGTACTTAAGGAAAAAATCAATGTGGAGAACTTTGATTTAACTTTAATTATGCTAGGCTGATTTGCAGTTTTTTGGATTTCTGGGAGGAATCTATTGCCTTTCCGTTAGCTTAAAAGCAGCCATAAAATTTTTATTACTAACTAGCTGATTGCCCGGCTTCACCCAGGTGTGTGTCTGGGGTGCCCTGTCTTACCTCCCAGGCTGGCGTTGTTGCTGGCGGGCTCCTACTTTCTTTTTGGCAGCACTCGACCCCGCGGCCCCACGGGGGGTTATGGGGCAGCCTGCAGTGGCTTCCCGTCGCGTCTTCTCGGATGTTGGTGCCCAAGGCCTTGCCGTTGGGCACCAGCCGCTGCCCAATGCCTCCGTATGCGCCCGGCTGAGTGTACAGCATTGCCCAGGGGGTGTCTTTCCCGTGCTTAGCCATCCTGGCTGTGTCCGGCTCCCCTCTTGCCCTGGCCACCCAGGCATTCCCCAAGGCATGTTGTTGCACTGGCCACTTGTGCTCCTTCCGATGTGTCCCATTTCCAGCGTTGCTGCTTCCGTGCTTTCCTGATCTGTCCCTGCCAGGCGGGGTCAGGCTCCCCCGTCGCCTTGGCCAGGCGCGAGGCCAATGGCCACTCAGGCCCCGCCCCATTTCCATGTGGGTATGGAGAGACACACATATCGGCGGCAGGCAATGTCCCTTCCCCCGCATTAGTGCGCATGCGCAGTTCGGCTTTGTCTGCGCAAGGCACCATGGGGGTTGTAGTATTTCCTTTGTTCCTGTTTTTGTGGGGTGCAGGGCCCCCCAGTGGCCATGGTTTCCTAGTACAAACTATCTTTGGGCGTCAAGGTAGGTGGGTGCAAAATATCAGGGGGCTCCGCCCAGGGGTGTGGGAGCGCATATCAGACATACGAACCAACACCTTGCTTTTATATATATAGATTACTGGTTGAATGTGTATCCTGCCATTCAAAACATTTGGTGTAAGTTGTTTTTCCCAGTCTATTCACACATTAACAATCTAGTAATGGCTGTGAAATAACAAATCTTATGCAGCCACTTCATATCTCCCCCAATCTGGAAAAAGAAATGAAATGCAGTGCTGTATCTCTAGTGAAAGTGAAAAGAACCAAGCAATCTCAGGAGTAAAAATTATACTTTTGATTTTAATTTAATTTTAATTTTAATTTTAATTTTTAAATTAAATTAAATTTTAAATTAAATTTTAATCATAGTCAATCAAGAAAATTGCTACCTTCTTTTTAAAATTTGGATTATTGTGTGTGTTTTGGCAGCACACCTCATGACTACAAATCAGTACAATAATTGTTTCCCTCACATATTCCCTTGTTATCTTTCTTTCAAAATATTCATATAATTGCCAAGTTTATCTAACAATCTCTGATGAATTTATGAAGCAATAGATTTTTTTTAAAATATTGAAATTTCCCAGGGATAAATGAAGTACAGTATATACTGTACTAGCAAATTTTCCACCTTTTATCACTGCTTTAAAGTAAAACTGTAAAAACTGAACTTGTCTGTCAAGCATCCAGATGTGTCTTAGGACAAGACTTCCAGTCCTGCTGAGACTACAGTAATCCTTCACCCCATTTTTGTTATTTTATCTTCGGAAAAGAGGCTCCCAGTTTTATGTGTGTAATTCTTCTCTACTCTTCTGAATCAGATCTGGAGTCTAGCTGTCAATCATCTCACCTTCCTGAACTCCTTCAAAATGAAGATGTCTGTGATCTTGGGCATTGTGCATATGAGCTTTGGGGTCTTTCTTGGTATCTTCAACCACATGTAAGTGCCTGTCTGTTCCCATAAAGCAGGCTGGGGAATCCTCCATTACCATTCCCCTCCTGTTGTGCGGAACCCCCCATGTTGAAATTGACAAAGTGGTCACCAAAACTGCATGAAGTACCATCATGGAAGGCAAAGCTGTGCTGTGATTGCCAGTCACAGAAGAACTACTGCAGGCAGATATAATTAAGCTTATGTGTTGCCTGTACGTTTCATAGAGGCCATGATGGGAAGCAGGGTGTTAGCTCTGGGACTAACCCAGCAGGATGTTTTTATCTTTCTGATGATTGTCTAGAACAGTGATGGCGAACCTTTTAGAGACTGAGTGCCCAAACGGAGGGGCGGGATGAACTCTGTGCTAAGGGGAGGGATGAATGCTCCCATTGGGCTGCTGGGCAGAGGGGCAGGGCAAGGTGTGCTGGGGGAGAGAGGAAGCGCTCCCATTGGGCTGCTGGGCAGAGGGACGGGGCGAACTCTGCTGGGGCAATGGCGCACGTGCCCGCAGAAAAGGCTCTGAGCGCCCCCTCTGGCATGCGTGCCACAGGTTCACTTCTACTAGTCTAGATAGAGCTCGTTTTGCTGCTGATGTTTACTCTGCTCCGTCTTAACTTGCAGTCACTTCAAGCACCGATACAAAATCCTACTGGTTTTCCTTCCGGAGCTCATCTTCCTGCTGGCCCTCTTTGGCTACCTTGTAGTCCTGATCTTTTACAAATGGGTGGTTTTCAATGTTTCTGATGCTCAGTTGGCACCTAGCATTCTCATCCACTTCATTGACATGTTCCTTTTCGCGGACAATGCTGAGAACCTTCCACTCTTTGAACATCAGGTAACTGCTTTGTGGCCCTGCCTGTTCCAATGCCTATTTAGAAAGTATTTCCTCCTCCAATTTCCCCAAGTGTTTCCACCCATTTTGCCTTAGCTAGTTCCACCTGAAAATGTTCACATTCATAATGGGCAAGGCTGGGCAAGTCAGTAACATATCTAATCCACCGATGGAGCATATCCAAATACTCCTGAAAATTGCCTGTGGTCTGCAGATTATCTTATGGTGGGATCATTAAAGATGCTTAGAAGGAACAGAAGGTGATTCTAACTTTGGTGGTGATCTCCAATTGTTCATTAGCAGATACCCTTCTGTGAGATGAAATACTGTTTAATTTGCAAGCTACTTCTCTCCAACAATTCTATCAAAAGTTCTTTCCTGTGGTGCTTGATCTGTGGTTATTGTTTCACAAATATGAACCATTTCTTCTCCTTGGCTGATGATCCGTGTTTATGCCAAGGTCCCACACCAAAGGCTCTTGAATAAACTTACCAGTCATGGAATAAAGGGACAGGTCTTGTCCTGGATCAGCAACTGGCTAAGGGACAGGAAACAGAGGGTAGCACTAAATGGACACTTCTCCAAGTGGAGGGAAGTAAAGAGTGGGGTCCCCCAAGGTTCAGTACTGGGACCCCTGCTTTTCAACCTCTTCATAAATGATCTAGAGGTAGGAGTAAAAAGCAAGGTAGCCAAATTTGCTGACGACACTAAATTATACAGGGTAGTGAAAACTGTGAGAGATTGTGAGAAGCACCAGAGGGATCTCTCGACACTGGGGGAGTGGGCAAAACAGTGGCAAATGAGTTTCAACATTAGTAAGTGCAGAGTGATGCATGTTGGGGCAAAGAACCCCAATTACATTTATAAACTGATGGGGTCTGAACTCTCTGCGACAAACCAGGAAAGGGACCTTGGTGTCCTGGTGGACAACTCAATGAAGGTGTCAACCCAGTGTGCCTCAGCAGTGAAAAAAGCAAACTCAATGCTAGGGATCATTAGGAAGGGTTTAGAAAATAAGTCAGCAAGTGTCATTTTGCCTCTTTATAAATCTATGGTGAGGCCCCATCTGGAATACTGTGTACAGTTCTGGTCGCCATACCTCCAGAAGGATATTATGGAGCTGGAGAAAGTGCAGAGGAGGGCAACCAGAATGATTAGGGGACTGGAACACCTTCCTTACCATCTGAGGCTGCAACGGTTGGGCCTTTTCACTCTTGAACGACGGCGTCTAAGAGGTGACCTGATTGAAGTTTATAAAATCATGCACGGTGTGGACAAAATAGATAAGGAAAAACTGTTTTCCCTATCGCACAACACTAGAACTAGGGGACACTCCATGAAACTTTTGGGTACTAGTTCTCAAACAAATAAGAGAAAGTACTTTTTCACCCAGAGGATTACTGGTCTATGGAACTCCCTGCCAGAAGAAGTGGTGACAGCTGTCAGTCTTGACAGCTTTAAGAAAGGATCAGACAAGTTCATGGAGGACAAGGGTATCAATGGCTATAATTATGGATACTTAAGGACAACCTCCGGGTTGGAGAGATAGGCAGGATATCTCTCAATGCCATTTCCAGGGAATCCTAAGCAGGTGAAGGCATCTCCTTGGGAATACCCTGAAGGAAATGGTGAGCCACTGTGTGAGACAGAATGCTGGACTGGATGGGCTGTGGCCTGTTCCAGCAAGGCTGTTCTTATGTTCTTATGCAGATTGCACCAAGTGATGAAGGTGCACATGTGAATTTCTTGTGGCCCACATAGTCATAGAGATGGTTGAGCATGGAAATAAATTTTTTTGCTAGCTTTTTGCTATACAGTGAACAGTTTCAGGAACAAATATTGCATCCGCTGGGAGCCCCACCCTCCCCAAATTTGGCCATGCTGTCTCAAATCGTAAATCCATTTGTTTATATTCTTCTTAATTTTCTGTACTCTTGTAGGTTTCTTGCTCTGATTTGAATCAATCGGTTATCAATAGAAGGAATTAACACTTGATAGGTAAAGGTAAAGGTCACCCTTGCTCGAAAGTCATTCATATCCAACTCTAGGGTTTGCTCATCTCTGTTTATAGCCAAACACATTCCCATGGACATGTGGTAGGTATGACCAGACACCAGAGTTCACAGAATGCTATTTATCTTCTCACTGAAGTGGTACCTTTTTATCTACTTGCAATTTCTTGCTATTGAACTGCTAGGTTGGCATGAGCTGGGACAGAGATTGGAACTCAGTTCTCGAACTGCTGACCTGCCGACCTTCCAAGTTGTCACGTTCAGTGTCTTAACCACTAAGCCACTGCAGTCCCTTACACTTGATAGAGGAACCCAAATAGCATTCCTTTGTCTTGTGTTTTGAGTCTATTCCTGATCTTGATTTGATAATGCTTTGTTTTGATATAGCATCAGATTGCCATATTACATGTCATAGTACGGTGTACTTAAACCCTTAGGAGACAGAACGAGGTTTATCTCCTTTCTTTCCAGCTGGCGGTAACATTTCAATCTGTTTCTTTGTCATTTCATTATTGAGTGGAGAGGCTGGAAAATTCTGTAACACCAAAAGCCAAGTGTGGAATCCTGTGTCACCCTGAAGACTAACAAATCTAATTTGGCATAAGAGTTTGTGAACTGTAGCCTCCACTTCCTATAGAAGTCTTTAAAGTGCTCTGAAACAGAGCATGTCATGGCAATGGCACAGTGGCTTTTTCCTTTGTCTTGCTGTCCATCACCTGGTTGAGTGAACGATTGCTTCC
Organism: Bradypodion ventrale; assembly: GCA_035047345.1. NCBI lineage: Eukaryota > Metazoa > Chordata > Lepidosauria > Squamata > Chamaeleonidae > Bradypodion > Bradypodion ventrale. The sequence continues at coordinate 353,158,847 of JAWDJE010000001.1, forward strand.
TTAGTCAAGGAGGCGGAGGAGTACAAGGGCCAGCCACTTAGTTTTGTTCATGCAACAGCCATGGAGCATGAATTAAATCAGATTCTGGCTTTTTTTATTTTCTCCTAGGAACAGCAATCAGTTTGATCAGGATGTAGGAAGGTACCTGACTAATAGAAAGCAACAGAATAGGACTGTGATGGCGAACCTTGGCACTTCAGATTTTCTTGGACTTCAATTACCAGAAGCCCAAGCACCTTGTGAATCCACACGAATGGGTTTACTGTGATTCATCCAGCCCACACTGCCCTCATCGCGCCCGGAAGCAGAAGTAAAACACGCCCGTACGGAGGAAGGGTTAACCCGAAATAGCCTTAACCATCCAGGTGCATTTTACTTCCACTTCCGGGAGCAACGAGGGCAGTGCGGGCCAGATGAATCGCAGTAAACCCATTCATGTGGATTCACAGGGTCCTTGAGCTTCTGGGAACTGAAGTCCAAGAACATCTGGAGTGCCAAGGTTCGCCATCACAGGGATAGGAGTTAAGGCAAAGTGTCTAATCCTACCTTGTTTGCCTCTCTTTCACTAAACTTCTTCTGAGTTAGGATAGAAGAGGTTGCTTCAGTTTTTGTTTTTTTCCCCATTTGTTGCAGGTCCAAGTGCAGATGGTATTGGTAGTGGTGGCCTTGATCTCAGTACCTGTCCTGCTGCTGGGGACACCCTTATACCTCTGGTGCCAGCATCGGCACAGGGTGTCTCGGTCCAGGGTAAGGTTGTATTTGAGTTTGGGTTTCCAGTTCAGAACACCTCTAGTAACTTGCCAGGTCAGGATCAGCACACCTGTGTTGGTTCACTGGGGTGGACTTATTTGAGAAAGCGGCTCTGTGGCTTAAGGGTTGGGTCTGGTGCATTCCCCGAGAACCACCTAGGTATCCCAAATGAAGATGTAAGTCAAGGATGTGGAACATGTGTAACCCCTTTCCCCATGATTTCAGAGTAACTCCAAGCATCCATCACAGTTAACTGTCCTGGATCAACCTGTGTGGACAAAGTAGATAAGGAAAAACTGTTTTCCCTATCGCACAACACTAGAACTAGGGGACACTCGATGAAACTTTTGGGTACTAGTTCTCAAACAAATAAGAGAAAGTACTTTTTCACCCAGAGGATTACTGGTCTATGGAACTCCCTGCCAGAATCTGGGGTACAGGTGGAAGGGTAACCACCATGGGGTGGTTGGTGTAGAAGAACTCTTCCCTATGGTGCCTTTGGATCCTGCAGCCCTTGTTTTCGGGGGTGGGTAGTCTTAACTGTTTTAACTGTTTTAACTATTTTTAACTGTTTTAACTGTTTTTAACATGTGCTTTTAATTCTTGTTGTGAACCGCCCTGAGTTAGCTTTGGCCGAGTGGGCGATATATAAATGTGATAATTAAATTAAATTAAATTAAATTAAAGTGGTGACAGCTGTCAGTCTTGACAGCTTTAAGAAAGGATTAGACAAGTTCATGGAGGACAAGGGTATCAATGGCTATAATTATGGATACTTAAGGACAACCTCGGGGTTGGAGAGATAGGCAGGATATCTCTCAATGCCATTTCCAGGGAATCCTAAGCAGGTGAAGGCATCTGCTTGGGAATACCCTGAAGCAAATGGTGAGCCACTGTGTGAGACAGAATGCTGGACTGGATGGGCTCCTGTGGCCTGTTCCAGCAAGGCTGTTCTTATGTTCTTATGATAGGAAATACAGCCCACCAGCATCTGGAGGGCTGCAGGATACATCTCTGGTGGGGGAGCAGATGGGAAGGGAAGGTGGGTGGGGTTTATGGGCTTTAAAATCACAAGTTTAAGAATCGGGATGGAAGCAGAGCAAGGTAGTAAGACCAGGGGAGTGAGAGGGGTGGTGGTGGATCTGTTATTTGTGTGTACACCCTTCATTTGTGATAGAAGAAATGTTCTTGGACGCTTCCAGACTGATCCTTCCACTGAAGAAGAACGCCAGTCTCTGCTAAACTCGGGGCCGGGCAAATCTGTCAACGTTGCCGAGGATGACTTGGATCGTGCAAATAACAAACAGGAAACAGAGGTAACATCAACATTTGGGAACTTGTATGCATGTGTCTCTGTGTATAACACATCCAGGTGAAACTTGAAAAATTAGAATATCATGCAAATGTTCATTCAGTTCAGTAATGCAACTTAAAAGGTGAAACAAATATATGAGATAGACTCATTACATGCAAAGCGAGATAGTTCAAGCCTTACTTTGTATATAATATTGATGCTTATGGCTCCCCCCCATCTCATGTACCTCATAATCATCACATAATCTCATGTATGCTGTACGTCATGATCATCACAATTATAACAAATTAAGGCATGTCATATTTTGCTTTGCATGTAGTGAGTCTATCTCATATATTTGTTTCACCTTTTAAGTGAAATGAATGGACATTTGCACGATATTCTAATTTTCCGAGTTTCACCTATAAGCCTGGAGTTACATTGTTAGGGAAATACAATGTTCATGTTCTCAAGCTGTCCTCTCCATTTTCAATTGATTTGGAAAGGACCTACCATGAAAGAAGAACATTCTTAAAATGGAGTAATTATTCTGATGAAGCTCTAAAAGCCAGCAGGGAAAGGACTAAGTTCCATTTATTTCTTCTAGAAGGCCCACCGAGATCTTCTGTCTTCCCACTCAGAAGGGGTTAAATTTGTTCTTTGATACAACAAAGGCTTAAACATAATCTAAGTTCTCAAGTCTTGTGACTCCATAAAGACTACTGATAAAAAGCTTTTCCAGTTGCACATTCTGAATTGTTTTGTACTGTGTAGGGACTGCGGTGGCTTTGTGGTTAAGATGCTGAACTTGACGACTGGAAGGTCGGCAGGCCAGCACTTCGAGACCCGAGTACTGCACACAGAGTGAGCTTTCGTCTCTGTCCCAGCTCCTGCCAACCTAGCAATTCGAAAGCAAGAAATTGCAAGTAGATAAATAGGGACCACTTCAGTGGGAAGGTAAACATCATTCCATCTAGCCATGCCTGCCACAGGTCCTCAGAAATGTCAGTAGACCCAGACAGCACTGGCTCTTTGGCTGTAAACAGATGAGCACTGAACCCTAGAGTTGGATATGACTGGCTTTCGGGCAAGGACAACCTTTACCTTTGGACTGTGGACCAGAATATCTGCCGGAGGCTCTCCCTCTGTGTGGCTCTAAGGAGCTAGTCCAACACATGTGAATTGTATGTGAAACACTGGTTGTTTACATATAATGTTACATAACTATACACTGCTGAAAACATCGAGCTTTTGTTGTGTTTCAGATACCCATCCATTAGATGTACATGTGTTTGAGATGGGAGGCTCTTCTTATATTCTTTGCGTGCAGAGAAAGGACAAGGAGATATAGACTGCTGTAAATGCAGGCACACTAAAAGTAAAACCTCATAACAATTGAAGTCTGTATCGTCTTTCTTGCAAGGCATTGTTTTCTGTAGAAATAGGTTTGGTCTGGAAGTCTGTGATCAGAAGGCCAAAACTGTGAACAGTTTTGGCCTTCTGAATGTATTTGAATTAGAAATCAAATAATTCTTCACCACAGGCTATGTTTGCTAAAGCTGTTGGAGGAACCAAAAAACCCCAGAAGAGACACAATTAGCTATTCCTGTTCTGCTCTTTTGCAAAGAATTCATGAAGCCTCCCATTTTCTTTCCCTTTGCCTCCTCCTCAAAACCTTAGTTTTTGACTCTAGAAGCAGCTTCAAGAGACTCTCCTTTGGGTGCTAAGGTCATGTTTCCCTCTAAGTCAGTACTTATGAGCAACAGGCTCATCCTTGCCAGCCTCCTGAAACTTGTTTGTCTTTCCTTCAGTTTGACTTCTCTGACGTGTTCATGCATCAGGCGATCCACACGATTGAATACTGTCTCGGCTGCATCTCCAACACGGCATCTTACCTGCGTCTCTGGGCTCTCAGCTTGGCCCACGCACGTGAGTCTCAAGAGGTTGGGGGCGGGGAGTCAATGAGAGGCACAAAACATGAAGTGTGGTGAGAGATGTGGCCATTCACCCCTCTGGGAGGGCAGTGGGTAGGTGATGGGGCTGGATGGGGCCACAGAATCTTTGGGGAAAGGTACACCAGGGAGGAGAGTTTGCCATGAATGCTAAGCATCTACGGCTGTTCCTGCCCTCGAAAGGCTTCTGGTGTGCAGTAGGGAGAGGGGCATGGCTTTTTGGTGTCACTGATGTTCCTTAACAATCTCTGCATCACTCCTTATCCACAGAGCTCTCAGAGGTGCTTTGGAGCATGGTAATGAGGAACGGCTTCCACATTCTGGGCTACCAAGGTGGAGTAGCCCTTGTACCCGTCTTCGCTTTCTTTGCGGTACTGACCGTGGCCATCCTGCTTGTGATGGAGGGGCTGTCAGCTTTTCTGCATGCTTTACGTCTGCACTGGTAAGACTCACATATGCACAGAGATCCTCTCTTGAGTCTACCTCACTTACCTTAGATTGCCCTGGGCCATCACTTTGGGCTGGGAGACCCAGAGGGAAATGAGGCTACTAAGAAGATCCTCCTCCAAGGGCCAGGCTTGTTGTTCTGAGTGGGACCAGGGGTGGGGGGTGGGGGGGTGGGGAAGCCTGGAATGGCTGAGGACATCCAGTCGAGCATTGGTTGCCAATAATTGGGTTTGTATGGGTGGATGCGAGCTTAGAGTTGGTCTGATACGACGTGTCCTGATCACACTTCCATTTTGCAGGGTCGAATTCCAGAACAAATTCTATGCAGGTGCCGGATACCAGTTCCAGCCCTTCACCTTCACGGCTGACATCTGGGACTAAGAAACTGAGCCAGACTCTATTACCATGCTCCAAAGATACTTTTTGCCCTCAGTAGCCAATGGAAAAAACTGATTTGACTTCTGCTGCCTTTTTTGTACTTGTTTCTTGCTTCTCCCTTTCTACTCTTTATGCCTCCTGGCCTGCCAGATGATGTAACAGAGCTTCTTAGTTAGGAAAGGAACTATCTACCCCATCTTCCACCAACGCTTACCATTTAAAAGAACCCTGTACTGCTTCACAGATGAGATGCCAGTATTACAGGGCCTGAACCCTCCAATGTTCCTTCCAGTTCTTGAGCCAGCCTGCTTTGTGTATATCTCTGCAGCTATAGAGAGGGATACCTGTGACCTTAAGGAATATCAGAATATGAACAATGCTACCTTATGTTTTTGCAGAACTACCAAATAGCCTTCACATCAGAAGGTAAAAATCTCAGCCAAAGCACAATCTTCCTCCCTTTTTAAAATAGTTCATCCTCGCCAGCTATCAATTTTCATGAGGAAGTGTTTCCCCAAGAGGCTGTTCCCCAGGTGAGGAACCAGGACATAAACTACGTTAGCCAAAACATGAGGTGGAATAGCAGGTTAGATCCAAGCCTTTCTTCAGTTTTGAAGGATCTCTGGGCCTTCTTTCCCAGCTAAAAGTTGATAGCGGATACATGAGGATGAACGTAGCCATGCTTGCCTTGTTCCTCTTCTATGTTCCTTTGTCAGCGGCAAGTAGGAAGAGAAAATGGTAGAAACAAGAGACCAAATGTGCTGGTGTTTGTTTTCAAGGACAAGGTGCTTATGGCCTAAAATGCCAAACAAGCTTCCTTCATATTGAAGGCAAGGTGGTTGTTAGCAGCACCTTTAGTTTACTCTGCAGAGTCCTGTATTTTAAACGAAGGGCAGTAGTTTTAAGCAAGGCTGTCTAAAATTCTGTGCTAAATGCCCTCAAATCCTTTCTTATTACTGTAACTACTAAATTCCACAATAAAAACAAAACACTCTTTACATTTTTTTATATTTGCTTCGCAGCTTTCCTTTTGTTGCAAAACTTGTTTGTGGATGAGGATTTGCAGAGTAGAATTTTAAGATGTAGCTTGTGTTGTGCACCAGGTTTGGTCAACTACTTTTGGAATTGTAGGTTATGTAGTAAGTGGTGGGCATGGAGTGCCTTTCCAGGAACCCCCCCTCCCCACCCCAAAGCTTCCTTCGACTCCCCTGCCTTTAAAACACCCTCAAAAAGTGCCTCCAAAATGTAATTTGTACTCCTCAAGGGAGCTCCATTGGACTATAGGTCCAATTCCCACATGTGAAGACACACACCTTCTGATCTGTTATAGGCCTTTAAAAAAACTTTGAAAAAGCAAAGCAAAGAAGTGAACTGTCAGACACTTTGTTTCTTTGAAACATTTTAAAGGCCTTAAACCAGGCCTAAGGGATAGAATTGTACATGACAAATTAGGGTGCCATGAGGATTAAGGGAAGCAATTTTTATTTCTCCCCTTCCTAATTTTATGGGTGTTTTGAACAGGCAGGGATGTCTGAAAGATCTAGGACTTTCCATAGTCAGAGGAAGAGTAAAATCACCCCAGGACCCTACTTCTATTTTATGAGATGTTTCAAAGAGACAAGAAATTATATCAATTGGAAATGATTATATCAATTGGAAATGAAAGCCAGGCCCTCAGTAAAGTATATTCCTTCTCCCCGTCCCCACCCTGCTAGTCTCAGTGGGTTCTCTCATACTTTTGAAAGGAAACAGATTTTGCACAAACTGTGTTCTGTCACCGTAGAACTGAAGAGCAGTGGTCAAAATGTCATTGTTTTGCCTCTGGCCTGTAGTTTTGCAATATTGCAGTTGTCTCCAGAGGTTAGTAAGTTATGGCATGGCTAGCGCTATCCTTGCAGGATATGTCTGTGGTCTGGGCAGGGAAGGTGAGCTTCGGGTTGGACGTCTTTGAGTAGATTCAAACTGAGAAGAAGGTAAGGAAATGCAGGATCCGTCTATCCCATTTTCGTCCTTCATTGTTCGAAGCCTCCAGCTGTGTAGATGTTGAGAGCGTGGAAGCTAGTGGCCCGGCTACTGGGGAGTGCATACGGTACTGCCCGTGAACGTGCTCCCACATAGATGCTGTGATAGGACAACTGCTTGTAGGGCAAGACCCCATGTGCTTCGTTCAAGGGCCTTCGAGCGATGGCCATGTCTGGGAGGCTGGCTGGTGTCCCCAGAGGTGAGTGCTGGAACTGGGAAGCTTCTCTAAGGAAGGGAGGTGGGAGATGTTGGTTGTTGGTAAACCCTGGAAAGGGAAAAGGAACTGTGGTGAGCTTCAGCTCTTTTTCTGAGAACCCAAGACCACCCCTGTGCAGCATAACTTTCTTCCATCCTTTCTTTTGATCCTTTTGACTTATCAACATATTTCAGGACATCTTCTTCTGTGTCTAGATCAGACTTTAAGCTGCCAAAACAAAGCCACTTTTGGGTGAATCCATTCTGAAGTTCCTTTCACCTGACCTAGTGTGAAAAAGATAAGCTGGTGCAACAAGGTTCCTGTTGCCCGGAATACGCCCAATTGTGGTTCAAAAATACCACAATCTCCGAGGAGGCTAGAATGATCTTAACAGTTTGGACAATTGAGCTAAAACAAAATGAATTTTAACATGGATGAATGCAGAATTGGGTTAGCAATATGTAGAAATACATGCCAAGAAAACTATTAAAATGAATGCACTTCCTTAGCAATGATTCCCAAAGATACATGTGCATGTGTAACGGGGGCTCAAAAAGCAGCACTTGGGAAGGTTAGAACACTCCAGCCTCTAAAATCTATGAATTTCATAATTTATAACAACACCTAAGAGCAGGGGTTCTCAACCTTTTGAAGTCGGGGGCCAGGTCACACTCCCTCAGACAGATGGCTGGCCAGACTGGTGGTCCAGCCGCCACCGCCAGAATCAGCTGTGGACTCATGGCTGTTGTAAATGTGTTTACAACAGCCGTAAATGAGTCTGTAGCTGAGAACCCCTGCCTAAGAGCCTTGCCATGACATGCTTAAATGCACAACAGAATACTGTGTCCAATACTAAATTTTGTGCTCATGCAAAACTAAAATTGAAATACACTGATGATGATAATAAACCATGAGATGCCAGTGAGCAGGACCCCAGTGGTGGGCAGAGAAGTGGGCAGTGGGACTTCAGCCCACTGGCAATGTAGTGAGAAAGGGAGAGATGTGAAGAAAGCATTTATTCAAAAAAGCATTGGCTGTGTGTCTGATCTCAGAACAAACACCACATCTTTTTGGTCCGGCATGACCTCTCTGATCCCTGATCAGGTATAGGTAGGGCCTATGACTTTAGGAAGAAGTAGAAGCAGTGACACACTTTACTTTCTTAGGATCAAAAATCACTGCACATGGAGATTGCAGCCATGAAATAAAAAGGCTCCTGATTCTTGGGAGACAAGTTATGAGAAACTTGGGGAACATAATGAAAAGTAGAGACATCACCTTGCAAACAAAAATTTGCATAGTCAAAGCAATGGTATTCCCAGTGGTAATGTCATAGCTGTCAAGTATCCCGTATTAGCCAGGAAAACCCCTTTTTTTTACCCTCTTCCCTGCCGTCATCCCGTATTAATTAGACTGCAATGCCCTATTGCCGCCATTGCAGGGCAGCAAAGGATAAGCATAGCTGTCAAGTATCCCGTATTTGCTGGGAAATTTCCCTTATTTCCAAATCCAAAACTTGACAGGTATGGGTAATGTATGGTTGTGAGAGCTGGACCATTAGGAAAGCTGAGCACAGAAGAATAGATGCCTTTGAAATGTGGTGTTGGAGGAGAGTTTTGAGAGTCCCCTGGACAGCGAGGAGAACAAATAGGTCAATCTTAGAAGAAATCAAGCTTGACTGCTCCTTAGAAGGTCATATAGTAAAGATAAAGATAATGTACTTTGGCTATCAAATGAGAAGAGAAGATTCACTTGAGAAAGAAAGCCTTGATGCTGGGAAAGGTGGAGGGCAAAAGAAGAAGGGGGCAACCAAAAATGAGATGTCTAGATGGTATTGTAGATGTAATGGGCACAGAGCTTGGCGGGGTGTGGAGAATGGTGGAGGACAGAGGTTCCTGGTGGGCAATGATCCATGGGGTCACAAAGGGTCGGAGTCAACTATGCAACTGAACAACAAAATGACTTCAGGAGCACAGGGTTGATCTCTCCCCCTCCACATACCCTGATTCAGAAGCTGTGTCTTCCAATGTAGTTCTTGTCCATTTCCCTCTTACCTTTCTCTGGGATCTCCTGCAGCTGGGCTAAGGTAGCTGCACCTCCATTCCGAGATAAGCAACCTAACAGTTGCCCAGGTAAACCTGACCTATATCCAGAGAGAGAGAGAGAATTAAGATACCAGGTCCATCGCGGATAAACTTTGTAAATAAAAACATGGAACTAACCTCGATCCAGGAGAGGGGTTGGGTGTCGAAGGACATTTAGCCTTCCAACTGACAATCCCCATCTGCCCTCCCAGCATGGATAATGATAATAAAATGTTCTCTGCCTCTTGTGTCATTTCTGTTTGGCTTCCAGGACAAGACAAAGGCTGCTGACACAAGCACCATCCAGGTCTCTTCAGCGCATAATTGGCAAAACAACATTTTTTCAATCCTAATCTCTACAAAGGAACAGTCTAGAGTTGGCAGATAGACAAAGGGTTTTTATCAACATAATAATGGTTGGTTTGGAACAAGGGGACATGCAAGTGTAAAAATATTGTCAAAATATGGTATCGTATCCATTGCTAGTTACCTTTCTGTCAGTAATCTAAAGCAGAGGCACTTGGGGAAGTTACCTTTTTTAAAAGTTAAACCTTCCATATTCCTTTTCTAACAGCCACTGTCACCCAGGAATGAGGGGCGGGACTGGGACATTATAATCCCCCCAATGTACCATTTTATACACATTCACATATCCCATTGAACTAAGGAATGCTTGCTTTTGGATACGTGTATAGATGGATTTTTATTTATTTATTTAGGATACATAGGATTCTGATGCAAGAACTTGTGTTTGGCCCATTTGCAGCTATGCCACAAAAAAGGCTGGTCCTTCCCTCCACTTTTGAGAGGGCAGCAATTTGGTGACTGACTCACCAATCTTCTGGCTCACACTCCCGGAACCCTTTTGCAAATGGGTTGCTGGCAATTTTCAGTTGTGTGATCTGCCAAGAGAGTGAGGGGTCTGTCAAGAATACAAGAGCTTCATCATCACTTTTCCTATTATGCTTTTATAAAGCTACCATCCTTGGGCAACACCAAGCACTATGGTATGGAACTATTTAAAGAGTTCCCTACTCTCTGTCACCAAGTCAGGAAGCTAAAACCACTGCTCTGAATGCTTTGGGGGAAAATGGAAAGGTACATTTTGTGTGTCTTATGTGCCATCGAGTTGAACTTGATGGCTGAAGCCCTTAACAAAGTTTCCAAAGTATTTGAGCTGCTTATGGAGTGGCTTTACCAGTGCCACACACACGCCAGTTAGTTTACATAGCCAAATGGAGATTTGAATCCAGGTCTCCTAATCAGACACGCTATCTACTATACCCTACTCAGTCCTGCACACATTATAATGCATGTTTATTTAACACACATTCCCCAACCCTAAAGGGAACTTAAAATAACCTATGTTGCTACCTCATTTAAGGCTTGATTCTGTGATAAGGCTGTCCCATGAATTTCATTGCTAAGTGGATAAACAAAACGACGTGTGCCACTTTAAAGACTTAACTGCTGTATTTTAATGTTAGCTTTCGTGGATCAAGCCTACTTCATCAGACAACAGCTTTCATGGATTAAGTGGTCTTGATCCACAAAAGCTAACATAAAATACAGCAGTTAGTCTTTAAAGTGCCACAACATTTGTTTTGTTTACTCACTGATATGCTTGAAACAGACTAACATGGCTATTTCCCAAAAAAAATTGCTAGCAGGAATCTGGAAGTAGCCCTCCTCAGCCTATAGCTATTCCTACTTGCTACAATCCACAAAAATATTAAATCTTTCTAGTTAATCATTAACTCAGAACTATTAAAATGCTTTAGGAATTGGCTTCACAGAGCCAAGGATATGATGACTGAAATCCTATTGAGTAGAATAGTAAGCAGCACTAGAGTAAGCCCATTGAATCAGTGTAGATTTGGTGAGTCACTCATCTGTAAATTTCCTCAATTCAAATGGACCTACACTATGATAAAATGAGTCAATTAGAGTCGGCCCATTTCAATCAATTGGATGTACAGAGAAGTAGATTAATCAAATTCCCACTGGTTCAGTGGCCTAATCTAGTGCAATTTACTATACCAAGCAACAGGATTTCATGGATAGTTAACTAATCCGCTTCCAACCATGCCTTCCACAGCACCAGCCCTGACTTCTGCCATAGGCCAGCGCTCCCTGACAGTATTGACAAATTTCTTTAGAGTGCTGTGCTCTCACCCTGTGATTCTGGTAGGCAGTCACTGCCATGAATTGAGTCTCAGTGAAGATGAATGACTTGAAATTTTCTTCAGCATAACGCTCACTGTCTGGACGTGGATCTACCACCACCACATGGAAGCGGGGCTGGTACCTGTGCATGGAGTTCAGGATGATCTGTTTTAATCAAGAAGAAAGGCCTTTTCATATGAGCATAAGACATCGGTTTAACTTTTCATTTGTTCACCCAGCAGCATCAAACCACCCCACACAGGGTTTGATCTTGTCCAACTGCTATTAGGCCTATCCAACATGATGAATGGGAAGTAATGCTGGAAGTTGCACTCCCAACAACAAAACCCCAACCTTGATCAAATTCAACTACATCCAACGCCACCTAATGATAAAACTACAGAATGCTGCTATCCATGCAATGAACCCAACCTCCCCGTCCCATAACTTACATGGCCATTATCATCCAACAAGTTGTTGGTGAGCTTCAGCTTGTCAAAGGAGACAATTTGTCTCATCCACTGGCCTCCCTTGGCAGGAGAATCTGGGTGGAAGTGAACACGACCAGGTGTCGCTGGATCAGCCTTGCCAGCTACTAGCCAAGCAGAGCTATGGAAAGCATATCTGTAGGGAGAGAGGGAGTGCCTTGAACCAAGGCCTTTCTCAACCTGCTTGATGGAGAAATATTTTTAAGCTCTCAGAATTAAAACAACAACAACAATTAGGGCAAGACTTGGAAGCTTTGGACTTTTATACCTTCAGTAATGTAAAGGTAAAGGTCGCCGTTGCTTGAAAACCAGTGGTATCTCTGTTTATAGACAAAGAGCCACCATTGTCTGCATCTGCAGACATTTCCATGGACATGTGGCAGCCATGACTAAATACCGGAGTGCATGGAATGCTGTTTACCTTCCCACCAAAGTGGTCCCCATTTATCTACTTGCAATTTCTTGCTTTCAAACTACTAGGTTGGCAGGAGCTGGGACAGAGACCGGAGCTCACTCCATCATGCTGCACTTGGGTCTTGAACTACTGACCTGCTGACCTTCCAGTCATCAAGTTCAGCATTTCAACCACTAAGCCACCGCAGACCCTTATACCTTCAGTAGTTGTACAGAAAAAGATATTTCAGTACATGTATCTTGCTCTACTGTGCCTCCTGAAAGGCCCCGTTCACACATTTGTTAGATACAGAACTCCTGTCCTCCATTTCAAAGAGTCACTGTGGTCATCCATTACACAAAGAAGGAGAAGGAGGAAATGCAGCAGCAACAACCTGAGCAGCAGGGTTCTCTACCAAGCCTACTGCCAGAAGGCATTGTCCGGCTGGAAGCCAAGACTTGCCCTGGGAGTGCAGAGAGGAAAGACAGAAAGGTTTGGCCTCATATATTGGCCAAAGGCTGTTAGCCTGTGCATGTGTGGTCTTGTGTGTCTTTTCACAATCTGGTATACATCACCCTGAGAGCTGCTGTCATATACAAATTTAAAATTAACACATACTGTACTTTTAACAAATGCATATACTGTATGACTCCTGCATTTAAGCTCAAGTATATTTTACAGGGCTATTAATAAGAAAATAAAATTGATGACAGGATCTGTTCTCAGCCGACAATCTGGATCAAGTGTTTTCAGATAATTAGAAAAAATAATAAAGTGTTGGACTTGCAAGTTTCACTACTGAGAAGTAAGGATGGAACAATAAAAGACATGGTGGTGGAGAGTGTAGATGGTAAAGAAGGGCCAGAGAGGAAAAACATATTTTATATGCACCATATAATAGGTAAAGGTTGAACCGCTTGGAGTTGTCCCGGGACAAGGAAAGCGGTATATAAATACCTAAAAATAAATAATAAATAAATAAAATAAATAAAGGTGAAGGTCGTTCTTGCTCAAAAACCAGTCATATCCAACTCTAGCGTTCAGTGCTCATTTCTGTTTACAGCCAAAGAGACAGTGCTGTCTACGTTTGCAGAAGTTTCTGTGGACACATGGCAGGCATGCCTTGACACCAGAGTACATGGAACGCTGTTTACCTTCCCACCAAAGTGATACCTATTTATCTACTTGCAATTTCTTGCTTTAAAACAGCTAGGTTGGCAGGAGCTAGGACAGAGATGGGAGCTCATTCTGTCGGGCAGTACAGTATTCGGGTCTCAAACTGCTGACCTGCCAACCTTCCAGTTATCAAGTTCAGTATCTTAACCACTTGAGCCACCACAGTCCCTCCACCATATAATAGATCACATTAAAATTTTCATGTTTATCAATAATCTAGAGAGAAGCATGCATTTTGCACAGAATTAACAAGGTCTGCCCCCTCTTTCATTATAACATTTCATCTTCTCAGGCTGAAAACTGAAAATAAATTACGGTCATGATTTGAAAAAGTTAATTCTTTTGGACTACAATTCTCAGAATCACTCTTATGACTTGGCTTACTAACTAAAAACAGCAGGAACAGCTCAGAGCAAACTGACAGTCACCTAAACCCTTACCGGTATCTCTTGTCATCCAAAGGCACGAAATCCATGAGCAGCACATAATCAGCTAAGGGATCCATGCCTGATATCTTCACCTGGAAGGTGGGGAACATCCTCCTGTTTCAGGGAGAAAGGAGTTTGCAAGATGATGGTGAGGCGATGCTTCCCCATGGCCTTCCAAATTACACTTATTTAGAAATCTGGAATAGCGTGAGGTAGGGAGAAGGTCAGCTGCAGGCTCCATGGCTAGCATGAGCAATCAATAAGTAACCTCTCAATGTATGAAAAGGCTATTGAACTGAGTCACAGATTTGGAGCAAGCCTCTTCCTTTAAAAGTCTCTGATGCTCAGAAGCCCCTTACTATGAGCGGCACTGAGTAAGCAGGCTTAAGCTATCTTGTTCTCTATGGAGGGATACTCCATACTCTATTATGGGATACTCATAAAGGATAAGACAGAATTTTCCCATACACAGTTCCTTTCAAACATTTTGCACTTCCACTCCCATCTTACTTGAACTCTTGCCATGCGGGATTAGATTTATGAATATTATGGTTCAGAGGTCATCCTGCCATGAAAGGCTGGTGAAAAGTAAGGTGGAGTTTGGTTTCTGTAAATAGCTTCATCTTTCTCAGGCAATGCCTATGGTTGGTCTGGAGAGTGTATGGTTCTTGTGTAGGTTAGAATACAGTTTCCTGTCAAATATAGCCTGTGATAATGGTGGTAGGAACTACAATATTGCAATTGGAAATCTGCTAGTTACTAACCCAGACTTAAATCTGAATCTGCTTCCTAGTCCTGACCTACAGAGTTTTGTCTGAGATTGGAACAGTTCTAGAAAGGGCTAAACATATTTTGTTAACCATACAAAGCTTCAAAAAGCCAAATAAGTTACTCAGTCCTCTTTCCTAGTTATTTTGGCATAATACAAAATGCTTAACTTTTGAAGGCAAATTGCCATAATTTAAGTAATCACCATAGGCATGATCCCTTGCACATTGAGTTGTATGACTTACTGTGCAACTGATAATATGTATATTGCTTGGGGCAATTTGCCCCTAAAATTTACTTCATTTGCTTAATTATTCTAGAAGGTTTTGGCTAAGTTGTGTTACTGTTGGGTCGGAACATTTTAAAGTTGCCATTGTGTTAATCACTGACTTTAACATTTGTTGTTGTTGTTCAGTCACACAGTCGATTCCGACCCTTTGCGACCCCATAGACCATTTTCCTCCAGGCACCTTTATCCTCCACCATCCTCCTCAGCCCATCCAGCTTGCCCATTGCGTCTACAATGCCATCTAGCCATCTTATCTTTGGACGCCCCCTTCTTCTCTTGCCCTCCACCTTTCCCAGCATTAACTTTAACATTAAGAAACTATAATGCTGGCAGAGACAACAGTGCCCCACTCTTCTGCCATTGGCTCAGGCTTCTCTGTTTCCTGAGAACATTGCCTACATACTAACCTCCTGCCTTAAATGGGACACTTATTAATAGTCTTAACATTGTGATGTGGTGTTAATGCCTAATCTTCGCAAGGGCTTGTTCCACTGGAAGGAGCTAAGAACATCTGTCACTCTTCAAGTTCAGAGCTGAGATTCCCAGTCCTTGTGGTCTACTTTTCTTTTTAATGGGGCTTCAGTGTGTTGTACCTACCGTCCTGCCTTGGTGACAATCATCTCTGTGCCTAGACTGTTGAATTCCTCCCAAAGGCTCCTCATCTCCAGCTGCACTGTGACACCAGACACACATTGGTTTTTCCTGTCTGACTGAAAGCTGCTTGCTTGCTTCACTGCCCCCTCAGCTTCATATTGATCAAACTCCGGAGTTGCTCCCAACAGACAAGGTGCTCCCACTGGGCTAGGGGAGAAGGGGCAGCCATCAGAGGTCAGGACACTCAAGCTTGCTGCAATGAATGCTAGACAAAGGAGAGAAGGAAACTGGCATCATGGACCCAGTAATCTTAGAGAGTAGCACAGAATCTGCTTTGCAAGCCACCTTGGTTCTTCTTTTTCATTGTTGCAGTTGTGCCCTAGCACCACACTTCTTCACTTCTCTAAATAATAACTGTGTGCTGTCGAGACAATTCTGACTTCAGGGGTTTTGTAGGTAAGAGTGTATTCAGAAGTGGTTTACCCATCCCTTCTTCCAGGAGTGCCCCAGGACTATGCTCATGGTTGCATACGCTGGATCTTCTCACAGGAGACACAGGAGGGAATCAAATTCCTAAACTCTGGCTCTGCAATCAGATACCTAAAACACTGAGATATCCAACCAGAGTTCACTTTTCTACCACAGTTCACTTTTCTACACACACCCCCCCCAATTAAAGAACCAGCACCTCACATTCTCTCCAGGAATCGTTCAAATATTGCTTCTGGCACCCATAAATCCATGTAAGGACATTTAATTAATTAATGCAATTTGTTAGTTACTAATTATATGAGGTCCTCAAGTTATTTACTTTTTTCCATTGGTCTCTGGCCATTAGCAGAAAACATTCCCTACCCTCATTCCTGCTATAGTCCTTCTGACTCTGTGACCCATCTCCATACTGGTCACTGCAGCAGCAGGTGCCTGAAAGAAATAGGTAAGATCCCAGCATCGTGCAATTATTCTTTGTAAAGTTGAATAAGGAAGGACTGCTAAAGGTTTTTCAGTAACTCCAAGCCATTAGGTCCCTTCTTCATTCAAATCCGGCAGTACTATTAATAGTTCTAGATCAGGAGCAGGCAGAAGGTACATTGGGATTTACTGGCACATCTCTGAGCAATTTGCTGCTGTTCAGCAGGGATTTCCAACTCTTCATGGTTTAATACACACACCAATTTTAAAAAAAATGATAGCACTTTCCTGCCCTACCTTTGGCTGCTGAAATCAAACCTGCATGAGGGAGAAAATATAGATAGATTTGTATATGAAAGGATCCATGTACAAAAAGATATCAGAGAGTAAACAAAACAAAAAAAGACAAAAAAACAAAAACAAAATGCTGTGGCACCTTAAAGACCAACCCTTGTATTTTAATGTTAGCTTTCGTGGATCAAGCCCACTTCATCAGACTTGATGGACTTGATCCATGAAAGCTAATGTTAAAATACAGGAGTTAGTCTTTAAGGTGCCACAGCGTTTTTTTGTCTTTTTGTTTTGTTTTGTTTACTCTCTGATATGCTTGCGCAGACTAACATGGCTATCACTTCAAAAACTTGTACAAAAAAAAGAATATCTGGCTTGGACAAGAACCAGACAGATACCTTTTCCTCAGTGGTGAGCTCCAAAAAAAATTACTACCACACTGTGGGCATGGTATGGTGGGCATGACCAGGAAGAAAGCCCTGCATTGCACCCGAATAAGGACTACTTTATTTCAAAACTTGGATGGGCAGGGCCAGCCAGATTTTCTACTGCCAGTTCTGGTGAACTCGTGCGAACATGCTGATGCCCACCACTGCTTTTCCTACCATTTAGTCCTCAGCTTCTGGATCCACTATTTTGCCCTTGCTTTGGTTGGAGAACTGCAACTTCTGGTGCACAAGTGGAACCCATAAAACCTTCAATGTGTCCAACCTTGCTCTACGTAAAATGAAAGTCTAATCTGCTATAAAACTAGATCGAGGTATGAGATTACACTCCATAGTCCACTAGTCAGATCCCCATGCTAAGCTGTAGGGTGTTCATCTCCCATTTTTCCACTCCAGTTGCCAAAAAGATACTGTCTTCTAATTGGCAAATAGCCCATGAAACGTTAGCCCTTAAAAGGCTCACCTGTTCTATCAGATTGAATGTCAAGGCAGCCACTGTGGCTCATAAATACAATAGCTCCTGCACTATAATAATAATAATAATAATAATAATAATAATAATAATAATAATAATAATAATAATAATAATAATAATAATAATAATAATAATAATAATAATAATAATAATAATAACAACAACAACAACAACAACAACAACAACAACAACAACAACAACAACAACAATAATAATAATAATAATAATGCCTGAAGAGAAGTCTGCCAGGGTCCAGTGCACTAAGAGGTGCATCTCAAAGCTTGGCAAAGTTACTTTTGTGGACTGCTTGGCATCTATTCCTGCCAGTTCAGACATTCTGGTAGTTGTAACCCTTAAACCCCACCCCCCCCCAAAAGTAACTTTTCCATGCTCTGTTGTGTATCTGGACCCACAGTGCCCAGCAGGCTTTACCTGACATTGTACACAGCTGGATGGTGGGGAGATGGTTCTGCGTTGCTCTGTCTCTCTGCTCAGCCTTGCCACGTTCCCCCAGCAGTGTTATGGATGGGATTTATTGATGATTGGAGCAATTTTATTCTTGGTCATTGCAGGGTTGGGAGACAGGAGGTGGGCATGCATCGGGACAGACTTCAACTCCCGCCAATGAGAAACTTGCCTGGGGAAAGGGTGCGTCAGGAAAAGGTTTGGTTGGGTGATATGGCGAGATCATCATTGCAAGTTGCTGGAGGCAGTTGGGTATTCAACATAGCTATGTAGTGAATCCAAAGCCACTGATGAGCAGTTTGAGCGGGTGACCAAGGGCAGCAGCCTTGGGACCACATCCGTGCTAGACAATATTGCTGAAGCCAGAGGGCTAAAAGGGACGGTGGGTGCAACAGCTTTAATTTGTTGTTTGGTATGTCTGTAGGATCCCTACAGAGACCATGATGGAGGCCTTGATGGGGCGGGGGGAAACCCTCATCTGTAGCATATAGACAAGAGATGTCAAATGTCAACTTCTGAGAACTTTTACATATCGTGTAAAGGTGGTGATTTTTGGCAAGCATAGCTTTTCTTAACTGATGTAGCATTGGTGACATGATGAAATGCCTAAGGAAATTTCCTCCTTTGCAAGAGTAGGCCAAGTCATCAGATCTTCTGAGTTGTGTATGATTCCCAAATGAATGGGATGAATAATCCCTCCCAGTTTAGAGCCAAACTGGTGCAAGATATCCTAGTCCTTTGCCTTTTCTATTCTTCTTTGCATCTTGACATCTTAACAGCAGAGTGTTTAAGGTCAGTCTTTTCACACAGTTCCAGAATAATCAATGGGAAAGAGACTGTGCTGAATTCTGTGTTGTTGTTGTTCAGTCGCACAGTCGATTCCGACCCTTTGCGACCCTATAGACCATTGTTCTCCAGGCGCCTCTGTCCTCCACCATCCCCCTCAGCACTCCCAGTTCTGTACCCATTGTGTCTACAATCCCATCTAGCCATCTCATCTTTGGCCTCCCCCTTCTTCTTTTGCCCTCCACCTTTCCCAACATCAAGGCCTTCTCAAGCGAATCCTCCCTTCTCATTTGGTGTCCAAAGTACTTCAGCTTCGTCTTTACTATTAAACCTTCCAATGAGCAGTCAGGGTTGATTTCTTCTAAGATTGACCTATTTGTTCTCCTCGCTGTCCAGGGTACCCTCAAAACTCTCCTCCAACACCACATTTCAAAGGCATCTATTCTTCTGCGCTCAGCCTTCCTAATGGTCCAGCTCTCACACCCATACATTACCACTGGGAATACCATTGCTTTGACTATTCTAATTTTTGTTTTCAATGTGATATCTCTGCTTTTCACTATGTTCCCCAGGTTTCTCATTGCTTGTCTCCCAAGAATCAGTCGCCTTTTTATTTCATGGCTGCAATCCCCATCTGCAGTGATCTTTGATCCAAGGAATGTAAAATCTGTCACTGCTTCTACTTCTTCCCCATCTATTTTCCAGGAACTGATGGGGCCTGTTGCCATTATCTTGGTTTTCTTGATATTGAGTCTCAGGCCAGCTTTTTCACTCTCCTCCTTCAATCCAATCAAGAGGCTCCTTAGATCTTCCTCACTTTCTGCCATTAGGGTGGTATCGTCTGCATATCTCAGATTGTTGATGTTTCTCCCAGCAATTTTAATCCCATATTGTGATTCCTCCATCCCTGCATTGCGCATTATGTGCTCTGTGTATAGATTGAATAAACAGGGTGATAAAATGCAGCCTTGTCTTACTCCTTTTCCTATTCCAAACCACTCTGTCATTCCGTGTTCTGTCCTAACTGTTGCTTCTTGTTTCATGTACAGATTTCTCAGAAGGCATATGAGGTGCTCTGGTATTCCCATCTCTTTAATTACTTGCCACATCTTGTTGTGGTCCACACAGTCAAATGCCTTAGTGTAATCAATGAAACAAAAGTAAACTTGTTTCTGATATTCCTTTGTTTTCTCCATGATCCAACGTATGTTGGCAATGTGGTCTCTAGTCCCCCTGCCTCTTCTGAAACCGGCCTGCACCTCTGGTAGTTCTCTCTCCACATGTTGCTGAAGTCTATCCTGTATTATCTTGAGCATCACCTTGCTGGCGTGTGGGATGAGTGCAATTGTTCGATAATTTGAGCATTCTTTGGCATTGCCCTTTTTTGGGATTGGGACGTATACTGATCTTTTCCAATCCTGTGGCCACTGTTTTGTTTTCCAAATTTGCTGGCATATTGAATGTAGTAATTTGACACCATCATCTTTTAGAGCTTTGAAGAATTCCACTGGGATACCATCATCTCCACTAGCTTTGTTGTTTGCAGTGCTCTTTAGGGCCTTTATAACTTCGCTCTCCAGAATGTCTGGCTCAAGTTCAATTTTTTCATCATTGTGGTTATCAGGGGTGTTGAGGTCCTTTTTGTAGAGTTCCTCTGTGTACTCTTTCCATCTTTTCTTAATCTCTTCTGCATCAGCTAGCTCTTTTCCGTCTTTGTCCCTTATCATGGTCATTTTTGCTTTAAATGTTCCCTTTATTTCCCCAATTTTTCTGAAGAGATCTCTAGTCCTGCCTCTTTTGTTGTTTTCCTCCATTTCTTTGCACTGTTCTTTTAGATAGTTTTCCTTATCTCTCCTTGCTTTTCTTTGAAATTCTGTGTTCAAATAATTGTACTTTTTCTTTTCTCTTTTGACTTTTGCATTCCTTCTTTCCTCTGCTATTTTAAGAGCCTCATCAGACAACCATTTTGCTTTCTTATGCTTCTTTTCTTTTGGTATGGTTTTCTTTGCTGCTTCCTGCATGATGTCCCTTATCTCTGTCCATAATTCTTCTGGCACTCTGTCTATTGAGTCTAGGCCATTATATCTGTTCATCACCTCCACCGTGTATTCTTTAGGGATACTTTCTAGGTGATATCTGTCTGGTCTCCTTGTTTTCCCTATTTTCTTTAGTCTTAACCTGAATTTTGCGATCAGTAGGTTGTGATCTGAGCCACAGTCTGCTCCGGGTCTTGTTTTTGCTGACTGTATGGAGGTTCTCCATCTTTGGCTGCAGAGTATGTAGTCAATCTGGTTCCGGTGTTGGCCATCTGGTGATGTCCATGTGTAAAGTCGCCTCTTGTGTTACTGGAAGAGAGTGTTTGCTATGACCAGTGCGTTCTCTTGGCAGAACTCTATCAATCTTTGCCCTGCTTCATTCTGTGTTCCAAGACCAAATTTGCCTGTTATTCCCTCCACTTTTTGATTTCCTACTTTGGCATTCCAGTCTCCTAATATAATTTGGACATCATTTCTTGGTGTCTGTTCTATGAGGTGTTCTAGGTCCTCATAGAACTGGTCCATTGTGGCTTCATCTGCACCAGTGGTTGGTGCGTATATTTGAATCACAGTGACATTGAAGGGTTTGCCTTGAATTCTAACTGACATCATTCTGTCATTTTTGAGGTTGTATCCCATTACTGCTGAATTCTGTAACAAAAAGCAAATTAGAACAAATTAGAGTTTTCATGGTATCTTTAAGGTGTCTTTAAGATGTTAATTTTTACTGTTCATGGCACAGCAACTACTCAGACAATGATTTACACACCATGGAGTGGTAGGTATATAAGTGTAACCGCCATGGCTCTTGTTATCCTTTACCTTTCACCAGGGGTTTTGTTATCCAAGCAAGTGGTGCTATCTCCTATTCATGCTAAACTTAGGACCACAACAGAAAAAGCAGGGAACTGAATATGGAGCTCTTGAATAGAAGGGAAAAGCTTCTACTTTCAAATTTAAAAAGAAAAGAAAGGTGAATAGAGCCAGAAAGCTTTGACTTATTCAGCTCTAGATTTCGCCGACGATTTCAAACTGCTGACATACAACCCACCAAAATGGCAAAATTGAAATATAATGTCCATAAATTAAGGCTATCCTATTCTTGTCTCATTTCATTTCTTGAAATGCCGGTGTTAGGTGATGAAATTAAGATCCTACACGGAACATTACAAAGCCCTTTGTCTTATTTTGTCCACCATCATCCCTTCCCCCCTTCTTCTTTCTTCTCTTAGTATTCAATCATGTTGCTGGAGCTGGAGCCAGGTACAAAATACCAACTGAGAGAGTCAGAAGTAAAATGATGAGATTGGAGACAAAGCTGACCATTATCCACAATCATTCTCTGGGATGTAAAGATAAGGGTTCCCTGAACCTCTTCTTCCTTGGTGATACCTCTTTTAGCAAACCCTTGACATGGGAAACCAGTGAAAATGGAAAAGGGAACTAACAGCAGAAGCAATAACATCCAGTTGCCCTGCTCTCTTTTATCAGCAATGATTACACCCAGTGGTGGGATTCATTTTTTTTTACTACCTACTCATTGAGCATGGTATGGTGGGTGTGGCCAGGGGGAAAACCCTGTGCTATTTCAAAACTTGGATGGGTGAGGCTAGCCAGAATTTCTGCTACCGGTTCTGGCAAACTGGGGCGAACCTGCTGAATCCCACCACGGATTACACCCAATGAGAGAAGCCAAGTGACTAGACAGAGTTGTGCTGATAATAGTAGGGACCAGTCTCATTTAGGTCCAAGAAGGGGCCCCTTCTTTCTCATGGACCCTCAAAAGCACACAACAGAGCCACACTGGGTGAACCCACATGTTCAAATATCATGAAGGGCTGGTTTCCTCATAAAACAACCATCTCAAATCAATCTCACTAAGAAAGTTAACACAAGATTGCCGGCAGCATAAAAGCTTTCTAGCCTCTTCTGTACTATCTTTGAAAGAGGCAAGCCAAAGAGGCCATGATACTTGCAGATCATATTAGCTATCAGGGAACAGAAGACAACAAGAACCACTCAGAAATCAGTAAAATCACTAATAGCAATAAATTTTGTTATTGTATTATGTTGTGTTCTAAGGGTTTTACCTTCCACATGGATTACAATGTATCTGAACCAATGTAACCTTGCCTATAGCAACAATGTAACCTTCAGCTGTATCATATGAACCCTGCATGAGGACGCGAGCTAATGTCCACCAGCTGGCAGCAGCGAGCGTCCAAGCTCTCTTGGTCCGATCTCATCAAAGGCAGCAGCGCGGGAAGCTTTCCCGCCACTACCTACACCTGGACAAGAAGGGCGTGACTCGCAATGACGTCACGCAGGCAGTAGCCAATGGGCTACTATGGCACCACGTTCAAATGTATTACCACTGTATATAAAGAGCTATCGATCCGCCATTACCTCATGTTCCCTCTGTCCACGATGCAATAAACCTGAGTTAACCCAGCCCGAGGCTGTGTCCTGTGTCTTGGTTTGCATACACCAAATTGGCGACGAAGGTGGGATGATGGATTCCCAAAGTGCCAGGACACAGAGCGGGTTCAATATTACCAAGCCGCAAGACTGGACCATCTTTAACATGGATTTCAAGGCGGCATTGGTGGAACTCAAGGTCAAAGACGACGAGGAAAGGAAGAGGGCCATCCTCACCCGAATGCTGGGTGTAGAGACCAAGCGGACGCTGGTGGGCATGATCGAACCGAAGACGTTGGATGACTTCAAAACCGACGACATACTGAAGTTGCTGCGTGAGCGTTTCCAACCCTCGAAAGCAATGTTTCCCGCTAGGAGTGCGTTTTGGAGGCGAGTCCAAGCGCCGGATGAGTCGGTAGAGGCTTTCGTGGAGGCCCTGAGGGTAGCCGCCGTTCCCTGCAAGTGGGACAACCTGGAGATGATCATGAGGGACGTCGTGCTGTGTGGCCTGAAGGACAAGGAAGTGCAGCGCCGCCTGATGAACAGGGAGCCGCCACCCACGCTGGCCGAGGTCGTAGAGACCGCGGAATCCGCGGAGTCCACGAATGCGGGAGTGGACGAAATACACGAGTGGCGTGAGTGGCGTCCTAGGGCCAGCAAAGCGGAAAGCTCGGTGCGTGGCAAGTCAGGACAGCCGGTGCACGCGACCCGACGAACCTCGAGATCCTCTACAGATGGCAGCGACGGCGAAGAGGTACAGAAGGTCCGGAAAGGGGGGCGCCGCTGCGATGGTTGTGGGGCGGCCCACGAGCGTGCGAAGTGCCCTTTCAAGAAAGCCGAATGTTACGGCTGTGGCAGGCGCGGGCACATCGCCAGGGCATGCAGAAATCGGAGAGAGGGCCGGAGGCAGTCGAAAGACCGTTCGGCCAGACCGGACCGTCCAGCGAGACCCCAAGATGGCGCCCGAACCACGAGGAAGCAGGACGGCGTGGGTCGCGTCTCGGACGGCAGTGAGGACGACGCCCCCGTGTTCAGCGTGTCCGCGGGACAAAACCATTACTTCATTGAGGTAATAGTACAAGGGGCCCCTGTTAGGATGGAGATTGACTCGGGGTCCTATTATTCCATAATTCCCCAGAAAGAGTTCTTGAAGATCGACCCCCAAGCGCGGCCCAAACTTAAGACTCTGAGGTCCACGCTACGAGACGTACAAGGGAACAGCATTCCAGTGCTGGGGGTCGGGAAATTTCGGGTTCGTTATAAAAGACATTCCGCAGAACTCCCGTTAGTCGTTCTCAAAGGGGGGAATTGTAGCCTCCTAGGGACGCAGTGGTTTCAGCCCTTGGGTTTGTTCATAGGGGGGGTGCATGCCGTGGGCGCGGATCCGATACAAGCGGTGTGTGACGCGCACCCCACCGTGTTTGAAAAAGGACTTGGAAAATTCAAGGGACCCCCTGTAGCCTTCGACCTAGACCCGGAGGTCCGCCCGATAAGACTCAAACCGCGCAGGGTGCCTTTCGCACTAAAGGACAAAATAGAGGCGGAACTGGACAAATTGGTGGGCCAGGGGATTCTTATTCCCGTTGATTCCGCGGAGTGGGAAACTCCAATCGTAACAGCCCTGAAGGCTAACGGGGAGGTGCGCATTTGCGCTGATTATAAGTGTACAATTAACAAGGCGATTCGCCCTAATGCATATCCGGTGCCAGTGGTCAGCCACCTTTTGGCCAGGCTAAATGGGGGAAAGTGTTTCGCTAAGCTCGACCTGGCACAAGCCTATCAACAACTCCCCGTAACTCCCGCCACGGCCGCGGCACAAACGATAGTCACACATAAAGGAGCATTCCAGGTGTCGCGTTTACAGTTCGGCGTGAACTCGGCACCCGGCCTTTTTCAGTCGCTTGTGGAACGCCTCCTGAAGGGGCTGGAGGGGGTGTTACCTTATTTTGATGATGTATTGATAACAGGGGGGAGTGAGGCCGAACTGGCAAAGAGATTGGATAAAGTGCTAACTGTGTTCGAGAAAGCGGGGTTGAGACTGAGGAAGGACAAATGTGTTTTTTTCGAAACCGAGGTCGAATTTTTAGGGTTTCGGATCACACCCGAGGGTATTAAGCCGTCCAAATCCAAGGTAGCAGCCATTAAGAAGGCCCCTCGCCCCACATCCAAAACCGAACTTCAGTCATTCCTGGGGCTCCTCAATTTCTACCATACATTCCTTCCGCGGAAAGCCTCCGTGGCCGAACCGCTTCATCGGTTACTTAAGAAGGAGGAGACATGGATGTGGGGTGACGAGCACGAGAAGGCGTTCAACGAACTAAAGCAACTTTTAACATCGGACGCAATCCTTACGCACTTCGACCCCAAACGGCCGGTGGTCTTAGTCTGTGATGCATCACCGGTGGGGGTGGGGGCGGTGCTTTGCCACGTGTTGGATGACGGTCGGGAGGCCCCAGTGGCGTTTTACTCAAGGTCCCTGTCCCAAGCAGAGCGAAATTACGCACAAACCGACAGGGAGGCATTGGCAATAGTAGCGGGGACCAAAAAGTTTCACGATTTTCTGTATGGCCGCCCATTCAAAATCGTGACGGACCACAAGCCCCTGTTAGGAATTTTCACGGCAGGCAAGCCCACGCCGCAGATACTGTCCCCGAGAATGTTGCGATGGGCCATTTTTCTTAACGCATACCAACACGAGTTGGAGTACCGGCCCGGAAAGGAGATCAGCCATGCTGATGCGCTGTCGAGATCCCCTTTGCCCTTGTCGGACGACCAAAAAGCCAGAATAGGAAGAGACCGCCAGGTGTTGCTAATCGAGGTTTTAGACGAACCCCCAATAGTACCGGCCGATATAGCCAGGGCGACAGGCAAGGACAGAACGCTGGAGAAAGTCAGCTCATGGGTGCAGAAAGGGTGGCCAGCATCGTCCCCAAGCAAGGAATTCGACCCATTCTTTCGGAAGAAGCTAGAGTTGTCCCTAGAAAGGGGGTGCCTGTTGTGGGGCCAACGGGTGGTGGTCCCAACACCCATGCGGCCGAGGGTTCTCAAACTGCTGCACGTCAGCCACCCGGGCATCGTTCGCTCAAAAGCGCTGGCCCGCAGTTACTTTTGGTGGCCACAGCTGGACGAGGACATTGAGCACATGGTCGGCACTTGTGAGGCGTGCCAGGGGTCCCGACCAGAGGCGGCCCGGCTCCCGCATAGGGAATGGGACACAGCAAGGGGGCCATGGTCCAGAGTGCACGTAGATTTCGCTGGCCCTTTCCGAGGAACCATGTTTCTCCTGGTGGTGGATGCATTCTCAAAGTGGCTGGAGGTCATTCCGGTAAAGAGCACATCCTCCACCACTACAATTAACCAACTACGGAGAGTCTTTTCAACGTTCGGTTTACCCGACACTTTAGTCAGCGATAACGCGAGTTGCTTCACCTCCTCAGAGTTCGGGGCATTCATGGAGGCGAATGCCATTCGGCATGTCACGTCCGCGCCGTTTCACCCGGCCACGAATGGCCAAGTGGAACGGTTGGTGCGTACAACAAAGGAGGCGCTCCGGCGCATGGGCCCCGGGGACCTGAACCACCAAGTATGTCAGTTCTTACTAGCGTATAGGGTGACCCCCTTAGCGTCAGGCTACTCGCCGGCAGAGCTATTGATGCGGCGTAAACTGACTACACTCCTGTCCAGGCTGGACCCCACAAGAATTGAGGATAAGGGAAAAAACGTGGGGCTGGCAGTCTCGAAAGGGTTCGCCGCCGGCGACCCTGTCCATTGCAGGAACTATGCCAGCGCGGGGCCAGCCTGGGTGCCGGGGACGGTTGTAGAACAGACGGGGCCGGTGTCGTACCGGGTCGAGACCCACGCCGGTCTCCTCTGGAGGAGGCACGCAGACCAACTGAGGCACCGAGTAAGTGGGCCTGTCAGTGGGGATCAGCAACAAGATTCAGCGTTAGGGTTCTCCCCCACCCGCTTAACCCAAGGGGGAGACAGCAGCGGACAACAGTCCCAAGCGAGGGGGGAAGGAAGAAGCAGCGGGCCCGACTCATATCCTTTTGATAAACCAGTCCTATCAGAAGCCGGGGGAGGGGGAGAGGAGTTCGAGACCGCTGCCCCCGAATGGACTTTAGATTTTGATTTAGCGAGCCGGGGGGGTTTTCAGGAGTGTTCCCCCACCCATCCAAGCGAGAAGAGGGGTTTTTCGTTAGCCCCCAGTGCCCCCGGTTCCTCCCTAAGTAAGAGCACACCTCCCAACAACGCCGCAGAGCCGCGGCAAGTCACTAACGAGTCTCCCTCTCAAATTACAGGACAGGAAACCAGGGGACAAAGAGAAGGTAGCAAACCCGGGGAGAGGCAGCCCGCATCGAGACCCCAGCGTGTTCGAAACAAGCCATCTTGGCTGAGAGATTTTGTCTCCTAGGGGGGGGAGTGTCTAGAAGCATGGGCTCGAGACGTTGTCTCGTCCTAGGGGGGAGGGATGTTGTGTTCTAAGGGTTTTACCTTCCACATGGATTACAATGTATCTGAACCAATGTAACCTTGCCTATAGCAACAATGTAACCTTCAGCTGTATCATATGAACCCTGCATGAGGACGCGAGCTAATGTCCACCAGCTGGCAGCAGCGAGCGTCCAAGCTCTCTTGGTCCGATCTCATCAAAGGCAGCAGCGCGGGAAGCTTTCCCGCCACTACCTACACCTGGACAAGAAGGGCGTGACTCGCAATGACGTCACGCAGGCAGTAGCCAATGGGCTACTATGGCACCACGTTCAAATGTATTACCACTGTATATAAAGAGCTATCGATCCGCCATTACCTCATGTTCCCTCTGTCCACGATGCAATAAACCTGAGTTAACCCAGCCCGAGGCTGTGTCCTGTGTCTTGGTTTGCATACACCAAATATTATAAGTATAAATTTTGTCCTGGATCATTCTTTGACCTCTGTAATTTTTTAATGTACTGCAAATTATTTGCTCATTTTCTGGAAGAAAATGGATTCTCCATGCCCTTACTGTGGTTTTAAAAAATGGAGAGGGAAATATCTGCCATTCAGCAAAGTGAACACCATTCAACTGTTCTAGGGTTTGAAAGCATAGAATATAATCAACAATTTTGTATGAATATATTCTTTGATGTTTGGAATTATTTTGTGGAAGCTTATGCATAGGTCTTGTTAATATTATGGTACCTCCATTTCTACTAGACTGCATTTTTAGTAGGTTTTATTGTTGTTATGTCTTCTGTTTTTAACATAATGAAATTTTCTATCAAAAAGGCAAAATAATCCTATGCCTGCTTCAATGGATATTTAAATTTCAGTTAATATCTGTGTTTCTTTAATAAGAGATGAATTTCTGGATATTGTAATTTGATTTTGATTTGAAGTTTAATTTATATACCGCTTTTTTCAACCCCAATGGGTGAGTCAAAGTGGTTCACAAGAACAAACAAAGTAATACAAGGATATAAATACAGCATAATTCATGAAAACAACAAAATATCAATACAGGAGAATTAATACAGTACAATCAATATCAATTACAAACAACAAAACAATAGAATCTCAAAAAATACAATTTACAAATTCAATTCAGAGCAACATATCAATAAAAAACAGTGTAATAAACAACGACTGCAACATGAAGATATCTGTGGGTCTTGTTGTTTCCCAATAGCCATTGCTGCCTCTTCTCCACTCATTGCCTTCAGAGCAAATGTCACTGACTCAGTCAAATTTGTTTGGGAAAGACAGATGACTGTTAAGGAAGGTTGAGAAAGTTAATCTGCCTCCTGAAAATGGAGCAAATCCTGACCATGGAAAACTGAAGCCATGCCTACCACATGAAACACTCAATGGGTCTGTAATGAAATGGTTGATAATGGGCAAGGATAAATTAATTTAGGTTTTACAAATGTGTTACAACTCAGGAAATTCAAATTAGTATTAGATGGTAAAACGTTGAAACCTTCATACTGGGTTTGTACTTTTTTTTAAAAAAAGGATGTGCATTTTTGAATTAAGATAAACTTTCTTTTTAAAAAAGCTGCCGCCAACCCTGAGCCTCTGGGGTATGGACTTTCCTTTCCTGCCATCCATCTTCTTCCTTTTGCTAAGCTAGTGACAGTCACTGTTTGTGTTTTCTCACACTTCTTCATCTTGCAGCTCAATACCTGCCTGGGAGATATTACAACTGCCACTGCTGTTGACAGAGGGAGATAAATGGGAAGCCAAGAAAAATGCAATGAGATTGAGGGAGGCCAGGTCTGGTGCTCTGTAGGGAGGGGGGAGCATGACCTGTGGGGAGCAGGAGGTGAGGGGACAAAATATCTGAAAGTTAGTACAGTACTGTGAAAAGATGGCTATGATGAGATATTTTCCTTCAGCAAAATTAAAAGGCTTGCACCTTGAGATTTGTGGGTTTTTTGGAGGGGGGAGGGAGGAATGGCAAAAGATATGCATCCACACAGGATGTTTCTCCCTCTGGTTTTGCAGCTGAGGTTCTTGTGATGTACAGGTGAAACTCGGAAAAATAGAATATCATGCAAATGTTCATTCATTTCACTTAAAAGGTGAAACAAATATATGAGATAGACTCACTACATGCAAAGCAAGATATGTCATGCCTTAATTCGTTATAATTGTGATGATCATGGAGTACAGCGTACATGAGATTATGTGATGATTATGGGGTACATGAGATTGGGGGGTTGGGTTTTCATAAACTGTACGCCATAAGCATCATTATAACAAAGTAAGGCTTGAACTATCTCGCTTTGCGTGTAATGAGTCTATCTCATATATTTGTTTCACCTTTTAAGTTGCATTACTGGACTGAATGAACATTCGCATGATATTCTAATTTTCCAAGTTTCACCTGTATATATGTCAGGAAAAAGAGTCAATAATGTGAAAAAATGTCTGTGCCAAGCTATTTTGCAAAAGCCAAAGGGAGAAAAATCCTGTGTGGATGTATGTACTGTATATGTTTACCTCTTTGCCATTTCTTGAGAGAGAGAGAGAGCAAGACATAAATTACAAGAACCCCACTGGCACATAGTACCATCTTCTCAAAAGGGAACCAAAGCTAAAAGCCTCATTTATAGCCTATGCATTACTCTAACCTGGGGGTTCCCAACCATTTCATGCCAGGGGCTGGATCATGCCCCCTCAGACAGCTGAGCGGGTCAGACACGTTGTTTCCCCCTGCTGTAAACACTGCTGTAAACTATGGCGGGTATGATTGTGCATGCACGGGCACGTTTACAGCTGTCATAAATGTGTCCACTTCTCCTTCTGGGGTTGTTGTCATGGGCCAGATTATTTGCTGCCATGGCCCGGGGCCGGCCTGTAGGTTGCGAACCCCTGCTCTAACCATTTAAACCTCTGTTAGATTTCTTTCCAAAATATAAAGCAGCATTTTGGCCTAGTCATAGTATGGTTCACTGTTAACTAAGCATTCACAGCAAGAAAATCATTCACCAAGTTCCAGCTACAGTAAAAGAGGCAAAGGTTAAACACCCACTTTGCTGACTCTGTGGGTTTGTGCATCCAGTGAGCCAGGTGAGCAGACATCGTCTTGAGTGAGGAACATTTTGGACCCCTTAAAGAATCAACTGGAAGTTTTGACTGGTGAGTGTTCTCATATTCTGTACACTGCTGCTGCTAACTGTGGAGGCCACATGCTTCCTAGATGTATGTTTTGTGAGTGGACTCCTTTTCATTGGTCAACTTGCTGTGGTAAATTGAACTGTGCTATGTATGGGGCCAAAAATGTTTGCGTTCTCCTCCTCCATGAGCAATTTCCCCTTGGAGCTCCCCAGACTTCCCGCTCCTCCCAGAGAAGGGAAGGTAACTTCTTCACTCCAGCTGGAGGGACATGGAAGATTTGTACAGATAGCAGCGAACGACTTGGCTATCATGTTCTACTCACCTTGTATAGTCACATATACACATGCTTGTATAGTGTGGCAATGAGGCTGGGAGTTCGGTGTGAGTGGAACACATGGAGATCAGGAAAAAAGGTAATATTCACTCCTTGGGCCATTTCTGTTTTGTAGCACTTGTTCTCACCATACTGCAGTGACAATAGGAGCTACAACTCTCCACACTGGCTGTGTGGTTATGGGAGCCGTGGTTCAAAAAAATATATGACTTCTTAGCTTTGCTACTGTGACAGAGAAAACACCAGAATATTTTCCTTTCCTTCGCTGGCATTTCTGCGCTGTTTCTTTTGGC
The DNA here is from genome assembly GCA_035047345.1 of Bradypodion ventrale. Classification (NCBI taxonomy): domain Eukaryota; kingdom Metazoa; phylum Chordata; class Lepidosauria; order Squamata; family Chamaeleonidae; genus Bradypodion; species Bradypodion ventrale. Next base: position 353,190,334 of record JAWDJE010000001.1, read on the forward strand.
TCATCAGCCCAAAACGGGCCAAATCACTCCACAGATCTATATTGCTTCAGACATGTGGTTGTACTATTACCTAGTTAGAGGAGAGTGTGCCAGTGCAGAACAACCACCCAGTCTGGTTGCAACATGTGACCACTTGCTGTTGATCCAGACCGCACAGAATTCTTGTCCTTTGAACTCTGGTGCCACCTGCTGGGTCAATCTTTGTCACAAACGACTGCTGGGAAAGGTGGAGGGCAAAAGAAGAAGGGGGCGTCCAAAGTTGAGGTGGATGGATGGTGTGGTAGACGCAGTGGGCACAGGTGCCTGGAGGGCAATGGTCCATAGGGTTGCAAAGGGTCGGAATCGACTGTGCGACTGAACAATAAAACTTTCTTCACCCAGAAAAAGGTTCCGTTCATTTCTCAGGGTGAACACAAATTTGAATGGAGTTTCTACTGCCTTTTCCCCACAGGTTTTTCATATATGTATACAGTATATGGAACTGAGGAACAGTTTTATACTCTGCAAACAAGGTTGGAAAAGCGCCAGAGAGAAATCTGTTCAGCCCATTTGCTTTCCATTCTTTGTCCATTCCAAATCATCCTTCACCAAGTTGCTTTTCTCCTAGCAGGGCGGTGAAAAGGGACATCTAAGGAATTTTCAAAACTCACAATTCCTCCAAAATTTTACCTTTTTACAAACCCAGATATTTTTTTTGCCAAACTGAAGTTTGCAAATATCAACAAAGGCCATAGCAGCAAGTCTCACAAAAACTCCATGATGTTATAATATGAACTGCCACTAGATGGGGGTGGTGGTGGGTGGGTCTGATTTTATCTAAGCCCAATTGCAGTGACTTAGTGGTTAAGGCACTGAACTTAAAAACTGGAAGGTCAGCAAGTCAGCAGTTAGAGACCCAAGTACTGCATGACAGAGTGAGCTCCTGTCTCTGTACCAACTCCTGCCAACCTAGCAGTTTGAAAGCAAGAAATTGCAAGAAGATAAATAGGTACTGCTTTTGTGGGAAAGGTAACAGCATTTGGTGCAGTTCAGTGTCTAGTCATTCCTGCCACATGACCATAGAAACATCTGCTGATGCAGACAGTGGCTGTAAACAGATGAGCACTGAACCCTAGAGTCAGATATGACTGGCTTTCGAGCAAGGTCAACCTTTACCTTTACTAAGCCCTATTCCTTCATTTAAGGACAGTGGGATCTCAGTTAACAAATGGCTCGGTTAACATAAAACTCACACAACAAAAGGAAATCCATAGAAAATAGTGGCTTGGTTTACATAATTTATTTCAGAACAGATTATTTGGTTTCCAATGCATTCCTATGAGAAGCCACGTTTCAGTTAAAGTATTTTGATTTTCAATGCATTCCTATGGGAAATTGCATTCAATGCATTCCTTTGGGAAATTTGGTTAAAGTAATATTCGCTGTAAGAAACGTCCCGTAGAATGCATTAATTACATTAACCAAGCTTCCACTGCTTGCAAAGGAGAGGGTGGCACTATACTAAACAGTTGTTAAATGTTTGAAAATAAACCTTTTGAAAATGGCTGTTTCTTGACCAACACTTAGGTAAAGGTAAAGGTTTCCCTTGCTCGAAAGCCAGTCATATCTGACTCTAGGGTTCAGTGCTCATCTCTGTTTCAAAGCCGAAGAGCCAGCGCTGTCTGCTTCTACAGACGTTTCTGTGGTCATGTGGCAGGCATGACTAGACACCGGAGCATACAGAGCGCTGTTACCTTCCCACCAAAGTGGTCCCTATTTATCTACTTGCAATTTCTTGCTTTCGAACTGCTAGGTTGGCAGGAGCTGGGACAAAGACGGGAGCTCATTCCGTCCTGCAGTACTCGGGAATCAAACTGCTGACCTTCCACCTCCCAGTCAGTGTCTTAGCCACTTGAGCCACTTCAGTAGCTGGTCCTCACCTTTCTTTTGAAGATCATGTTTTGCTGAACGATTACAGCACTAGATTAAAATAACGATGCTCTATTGTTTTGGCAAATATAGGTATACTAAACTCTCATCTTTCCACAAAATTTAATTGTAGATATCTTCATTTAATTTGCATTCATTCTGTTAGGTTCCAGTTCCACAGCCTGCCATTCTGCCTATATTAGTTTCTCTCTTTAAATTTATTTGTTATGAATAAAATAGTAATAATAACATGTGGTTGTATGGAGACTCTTTCCAGAGCTTTTTAGGTACATAGTATAATATAATATTTTTGTTAAAATGTTTTTTCCATTAAAAATGCTATTTATGCTTGAGCATAAGATGGCTGGATAGCTCAATGTTCTAGTTATCTGGCTCTGGAGCCAGAGATTGTGCATCCCAGGAAAAGACCTAGCTTGTTCAGCTTCAAACAAGCTTCTCAGTTCCAAAACACCTCAAGAAGAAGAGTATGATAAACCACTTCTGTTCATTCTGTACCTAAAAACCCATGAAGAAGGTCACTATAAGTGAGAACTGACTTGACAGCACACAGTTATGATTTGGCATAAATAATGTGAAATGAATGCCATCTGGTAGGCTTTAGCTGTCATTCTTTGACATTCATCAGGAAAAAAATGTGAATGTCATCTTTGAAGTAGATAGGACAAAAGTTGGACAAGATATGTCTAGAAAAATTGAAGTAAATGAGAGTTAAATGATGGCAGACAATACAGAATTAATTGAAGATATGCCACTGCAGAAAAGCTGCAATGTCAAATGTAAAACTCTCCAGATGTTGCTGAATTGTGAGCCCCATATTCTCTGACAGTTGCCCATGCTATCTAGTATAGATAGGAAGCAGAGTCCAAAAGTAGTTGGGCTACAACATGTTTTCCTGTCTCTGCACTGAAGACTCAGTAGAAGTGGGTTCCGATGTGGAACCAAGGCAGTGATGCACTGCAAAAAAAATTACTGCCCCCACCTTGGGTGTGGCTAACTCTGTTGGCCATGCCCACTTGGCCGGCCACACCATGGCCTGGGATAGGGAGGTGGGCATGGCTGGTCAAGTGGGCATGGCATGGGGGAATTTCCGCTACCAGTTCAGGGATCTGGTGGGAACCTGGAGCAGTACACCACTGAACCAAGGTTAAAGAACGTGGGGTGGCTGAATGAATTGTACGTGAGGAGGACATTCCACTTTCCATTATTTCCAAGAAGAGGGTGGTCAGTCCCACCTGGCCTTCTCTCCCCTTACAGGGTTGAAATCACCACAGCCATGTCACACCTTCAGCGCCTTCCCTCCCTGATGCACGTGGCAGTCTGTGGAGGAACCCATGGGAACGAGATGTCAGGTGTTTACCTGGCCAAGCACTGGCTGAGCCACCCTTCTGAGTTGCAACGCAGCACTTTCCAGGTCACACCATTTTTGGGCAACCCGCGTGCCATTGAGAAGTGTGTGCGTTACATTGAGAGGGATCTGAATCGTGTCTTCACTGCAGATATTCTCAAGTGAGTACTACACTTTTGCATTCTTTTGCAGAGGTTTCCTAAAGAGGCAAGAACTCTGTCTCTGCAGTAGTATACTAGGAAGAGGGCAGAGCATGGAAAGGTTCTCTTGTGGAGGGAAGGACTACAACTCCCATTATCGCCAACCTGTATGGGTTGGGGGATTCTGAGAGTTGACGTTCAAAACCAGTAACTTTTCCAGCCTCTGGGAGACAGTCACTTGTTTTAGCTTGCCTTACGAGCACACGTGGCTTCTAAGATGCTCAACTACACTCAGACTTTCTCAAGGCTTCCAGACTCAGAGTGGCCTCCATCCTCCAGAGTGATCTCAGTTACTCCTGTGCATGAAAAACATTTTCAGGGACACAAATCTTGCCACACTGCCTTTGCTTTGAGTGTGTGTCTTTCAGCTCCAAGGGGTCAGATTCAGATTCCTATGAGGTCCAACGTGCTCAGGAGATCAACCAGACGTTTGGCCCCAAAGGTTCCTCTCAAGCCTATGAGTTCGTGTTTGACCTTCACAACACCACGGCCAACATGGGCTGTTGCCTCATTGTGGCTTCTGAGCACTGCCCGTTATCTTTGCATATGTGCAACCATATCCAGGTGAGGCCATGCAATAATGGTTTCCTAGAAAAGTCCTTTCTCCACCATCTTCATGACAGGAGAGCTGAGAGTTTCCCTTGCCAAAAGCAACCTCCCTTCTTCTTGACTTCACAGAAACAAATCAAAGGGGAATGCTGCAACATCTTGCTCTATCAACAGCAGCCAGAAGAAGAGACCTATAGTGTCTGTTCAGTTGCCAAAAATGGTGTAGGTAAGGAGTATTCTTGCACATTCCTGATTGGGGGTGAGGGTGGGGAGGAACAACAGCAGCTACAGAACAGCCTGGATAAGCAAGTCTCCCAAGCTGGTGTTAGAAAGGAGACTGTGATATGACTCAACAACACAAAGGAAGCACCAGCTCACAGTCAGACAGCATTCCTTGCAGTCTTTGCAGAAGGTTCCAGAATCTGATTCAGATCATGCATGTGGCCCAAGAATAAAAGTGCAGTTGTAACATGACAGAAGATGCGATGCCATTAAGAGTATATATAATGGAGAAGCAAATGTCTTGAACCAGCATTGGCATGCCTACATTTTCATACTTCCTTTTTACATTACTCTTGACTCAATTTCTATTCTCCCACCTCTATATATATATATAAAAGAGAGAGAGAGAGAGAAAGAAAAGAGGAGGGAGGAAAGCCATAACTAGTTTTAAGCACTTTTGGTGATGGAGTATTTTAGAATTTTACATTCAAATGGTTATATCTCTTTTCCTGGTAGAAACTGAAGTAGAATAGGTTTTTTAAGATCTAGGGTATAAAAGTTTGAAACTAGTTCATAAACATTCAATAGCTAGAAACCTGCATTTTGGTAATTTTTTTCTCCATATTCCTCCCAAGCCGTTCTTTTGTTAAGCAATTACAGTCCATCATAGCCTTCTTTAATTGTCTAAAAGTTGTCCTTCCTTCCTCAAAGTGCTCAGAAAATTATAGTTTTTCTTCCCGGTTGTTTATACTGTGAGGTAGAAAGATGGTGAGCTTAGATACAGTGGTTCAATGCTATCTAGTAAACTCAAGGAGAGAGGGCTTAATGGTTGTCTTGTAAGAGGTTTAAGAAAAATGATTCAGGAACCAGATTCCAGACTAGCCTAGTGGCTTTCCTGAACCACCGGCTCAGTTCCATATTCCTTCCACTTATTTCATGACTGGGTCACCAGTCTGCAATCTCAGAACTTCACAGATGTTGAGACAGCTGCTCAGTTCAGTTAAAGAAGTTCATTTAAGAGAAATATCATTATGATAATTAAAGGTTCAACATTCACATCAAGAAAGGATACAGCATTTACAGGGGAAAATAAGTGGATGGTCACTGAAACAGACAAGGTACCCTGAGCTGAGGATAACATCCTGATTTTCTGGTCCATGGCTTTTAACTATCTTCAAACATCTTTTTCTATGACCAAATTGACAATACCAAGTGCAGCTGGCTAGATAGCTCAGTAGTTTAGATGGCTGTGGAGCCAGAGGTTGGAAGACTGATTCCCCACCGTGTCTCCTAGGAGAGGAGCCAGCCTGTCCAGGGTGCTTCCAGAAGAAGGGAAGGGTAAACCACTTCTGAGTACTATTTGCTTAGAAAACCTTGGAAATGGTCACAATGAGTCAAAATTATACCAACTGTAGTGCAGTGGACAAAGTAATGTACTAGGACCCAGTAGAACTGGGTCCAAATACTACTCAGCCATGAAAACTCATGAAGGAGAATGCAAATTGGTAGAACCACCCCTGAAGTATCTCACTTACCTACTGTCATAGACCAGCACATCATGAAGGTACTAGGTTGCTCAGATCTCATCTATGTAACAGGTTCTTAGAAAGCAAATGATATACATCATACAACCAATGGTTTTGCAAGATGATTTCAGTAATAGTATTATCAACATAACTGTATCCATGTGCTCCTCTGTACAGTAATAGAGATGGGTCCCCAGCCCCAGGGAGTGGCACGAGCTGACCTGCTTGCCCAGATGAGATCTATCATGGCTTGTGCTCTGGACTTCATAGAGCTGTTTAACAAAGGTGACATAGCCCACCATGTCTCACTCTGTATTTATGCTTGTGACTGGGAATGAAGCCAAATGAATGGGAATTCTGAACCTATATTGACTAGTACAGGGGTTCCCAACCTTTTCAAGCCGAGGGACCAAGTCATGCTCTTTCAGTCAGCTTCGAAGGCCGGATGGCCATTTTGCCCTGCCTGCACAATGGGGGTGGCCATTTTGTCCCAACAACTTCAAAGGGATGGCAATTTTGTTTCTTGAATGTCCTTGGAGGGGTGGGGGTGGGCATATGAAATGGCATCATGGGCCAGCTCTGGCCCACAGGCCTTAGGTTGGGAACTCCTGGACTAGTGGATCAAATGCCAAATATCATTATATATTTTTATAGTTTTACAGGTAAATCTTGACAGTCTCTATTGTTTTGACATGTACAGGTCAGACTACTATTATGTATTTACACTGGTTTAATGCCATCAATTTAATGAAGGTTAGCAGTTTGAGACCTGAGTGCTGCATGATGGAGTGAGCTCCCATCTCTGTCCCAGCTCCTGCCAACCTAGCAGTTTGAAAGCAAGAAATTGCAAGAAGATAAATAGGTACTGGCAGGAAAGGTAACAGCATTCCGTGCCTTTTGGTGTCTAGTCATGCCTGCCATGTGACCACAGAAACGTCTGCAGATGCAGACAGCGCTGACTCTATGGCTGTAAACAGAGATGAGCACCACACACTAGAGTTGGATATGACTGGCTTTCAAGTAAGGGCAACCTTTTTAAAAAAATACCATCAATATCATTTACAGTAGCAAATTGCTGCAAGAAGTCAACATAGGAATTTGTTATCATACACTGAGTCAGTGTCTCTGGTGCCTTCTTAACTTTTTACAGTTTGCTGTAGAACTCTGCACCAATGAAGTTATGCCAACTGGTGTCTGTAACAGGATTCTGGTGACAGAATGACAGTGGGACAGAGGGCCAGACTGTCTGAGAGAGACTGAGGCTGATTCATAGTCCTGCCAACTACCATGTATCACTCAGGAACAAAACTATGGATAAAATCTTATTCCAACACATATTCGTCCTAGTGGTCCAGTCATGTGATTTGTGCTGTTATACCTTAAGGCACATTCTGGGGCTGGCATGGACTATGAACACTATGGTGAAGTCTTGACAATATTCAGATACAACACGGTAATTGTAAATTGTGATTGTAAATTTTTGGTAGTGGGGAGGCTATGTTTTCTCTAATGGTTTCATTAGCATGAATGCTTACATTAAACTAGGATGCTAGCCAGTGGTGGGCTCCAGCAGGTTCAGACAGGTTCGGGAAAACCGGTAGTAAAACTGGCTGGCCCCGCCCACTGTCCTGCTCACCTCCTCCTCTTCCTCTCACCCCACTCTGGACGCAACTCCAACATCCTTGCTGGGTCTGGGCGCCTGTAGTGGGGTGAGGCTGAGCCAGCAGTTACTCTGCTCCAGTTACTCTTTAAAGGAAAATTAGAGCATCAAAATGTAATTGCTAACTAATGGTCTGATGAAGTGGACTCGATCCACAAAAGCTCACATTAAAATACAGCAGTTTAACCATGCCCACCCAGTCACCTGGCCACATCCACAGAGTTGACCATGCCCACAGTGTGGTAGTAATTTTTAAAAAGCCCACCACTGATGCTAGCCCAGCCCATTCCTTGTCTGTCCATCTCCTTTTTTTAAATTAGGCACATTGTTTCCAGCCTTTGATATCGAAGCATACAAAGTCACTGGATCTGTGGACTTCCCTCGCTATCCAAGTGGTGACATTTCTGCTGTGATACACCCACATCTGCAGGTGAATATGGAGTGAAAGAAGGAAAGAGAAAGTAGGGGTTCCTGTGATGTGGGGAAAACTCTGCAATGTAGTATGGATCTGCTGCATTGGCCATTACCGTTCATGCAATAGAACGAAGCCAGGGCCCCTATTTTTTGTGTAAATGAGAAACTAAGTAGAGGTATCATGAACTGTACTTTTCAGAAAGAAAAGTTGTACCTTTAAACACTTGACTTTCATTGAAGGATACAATCCCTCCTCTTCTTGCAAACTTTCTGAACCATTTCCCCCTTCCCTAGGGCTATCGGTGGCTTAGTGGTTAAGATGCTTTAGTATATGAGAACCAAGACACAGGAAACAGCCACGGGCTGGTTTAACTCAGGTTTATTGCATGGTGGTCAGAGGGAACATGAGGTAATGGCGGATGCAAAGCTCTATATATATACAGTGGTAAACATTCGAATGTGGCTCCACGATAGCCGGTTGGCTATTGTCTGCGTGACATCATTGCTGGTTACGCCCTTCTTGTCCAGGTGTAGGTAGTGGCGGGAAACTCCGCGCTGTGGCTATTGATGAGTATGGACCAAGAGAGCTTGGACGCTCGCTGCTGCCCACTGGTGGTTATTAGCTCGCGTCCTAATACAGGGTTTATAGTGATACAGCTGACGACTATATTGTTACTTGTAGGAAGGGTTACATTGTTAAGATACATTGTTATCACATGAAGAAGGTTACACTATTAGAACACAACACTCCTCCCCCCTAGGATGAGACGAAGTCTCTCAGCCAAGATGGCTTATTTCGAACACGCTGGGGTCTCGGTGCGGGCTGCCCTGCCCCGGGTTTGCTACCTTCTCCTTGTCCCCTGGCTTCCTGTCCTGTAATTGGAGAGGGAGACTTGTTAGTGACTTGCCGCGGTTCTGCGGCTTTTATGGGAGGTGTGCGCTTTCTTTGGGACGAACCGGGGGCACTGGGGGCTAACGAAAAACCCCTCTTCTCGCTTGGATGGGTGGGGGAACACTCCCAAAAACCCCCCCGGCTCGGTAACGCAAAATCAAATTCGGGGGCAGCAGTCGCAAACTCCTCACTCTCTTCCCCGGGATCGGATAGAGCTGGCGTATCAAAAGGATCTGAGTCGGGACCGCTGCTTCCCCCCCTTGCTTGGGACTGTTGCCCTTCGTTGTCTCCTCCTTGGGCTAAGCGGGTGGAGGAGAACCCTAACGCTGAGGTATTTTCCATGCCGTCCGTGGATTGCTTCCTGGGAACCCGGCTCCGGAGCTGATCTGCATGCCGCCTCCAGAGTAGACCGGTGCTCGTTTCCACCCGATACGACACTGGTCCCGTCTGTTCTACAACTCTCCCTGGTACCCAGGCTGGCCCTGCGCTGGCGTAGTTCCTGCAATGCACAGGATCGCCGGCGGCGAAACCTTTCGACACCGCTACCCCTACGTTCTTCCCTTTGTCCTCGACCCTCGTGGGGTCTAATCTGGTCAGAATCGTGGTCAGCTTCCTCCGCATCAGCAGCTCTGCCGGCGAGTAACCGGATGCCAAGGGGGTCACCCTATACGCTAATAAAAACTGACAAACTTGGTGATTCAGGTCCCCCGAGCCCATGCGCCGCAGCGCATCCTTTGTTGTACGCACCAGCCGCTCCACTTGGCCATTCGTGGCCGGGTGAAACGGCACGGATGTGACGTGCCGAATGGCGTTTGCTTCCGTGAATGCCCTGAACTCGGCGGACGTGAAACAACTAGCGTTATCGCTGACCAGAGTGTCGGGTAAACCGAACGTGGAAAAGACTCTCCTTAGATGGCTAATTGTAGTGGCGGAGGATGTGCTCTTTACCGGAATCACCTCCAGCCACTTGGAGTACGCATCCACTACCAGGAGAAAAAGGGTACCTCGGAACGGGCCAGCAAAATCTATGTGCACTCTGGACCACGGCCCCCTTGCCGCGTCCCATTCCCTATGCGGGAGACGAGCCGCCTCCGGTCGGGAGCCCTGGCATGCCTCACAAGTGCCGATTATGTACTCTATGTCTGCGTCCAGCTGGGGCCACCAGAAGTAACTCTGCGCCAGCGCCTTGGAACGGACGATCCCCGGGTGGCTGACGTGCAACAGTTTGAGTACCCTCGGTCGCAGGGATGTAGGGACCACCACCCGTTGACCCCACAAAAGGCACCCCCTCTCTAGGGACAACTCTATTTTTTTCCGAAAAAATGGGTCGAATTCCGTACTTGGGGAGGACGCCGGCCACCCCTTCTGTACCCATGAGCTTACTTTCTCCAGCGTTCTATCCCTGCCAGTCGCCCTGGCAATGTCGGCTGGTACTATTGGGGGTGAATCTAGAACCTCTATTAACAATACCTGGTGGTCTCTCTCTACCCCTGCCTTTTGGTCACCCGACAAGGGCAGAGGAGACCGTGAGAGTGCGTCTGCATGGCTGATCTCCTTTCCGGGCCGGTATTCCAACTCATGTTGGTATGCGTTGAGGAAGATAGCCCACCTCAGCATTCTCGGGGACAGGATCTGTGGCGTGGGCTTATTTGCAGTGAAAATTCCTAACAGAGGCTTGTGATCGGTCACGATCGTAAACGGGCGACCATACAGAAAATCGTGAAATTTTTTGGTGCCCGCTACTATCGCTAATGCCTCCCTGTCGGTCTGTGCGTAATTCCGCTCAGCTTGGGACAGGGACCTTGAATAAAACGCTATCGGGGCCTCCCTTCCGTCGTCCAACACGTGGCAAAGCACCGCCCCCACCCCCACCGGGGATGCGTCACAAACTAAGACCACTGGCCGTTTGGGGTCGAAGTGAGTTAGGATTGCCTCGGATGTTAGGAGTTGCTTTAACTCTTTAAAAGCCCTCTCTTGCTCATCACCCCACAGCCATGTTTCCTCCTTTTTAAGCAACCGATGGAGCGGTTCGGCCACAGACGCCTTCCGTGGAAGGAAGGTATGGTAAAAGTTTAGGAGCCCCAGGAATGACTGTAGTTCGGTTTTGGATGTGGGGCGAGGAGCCTGCTTGATTGCGGCTACTTTGGATTTGGACGGCTTAATTCCCTCGGGTGTGACACGGAACCCTAAAAACTCAACCTCTGTTTCGAAAAAAACGCATTTGTCTTTTCTCAGTCGCAGCCCCGCTTTCTCGAACACAGTCAGTACTTTATCCAATCTCCTTGCCAGTTCGGCCTCACTCCCCCCTGTTATCAATACGTCATCAAAATAACACAACACTCCCTCCAGCCCCTTCAGGAGGCGTTCCACAATCGACTGAAAAAGGCCGGGTGCCGAGTTCACGCCGAACTGTAAACGCGACACCTGGAACGCCCCTTTATGTGTAACTATTGTTTGTGCCGCTGCCGTGGCGGGAGTTACAGGGAGTTGCTGGTAGGCTTGAGCTAAATCGAGTTTAGCGAAACATTTTCCCCCATTCAGCCTGGCCAGAAGGTGGCTGACCACTGGCACCGGGTATGCATTAGGGCGGATCGCCTTGTTAATTGTACACTTATAATCAGCGCAAATGCGCACCTCCCCGTTAGCCTTTAGTGCTGTAACAATTGGAGTTTCCCACTCCGCGGAATCAACAGGAACAAGAATCCCCTGGCCCACCAGTTTGTCCAGTTCCGCCTCTATTCTGTCCTTTAGTGCGAACGGCACCCTGCGTGGTTTGAGTCTTATCGGGCAGACCTCCGGGTCTAGGTCGAAGGCTACAGGGGGTCCCTTGAACTTTCCCAGTCCTTTTTAAAAAACGGCGGGGTGCGCGTCGCACACCGCTTGTATTGGATCCGCCCCCACGGCATGCACCCCCCCTATGAACAAACCCAAAGGCTGAAACCACTGAGTCCCGAGGAGGCTACAATTTCCCCCTTTGAGAACAACTAGAGGAAGTTCCGCAGAATGTCTCTTAAAACGGACCCGAAATTCCCCGACCCCCAACACTGGGATGCTGTTCCCCTGCACGTCTCGTAGCGTGGACCTCAACGCTTTAAGTTTGGGCCGCACGTGGGGGTCGATTTTCAAGAACTCTCTCTGGGGAATTATAGAATAGGAGGACCCCGAGTCAATTTCCATCCTAATAGGGGCCCCTTGGACTAGTACCTCGACGAAGTAATGGGGTTGTCCCGCGGACACGCTGAACACGGGGGCGTCGTCCTCGCTGTCGTCCGAGATGCGGCCCACGCCGTCCTGCTTCCTCGTGGTCCGGGCGCCATCTTTGGACCTCGCTGGACGGTCCGGTCTGGCCGAACGGTCTTGTGAATGCTTCCGGTCCTCTTTCCGCTTTCTGCACGCCTTGGCGATGTGCCCCCGACGGCCGCAGTTGTAACACTCGGCTTTTCTGAATGGGCACTTCACGCGCTCATGGGCTGCTCCGCAATCATCGCAGCGGCGCCCGCCTTTTCGGACCTTCTGGACCTCCTCACCGTCGCTGCCTTCCGTAGACGACTTCGAGGTTCGTCGGGTTGCGTGTACCGACTGTCCGGACTTGCCGTGCACCGAATTTTCCGCTTTGCCGGCCCTAGGACGCCACTCACGCCACTGGTGCATTTCGTCTACCCCAGCATTCGTGGATTCCGCGGATTCCGCGGCCTCCACAACCTCTGCCAGCGTGGGTGGCGGCTCCTTGTTCATCAGGCTGCGCTGCACTTCCTTGTCCTTCAGGCCACACAGAACGCCGTCCCTTAGGGCCATCTCTAGGTTGTCCCATCTGCAGGGGGCGGCGGCTATTCTCATGGCTGTTACGAAGGCCTCAACCGACTCGTCCGGCGCTTGGACTCGCCTCCAAAACGCGCTCCGAGCGGGAAACATTGCCCTCGAGGGTCGGAACCGCTCACGCAGCAGTTTCATGATGTCCTCGGCTTTGAAGTCACTCATCTTCTTCGGTGCAATAATGCCCACCAGCGTTCGCTTGGTTTCCATCCCAAGCATTCGGGTGAGGATGGCCCTCTTCCTTTCCTCGTCGTCTTTGACTTTGAGTTCCACCAGTGCCGCCTGGAAATCCATCTCAAAAAGCTCCCAGTCTTGCGGTTTGATAATGCTGAAACCGCTCTGTGCCCTGGCTCCTTGGGGGTCCATTATCCCACCTTCGTCGCCAATTTAGTATATGAGAACCAAGACACAGAAACAGCCACGGGCTGGTTTAACTCAGGTTTATTGCATGGTGGTCAGAGGGAACATGAGGTAATGGCGGATGCAAAGCTCTATATATATACAGTGGTAAACATTCGAATGTGGCTCCACGATAGCCGGTTGGCTATTGTCTGCGTGACATCATTGCTGGTTACGCCCTTCTTGTCCAGGTGTAGGTAGTGGCGGGAAACTCCGCGCTGTGGCTATTGATGAGTATGGACCAAGAGAGCTTGGACGCTCGCTGCTGCCCACTGGTGGTTATTAGCTCGCGTCCTAATACAGGGTTTATAGTGATACAGCTGACGACTATATTGTTACTTGTAGGAAGGGTTACATTGTTAAGATACATTGTTATCACATGAAGAAGGTTACACTATTAGAACACAACAGATGCTGAGCTGGAGACTGGGAGGTTGGGTTTCGATACCCGAGAGCTGCACTTGGGTACATGAAAGAAGCCTCATTCGGATGTCCCCTGAGTGGAGTTTCTCCAGCAAAAATCCTTTCAACTCAGAGTAATATCTAACACGAAATTGTTATTATTAGGTTACAACAATCTCCCACAGCAACAAATATCTAGGGACTTAAATTAGGGAGCTCTGCATCTGTCACCCCATATTGTGACTTTAGTGAATTCTTGTTGCCTTGGCTGGCCTAGTTTCTATGAAGATGGTTTGTTGTTTCTTCAGTTTCACAATAGGATTTTATACAGAAAGCACTGGAACTGTTGTGAATGAGGCTTTTGGTTATTATGTTCTTTGCCTATGACCAGACCATTCATCTTCTTAGGATCATGATTTCCAACCCTTAAAACCTGGAGATCCCATTTTCCAGACACTCAGCGGGGAGGATATTCTGTATGAGGGAGATGACACCACCTACCCAGTCTTCATCAATGAGGCAGCCTACTATGAGAAGAAAGTGGCCTTTATGAAGACAAAGAAATGCACATTTTCACTACCTATGCTGCAGAAGAATTTTAAATAGGTCATGGTTTATAATGAAGAGCCAAACAAGCAACATGTCACAAGGAGATCAGCCAAATAGAAACTCACAGTTTCAAAATAAAGCAATACTTGGGGTGGTACGGTAGTAAATTTGGTTTTCTTTGTTTGAGGAGTGGGGAATGATATTCAACTAACAGCAACCTGAGATTTGAAAACCACACTTCCAATGCAGCTTGCTGGGTTTTTTAAACTCACTTCTAGGAAGCATGGCCTAGTATGGACATCTGCCATGAAATTTTGGAAACCTGATTTATAAGTTTTCTGCACTATCCAGAAGAAATTGGTACATATCTAAAAAAAAGTGAACTTGAATCATGAAAACTTGCATAGTGTTTGATTTTTAGTGTCTAATAAAGGCATCTGCTCCTGCATTTCTACTGTGTAAATACTACTCCACTCTCTTTGTTTGCTTTTTCAAAAAAAAATCCTTGTTTTATATACAGTATCTTAAAAAGCCATTGTTGTGTGATTTACCCAAGAATGCTGTACAAAGAATCAACAATGAATCCAATTAATCATACTTTTATTGTTGAGATAAGCTTTTCCTCATATATGTTCTAGTAGCATGAATGCTGAATGTATAGACCTAGATCCAGATCCTTTCAATCCACTCTGGTTTATCTGAGCAATTTTGTCTCATGGTCAGATTTCCCTCAAAAATTGCTCCTTTGCAGAACTGTTGGGAATGATAAATGAAATAAGAGGATAGGATAAGAGATGAGATTACTCTAGGTATATATGACAGAGAGAGTGAAAGACAAAGAGAGAATGGGATGAGGATTCTCTCTCAGTTTGAAAAGTTGTATAGTCCTGTCAGAAATCCATGCTTCTTCAGAGCTCACGATCTTATACAGGTGAAACTTGGAAAACTAGAATATCATGCAAATGTTCATTCAGTTCAGTAATGCAACTTAAAAAGTGAAATAAATATATGAGATAGACTCATTATATGCAAAGCGAGATAGTTCAAACCTTACTTTGTTATAATATTGATGCTTATGGCTTACAGTTTATGGAAACCCCAACCCCCCAATCTCATGTACCCCATAATCATCACATAATCTCATGTACACTGTATGACATGATCATCACAATTATAACAAATTAAGGCATGACATCTCTCGCTTTGCATGTAGTGAGTCTATCTCATATATTTGTTTCACCTTTTAAGTGAAATGAATGAACATTTGCACAATATTCTAATTTTCCGAGTTTCACCTGTACTTCTTGGAGACTCATTTACTATCTGCGCTGAATTTGTATAGAGAAGACTTGGGAATTGGACTCCTAAGAAACAGGATTATGTCACGAAATTCAGTGCTTTAAGACAGCACATTATCTAGAGCTGTGCAAACGTTGCATTTTTCCATTTTACTAGCTGGTCTCAAGCTCAGCGAAAGGAAATACAGAATGAATTCACCAAAAGGTGGCTTCATTTTGGCAGTTTCATGTCTGGCCTAGGCATGGAAGCAGCAGCAGCAGGGAAATGCAAACATACTATGTTCTTCCAGCATTAAACAGTTATTGTGGTATTGGCTCAGAGTTTAGTATAAGCACAATCCTGTGCTCCTGGTAACATGCTCAATTTCTGTTTTTGCCCAGAGCGTTCAATACCAATCAGTTGCTAGAGAGTAAGCAGGTGACTACACTATCAAAAAATTCAGGATTTGCTCCTCTAATACAGTGGATAATATCCATTCATTTTTGCTGCCCACATGATGTAAATGCTGAATTGATTGCTTTTTCCCTCTCAAAGTAGTTTTTTTCCTGTGCTTCTGAAAAGGCTTTGAGTCTGGGAATATCTATATTCGAAGTATGTGCTCTACTGTCACTGACTCCTCTAATTGTTTTGTAGATACAGTATAGCCCTGATGTCACTTGAAATAGGAAAGGGCAGGATTTGAACTGAGACTTAAATTCCTGAATAAAGCACTACAATATTTTTTTTAGGTTTCAGCAGTATAGTCCCTCAAGGAGCATTTCCTATTTTGTGGGAATACTTAGCAATGGCCTGCCAAGAGAAATTCCTTTGTGAAATGCGCTTGTTCTGTCTGCACAAGCCATTTGGTGAAATTTAATACAGTCACAGTCCTAAGAGCCCCAGAACTGTAGCCTACTGGATGAGATGGATCATTAAGGCTCTTCTCCATTTAAAAGCCTTGGGGGAAAAGACATTTCATTCATGTCTTGAGTTTTGCTCCACAGAGGGGTTGATTTCACCTTTCAGCTCACCACAACTGAGGAGTGAAATGTTGATTTTTGCATTGAATACTCTAAGGACTTCAATGAAAACATGCTCAAGGAAGAACGTGAAGAACACCAAAAGACTTTGCACACAGAAAAGTCACCTACCCTTCACGTTTGTTTCATGGTTGGGATTCAGGAGTGCCTTTCCATGCCTAGGGCCACACTGGGATGGGCTGTTAGATGCTTTCAGCTTGTAAAGCGAAGAGACTGCAGAATATAATCTCTAGGTCTGACTTGGCCATATTACCTCAAACCAAAGCAGTTCCCCTTTGGGCACAGGTAGACATTTGCCTCTTACAATATTTTGCACCATGCAGAGGAGTCAGACATAATTGGTGAATATTTGCATGGTTTTCAAAGAAGCCTACGAAAGACCCAGGCTTGGGAGAAGAGAATTCAGCCTTCTATAGGTTGATTTCCCCCCCATTGTATTCAGGAGGTGATGAGCCAAGCAAGGGCAGCGATTTCCCTCTCTGGTTATCTGAAAAAGAACAGTGGTGGTGCAAGTGGCAAATCAGCCATATCTTCTCCAGGGACGGTTACCTTGCAGATAGCATCATCACAAATTCTGGAGGGAAAAGGAAGAAGAGAAGAATCAGTTCCCATGTTGAATTTCCAAGAACAGTTCTCATTCATATCTCTTTGTCTTCATGAACCCATAGAACAGTCAATGCTGTTAGGATAGTTTACAGTGCCCTAGTAAACCTGATCCCCAGGCAATGATCTTGCCTTTTCAAACAATATAACCATGCCTGTCAAGCGCGGCTCCAGACAATACAGGACCTGTGCAGAAGGGTTCTACGCAGGCATAGAAGGGTTCTATGCAGGCATAGAAGGGTTCTGTTCAGAAGGGGATGTGCAGTAACTACTTTCTCTCGCCGTCAAATTATGGGATGGTGGTGGGTCCGGGTGGGAAAGTAGAAAAAGTGCCGCTGAATTACGGGAAATCCTGGTCAATACAGGATACTTGACAGGTATGTATAACTCCTTCTCCAATGCCTCAAAAATCAGCTGCATGGGAGTTTAGCCAACTCTGTAGCCCCCTCATGAATCAGTTGGCAGCAATCTGAAAAAGGTCAATTACACAATGTCTTTAATCTTTAATGCATTCAAATCTGTCTCAGGGAGGTCCCCAAACAGCTGACAACTACTGCAGAAGAGAAGGCAGGAGGAGGGTTTCACACTAGTTAGTCCTTTGGTTTAAAAATGTCCATAAATATGCACACGTTGGGCAAGATCAATTGCTAAAAAGGCATATACATTAGGACAAACTACAGTGCATACAATGATGTGTATGAGTATTTTCATGTAGGTTTTTAAAAAAATCATTTATACACTGTGATCCAGAAACATAGACTAAATGCCTGAACAAATGGGTATTATGTAAAGGGAAACAGTCAGTTTTGTCTGTCTCTGAAGAAAGTAGGGTACAGGTAAATGAAAGAGTCACAGGTGATGACATTGCTCTTCCAGTATGACTACGAAGGCAGGAAGAAGACCTTCTAGTCTAGGGGTGCCCAAACCTTTCGGGCCATGGGCCGGTCACATGGTTCAGTGGGCCGACCACATGGTTCCTCCCACCGAAAGCGGAAGTAAAACGCGCCTTGCAATATGTTGAGATAGATTTTAAGCTGCCATTTTCTCTGCTTAAACCAGGGGTGCCCAAACTACATCCTGTGGGCCGTAGTTTGAACACCCCTGTTCTAGTCTGTGTTCTAGCTTTTCGCTCAGCATGAGTAACCCTGGCCTGCCATGGAAGGTAATAGAAATCTGCCTCCTCCCTTTATTTGGTAATGGAGGCATGCTATGTGACTAGATAATCACTGGTGACACAGAGGTAGGGCCTGGCAGCCACGGTTAGGTGCAGGGTTAACAGCCACGGTTAGGTACAGGGTTAACAGAGAATGTATTTGGTTCTCTCACCATCAAAGTCAACACTTCCATCCCCATTGAGATCAACATCCTTCAGGATCTCACCGACCTCCTGGGCATTAAGTTGCTCGCCTAGCAGGACTGTCACGGCCTGCCGTAGCTCTGCCAGGCTGATCATTCCATCTCCATTTGTGTCAAACTTGAGAGAGAAAAGGAAGCCTATGAGGAACAGTCTGTAGAGTTTGACCACTGAAATCTTATTTTCTTTGGAAATCTCCACATCCCCTCCCCATTCCCTGATTCTCCCATTTCTTCTTCTCTTGCCTACCCATGCTCACTAACACTGTTCACCACATTCCAATTCCACTCCTCTTTTCTAATAAATAGGATTTATTTTGCTTTCACACATGTCTGTAGTAGCATGGAGAGGTGCTAGCTCTCCAGCCATTCCTTTCTCTGGGATGTCAGAAATGGGTGGGTGTAACCTTGCTATCTGTGGTATGGTGAATGATGTTATCCTGTGATTCCCAACTTTGGGTGCCCAGATTGTGAAGAAATGAAATTCATTATTTCATAACATGAAAGCTCTATGGCTGATGCCTCTAATTCCAGAAGCTTATAACTGCATGAAGAATATCACAGAAAGGAGACTACAGGCAAAAAACACAAGGACAAAAAGTGTCCTTTTGAATATGTTTGTCTAACTATAAATGGCCAACCAAGAGCTTAAATATCACACAGGCACATTTCCCTGTGGTTCATATAGGCCAAACGTCAGGCAGATGGCCATGAGGAATTGGTGTTCAAAAGGCAGGAGATTAGACTATCTTGACTTTGTAGAGTTGCTATGGCTACGAACATTCTTTATCAAACATAGCCAAACTTTTGATGGATGCATTTTTACTTCTAGCAGCCTTCACTGGCAAAAGAGATCATTGTGGACTTCAGTAAATGCAAATTGAACATCCAGCCACTTATTATTGAAAGGAATTGTGTGGAACAGGTCTCGGTGTTTCGATTTCTGGGAATGGAGCTGAGGGATGATCTGACATGGGGAGCAAACACCAAAGATCTGATGAAGAGAGCACAGCAGAGGTTATACTTCTTGAGAATCCTCAGGAAGAACAACCTTTCAAAGGACCTGCTGTTGGCATTCTGCCACTGCACCATAGAGAGTGTGGTAACCTATGGTCTGTGTGTATGGTTTGCGAGTTGTACAGCTAGGGAAAGAACAATGCTGTCCAGGGTCATAAAGACTGCAGAGGGGATAATGGGGCATACTCTTCCCACTCTAGATCAAATCTATGCTGCCAGGTGTTATAAGAAAGCTGTAGAGATTGCGCAGGATAGTACGCACCCTGGAAATGATCTCTTTCAGCTTCTGCCTTCTAGAAGAAGGTATAGGGTCATAAAGACCAGGACCAGCCGCTTGAGAAATAGTTTCTACCCAAAAGCGGTTCTGGCTTTGAATGCAGTGAAATGCAGTCTATGAGGGAGCATCTGTATATAGTTTTTAGAGTTTAGAGTCTTAGAGTTTTAGAGCTTTTTAGGGGTTAAATGTGTATATGTGGGCTGGGAGTATGTTGATAATTTTGTATAGTGGTATTTTGTTTAGGTTTTGTTGGCTCGATAAGTGGTTTTTCAATCTCGTTGTTCTGCGCAGGACAATGACAATAAAGATTTATCTACCTATCTATCTATCTATCATTTGGTGTTCTTGTAATATGTCTTTGATATTATATCTCCACCTTCCTCTGAGCCTGAGCCGGACCCAGAGGAAGGTGAAGAAATAACATCAAAGATATATTATAAGAGCAATTGAGGCTGCTATAAGTGCTGGCCTTGTATCTCCCTCAGCACCTGAAGGAGTAAAAGAGGAAGTGAAGAAGAGTCAGTGTCATAGATCTGTTATGCAAAGTAACACTATTCTGGTAGAGGGCACCTTTCCAGGATAGGGCCCCCTTCCATGTTTGCTGTGTTCCCTGTCAAGCTGCCAATCTCAGTCAGAGCCCATTTGAATTCTTATCTGCATCTTATAATTCATCCAGTGGTAGGGATGACAGAAATAGAATGCAGACAGTCAAAGAAAATCTATATCTATAAAACAGAGGTGCGGGTTTGTATGTGCTCCAAAGGAACCCATACCCCTTGACCAATCTCACTGAAAGTTTGCACATACATACCTTGGGCTTGCGAGATTAGCACTGTGGGGGTCTCAAAACCTATTTGGGGGTTTATGCCCCCCAAAGTGGGATGCAAAGGGGACACCCCCACCGGCTGGAGAAGCAGCAATGAAACAGCAGTACTGTGCATCTGCAGCACAGCCAAGCCAGTGGCTTGAATTTTCTGCCGGGAGCCACTGCCGCTAAAGAAAGCTGTGGCTGCAATTAGCAGCCACAGCTTTCTTCAGCGGCGGGGTCTCCTGCCCATAAACGTACAGTTCTATCAAGCCGCAGCCTCCTTTCACTGACCAAAGAAGGCCGTGGCTTGACAGAACTTAATGTTTACGGGCCGTGGACGCCGCTGGGCAGAAAAGTAAAACTGCAGTCAAGCTGCGTCCTACTTGCTTTAAAGGACAAAAACAACCCAGGCAAGGCCAGGTAATTAGCTAGTACTATAGACAACATAATTTCAGAAATAGTAGGTAAAGGTAAAGGTCGCCCTTGCTCTAGAGTTTGGCGATCATCTCCATTTACAATTCAAGAGCCAGCACTGTCTGCATCTGCAGACATTTCTGTGGACATGTAGCAGGCATGACTAGACACCAGAGTACACAGAACGCTGTATACCTTCCCACCAAAGTGGTACCAATTTATCTACTTGCTATTTCTTGCTGTCAAAATGCTAGGTTGGCAGGAGCTGGTACAGAGACAGGAGCTCACTCCATCATGCAGCACTTGTGTCTCAAACTGCTGACCTGCTGACCTTCCAGTCATCAAGTTCAGTGTCTTAACGACTAAAGCAGCGTAGTCCCTTATTGCAATTCCCTTATTCCCGCCAACGCATTTTTATTCCACCATACCTCACGGAAAGCGATTTTCAGCTCCCTCACACCCACCATATGAGCCGTCTCCTCACGCAGCTTTGGAGCCATCATCTCTACAAAGTCCTCAAAATCTACACGGCCTCCCACTATGAGGAAAGAGCAGAAGTGAGGGTTAGTTTCCCAAGCATGGGAATAGAAACTAGTCTCAGAAATAGCTTTAGGTGAGTGAGAACTGGTAATATCAGTACTGTATTATTGTTAAATACTGCTGCCTTTTCTACAAAATACCCATGTAACTTCATGAGCAATATGGTGGGAGGAAATGCAACAGAGAATGCTGAGATCAATTTCACAATTTATATAAATTCACAGATTTAGATAAGGATACTCTTATATTCTTGGAATAATCCTTATTTTGACACGACTTCATTGGCTGAGAAGGCCATTTCTCCGCTATTAGCTGAAGGCTCTTCTCTTACCCTGTCGTGCACAGATGAGTGAAACAGGAAACCTTAGTGATATTACCATAATAATTCCCTCTTAATAAAAAAAAATCAGAGGAAAAACATGAACGTTTATAGAACATTTGGTTACATCTTTTGTACAACAATTACAACTCAAGCATATTCAGTAAGATTTATTCTCTGCTAAGAGAAATGTTTATATTGGTAATAGCATTGGATCAGAGCACTTGCAATGGGGTCGAGGAGATCGTGAACTTATCAACAATCAGCATCTGGTCATGGTGCTAAGAACCAAGTGGCTAAACCAGGGCTTCAAAGGCTATTTTTCTTTTCAAAAACAAGAACTCAATGCATTTCTCATTCCTATTTCTAATCAGTGGTCCTGATCTTACTATTGTTCCAGTCCTGCAGCAGATCCGGGTGCCTATAATACATTATTCTCTGGTTCTGTCTAATTGACAATAACGATACTGCACTTTGTAAATATGTAAAAAAATACTGAAAGACAAAACCAAGAATATCTTGGTTGCCACATACGATTGATAAGAGAATGACAGAATAAAGAGAAATGAGTTGAAAGGATCTGATTGTGCTCAACCTCTGAACAGGCTTCTGAATTATAGGCATTCACAGCTTCTTCAACGGATAATGAGTGGGTTTAGTACAAATGTGGTTTATGCTAATTTTTGACATGGAAATTTGGGACTGCACCAACAATATAGAAATCAACATATTCAGATTGGTGTTTTGTGCTTGATGTTAGGAACACTGAAAGTCTGCTCAGCTCAGATAGTTAGAATTGAATTTGAAGTAGTGTCAGTTTGGATACATCTTAAGAAGTTTGATATTGTTGCAAACCAGTTGAAATGAGTAAATGAAGGATCTCCATTATTATGGCACACTGGGTACCTGGAGAGGCTGTAGAGAATAGGGTTGGGTATTGTTGATAATGAGAAAGCAACGGGATCCCATGCAAATATATCATGAGATCTTAGCCAGCATATTTTATTACCTAACACAAAGGATGGAATAAGTATCAGAGAAGGAGAATCCCTTGGTAAATAGGGATCACAGGAGTGAATGCAATTCTGAGATAAGGTTACGAGGGATTGACAGGCACTCCTTGCAATTGACTTTAGGTATGCATCTTGCAGATGGGGAGGAAAACAAAACACTCAACTCACTGCGCATTTTGATGTGTTGAGAGATCTCAATGAGCTCCATCTCAGTGGGCATGTAGCCCATGGTTCGCATGCATTCTCCTAGGTCCTTGTAGCTGATATAACCATCTTGGTCTGTGTCAAATTCCTTGAAGGCCTCTAGGAGTTCTGAGAACAAAGATACAAAAATATTTCACAAAAATGAGACATAGTTTCCCTGTCTTGACCTCCTTCCTCAAATTGGGGATTCAGGGAAAAGATGGTGTAGTAGAAGGGGCACAAGGACAACAGAAAGTGCAAGCATAGGTTTGGATCTGCCTCAAACTATGAATCTTTGCTATATGTCTGAATGTGCAACCTTTGCGTTAATAAAACATGTTTCTATTGAGTTTTAATGCACAAGCATGATATATTTGTTATGACTCTATTGTCAGGTTAAATTGCAGTGCAGGCTAATAATGGCCATTTGGATCTCTCAAGTCTTAGTGATTAAGTTCCAATAGTTATACAGTGGCTCCAGTTAGGACTTTTATTATATTACCAGTACTTAGAGTATGTTGGCTAAAGGACAGTTAATAATGAGCCAGGATGAATACTCACCCTAAATTAAACTGCCAAAAGAAGGTCTGCCCCATCTCTTTTACCTGCCCACCCAAAAGCAGTCATATCGTTCATTGGGCGCCGCCACCCTGGAATGAGAGACATGGTGGTAGCTATCATGGAGATACTTCCCTCCCTCTATGCCAGCAAAACCCAAGTTAAGGGAAAGATAGTGAAAGAAGCAGATACTTGGTAGAGTTGTCAAAGAAAAAGCTCAGTGAGTCTGATACATGAGGGGTATTTGTCAAATCCCCAAACCGATGAAATTCTTACTCAATTCTGGATTTTATTCTCCTCTGCGGATAAAACCAGGATCCTAATCCATCCACCCAACATTCCTGCATCCCACATCAATGTCAACTCACCATCCAGCTCCACTGTGGACAGCTCCCTTTCCTGGCAAAAAGGAAAAGAAAGAGAAAGAAAGAGTAATACGTATGTTAAAAGACCAGCATCCTTGCATAGGGCCATTATACAAGTTAAGGTTTGATACAAATTTAACTGCTATGGTTCAATCTAACAGAATCCTACAGAGTTGTAGTTTGGTCAAGTATTAGAATTTTCTGCTAAACAGCTACGGTGCACTTTCCTGAACTATAGCAGTAAATCGAATTCCAGGGTCCTTACTACAGATACTGTCAAGAAATTAAATGATTAACATGTTAGTCACATGAAAATTTCCTCTGTAAACATTCAAAGGAAATGTGAAAGAGAAAGTAATAATGTGTAATGTCTCACCCAGGTACCATCTGACAGAGAGGTAAATGTCTGTCTCCTGCAAACTGGAAGGCCATGAAGATATTTGTAATAACAATGGTGAGTTAGATAAAGATTATCTAACAGTTCAGGAATTTGAGTATTCTTTCAGACTTTGGACATCAAATGAGAAGAGAGGATTCACTTGGGAAAGCCTTGATGCTGGGAAAGGTCGAGGGCAAAAGAAGAAAAGGGCAGCAGAGAATGAAATGGCTAGATGGTATTGTTGACACAATGAGCACAAACCTGGGAGGGTTGAGGAGGATGGTGGAGGATAGGGGTGCCTGGTGTGCAATGGTCCATGGGGTCGCAAAGGGTCAGACTCGACTATGCGACTGAACAACATTAAAGAGTCATTAAAGGAGTTAATAGCCAGAATCATCAACTGGAAAGACCAATTGTTCTAGTAAAGTAGAATTCTCAGGGAAGGAGGATGTCTTTCATTCACCTCTTGAGGAAGAGGATTGAGGTACAGATAGGCTATCCTATAGGAACCATAGAATAGGGATGTTTTGCTATCCTCCTAAGAATCTAAGGGGATTAATATGAGCATAACTGTAGATTTTAGATAGATTTTATTATTTTGTTGTATGCTTACTGTGTATTTCCATCTGTCTATCTTTTTTCTGGAAGTTCTGAAACCTTTTATCCATGTTTGTTCTATGCTTTAGTTTCTGTTTTCTTTTTAATAAAACTTGTAAAATCAATTCTGCCATTTGGAATTGATTTGGCTAAGGGAAATCTTGTACTGAATCTAGTCCTTGACTATATGGACTACAATCTACCAGGATAAATATTGACTAGTAAACTATTTGGCTTTGATGAAGAACTAGTGGTAGAAGTGGTTAGATTTACACAAACAAAATCACTCTCAGCTGGCCAATGACATTATCCTGGCTGTGTATCTTCTGAGGAATCCTGCAACCCCAGGGAGAAGGAACACAGGCAGGTGGGATGGCTGTTGTAAACCCAGGCTCAGTGGTGGGTTTTGTGACATATTTTGTGATATCTTTGTTCTTTGGTATCTGTGGCACAGAAAACTTGTAATAGGCATCTGTTTGTTTTCAGGTAGAACAGTCCTAACCTCCCATGCGACCGAGTGGTTAGGATGAGGAGAAGGTGCCTCTCCATCAGTGATGGTACAGAAGTTCTACCACTGCAAAAGCTCTCCCAGCCACTATGAGTTCTGTGCTGGGGACATATGCAATCGCAGACACAAATCTGCAATGTTTCATTTATCTAAATATGTGGTAGGCCATCAAATTCCTTTTTGTAATCAACCCAAACAACATGCAGATTGGTTTTCCTTCTTTTACAGTCCCTGCTAATAACAATAGCAACATGACCCCTCTTAAGGAAGAAATTGTAGAATTTTGGAAGGATATATAGGAAACCCTAGAGAGACACTATGTAGATGCAACTTGGATTGGTGATGTTTGAAGGTATAGAAATGCAACGGACATACAGGAGTTACTAACCACCACAGAGATGATAACAAGACAAGTTAAGAAAATCAAAATTTGGACAGCTCCCAGCAAAGATGAAATTCATGGCTCAAAAATTTAATCACACTGCACCCTAGGTTAAGGCATAAGCAACTGTGAAGAAGCTAGCAAAGTTCCTCAACATGGAGGCCAGGATCAAGACAATCCATCCAATGGTATTCCTGATTATTACAATGGATGTAAAAATAGGTTGATGCAAAAGCTGAGAGTAAAAAAACAACCCAATCTCTTTGAAATATGGTGCTGGAGGAGAGCTTCATGAATACCATGGAACCCCAGAAAGACAAATAGTAGGTTCTAAATCAAATCAAATGTGAATTCTTGCTAGAAGCTAAAATGACTAAACTAGGGCTGTCATATTTTGGACATGACAAACTTCCCAAGGGGAAAAATCATATTGTCAGGAAATTTTGAAAGTACTGTAGTAGAAGAGGAAGATTGAATGTTAGATGAATCATCTCCATAAAGGAATACATGGCCCTTATATTGCAAGATCTGAGTAGAGCTGCTGATGATAAGATGTTCTCAATGTCATTATTCTATAACAGGAATTCTCAACCTTTTTAAGCCAGGGGCCAGGTCATGCTCCCTCAGACAGCTTTGGGAGCCGGATGGCCATTTTGCCCTTCCTCCACCACATGACACTTCCTGGTGTGGTGGGGGGCCACATGAAATGGTGCCATGGGCCACATTTGGCCCGCGGGCTGCAGGTTGAGAATCCTTGTTCTATAAGTTCAAAACAACTTGATGGCACAGAAGAACAATAAAAACAGTACACTTTTGCACTGTGCAATATCTTGTTTGATCATTCTATCTTTTCATATAGGTCTGCTTATCCATATGTATAATGTCCTATTTTAAAAAAATAAGCCACTCTTTTCTTCTTAAAATCTGTTTGCTTGTTTTATTCTAGTTAATTGTTCCAATCTAAATCATGCTCTATTTTGATTGAACTTATGCATGTTGTGAAGCATTGTAAGAGTTTAAAAAAACAAGTGAGCAGTGTGTACCGTTTTAACTACACCACCCACCTTAATCAATAATGCTTTACCTCTGGTGAAACAATGTAAGATTTGTGTGGACTGAATTATCAAAGCTCACACAATTGCATAAAAATGTATCTCATAAAAAATTTGATCTGATTCATTTGCAATAAATGCACATTTTCTACTCAGTAAGCAATGTGGAGGGGAATCATACAATTAAGTTATATATTCTACAAAAAATTATAGTATTGCAAGGAAGCACTGTTTGAAAGTTAAGGGATATTCCACATTTTAAATTGGTAAGGTCACCCTTGCTCAAAAGCCAGTCATATCCGACTCTAGGGTTCAGTGCTCATCTCTGTTTCATAGCAGAAGAGCCAGCGCTGTCTGCTTCTGCAGATATTTCCATGGTCATGTGGCAGTACATCTTATTTATTTTTAAAATCAGCTAAATGGGGTGGAGCATTATACATTTGCTATATCTATTTATATATTTGCCCTGTGAATGTGTGTTTTAGAATTCCTAAAAGGTATCTTAAATGAATTTTGAAAAACAGCAACCATGAATTAAGAACATCAGGAGTAGCTTTGTCGAAATAGCCTCTTATCTCTATCACATAAGAATGGGAAGTCACTAGATACAAAATGGAACAGCCTAGGAGGGTTACTGCTGAGACAACCAGTCCCTACTGGTAAAGGTATTATCTATTCTTAGCATCTCTGTCCTTTTAATAGCAAACTCAGGTAGTGGCCAGACAGAAATAGAGCCCAAATGAGGCCAGAGAAAAGGAAGGTTGAAGCTTCCAGTAATCCCAATGTTAAATTACTGAATGTAAGACGAAGAAGAAGAAGCAACAAGAAGCATCAAACAATAGCCCCCGACCCCACCCACTTTCTGCCGAAGAGTCAGTGAGAAACTGCACATGCTGAGTAACCACAAAATACTAGTGTCAATCCAAAAAGAAAAAATGTTGGGGGGAATGTGGGGATTGGAAAGGACTGGAAAGCATGGCTGGCTGGAACATGTCTTTTAGAAGATGACTCTGAAATGTTTTCTTGCAGATCAAAGAAATACTTCCCCAAGGATATCCTCTGAGAAGTCATTTCTCTCTGAATGAAGCCTATTAAAATGGAAAGAAGCTTGCATAACGAACAGAGGGATCAGAACAACCCTTCTTACTTCCACCTAAGCAAGTCAGAAATCGCTTCCCAAATTAACCTGCTGAAGGTTGGATTAAACAGATTGGAGGTCATATTTATAGCTCTGCAGGCCATTTCTATGCCATCCCCCTGTGAACAAAGGCAGGCTCCCTTGCTGGGCTTTAAAACAAAGCCTAGCAGTGGCAACATTGCAGATGAGTTACCTGCTCACAACTCCTTTGTCATGACCTCACAAAGCCACTCTCAAATTGGTAGAATCCCATGAACACCCACACCTAAGGCAAGGCTATTCTTTCTCCAGCATACTCAGGGCCATAGCCAGGATTTTATATATATGAGACACCATAATGCAAGTCATCCAATACGGATTATTGCCAGATTTTTATATATATATTGGAGGGGGGGTGTTCAGGGGGGCCAAAAATTTCCAGGAGGGACAACAATGTCACACTCACATATATAACATTAGCATCACAGGGTGGGTTGGGGGTGGGTGGCTGTTAGCTCAGGATGTTTTTGGGGGCCCCCAGGGGGGCTGGCTATGGCCCTGAGCATACTATTTGCACTGGCTAAAAGGATGCTTTGGTCTCCCAGCAGGGCAGCAGACCAGAGTTATTTATACAAGTTAATCAAGTAGGATCCAGGCTACGTGATATAAGAGAGGGCTGATTATAATCCCCATGGGCATAATGCCACCCTGCTGCTGCTGCTTAGATTGGATCCAACCCTTATCTTCTCCTTCCACAATCCTCCACTCTCTCATTCCCTTCATCTTGTGCCCTATGCCCACCAAATTGACCTGCACAAAAGACTGCCTCGAGCCAGCTTACAAATCGTTGAGCTCGTGCCAAGTCAAGGAGGCAAGCAGGCAATAATCTGTATTGGATGACTTGCATTATGGTGTCTCATGGGCTATTCGTCACATTACCCTTCTATACAAATAAAAGAAATTCTAATATCTTTCTGTTTGCTATTGCATCACATGAAATAGATTTGTATCATATTAGGAGGGTGTATTTGAGAAGCTCTGTCTCACCAAGTAGGCTGCATGGCATATATCTTGGGGGCTCTCAGGAGCATCCCAGTGAGTTTCTCTCAAATGGCTGGATAGTTTTTCACAACATGCCTGCCACATGACCATGGAAATGTCTGCAAATGCAGACAGGGCTGGCGCGTTGGCTTTAAATGGAGATGATCACTGCCCCTAGAGTTGGACATGTCTGGCTCTTGATCAAGGGGGACCTTTCTATCAATCTACAAGTTATTCTTTTAAGATGCTGACACCGATACAAATATCATGTTTCGTGAACTTGAATTAAGTCAACTGTGAAAAACCTGAAGCAGCTTCTGATCTATTTCAGTAGCACAGATAAGCCCTGAATAATTAATTTAATTTAATTTCCACACTTGTGTGGGTACTAAAAGAGCCCTGGATTTTCCCAGAGAGGATAAATTTCTGCTGTCATCCAGCAGTAGAGACTTTATAGAACCAGGGTTTGTGGGTAGGTGACAACTTCATTTCTCCTGGAAAGAACTTACCAAATTGTTAGACAGTATATACTTGGAATAAAAAGAGTTTCTAGAAAGTCAGGTGCTGAAGAAAATGAATTGGTTAGATCTGTCTATCCACCAGGGTGATTTTGAATGTTGACGCAGGTACAAAATGGGTTCAGTAATTCAGTAGTAGAGCACCTGTTTTACCTGAAGCAGGGAGTCCTTGTTTCATCTCCAAACAGGGCTAGAAAAATTTCCAGCCTACATTCTCGAAGAACCACAGTAAGTCTATATAAAAAATAATGGGCTAAGTAGACCAACAGTCAAACTTGGCTCAGAATAGCTTCAGAAGGACTGCAGTTAAGATTGTAGTGAGTGTGGAACACTTGGGGCTTTGCCAGGCACCAAAATCTAGAGATGAATCTATCAGTTTGCATTTATTCATTTATTTTTTATATTTATACCCCACCCATCTGGGATATTTTCCCACGCCGGGCGGCTTACAACACAAATAAATGCCAACACTTTCAATCCTACTGGCCTTCCTTACTCTCTGAAAGCAAAATCTTTCTCCTGGCACTCATGATTTATGGTGGAGTAGATGGGGGGTGATGCCACTTTCCCCAAGTGCCAAAGCTGCTAGTTACCACTCTGAATTGAGGCAAAGGTTTTTGTACCCCACCCTATTCCCCAGTCTTTCCTTTCTTTTCTGCTTGATAACACACTACTCTAGGCAGGGGGTTGCAAGTTCCATTTTATTTTAAGACAACTGCCTTTAATCACATCTTCTCATCTAAAGAGACCTAGACAAAACCTTTGAGCACTTCACCTTGATTTCCTTCCATCTCTCCAGCCTTCTGTCATCATATTTGCCATTTCTCTTTCTTGTCCCACTCTGGGTCTCTGAGAATGCAGCTCTTTCACAGAAAAGATAACAAACATCTTATAAATCCAACACCCCTGTGTTAATGTAGGGGTGGAGAACTTATGGTCCTCTGAATATAGTTGGACTCTAATTACCATCACCCTCGTTAGCATATCTAATAGTGATAACTGCAGTCCAATAGTATCTGGAGATCCACATGTTCTTCATCTCACTTCCACATTACCTCATTTCTCCAAGGCCTCATACAGACTTTATGTAGATAAATGGGAGGCCTTTCCCTGAATATAATTCACATTATTTTCTGGCTAGACCAGGGATACCCAAACTTTTGGGCTGTGGGCCAGTCACGTGGTTCAGGGGGCTGGTCACCATGGCCTGGGGGCCGGATCCAGTCCCCGATGCCAATTCATCCAGCCCATGAAACCCTCGTCACTACCAGAAGCGGAGGTACGGGCACATTTTACTTCCGCTTCTGGGAGCAACAAGAGCTTCGTGGGCTGAATTGGCATTGGGGGCCGGATCTGCCCCCCAGGCTATAGTTTGGGCACCCCTGGGCTAAACAAACCATTTTCTTCCACGGGTGGGGAGCAAGGAGAAATTGATTCTGCAAGCTGACAACAGGAGCCAGCTGTGCACTGAAAGGAGCTTGTGCAAACTCAAATGCGGGTCAGAATTCCTGGAGTGGTTTTGGCAGTAATGTATTTCTAAAATAGTTGTGCTTTGTTTTTCCTAATTTTTTTTGTGTTGTGTTATCTGCTGAAACTGGAACTGACTTAATAGGTAAGTGAGAAATTTAAGGAATGGGTTTACCAGTCCCAACCCTGTCAGTGAGTTTCCATGGCTAAGCAGAAATTCAGACTAAGATCTTCTGAGACCTGGTCTGTCAGTCTAAGTATCCAAATTGAGTATACTCTCTCCTAAGAAGAGTTACATTATATTGCTAATGATCAAATGCTTTTTATTTTATTTTTAAAATTCGGATAGCCTGATTGAAGTATAGACGTGGGAGTCAGGAGATTTGCTCTTTGGATTTGTGACAAAATCCCCTGCACGCACAACTATAACTGAAGATGAGAGAAGGTCATGTTCACTCGCCTGGAGATAGATGTGCTGTGACTTCTGTTCTAATAGGACTTCTACATAGGTAAAGGTCACCCTTGCTCGAAAGCCAGTCATATCCAACTCTAGGGTTCAGTGCTCATTTCTGTTTATAGTCAAAGAGCCAGAGCTGTCCAGACATTTCCATGAACATGTGGCAGGCATGCCTCAATACTGAAGTCCACGGAATGCTGTTTACCTTCCCACCAAAATGGTCCCTATTTATCCACTTGCAATTTCTTGCTTTCGAACTACTCGGTTGGCAGGAGCTGGGACAGAGATAGGAGCTCATTCTGTCATGCAGTGCCTGGGAACCAAACTCCGACCTTCCAGTCAGCGAGTTCAGCATCTTAACCACTTGAGCCTCACCTTAAACATAACCTCATCTTAAAGATGGAAAGGTTTCCTTCCACCTGCAACTCTGCATAACATGTTGCTGGTACTCTGAACCTGCCCCTCCTTGTGCAGTTACATTATTGTCTTTCTTTAGGCCTGCTACCTTACTCACTTCCTCATTTTCCTGCTTCCCTTTCCTATTCTCCACACAAAGGGTCTGCAGCAAAATGTTGTCACATTGTGGATGCTTGTCCAGTGTCCCAGTCTGCTCTGCTGCCTCCAAGAGAATCCATCCCACCAACACCCCTACCCTCTCTAGGCATTTCATCTCCCATCCCTACCATAGCCAGAAACCATTCTTGGCTGTTGGGGGGCACCTTATCTGTACTTGTCCCCTATCCCCTTTCTTCTATTTCTCTTGGAGTTCACCAATACCTTCCCCGGGTGGATGGGTTTGGGACTATTTTAGTCATATATGGATTCAGCCTCAAAGAATGCTGCCGTTCTCTTCCCCCTCTCTACAAAGGTGGACTCACCTTGCCAAAAACCGTGTTGAGGAATGGAGAATAGGCCTTGACGGCTGCTGCATGGGAGTCGTCTTGGTGTTTCTTGCTGTGTTTGCGCCCTTGGCTAGACTGGGAGTTTCTCCGGGTTTCAGATTCTGGGGTCTTGCTGCCCTTAGGCTCACTTTCTTCCTTGGGGGGCTGTTCTTTTTCTTCTGCTTTGCCCTTGGCTGGGCCCTCTGCCTCCCCAGACTGCTTGCGTGGCATGGGATAGGTGGGGCTCTCTGAGTTGGATACCTTTGGAAGAGTTGAAATGTGGAGGCTTAAGACAAACTCAAGCAATCCTCTTATACTCCACCCTTGAGGAGGAGCAGGAGAGAAGCCAATTAGTGAGGGATTAGTATGCTGCCTTCAGCCCCTTGGAACTGCGCTCACACCCATGGCTTCTTTCTAGATCAGGGATTCTCAATCTGCAGCCCATGGGCCGGATGCAGCCCATTGCACCATTTCATGTGGCCCCCCCCCCCACTGCCTTCACCACACCAGGAAGTGCCATGTGGTGTGGGAAGGGCAAAATGGCCATCCAGCCCCCGAAGCTGTCTGAGGGAGCATGACCTGGCCCCTGGCCTTAAAAGGTTGAGAACTCTTGATCTAGATGCAGGGGAAAGTTGCTGTGGTTGATGAGGATAATTTGATATCATTATTTTTGAATGACAACTCCCTAAATCCTCTCCCCTGCACCAGCCCAACCACTGAACCTGAGGCAACTTTGTCAAACTCATTTCCCACCATCTTAAAACTCCCCATTGCAGTCTCCTTGTGTAGAGGCCATAACCAACGTGCCAAAACATGTGTTGTACTGGCACGTGGCCTTAATCATGAGCCAGATTTCTCCAGTTAATCATGCTCAAACTAAATTAAGAAGGACACTATTGGCATAATAGGGGAAGAACGGCCTAGTAGGGGCATCAATGCAAGGGTAGATGCATCCTTATCATGCCCAGAAACCTTGTTTTCTTCCCCATTCCCTGTTTTTTTTTCATACTCCTAAATCCTTTGCACTTCTATTTTTTTATTTCCAAATCTTCTGCTTTCGTAAAGACTTCTCTCTGCATTTTGGCTTGGCTTTTTGTCTTATGCCTAAAACATTCCCATACATGACCTGCAATTTACAGAGGTTTTTGTCTAAGACTTAGCAAACAGATGCCTCTTCAGCATGAAAGAAGGCCGATAGCAGTTTGTGAATTTGGGTACACGAATGAGTCAACCAGAAAAGGCTTGCGCTATGTTAACAACATCAACGAAAGTTTCCCATGGAATTCCAAACACATCTGAAGCATTTTCTCAGAAAGAAAGATTCACCTTTTGGTTTTCAGGAACCTGAGTTCATTGTGTCGCACAAAAATATCTGAAAATTATTCCCTATGAAGAAGGAATTTATGCCCCGCATTAATTGTTCCTCACATTTCTGCACCTCCAGCTCCACACAGTGGTTGTTTTCAGCCTCTGAGAGAAAGCACATTGGAATAGGATCCTATGATTTATTCAGAGGTCAGCCTCAGGGAGTTGAATGTAACTCATTCCCTTACACAAGGGTGGAGCCCCCTCCCTTGCTGTTGTGGAATTCTGTTTCCCTTGAGAATAAAATGCTGCAGGTGGGGCCAGAGCCGTGGGACCAGAGCCAGAAGAGGGCCCTCCCCCCCATCTTTCTTTTCTCTTTTTCTAAACTGGAGGGTGTCTGGTTACTCTAGATTTTTTTTGAGGACAGTGAATCCACTCTGGGTTTTTTGGTCTGAATTTTACATGACTTTTCCAAAGTACTGAACCTTAAGCTCAGCATCTTGGGAAGGTCCTGTAAAGTTCGGAACAAAACTTGAAGTTACCAACTATCATAGATACTATCCCAGTTCCCCAGTGGGCTTCCAGGGAAAGGCAGCTGACTCAGACCAGAAGTAGGAACTATTGCTTTCAGAGGTCCTTTGAACTAGGCTCAGAGGTTCAGCCACTGTTGAGCTGTTTCACAATGCCAGCAATTCAAAAGGGAAGCAGCCCCCACTTCTTTCCTCAAGCAGCTATACACAGACAGGCAAAGAAACTTTTTATAAAAAATAATTCACATAGCCTGTATGTCCACAGTATTCAATTCCCAATACTGGATGTTGACAATGGAAGCAGTTTTGACAGCTGCAAGGCTGCCATATATTCCATCCCCAGGTCCTGGTAAAAGAGGATATATGGCAGCACACTGAAATAGCATAACCCCCTGACATGGGCTCAAAAGACACACATTGGGGGCACGCTGTCTCAATCCAGCATCCAACGTGTTGATACTATAAACAAGAGCAGACCAGCCAACTCCCAAATGCCCCAAAGAGCAGGACATGTGCCTGTCTGGACAGGCTCTAAGTTAGTTTCATTGGGTGCTGATGAGTGTAAACATTTCTATTTACAGTAATACCCCAGTTAAGGTGTGCACCGCACAATGTTAAAATCGCATAAGGTCAGGGAATTGGAGGACAACTTTTGCAATGCACAATGTTAAAGGAAAGGAAACCGGCGATCCGATGGAGGCAATGTTTGCCGGATAGCCAAGCCCCAAAGTCGGCAAGGCTGGTCTCCACCTGGGAAGTCGCTTCCCAGGCGGAGACCAGTCCTGCTGACTTTGGAGCTTGGCTCGATCCACCTGCCTCTTTGGAAAGAACAGCAGGGATTCTACGCCTAAAATCCCTGCTGCCCTTTCCAAAGAGGCAGGTGGATCGATCCCCGGTTCCCTTTCCTCTTCGGAAAGGGAACTGGGATGTTTTTTTTAATGTTGTGCAATCAATGTATCGCACAACGTTAAAAACCGGATAACGGTCCTAGTTGAGTTTATGGTTTTTCTGTTAAAACAATAAGATTGCTGCATCAATAAAACTAACAAAATACAAAGGATAAAACAGTTGAATGGTTAAACTACCTTGCTTTTACAGAAGCAAGATAATAAAAGACAGTAAATATGAATGTTTTCATAGGGCATTACAAGGGTCCTACCGGTAACCCCTTGCTTAAAAGATTATCAGCATTTTGCATCCTGATTTTCTCATTCAAATTGTTTTCTAGTAACAATGTGTGGCACAGTTTATTTAAAGTGTAACGGCCTGCAATTTTAACTGACTGAACACCACAAATGTATACAAGTTAATCTGCCGGAATGTTATGTTAATAGCCCTTAAGACATTTGGAGACTGAAATTAACAGCTAGAAAGGAGTTTAAAAAGAAAGATATTTTATAACACAAACTTATGAATACAGCTACAATCTTACAAATGTTGGCTTCAGTGACAGCCCAGCTAACCAAAATGGGTCTTACTTCTAAGGAGGTACTGTACAGTATACACATGATTCTATCACTTTGCTGCTATTTAATAGAAAATAAAACAAAATGTGGTGAGTGCAGTAAAGACATAAACACTTGCAGTTTTCTTCAGTCTGCTTTATTGCATTTACTGCCCACCCTCTCAGCTATTCTAGCTTGCAGCCATTGCATTTTAATTTCACATTTGGTTATACAGATGCTTGCAATTCTGGGATGCATATTTTTCTCCATTCTAACTAGCCTGAAATAATGAATTTTGTAATAAAAAATGCACAGCTTATAGTGCAATCTATAAATTTATTCAGAAATAAAGCAAACTCTGTTCAATCAGGCTTTCTTCCAGACAAGTATGTGCTTTAAGAGTCAGCATGGCATAGTTTATAGATTTGGTTCAAATCTATAGAAACTCACTGCGGTATGGGGGTGGGGTGGGCAAACCCATTCATTATTTCACACACCTTGAAATCTCTACTAGAGATGTCATTGACAGCCCATAACAAGTGTATATATAGGACTACGTCCTCAGAGAACGTCAATCTCATGTTTGCTCTAGTTACTAGGAATGGGTATATATAGCAGTAGTTCCAGAAGTAACCTGAAAAAGCTTTTGAGTAATTTATAACTGAACCATCTCGACTAACCTGCAAACTCCCAACCCGTATCAGATTAAGGAAACATTTCTCAAGGATGCACCAGAGGTTTGGATAGATAAAGGATCCCCAAGTATTAATATTTGCCAAGATTTTTTTTGCTAGACTTTGCAGCTTTTATCTTTGCTGCTTAGAGTGGTCTTTCCTTGACAGAGAAGCTTCAAAGGAAGCAAGATCTAGCTTTATTACACTAGATGCCGAGATGTCTGTACTCACCATGGCTGGTACCAATAAGCCAAGTGTGAGTGGCAGAGACCTGTGCTTGTCAGGAAAAGGAAGCAGATGGTTATTTTCTCATTTTACTGCCAGGGAAAGGAGACAAGTACCCGAGGAAGGCTCTACATTGTGTGCTAAGATAACATAGCTAGTTTCTGGGTGCTTCACAACCTGGTTTGAGTGAGGGGGAGGCAGAAACCATTTCCTGCATCACCTAAGACAACAAAGTGCTTCCCTATCCCCCCACCCACTCCATTTGTCTTTGAAATGGCTAGTGTTACTTTCCAGCTGTTATTGTACTCTCCTTATTTCGTCATCCTCTGACTTTTGCAATACTTCCCACACCCATGTGTTCCAGTACCAGGAATTCAAAGGAATGCTTACTACAGCCACTGAAAGGGATCACAGGCTCCAAAGGTTTATGCCCAGACTGGCGAGCCTCCTGAAGACTCTGTTGCTTATGCTGCAAACAGGCAAACACACCTCCTCCCTCCCCCATTAATTAATGGGCAGCAACTAGACTAGGGATGGGTGAACAAGCTCATTTGCATAATTACTTTGTGAACTATCCAGAGAGTTCTTATCATTATGGGACAGTCAGCAGAAACATCTGGATGCCTACCCTTTGCCCATCCCTAAAATAGATTCTCATAAGAGTTTGACCCTAATGTTAGCTGACATATAAGTATATTTTACCTCTGAGATCACAGTGGAATAACTGTCAAGTACTGTACTGACATTACTAAAGCCATATCCATGCAACTGCTTACTTGAAATGAAAAGCCCTGCTGGGACTTATAGTTTGTTTCAATTAGTTTCTTATTGAAGCATAATTCATGTAACCTTCGTAAGGGGTAGAGGTTTTGGGTGCCTTTCCTTGCACACAACCTGGTACGATTATAGCTTGTTGGTAAGGTAGATTTTTCTGCCCCACATTTAGACTTCAGACTCTACGTGGCTGGAGACTTACTCTCTGCTCTGTTTTTGCTCAGTATATAGTATACAGTATCTACAATATACTGTTTGTTAACCCTTTAGTTGATGCCATCTGACTGAAGCAGCTGCTGGATCCCTCCCAGCTCAGCCCAGAAGGGTGAGCTCAGAATAGATCCCAAGCTAAAGGATCCTTCTCTTGCATCCGCCAAGACAAAAGGCAGGCTTGGCAAGTCGGCGCTTTGACGCTGAAGGGAACGGAGAATTCATGTTGTACGGAATGTATTGTAAGAAGAACTGTAGTGAATGCAGTGTTTGGTTATTATCATGATTACTTAAATAAGAATTATTATTATTATTATTATTATTATTATTATTATTATTATTATTATTATTATTATTATTATTATTATTAAGAATAAATAGATAGCCTGGCTCAACCCGGAGCCCTTTAGAGCAGGGATTCTAATCTGTGGCCCATGGGGGCCGGATGCGGCCCACGGCACCATTTCATGTGTCCCCCCTGCCTCCACCACACCAGGAAGTGTTGTGTGGCAGAGGAAGGATGCTGGTCAGCGCCCGCCCCTAATCTAATCTGCCAGCTCTAGATCAGCAACAAGACAGCCTCTGCCTAAAAACGCCTGCTACTGCATAACATTCCATTGGCGCGGTGGGGAGGGCAATGCACTCTGCGCATGCTTAGAGGCACTCTTCCTGGCCATGGCTTCGTCTTCTTTTGGGCCAGAATAGGGGCTGCGGTGGCTCAGTGGTCAAGAAGCTCGCCTTGTTAGCTGGGAGGCCGGCAGTTCCGAGACCCAAGTCCTGCATGACGGAACGAGCGGTCCGTCTCTGTCCCAGCTCCTGCCAACCTAGCAGATCGAAAGCAAGACATTGCAAGTAGATCAGTCGGGACCCCTTCAGTGGGGAAAACATGAAAGGAGCCTCATTCAGGTGTCCCGAGTGGAGCTTCTCCAGCAAAAGTCCTCTCAACCCAGAATAATTTCTGACACATTTATTATTATTATTATTATTATTATTATTATTATTATTATTATTATTATTATTATTATTATTATTAGTAGTAGTAGTAGTAGTAGTAGTAGTAGTAGTAGTAGTAGTAGTAGTGGTAGTGGTAGTGGTAGTGGTAGTAGTAGTAGTAGTAAAGGTCTCCCTTGCTCGAAAAGCCAGTAGTATCCGACTCTAGGGTTCAGTGCTCATGTCTGTTTCAAAACCGAAGAGCCAGCGCTGTCTGCTTCTGCAGACGTTTCCGTGGTCATGTGGCAGGCATGACTAGACACCGGGGCGCACGGAGCGCTGTTTACCTTCCCACCGCAATGGTCCCTATTTATCTACTTGCAATTTCTTGCTTTCGAACTGCTAGGTTGGCAGGAGCTGGGACAAAGACGGGAGCTCATTCCGTCCTGCAGTACCTGGGGATCGAACTGCTGACCTTCCGCCTCCCAGATCAGATTATTATTATTATGGGCTAGAATTGGGGCCATCTGATTCCTGCCGTGGGGCGGGGGGGGGGATCCAGATCTTCGACGTGCCCTGCACTGAGCCGGCTGACTGTCGTTCTCTCTCTCTCCCAATAAATCCCCAAAGGCTATCGTCCGCTGGCACGTTCCCCTTCCGTGCTGGGCGGCCCTAAATCCCGGTGGGCGCGCCCAGGC
The DNA here is from genome assembly GCA_035047345.1 of Bradypodion ventrale. Taxonomy (NCBI): domain Eukaryota; kingdom Metazoa; phylum Chordata; class Lepidosauria; order Squamata; family Chamaeleonidae; genus Bradypodion; species Bradypodion ventrale. The sequence continues at coordinate 353,229,192 of JAWDJE010000001.1, forward strand.
AGGACAGGAGGCACCTCCGGGGCCCGAACGAGGCCGGCTCCTGACCGGGGGCGGTACTTGTGGCTTCTCCTCCCCTCCCTCCCTCCCTCCTTCTCTCGTCCGCCGCCGCCGCCGCCGCCGCCGCCGCCGCTTCCCCGGCTCCACGCAGGTAAAACCGGAGGAGCGGGCGGGCGAGGGAGGGAGGGAGGGAGGGAGGGGCGGGCGCCTAGTCTGCTCCCCGCCGTCTCTCCCTCCCTCGCTCGCTGCCTCTGCTGTCATTTCCTGTAGCCGCTGTTGCCGCCGCCAGGGGGCTAACCGAGCCTAACCGAGCCTAGCCTAGTCCGGGCCCTGCGCCTCCCTCCCTCCCTCCCTCCCTCCCTCGCGCCGCTTGCTTGCTTGCTTGCACCGCCCCGGGCGCCAGCGCGCAAGGGCGAGGCTGTGTGTGCTGTGGCGTTCCCTGCCCTTCTTCCCTTCCCCCCGCTGCTGCCTGCCTGCCCGCCCGCCCGCCCGCCCGCCACCCTCGCAAGCCGGTGAGTGGAGGTGGGCGGCTCAGCCAGCAGCCCTGTTGGGCCACCGGGCTGGGCGGATCGGGCGGAGGGAGGGAGGGAGGGGGGGCGCCGGATGGGCCCTGAGAACTACCTTCTCGGGTGGGCCAGGCGAGGCGGGGGCGGGGCGGGGGGAGGAAAGGCGGGCGGGCGGGCGGGCGGGCCGGCTGGAAGAACCGCTTTGGCCGGACCCAGTTCCTCCTCCGCCCGGCCCCTTCCGTCCGTCTCCCTTGCCTCGGTTTCCCGGTTGGGCCAGATTCCTGCCCTCTCGGCAGGAGAAAGGAGCAGCAATCCTGTTTTTACGAGACGACTTAATTGCAAGGTGCCGGGTGGAGACCTGAGGGAGGGAGGGGGAGGAGAGGTACTTTGCACGTGCTCAGAGGTTCTCTTTTGCTTGCTTAACGAACCTGACCCTCCCTAGAAACAGGGGTGCCCAAAATACAGCCCAGGGGCCAGATCTGGCCCACCCAACACCACCTGGCTCGCAAAGCCCTCATCGCTCCCGGAAGTGGAAGTAAAACGCCCTCGTACGGGTGCGTTTTACTTCCTCTTCCAGGAGCGACGAGGGCTTTGTGGGTCAGATGAAATGGCGTCAGGGGCCGGATCCGGGCCCCTGGCCATAGTGACCAGCCCCTTGAACCATGTAACTGTCCAAAAAGTTTGGGCACCCCTGCTCTAGATTTCAGGAGCCTTTAAAGCTGAGCTTCCTCCTGGTGGTGGTGGTGATAACACTTCCCTCCCCCACTCACCCCAAAAGATCTGTTGGGAAGTGAAGAAAATCGAGATAAACCTCACCGTGCCTGTTCTTAGTGTGGGTCATAAGGTGTGTTTTGCTCAGATTTCCTTGCTGGTCCAGCGAGAATTTCTGCTCCAGATGTTTCCCATTACATCTGGTGGTTGTTTTCATGAAAGAACCAAGTTCTAGTTTACGTCTTTTCCCAGGGGTCTGTTCCTTGCAGAAAAACAGTCCTCGAAAGCCGTTCCTTCCCCAAAAAAACAACCACCACCACCACCAGAGAGTCCTGCCCTTTCCACTCTGTTTGGCTGCTCCTCTTGTGACATGGCCCTGTTTATCAAACCGGATGGGTTCTGGGCTTGGGATTCTGGCTTGCTGGCCGGATATAGGTTGGACTGGTTTGTGCTTCTGCGCCCCGTAGTCCCGATTCCCTTCCAAACTTTCTTTCTCGTGCAGAAATGCTAAGAGGCTTTTCTGTTCTTCACCCTTTCTCTGCCATGGGCCATTCGTAACAGGAAGCACCAAAAGAGAGAACATGGGTGGCCCCAATCACAGCTGGTTCAGGGCTATGTCGAGAGTGGGACTGTTCCTGAAAAGTAGCTGGAGGCTGAAGGTGGCCGACCACCTCATTCTTGGCCCTTACCCCCCAGTGCACATCTTTAAACATGCGTGGGAACTGGATTTGGTATGGGAGTGGATTGATCCTCTGGCTTTATGATCATCTGTTGAGGAGCTTACCAGATGCTCACTCTGGGCATGAAAGGTGTCTGTTTGGGGTCCCTGACTATGACCAGCTGACCCTAGCCTTGCTGTTGAAAAAGTGTGCTGTGGCCTGTTCCAGCAAGGCTGTTCTTATGTTTTTTTGTTGGCATTTGCTTCCTTGATCTTTCCGTGAGGTGGGTAATGTATAGCCCTAGTAGTGTATCTTTCCTCCTCCCCCACAGCTGTTCTTGACTTTCTGGCAGGGATAAAAAAGCTGAACTGAAGCTCTTTAGGCCTCCAGGATTGACAGGTCACAATTTGTACCATTTAAGTCCTCAAAATGCCAGCTTTTTCTAAGCAAAAAGTAGACATCCTGCCATTCTTTGGTTTCATTTTCCTGTTTTTGTTGAACTGTGTCATTCCTGTCGCCCCACACGATGCTGATTTGGGGTGGGGTGGGGGGCCTTTATTCTTCCTGGTGCTTCTGTATCTCTCAGCAGCTTTTGATACCTTTGACTACAGTAGACCAAACTATCAGGGTTGGGGATCGTAGGCACTGTTTTGGTTCCAGTCCTTCCTAAGCATCTGGATTCAGACAGTACAATTCCAGGAGGCTGGATCAACTCCGTGGATACACCATAGTGGGGTGTCCCAGGGGTCAATTGCCTCTCCAATGTTATTTAACATCTATGTAAAGCTGTTGGGGGGCATCTGGAGATTTGAAATGCGCTGTCATCAATATGTTGCTGGCACACAACTCTAATTCTCCTTTACATTTCCTGCAATGGAAAGAATTTGATGCCTTGAGAACTGCCTGGCCTCGATTATGGAATAGACAAAAGTAAACAAGCGAAAGCTGAATCCCAAAAAGATGGAGATCCTGTTGTTGAAAGGGCCGTCTATCCAAATGGGTGACCTGGCTCCCTTACCGGCAGGAATGGTCCTGCCTGAGAGGGACTAGGTCCGCTGTCTGAGTATTATCATAGACCCTGCCATCAGTCTGGAATACGAGATTAAGGCCTTATCTAAATCTATGTTTTTTTCCCAACTCTGCTAGATTGCCCAGTTGTGCCCATTTTTGGACATTGGTAGTCTCAAAGATTGACTACTGTAATGTTTTTTCCCCTATAGGCTGCCCTTGTGTTTAATATGGAAATTGCAATGGGTCCAGAATGCAGTGGTCAGGTTAATTTCTGGGAAGAAGAAATATGATCCTCTCTCCCTGGTCCTGGTTCAGCTGCACTGGTTTCCCATTCCCTTCCATCTTAGATGCAAGGTATTAACAATGACACTCAAAGCCATACATGATTTTTAGGACCTTGTTCTCTGGAGAACCATCTTGCCCAAAGAGTGTCTGCCTGCATCACTCAATCTTCATGGATGACACAGTTCCAGGTGACACCAAGAGAGGTGAAACAAGCCTTCTCAGTGGCAGCGCTAATTGTGGAATGCCATTCCTTTGGAGCTATGCCAGGCCCCATCCCTGCATATATTTAAGAAAAACCTAAAAACTTTCCTCTTCAAGGAGACCTTTTAAGATCAATTGTTAGCAGCCAATTAGTTTAGTTTCATTTTTGGATTATGATTGTTTATGAGTTGATTTGTTTTTATTTATACTGAATTGCCAAACATAATATTTGCGATTAATTTTATGCATATTAACTAAACTTGAATTTGGTGTGGCTAGGCCAGGGTGGCCAACCTTCTTGCGTTGTGGGTCTGACCATGCCCCTGGAACAGCTGAGCGGGCTGGCCCACTCCCCCGGAAGCAGAAGGGGCACATTTACGGCTGTTGTAAATGCACCCACTTCTGCGTTTACATCAGCAACGGGTGTGTTTGTACATGCATGATGTTTTACGGTTGAAGTAAATGTGCCCCGCTTCACTTCTGGGTGTGGGGGAAATGGCAACGGACCGGAATGAATGGCATTGGGGGCTGGGTCCGGCCCATAGGCCATAGGTTGGGAATCCCTGGGCTAGGTTGTGGGGTTTTTAAAATATTATTAATTTATATTTTTAAAATGCTTATTTCTTATGTTTTCCCTTTTTAAAATTGAATTATAAACTGCCCAGGGTGGGAACACATCACAGATGCACAGTATAGTAGAACCCCGTATAACGAAAAAGTTCCATTCCACGGAGCTCTTTGTTATACGAATTTTTCATTATGCGAAGCACTCTTGGCGAAAGCTTTTTTTTGTTATGCCAATAGTGCAAAAATGCTTCGTTCTATGAATTTTTCGTTATACGAAGCATTCGTTATATGGGGTACCACTGTGTGTGTGTGTGTGTAAAAAAAAAATAGAATGAACAGTTTAATGAATCTTTGTCTATATGAAAAATGTTTGTTCAATGTGACCTTGTGTTATATGCTTTCTAATTCTTATACTGTTTTTTAAAGTGCTTGTTATATTGATATATGACTTTCAAAACACACAAGAGGCCTACTTCACTCCTCTTGTGACTAGCTTGGACTTCAGCATTTCACCTTCACTCACAGAAACATGGTAGAAGAGTGTGTGTATCAGATTCAGCAGTAAGATATCACCATGTCTAGTAGTAGTATTAAAGTATCTAGTAGTAGTACTAAAGTATAGTATTAACATTGACCCTCTTGAAGGGCCAATATTGGGGATTATGCTGTAGGACTAGCTAGAGAAAAAGGGCATTCATTTTTAGTTTGGTTGAGTGACACCCCAAATTGGATGGACTGGCTCACATAATAAAGGGAGAAGATATTGGCTTGTTGAATTTAAAGGTAAAGGTCACCTTTGCTTTAAAGCCAGTCATATCCGACTCTAGGGTTCAGTGTTCATCTCTGTTTATAGCCGAATAGCCAGTGCTGTCTGCGTTTGCAGACGTTTCCGTAGACATGTGGCAGGCATGCCTAGACTCTAAAGTGCACGGAATGCTGTTTACCTTCCCACTGAAGCATACCCGTCAAGCACGGCTCCAGAAAATACAAGAAATTACTGCGCATGCACAGTTGTGCATTCTCAGTATCCTGTTTGCGCATGCACAGAAAACATTTGCGCATTGCAGAACCCTTTGTGCATGTGCAGAACCCTTTTGCGATGGGCATGCATGCGAAGTAACCCCTTTCCCCGCTGTTCAAAATACGAGCGGCGGCGGGAAAGGGGATGAACGAGCGCTAAAATACGGGACATCCCGGTCAATATGGGATACTTGACAGGTATGCACTGTAGTAGTACCTATTAATCTACTTGCAATTTCTTGCTTTCAAACTGCTAGGTTGGCAGGAGCTGGGACAGAGATGGGTGCTCATTCCATCATGCAGTACTTTGGTTTTGAATGCTGACCTTCCATCCCCCAGTCAGCATCTTAACCAGTTGAGCCACTGCAGTTACAGTGGTGGAAAACATCAGTAGAAAATACCTTGCAGTTGTGAATAATACTGCTGTCAACTTGTAATCGGTGAGCCTGTGCACACAGATGTTGCCTGTCCATGGAAGGAAATATGGAGAAAGATCAGGGCCCCCCATTCCACCCACACACACACATGGTTATTAAGTGAAATGAAGGTGGAGGTAGGCGCAGAAGCATCTTTAGAAGTGAAAAATTAATATACAGAGGTGCTGCTAGCTGTTCTGTATCTATACCTGGCAATAGTCTGTATGGTTAGAGGATAGAAATTTGATGAAGAGTGCTTGAGACTTTCTGCTATATTGTGTCGGTCCTGGGATATGTATCAGTGTTAGAGATATGAAAGGCTGCTGGTTTCATTTGTTGTATTTCTCAGAATTCCCCAGGCAATTTTGTTCCATCCTAGTTCTGCTTTTGGTTGCTGTAGCCTCCCCCCCCCCCCCCCGCTTCCTACTGTAAAAATTATGTGCATTTTGGCACATGGTTTCTCAAACATTTCCCACTTTATGCATTTTTCTCAAAGTAAGCATTTTAATGCATTTCTTTGATTGCAAGTAAACATAGAAGAGGGGTAAACTGCTCACAGTTTTCTCCCAATGATCAAAATCTGAAGGTTATGCACATGCTTTTGGAAATAGATTTGCAAATCATGCATTGGATAAATTTGTAACAAAGAATTGGCTAATGCAGATTCATTTTTCATCTCCAAATTAAGCAACTGTTTAGTGAATTTAGACATCCCCCTGCCCTTTGATTTCTTTTCCACATTCCCCAATAACCTTTTTCAGCATAAGCGTTTTGGATTGTATGCTAGCCTGCAACTAAACATTGTGTTACTTTGATTTTATTTTTCCTCTCTGTGTCTCCCCAGTCATGTCATTCCGGAAGGTTGTGCGCCAGAGCAAATTCCGCCATGTCTTTGGGCAGCCAGTCAAGAATGACCAATGTTACGATGACATCCGGGTATCACGAGTCACATGGGACAGCACCTTTTGTGCTGTCAACCTAAAGTTTGTGGCAGTGATTATAGAGGCCAGTGGAGGAGGGGCCTTCATGGTGCTCCCCCTGCAGAAGGTGAGCCGAGCTGTTCCCAGGGGCCAAGAGGGAGAAGAACACTAACTTGCATTTAATTATTTGTTGACCATATTTATATCTCACCTTTCGTCCAGTAAGTCCAAGGTGTGGTACACAGCTTTCCTCCCCAGTTTAGCCTCACAATAATCATCAGGCTGGGTTAGTACGATCCGCCCCAAAGCAAACAGTGAGGTATATTCTGTGACACTGACATGGTATTTCAAGCCCCAGTCCTAGGATAACACCCCTTTTTGGTTGTTCTCCTCTGGCTGTTCTGTGAGCAGAATGGCAATTGCATTGCTTATGTGTCCAGTTCCTCCATGTGCAGCCAAAACCCTGTTGTTGTTAATAGGTGTGGGTTTTGCCTGTGTAATGGAGATTGGAGCAACTGGTGATGGAGCACTGTGCTTAACCAGTGGCCTACAGCAGTGGTGGCAAACCTATGGTATGTGTGCCAGAGGTGGCACTCGGAGCCCTCTCTGTGGGTACCCGTGCGGTCACCCCAGCACAGAATTTGTCCTGCCCTTCTGCCCAGCAGCCCAATGGGAGCACTTCCCACCTCCCCCCAGCACAGAGTTCACCCCATCCTTCTTCCCAGCAGTCCAATGGGAGCATTTCCTCCCTCCCCTGTTGCTAAAGGTTGTCACTAAAGGTTCACCATCACTGGCCTACAGTATTGTGGCAAGACTCTTATTGGCATCCCACACGTCGGGACCTCTGTGTGGAACTGACCATTCATGACTAGAAATCCTGAACTCCCATCATGTTGTATCCTTTTCCCTTCTGATATTTGGTAGTAAAACACTCCTTCTATAGATAAGTCACAGCTCCTCTGGTGGCTTAGTGGTTAAGACGCTGAGCTTGGAGACTGGAAGGTTGGGTTTTGACACCCGAGGACTGCACTTGGGGACATGAAAGGGGTCTCATTCGGGCATCCCATGAGCTGAGTTTCTCCAGGAAAAATTCTTTCAACCCAGAGTAATCTCTGACACTAAATTATTATTATATAGATAAGTCACATGGAATTTTGCTGAGAGCTTGATAACCTGGGGGGGGGGGGGCGGGCAGGAGGAAAAGTTTTGATAGGACTCTGGCTTGGGAAAGTCTTGGAGTGGCTGGAACTGCTCAGCTGCTTGCTGATATGCATCTCCTTTATTTTTCTCCTCCAGACTGGACGTATTGATAAATCCTATCCGACTGTATGTGGTCACACGGGCCCCGTTTTGGACATTGACTGGTGCCCACACAATGATAATATCATTGCCAGTGCCTCTGAGGATTGCACTGTTATGGTGAGAAGGAGAGCGGGCATGAAATGCGTTCATCTCTCGCCAAAGTTTCACATGTGTACAGAAAGTTTTCACTGCTGATTCTCATTTATCACACGACTTAGCACTCTTAAGATTCTGTTTTTTAAAAAATCAGCTTTCTCCTTCTCAGAGTTCTGGCAGCTTGAGGGACTGTGAAATTGAAAGTACTGTAGTTGTGTGCACACGTGTGCACACAGATGTCTGGAAGGGTGCAATGCACCTTTTAGTTCTCCGTATTCTCCCATAGCTAGGTAACAAAGGCAGAAAAATATGGGAAATAAGTAGGCATGTGCAAACTTATTTTATTTGTATACAATATGTAATAGAGAAAAAATCAGCTTTTTGATACAGGAGTTTGATTAACCCTCCTCTTCTAGTGTGTACATTACCTTATATAAGGTAAAATGAATGTAAGACATAGTAGAACTGGTGGTCCTGTTGTATTGGAAGGTGGTGGGGGAGGGGTAGTGTGAGTGTGAGTGAGGTATTTGTGGGATTATTTATTTATTTTATTGGATTTATACCCCACTCTACTCAAGCACAAAGCTGACTCAGAGCGGCTACAACAATCAATAATCAATACACATACAGTTTCAACATCATAATAATGCACATAATCACACAAGGGAAAATCTCCACTTTGGTCTCTGAAGTTTCACTTCTCATAGTGCTATCCCTGGATTGTGGGAGACTCTCCTGCACTCTTCTAGACTTTGCAGTTGGAAAGGAAATGGAGCACAGGCAGTGATGCACTGCCAATTTTTTTACTCCCTACTCTGTGGGCTGGCCAAATCTGTGGGCGGGGCCAAACATCCTGCATTATGGGCTATGGAGGTGTGCATGGCCAACCAAGTGGGCGGGGCCTGTGGGAATTTCCGCTACCGTTTCTGCAGAACCTGACAGAACCTGCTGCAGTGCATCACTGAGCACAGGAGCCTCTTACTCTTCCAGGATGTGGCAGACTTTAGAAAGTGAGCATATACCTGCAGCATTTGGGGTGATGAACTAGGATCAGATGGAGAGTATCCTTCATTGAGCAGGAAGTTAAAGGAAATGAGTTTCTCACTCAGTGGTTGGGTGCAGCTGGACATTTAGGGAGACAGAAAGCAGGTGGTAGAATGTGGCACTGGAGGGGAGGACCAGAACAGATGAGAATGACTGGAGGTTGTATCATCCCCACCCTCATATCTTTCTCTTCAGGTATGGCAGATCCCAGAGAATGGACTGACTCTGCCTCTGACTGAGCCAGTAGTGATTCTAGAAGGACACTCGAAGCGTGTGGGCATCATCACTTGGCATCCAACAGCCCGCAATGTCCTTATGAGTGCAGGTACCACTGGTGATCCTCGTGGTGGGGTGTGTGTGTGGAGTAATAAGCTTAAGAAGCTTTGACTAGAAAGCTTGGGCTGATACTGAAGCCTTGGGCAAGAGGCTCTTAGAGGCAGAGGTCCTACAAAAACCCACATCTAATTCACTTCCCCTTTTCCAGGCTGTGATAATGTGGTCATTGTGTGGAACGTGGGCACAGCTGAGGAACTTTATCGACTCGATGATCTGCATCCTGACCTCATTTATAATGTTTGCTGGAACCGTGACGGCAGCCTTTTCTGCTCTGCCTGTAAGGACAAGAGTGTGCGCATCATTGACCCTCGCCGTGGGCAAGTTGTTGCGGTAGGTTTTTCCCTTCCTGATTTCTTTTGGTGTAATCTCTCTCTCTTTCTCTTTCTCTCTCTCTCTGTGCACCCATTCTGACTATTGTTCTTGACCCAGCAGGTTTGTATGGAAGAGTTCCCTCTCTGGAAAAATGCAGATCATCAGGGTATTGTGGTTACTCGCGTCACCCCAAATCTCTCACCCCCTTATACAAAAACTAGTTTTTTAGACAAATACAGTGTGTTTTTGGCTCCTGGAGGCCTCCAGATGCGGCACGTTTTGCTTTTGACGGGACTCTGGGAGGGGGCAATTGTCTAACATGCCAAAGAACAACAGCAACAAAAATAGTACTATAAATGGCTGCCTGGGCATTTCTTGCCCTCCTATCTCCATTTTGTTAGCTGAGAATGTTTTGTCACCTTGAGAATGTTTTGTCAATGTCACAAATGGACCCAAAATAAAATTTAAAAAATCCCCCTGTGCAAAGTGCACATCAGTCACTGTTCTCCACTGCTCAGAAACTAGGTTCTTTCAACAATCCAAACTTCCCAAAGAAAATTACATTCTGAGATTTTGGGATTCCCAGCATTTATGCAACAAACATTTATGGCTACATACCCCCTTTAAATTATTAAGAGACAATAAGCATTGCAAGAGGAAAATCCTCCTTAACATATATTTAACATAAGTATATGGCAGCGCTGAATATTTCAAAGGCAAGGCTTCATATAAATAGTAAGCAAAATTATTAAAAAGTCCTAATTGCTTATATTAGTTGCAGAAAGAAAAGTAACAGAAAACCCAATGTGTATATGACATATTAAAGAGAGGACATTTCCAATACATCAATATGCTGGATTTGTATTGAGGCTCTCTTTATAGGTTAAGAGAGAGTTAGCACGGCAAAGTGAGAAAAGAAAGCACACAAACCTCTTAATGAATTAAAAAGAAGCAGTTAACATTTAAAGTTAAAACATTTTGTTCCTCCCACTAGGACATAAAAAATCTTCAGAACTCCAAAGATATATTCTTAACATGTTTTAACGAGAGTGAAATACATTGATAATGTAAAGTACAAAAGAGAAATAAGCTATAAAGCAATCAGAAAGAATTATACTTTTTGTTTCGCTGTTTCTGTTCTCAGTAGAGCAACAATCTTTAAAAAGAACAAGAAATCAAAACAATTTTTGAAGACAAGCAAGCACATACGTTACCCTGTCAATTTGTTTATCTTTCTGGCAAGGCCTCCTGAACTGCTTCGGATGGTTTTTGAGCTAGGCTATTTGCAGCCTGCACTGCTTTAACTCAAGGGAAAGCAGTTGTATTTGTATGTTGAAATGATGACATAAAACACCATTTTTAATCCCTTGTTTATGTTTAGTTCACCTAAGCCTGGTAAGAGCTGGGGCAGCATCTAGCCCGCCTCAATCCAATTTCTCTCTCTTTTTCTAACTGCATTCCTCTAGCTTCAGATTACAAATGTAGCTATTGCAAGCCACAAACATAGCTTCCCATGTTACATTTAAGAATTAAATAATTTTATGTCACCTTATTCTGAATGAGATATGACATGGCCATCTTTTGCTATTCCTTGTTGAGCTGCAGATCACAGCAGGTGTGTGTAAAATATTGTCCCTTGGTCTACTGGAGTTGCCTTCTCCTGCTTTAAAGAGACTCTGGTGTATATTTTGTGATTTTACAGTAGGATGGGGGTATGTATATTTTGTGTTATATACTGTATAAGCAATTTTGGGAGATTCTGTTGTGCACCTTGTTTTTAAGGAGAATCACATTTCATGAGAAGTACTTAGAGCCTAGTGTTTTTTAAAGTCAAGATATGAAACTCCCTACATGCCTGGTTGTATGTAAACTTAAATGGGTGTGATCAAGTCAATTTTGACTTTTGGTGACCCTTTTCAGTGTTTTTTTAGGTAAAGAGTACTGAGATGGGGTTTACCATTCCCTTTTCTGGGTCACCCTGAGATTGTGTAGCTTGCTGAAGGCAACATAGGCTGGCTCCCCCACCCACCCCAGGAGGCACTGTGGGGAATTGAACTTCCAATAGCAGTAGAGGGTGGGCTGTGGTCCTCAAAAGAGCTGTGAGATATTCTGCATTCACCTCTCCTTTCCGCCAGGTTCTTTATTTTCCCTGGACCCGGAAATTGCCCACTCCTGCTGTAGGATGCATTTAGCTGGAGTCTCCTTTATCATGTTATCATGTTACCAGTGGCTTATCTGTGCTTTGTTCCTTCCTGTTTCAATGTCTTGCTTGGCTGCTAGAGTTTAATCATGCCTCAGAGTGGTGTGCTAAGCATGCAGCAGTTTGATGATTGCAAGCTCACACATGCCTTCTGCTCAGAGCTGATATTTATACAGCAGACAAACTGGGTCCCTCCCCCTAAATAAATAAATAAATAGATAGATAAATAGATAAATAAATAAATAATGCAACAGTTTATTTTGGCAGCTGTTTTTTCCCCCAAAGCAGGGACACACACCCTGTTGAGAGCTTGTGGTAGCATCCTCAGTATTGTGCTGGAGACATTTTACTAATGCCAAAATAGGTGGGTAGGAAGGAGGCATTCGATACCGTTTTGTAGGACTAAGAATTGTTTATATTGAATGGATCTTTTTGATGCCAAAGAGGCTCATTGGGCTTCCCAGTTCTAATCTCCCAGCTGTGCCTGGCGTAAGGCCCAGTCTTGTATAATTGAAAATGCCTCAGCCACTAAGGCCAAAAATCCTTTCTCCTCCCTTTAGCTGAGTTGGTTGATCTGAAAGCTGAAGGATGGATGAGGTTAGTTCTGGATTTGGGTTTCTTGAGGTGGGGAATTCACTAAGTTATTTATGGTGATAGTTTAGGTTAGCCTTCTCCAGATTTACAACTTGCATAGTCTCTAGCCAGCTGATGGAGGGCACCAGGTTAAGACTATTCCGGCTTAACCCTTCCTCCGTACGGATGCATTTTACTTCCGCTTCTGGGAGTGATGAGGGCAGCGTGGGCCGGATGAATCGCAGTAAACCCATTCGTGTGAATCCACAGGGTGCTTGGGCTTCTGGGAATTGAAGTATAAGAACATCTGGAGTGCCAAGGTTCGTCATCATGGGTCTATGGTGTTCTTAATGCCCCTCAACTCTACCTGCCAAGGTTCTCTGAACAGTATTAGATGAGATCTGTGGAGCAAGGTGTAGTGGAGTCACATTGGTCTAACCTGGTTCCTCCCCCTCACCACCAGATGCCAGGTTCCAGAATCTGCTAGACTTGTGTGTGGATATATCTGAAGATGGGGTTCTCAGGCAGGATAGGGATTCTGCTGGCATATTGCCCATGCTGATGCTTAGGAGTCACCAATCCTGAACTTACTGAGCTGGTTGTAGGGGTGGTGTTGGGATCTCCTTGAGGAAACGGTACCTTCCAAGACTGGCTCATGGCTACATGATCTCCGTGATGACTGTGGGTTGATCCTAAATGGTATTAAGCCTCACTAGGCTGCAGAGTGCACTCTGGACTGGGTTTTATTTTGTGCTGGGCAAGTTGGCAGGGATCTTGGATTGGAGGAGCTCTTTGTAGTTCCATTGTCAAAGATTGATTGCTACCAGTGGGGCTCAAACTCACTGGGGTGGTGTCGTGGCCTCAGAGTTCAAACAGAGATGCAGATGGGAGCCAAACCAGGTTTGATGTTTTAATGTTTAGTGCATTTAACATATCTTTGTTTTCATTTGAAAAACTGGAGCTGTGAAGGAGCAGAGAAAACAGCATTGGGACGGTGGTAAAAAGAAAGGAGTGTTTAACTCTTCCTCCTGCTCCAAAAGATTCTGTGTGTGCTAGATTAGGGGTGCCCAAACTACAGCCCGTGGGCCAGATCCAGCCCCCGACGCCAATTCATCCTGCCCACACTGACCTCGTCACTCCCGGAAGTGGAAGTAAAATGCCCTTCTGCTTCTCAGCACGATGAGGGCAGCATGGGCCAGATGAATTGGCATTGGGGGCCAAATCTGACCCACAGGCCATAGTTTGGATAACCCTGATTTAAGCAGAGAAAATGGCAACTTAAAATCTAGCTCTCATCCTGTTGCAAAACTGATTGCAAGTTATGTTTTACTTCCGCTTCTGGTGGGAGGGGCCACATGACTGGCCTGCTGGACCATGTGACCAGCCCGCTGAACCACATGAACGGCCCTCAGTCCTAAAAGTTTGGGCACCCCTGTTCTAGATGTTTTCATCAGTTATTCTCTCCCCCCCCCCCCGCCCCCGTGCTAATAGTGGTTCTGGGGTTGGGGTTGACAATTTTCTGTGAATAAGAATGTGAGAATTAAACCTCCCTTGTTGTTCCAAGCTTGTTCCCCAGCCCTCCACTGAAGGAATGTATACTTGAGTTCTGGGCAACCCTTGAATCACACCATTGGCCAGATGGGCTTCTGTAGTGTTGGCCTACAGCTCCCAGGAGCTCTGGGTTAAACGCTTTGTTGCTGATGGTAAGTGTAGGTCATGACATCTAGAAGGCTGTGCTTTGCCCATCCTGATTTGGTTCCATCTTTGCTTTATCAGCAATTGCCAAGTGAGCATGTCAAGCCTGTGACTGGAGGCTCTCCCTGTTTAAACTGGAATTGCTGGGGCAGAACTAAGGTTCTGCCCTTTACACATTACCTACTCCTATGTAGCCCCTGGGCTGATGCTTCTTGCAAGAGAGCCAAGCCCATGTGTCCTAGTCAGATGTGGGCAAGAGTCACACCTGTTGCATGATTTAAGCCAGTTTGGACTCCACATTATAAATACTGGATTCCAATCAGGCCAGACCCATGCTGGCCCGGTGGGATACCGGGATGTGTCGCCGTGCACCCCTATTTATAATTTAAGGGCCACACCACCACGGCAGTTTCCACTCTCACTTTGGCTCCTCTCACCAGGCACCAGGCTCCCTCCTACCTGTGGGAGAAAGTTCGAAGCACTTTGGCAACGGCACGGAGATGATAATAATAAGGCTTGGATTAAAAAACACAACACAAAATTGTTATTATCTCTGCACCGCTGGCATAGCGCTTGAGACTTTCTCCCACAGGGTGGAGGGAAGCCTGGTGAGAAGAGCCCAAGTGGGAGCAGAAACTGCCAAGGTGGCATGGCCCTTTAAGTTATAAGTAGGGACAAGCCAGCACAAGTCTGAATCAGGCTGGAGAATGGGTGCTAATCTAGGAAATGTTGCAGTGCCTGCTTTAACATCTTGCCTGTCTGTTATCTGTCCACAGGAGAAGGAGAGAGCCCATGAAGGGGCAAGGCCCATGAGAGCCATTTTCTTGGCTGACGGAAAGATCTTCACCACAGGCTTCAGTCGTATGAGTGAGCGGCAACTGGCGCTCTGGGACCCGGTGAGTAGGAAAGTGGACCTGAGCGTGTGGGAGGCACCTTCTTCTCCAGGAAGGACAAAGTGATTGTTTTGGAGCACATTTCTCAGCATGACCAGTTAGTTGTGGGAGGAGAACTCCCTGCCCGTTCCAAGGTGTACATCTTGAGCCATAGACTCTTTCTGCCCTTCCACTGTGAGAAAGCAGCCGGTTTAATTTCATTGTCTTCTCCTCCTCTCAGTGGAATAGTTTCCTTTCTCCCTATGCTTGCACAAAAGGGGTAAATGAAGGGCCGCTCTCCCTGACCCCATTCCTGCTGTGCTGCTGCCATTCTCTCATGGTGGGGGGCAGGGGATGGGGACTCCCAGAGCAAGAAGTCAGCTATGAACCCATAGGCTCCCTCTGTGTTTTAGAACCCAAGATGGATGGAAGCAGGATCCCAGTGGGCAGAGTATCATTATCTTTCTCTTTGTCAAGGATGACACATTGGGTGGGCCATAGGAAGCAAGCAGTTTTGGTCCCAAAGACATGCTGCAAGCTCTACTACCCCATGAGCTCAGAGGTCCGACTTCCAGAATTGATCACAGGCTGAGTACGACCCACAGGTTCCATGTTGCTGCCTCCTCCTCCGTTTTTATGCTTGGATGATAATGCTTGAAAGTGGATATAACATTGCGAGATGGGCAATCTGGCATATAAGCCTTTCTGTTGCCTCTGGCTACTCATCACAGAGACATAAAAGAGGAAGAGACCATTTTAAAGCCAAGGGTGCTATTGTGTGGAACTGTACTTCTGTTTGCAGCATGGAAAATTGCTGTCTTCCCCCTGAGTCAGCTTGCATCAAATTGAAACTTTGCTTTGTATGCTTGGTGTGAAAATGTCCACATTGATAAAATTTACATTTGGCCTGATTTTGCATTGGCTCTGCCTGCTACTACAAGACTCTTTTTAAATCAGAATTTGGTGCTGGGCTGAAAAAAAGTTTTTGCATACCTTTAACAACTCAACATTTTTGTTCTTGTTTGTGTGTTTGTACATGGATGTTGCAGGGAAATCTGGATGAGCCCATGGCACTGCAGGAGCTAGATTCAAGCAATGGTACCCTCCTGCCCTTCTATGACCCTGACACTAACGTTATCTACGTATGCGGCAAGGTATGCTTTAGTTTACAGGTGTGGTGATTGTGGGCAGACATGGTACTCCCCTTCCTATTTCCTTAAATATATAACTTTGCCTGAGACTGGTAGGTCTTTCTTATTTCGTCCACATCCAGTGATTTCCTTCCTACGCAGAAATTGAGGGAGTGCTAATTGTTCATGGACATGTTGGAGAACATGACCAGTAATCTCTTGCTTTTTCATGAAAAGAAAATCATGGAAGGAGTCATGACTAATTGACAACGTGCCAGTTTTACGCTAATAACGTGATCAACATGTGGGCAACACCTTATGAATCAACTGCGACTACTTCTTTCCTTTTCATGTACTGTAAACAGCATCAGAATGCTAGTCCATGTTTTGTACATTGGCTAAGCATTTGGTTTGGCCATGAAACCTGAATCCAAGGTCTTCCCTCCTGTATGACCCAACTTTTTGTTAGCCACAGCTGAAACTATTTCTTTTCCCTAGGGAGATTCAAGCATCCGATACTTTGAGATCACAGCAGAAGCACCCTATATCCATTTCCTGAACACTTTCACTAGCAAAGAGCCACAGCGGGGCATGGGATGGATGCCCAAACGGGGTCTGGATGTAAACAAATGTGAGATTGCCAGGTAATTGCAATGGACTGCAGGAGGAAGCAGAGATTTGGGATGCCAATTTGGCTGGTAGTCAAAGGGTCAAGTAGTTAGCTAGCCTGGCTAATGGTTTGCCATTCTTGGAGCTATGCTACATTTGAGGACTCAAGATGGGAGAATTCTTGGTCCATTGGGAAATTTCCCCCCCAGGTATTTATTCTGTTGTTTGTTTGTTTTTTGGTGGTTTGTTCTATTATTTTACTTTTGTTTATTTGTCTGTGTACTTCCCAGAGTGGGAAATATCCCAGATGGGCAGTACAAAACTAATAGATAAGTAAAATTTAAAAACAGTATTAATTAAATGCTGTCTTTATTAACTGACTGCTCTTTGCTTTCCTCCTGTTTTCCTCTTTCTTTTTTCCTCTTTTTATGTTTCTGCAGGTTTTACAAACTTCATGAGCGCAAGTGTGAGCCCATTATAATGACAGTGCCAAGAAAGGTGGGTACAGTACTTGGTATGACAGTTTGGTTTACTTTCATTATAAGTTGCTGCTGTTCAGCCACATTCTCCTGCCTGACAAAGCTTGGGGCTTTGATTCAAAAGAGGCTGCCTCTCCACTTATGTGTGTGTACAGCTATAAAAAAAATCTGCTTAAGGAGTCCTGTGTCTGACTGTTGGGAACAGTAAATGAGAAGAAGAAAATGGACCCCAACAGTGAGAATGATAGATAGATAAATCTTTATTGTCATTGTCCTTCACAGAACAACGAGATTGAAAAACAATTTATCGACCCAACATAACCTAAACAAAATGCAGCTACCGTATTTTTTGGACCATAAGACACACTTTTTCTCCCCCAAAAGTTGGGGAGGGAATGAGGGTGCGTCTTATAGTCCAAATGCTGGTCTTTGGCCAGCTGCGGCTGTTGTAAAAGAATTAGCTGCAGCTGGCCGAAGACCTCTACTGCCGCCTCTCAGCTGTTCTGGGGCAGGGGAAAGAAAAACATATGAAAAACAAGAGGGCGAAAATCTCAAATTCCCATTTAAATACATTGGAAATAAATTTCTTGTATTCAAAAGTTTTCTGTTTATAAGTTCCCAATGCATTTAAGTGGGCAACCAAACCTGTGCTTAAAAAGAAAGGGTTTCACTTACCTTCAATGCCTTTGTCTCTTCTCCACTTGGACAAAATGGAGGGGGAAAACATGCTTCCTGGTTGAAAGGAGAGCAAGAGGCTAGGCTAGAATATCGCTTCCTTCCTCAGTGCAATTGGCTTGCCTGCCCATTTCCCCTGCAGCGCCATCACTGGTTGCTGGTACAAAATACAGTACTATTTTTTTTCCTGCTATGAAAACTGGGTGCGTCTTATGATCAGGTGTGTCTTATGGTCCAAAAAATACAGTATACAAAATTATCAACAAACTCCCACACATTTAACCCCTAAAAAGCTCTAAGACTCTAAAACTCAAAAACTCTAAAAAGTATATACAGACACTCCCTCATAAACTGCATTTCACTGCATTCAAAGCCAGAACCGCTTTTGGGTAGAAACTGTTTCTCAAGCGGCTGGTCCTGGTCTTTATGACCCTATACCTTCTTCTAGAAGGCAGAAGCTGAAAGAGATCATTTCCGGGGTGCGTACTATCCTGCACAATCTCTACAGCTTTCTTATAACACCTGGAGGCATAGATTTGATCTAGAGTGGGAAGAGTACACCCAATTATTCCCTCCGCAGTCTTTACGACCCTGGACAGCATTGTTCTTTCCCTAGCTGTACAACTCGCAAACCATACACACAGACCATAGGTTAACACACTCTCTATGGTAGTACAGTGGTAGAATGCCAACAGCAGGTCCTTTGAAAGGTTGTTCTTCCTGAGGATTCTCAAGAAGTATAACCTCTGCTGTGCTCTCTTCATCAGATCTTTGGTGTTTGCTCCCCATGTCAGATCATCCCTCAGCTCCATTCCCAGACATCGAAACACCGAGACCTGTTCCACACAATTCCCTTCAATAATAAGTGGCTGGATGTTCAATGTCCTTGGAAGTCTGACATGCCAATGTTGGGTTTATTTCTGTGCCAAGTTAAAATTGGGTCATTTACCCGACTGTAAGATGTAAGCCTAAATCTCAAACAGGCCACTAAGTCAGCTACTGAATGGTGTGCCCCCGCTTATGTGAATCTCACAGATTCAGTGGGTCTACTTTAGTTAGAACTAGCAAATGGGTTCAGACCTTAGAGATCACAGTTTGGTTTTTGGTGTACAGTAAAACCCCAACTTACAAGTTACATAAAATTCGACTTACATAATGATTTTGTGCTAAAACCATGTCCTGATTTACACGATTTCCTATGGGTTTGCTTTTGAGTTACATAAAGATCCTTTTTCCTATGGTTTGCTTTGAGTTTCGTAAAAATTCATTTCCCTATGGGTTTGCTTCGATTTACATAAAAATATCATTTTCCTTATGGGTTTGCTTTGAGTTATGTAAAAAAATAAATTTTCCTATGGGTTTGCTTCGAGTTAGTTACATAAAAAAAGATTTAAGCAAAAGCCTACGGAACGGACTTCTTTTCGTAAGTAGGGGTTTTAATGTATATTGTAATGGCTCTGATGTTGCTAGCCTGCAGTTCTCAGAATTCCTGGCTAGCCTGGCTAATGGCCACACATTCTTGGAGCTGTGCGACATTTAAGGACCCAAGATGGGAGAAGTACTACTGCTCCATTGGATTGCACAATTCTAATTGGTGTGGGACTGTTTTACAGTGTTATACACTGTTCCAAATTCAAACAGGGTTTGAAACGTTGAGGAAGTAAGACGTCTGCAATCTAGTCCTCTATTGATCTTGAGGAATAGCTCTTCGGGCTCTCCCTCTGCTTTTCATTGCAATGAGTGCTTCCTTCCTAGCTTTGGGGTTTTGAGATGGGAGGGCTTAGATTTCAGTCTTTGCATGTTCAAAGCATATTCTCTGTTGAATACCAGCAGCCTCCTTCCAATGTCAGCCTGTGTCTAGTATGCTAGAGCAATGAGTCCATTGTAAAAATTGCTGGTAAGTTTACATTGCATCATATGTTTGCCAGGGAGAAGAGTGGGTTCTAACATAGCAATAGAGAGCTTTGGAGCTCAATGCTAACTCAAGGGTCTCTTTGCAGTCAGATCTGTTCCAGGATGATTTGTATCCAGATACGGCTGGTCCGGAACCTGCCATGGAAGCAGAGGAATGGGTGGCTGGGAAGACAGCCCTTCCCATCCGCATCTCGCTGCGTGAAGCCTATGTGCCCACAAAGCAACGGGACTTCAAAGTCAACCGGAGGGGCTTATTGCATGAAAACCGTCCCGCGGCCACCCCTGGCACCGGGTTGAGTGCCACACACCCCAGTGCCATGTCTCAGTCTGCTGCTGTCGCACCTGCCATTAACGTCAGCAGCTCTGCCTGTGGGGTATGTACACTGGCGATACCTGCACCAGCATGAGGGAGGGACGATTGGTCTAAGGATGGCTAAGCGAGGTGGCTGGTTCGTCTCTTCCCAGAGTTGTAAGGAGGCGGAACAAGGTTGAAAACTCCTTGCTCGGAGATGGGAGTCAGATAGTGAATGGCTGGAGTACTTTGAGTAGTGAGTACTTTGAACTTTAGAAGTGTGCTTCATCTGGAGACTGGGTGGCCCTCTCTATTTACAGAAAAGCATGTTTTTATTCCTTCTTGGGTATAGGGAATGTCACTTTTTTGGAAGAGGCAGGGCAGCACTTCTCTGGTTAAGGATATGTGCTTCTCTAACGTCTTGCACATGTTCTTGCGACATACACTATGGTAATTTGGCAGGCTTTCCACATTGGTTACTAAATGTCCTGTGAGTTAGGCTCCTAGAAACCATTTAGATTATAAGCAATCAGCAAATCTCCTGGGGTACACAGAAAGAGCCTCCTCCAAGATTTTGGTGTGTTTGAACCACAATCAGGCATACCCAGAGCAACGGCCACCTTGTGTTGACAGCTAATGTTTCTCTCTCTAGGTCAGGTGTAAGGATCTACAGAATGACTTCACCAAAGGTGGCTTCATTCTGGCAGTTTCACGTCTGACCTAAACATGGAAAAAGAAGCAGAAGCAACTCTCCTGAAGTTTCCTTTGCTTGGCGATACAACAGCTTGTTTCCTTTCTGTGGTTTCCACTCAAGGAGGGTATAACGTGAACAATTGTCTCAGTTGAACTTTTGAGTTGCTTTCTTAAACTCTTCCTCCTGAGGAGCATAGGTTGTGGGGATGGTATGAGCTGAGCTGATGAGAGGAATAGAGGAGGGCTGTTGGAACAGTGGTGTGATGCTCCGATGTCCCATTCACAGGAAGGAGAGCCGATCACTGAAGAGGTGCTGCGTGAGGTTGCGTCGCTGCGAGCACTGGTGGCTGCCCAGGGTGAGCGCATTGCACGGCTAGAAGAGCAGCTGAGCCGCATTGAGAACGGAGATGTCTAGGGACCCTTCCCTGCCAAGGAGGCCTCACCAAGATGGATCTTCATACCCACTCCACCTTTTCTTCTTCTTTCTTTCTTGGAGCTGCCAGTAACCCCACAACACTGCCTCACCCTCTACTACCCTGTGGTGTGAGACAGGGACGTGACCTCTCTTGCTGCTACTGGGGACATTTCTTGGGTTTTGTCCTGGACCAAATTTCCTATTCTGGTTGTTGTTATTATACAAAGGGCAATCTGCTGGTCTCCCCACACCTGCCCCTTTTGCCTTACTCACCTGCATCCCTCTACCTTGTCCTACTTCCATGGTTGGCATTGGCCTGCATGTCCCCTGGTGGACATCAGGACTGGCTGACGGTCCAGGCTCACATGCCTCTGCCTCCTACTGAGGAAGGGGCTCTGGAGGTATTTCTTCCTAGTCTCTCGTGGCTTGTGGGCTTGGTTATTAGGAGCCGGTGTCTCCTGTGATTCAGTGCTGGGCTTCTTTTCTCACTTTTCTCCCCCTTCTAGGACCACTAAGATCCTGCTGAGGATTCTTTTACGTTTTTTGCCTGAGCTTATTCTTTTTTTCTGTCAAAAGGCCATGGAGATTATTGCAGGGGCCAGAATGTGAAAGAAACCTGCTAGTCAGTTGCAGCCCGAAGCCTGTTGTCTTCTGGGACCCCTTCTCCCCAGACTTTCTCTCTAGCCCCTCTGAACAAAGGGGGGGGGCAGGACTCAATAGAAAAGAGTGGGAGGAGAGGGGCAAAATTGTTTGGGATGGATACCTATATTTTCATTCCAAATAAATGTCTTTATAAAGCCACAGTTCTCTGTCAAAATCTGTTCTTCCCCCCTCTTCCCACAGAGCTCAGAATGAATTCAAGGTCCGTTCACGCTCTTTGCGGAATGGTTGGTTTGCCTCTTTTAGATGACTGACAGGGCCACCATCCGGGGGGGGGGGGGACCATCAGGACTCCCGTCCCGGGCCCAGAGATGACGGGGGCCCGGCACCACTGGGAAACTACCGATCTACGCATGCGTAAATCTATGCATGTGCAAACAAACCATGCATGCACAGAAAACCACGTGGGCGTGGCGATGCAGGAAAACCACCAATCTACGCATGTGCAAACAAACCACGCATATGCAGAAAACCACAGGGGTGTGGCCAAACGGTGGGGGGGGGGGGGCGTACCAGGCCCGGAAATTTCTGATTCCGGCCATGGTGACTGATATTGATCGTGTCCATTTTATTATGTCCAGGGAAAACACTTCACACAGTGCAACAGCAGAAGCAGCTGCTTCTTTTCA
Organism: Bradypodion ventrale; assembly: GCA_035047345.1. Taxonomy (NCBI): domain Eukaryota; kingdom Metazoa; phylum Chordata; class Lepidosauria; order Squamata; family Chamaeleonidae; genus Bradypodion; species Bradypodion ventrale. Next base: position 353,251,411 of record JAWDJE010000001.1, read on the forward strand.
GCTCAACTACAGTTGCTTGAAGAAATTAGAGCTCCCTCCTAGCTTAGGAGTTAACAAGCCATTTTGGGAAATTGGCAAGAAATCTTCAAGTGGAAAGTTGAGTGCATTTGGGCTCTTGACCTCCACTTCTAAAATTCACATTGCTGACTTGGGGTTTTGCTTGCTTGCTTCTTTTTATACTGGACTCCAGAGTGGCTTTCCATTTGCTGGTGATAATGTTTTCTGAAAATTCAAATAGACCTTTCCCATTTGTTGTTGTGTGTTTTTGTTTTTTTTTTAATAGCAACTTGAGTCTAGTCCTTACATAGCTGTCAAGTTTTGGATTTTAAAATAAGGGAAATTTCCCTGACAAAACAGGAAACTTGACAGCTATGCCTATCCTGTGCAGCCCTCCAGTGGTGGCATCAGTCTGACTGATCTGGGACGCAGCCGGGAAAGGGTAAAATACGAGAGGTTCCTGGCCAATATGGGACACTTGACAGCTATGAGTCCTTATCATTCTTTCTTTGAATTTAAACAAACTTAGAACAAACTTAATTCAATGCTTTTGAATTAAACAGGAGCCATTCTACAGTGTGTATAAGAAGGAAATGGAAACTCTGTTTTTCAGGCTTCTCCATCCCACCAGCTTTTATTTTCTAAGGCAGACTCCTGTTATTAGGCGGGGTGAGCATTGTATCAATGGTGTGCCTTAGAGCCAGGTTAGACAGCCTTGTATCATCCAGATGTTTAGGACTATGATATTAATCCATTACTATGGCCATGCTGAATGAGAGTGATAGTCATTGTGCTTCAAAACATCTGTAGGGCAGTAGGTTGCCTGCTCCTACGTTTCAATCTAGGTTTAAATGACAATGTGTCACTCTCTCGAGAAGGCACAGAAATGGTGTCAGAATGATATCATGCCATGGACCTAACATACAAGTTTCAGTATCTAAAGTCTGATAATGCTAGGTCAGGTATTAAACCTGGTGAAGTCCTTGTTAAGAGGTGAATAGATGGAATTCCAGCTAAACCTATATTTAATAATTCGATTTTGACTTGGAGACTTCTAGTTTCTCCTGCTCCCCCTCCCCCACATCTTGATATGACAGTTGTTGGGTCAAGTATAACCTGGGCTTTCTTTTGAAAATATCAGAATTGCTAGATATGATACCTTTGTGTTTCAAAAGTCTGAACTGAGCCAATACTCTATTGCCTCACCAATAATAATAAGTTCTTTTTTAAAGTATTTTTATTAAATTTTAAAGTAATACAAAACAGAAATTAAACAACACTACATAACAATGCAAAAACAAAATCCCAATACAATACATATAAAATAACATAAAAAACCAAGGAAAAACATTTTCATATTATATTGAACCATTCTCATTTTAATCACTTATTTATCCAAAATATGCTCGTTATATAGATATCCTTTATAATACAGTAATACATTATACAAAGTCCGCTTCGTACAACATTGACTTCGTACAACATTGACTTCATACAACATTGCCTAATTCCTTGAAAAAAGTTGCCTCATACAAAGTCATGCGACTTTGTATGAGGCATTGGGGTTTTTTCCAGGTTGCATTGTGCCTGGGCAGTATAAAAGGCAGGACACATGCGTGCATTGCTCTTGTGGGTTTTGCACTAGGCGGAGTGTTTAGGAGTGGTTTTGAGCGCAAATTTGGATTTATTTTTTTGAATTTTTTTGTCAGAATTTTTAGAAGCATTCCTGGGATTTTTGCAGCATTCTTCAGGTTCTTGGACAATCAGGGTTGTTTGACATGTTTTTGTAATGTTTGTAGCCTTTAGACAATGATTTCTTAAAGTTCTGTCAGTTTCCTGTCTGTTTCCTTGACTTTGCTCTGAAGTCTGTGCTGTTACAGTACAATGTATCTCTATGGAAACGATGTTGTATGAGGCATCACGGCTAGGTTTTCTTATGCCTCATACAAAGTCCAAATCCATATAAAGTCCAAACTTGTGGAACCAAGTTTGGACGTTGTATGAGGTATCACTTGTATACTGTATATCTTTATACGTATACTGTATATGTTTCAATAAATGTTTGTTTTTATTATTTCTAACATTATAAAAATATAAAAACTTTCACGTTATTATACCCCAATAGTAATATATAAACAAAGAAGGCAAAAGCCAAATTCTGTTTTGTATTCCAAGCTTGGAGATGATTCGATTTCATGTCCAAATTTCTTAAGAGGTTGCACCATCTTCTCTGTTCATGAAGTTGATATGGCTTGGAGACGCTCTTCACCCATATCTATTGCTTCCTCAGAGAAGGGATCAACTTCAAAAAGTTGTTCATACTTTTAATCCAGGCGTTCTACACCCCCTTGGAATGTATCTACAACATTGCAATCATTCCAAGGGGGTGTAGAACGTCTTATATGCCTGGATTAGAAGTATGAACAACTCTTAAGAAATTTGGACATGAAATGGAATCATCCCCAAGCTTGGAAATTATTAAAGAAGCTTCAGGGTGATCAAACAGCACCCCACCCCGTGGAATCGAGTAAGATCACTCCTGACCAAATTGCTCATTGATTGTTATTAAATGGGGAAACTAAAAGAAGACCCAGAGAAATCAAATCTCAAAGGTATAAAGAGGAGAAAGGCCATCTTGCTACACCTTTCACAGATGAACTGAGAACTGCTATCCAACAGATGGAGAACAATAAAGCTGCAGGCTTGGATGATATAAGGTCAGAACTAACTAAACTTTTTGGCCCCATAACTATTAATTGGATCCTAAAATTGATGGATATTCGGTGGATAGGATACTGATCCCAAAGATTAGCATGAAGCAAAAATTGCGGCTCTAGGTTGTGACCAAGAACTTTTAACCGGCAGCGCTCCTTGGCCATCTTTTCAAAGAATGAGAATGATTCTTCTTCTGCCGTATCCAAATATTGGCGATCAGCCATGAAGAGTGTCCTGAGAATATAATGCAGTGGCCTTTCATCTGCCTTTCACATCGCAGCATAACACCCATACCACTGATCCAGTTTTGCGAGTCACTTTCTGGTCCTGAGCCCTTTTGGCACGCAAAGTCCTCATCAGCCCCAGGTCAGTATAGATGAAGCTGCTGCCCTCCATCCGGATGGATTCAAGTGAGATTTAATCCACTTGGGGACCATAACCCTTCCCTGTGGACTTCGGCACCCAAGACCATTAGTCCTCAGGGTTGTCATGTTAGTTAACTGCCGCCTGACACTCAGCATTGAGTCACTGGCAGTAGGGTTTACTTTATTACCATAGTAGGATAGCCTTGCCAGACTGGCAATGATTATGAACAAAAATTATGATCCTGTTGATGGAATGATAATTGAAGAACAAACAGGCTTCAGACCAGGGAAGTCATGCTCTGGTCAAACACTTAATTTAACCCAACATATAGAGGACATATAAAAGGAGGCAGATTACAGGAGTACCTTTTATTGAGTTCACAGCTGCATATAATACAGTAACCCATAGGAAATTGGCAAAGAAGGTGTACACAACTACTAAGGACTATTGGCAGACACAGTTCATCTAATGCCTATTACAGAATAGATGTTTTTGGTCACCTTGCAGGGCAAAAAGAACCATTGTAGAGCTTAGAAAAATGGCCTTAAATGTATTGGCCCCAATGTTATTATACACCAATGACTAGCCAATGAATACCAGAACTATTGCCTTCATTTATGCAGATGTCACACCAACCATTTCTCAGGGAACAACATTTGAGGAAGTAGAGACTAAGCTGGCATCTGCTCTTGAAGGACTAGGTATCTATTATAAACATCATTGTCAGGATATTAAGCATAAGGTTTGCACCAGGAACAATCTCATCCACAAACTTACAGATGCCACATGGGGAGTGCAGCCTAATGTTTCATCCTTTGCCCTTGCCCTGCATTTCTGTACTACAGAGTATGTTGCTCCAATCTGGAGAAATTCTGCCCATGCTAGTCAAGTTAACATGGCCCTTTATGAAGCAGGCTATATAGTTACAGGCTGTTTATGACTGACACCTGATAATAAAATCTCCTCTCTCATGAGTATATGTGACTAACACTTAACTCTGTCTCACCTGTTCATCCTCTGCAGTGGATGCACTTCAAAGTCTTGATGACTGTCATTCCTCAGTATGGTAACGGAGAAAAACTAACAAGCTGAAGTTCAACCCTGACAAGATGGAGATCCTTGTGTTGGAGCATCTGTCCAAGTAGTGGCCTGGTCCCTTCTTTAGGTGGGACCATTCTCACCCCTAGGAATCAGGTATACAACTTGGGGTTGAGAATGGATGCATCTTTGACCTTTGAACATCAAATTGTGGCTGTATGTAAAACAGCTTTTTACCAGCTTCATCAGATTGTGTCCCTACTTGGACAGACGTTCCCTTACAACCCTGGTGTGTTCATTATTAGTCTCACATATTGACTACGGTAATGCTCTCTACGAGGGGCCATCCTTGTGCGTGATACAGAGACTGCAGCAAGTCCACAACATGGCTGCCCGGCTGGTGACAGGAACAAAGAAATTAGAACGTGTTTCCCCAGCCCTGGCAGGCTTGCACTGGTGCCTGTCCCTTTCCATGTCAGACACAAGGTGCTATCTTTAACATTCACAGCCTGTCGTGGTTTGGGACCTTTCTATCAGTTGGAACATCTGTCCTAAAGAACATCAACCTGTATCACCTAGTCATCTCAATTAATTTTGCTTTGGGTGCTGAAACTGGCAACAAGAAATACAGTTTTCTCGGCGGTGGCATCCACACCTTGGGATGCTCTACTGGTGGAGTTACACCAGGTCCCACTGTTAAATATTTTTAAGAAACATCTGAAAACCACTCTTTTAAAAAGCTTTTAAGAACATTCTTCCTGTGGCTAGTTAATAAGTGTACATTTGGACTCTGCTGACTTTGGATACCATCAACTGTTATGGTTTGTATATTTCTAGTTTTAACTGTTGTACACCGCCCATAGTGGGGAAATATCCTAGATGGCATGTATGCATGCATGGGTGGGTCCATGGGATAGATGGATAAAGCACCTCTAGATGTTAGAAGACAAGTGGCAGCAAATACTGAGAAGTAAAACAAGCAACAGACCCAAGGCATCCAATGCTTGAACTTCATCAAGGTTGAAGTCAAGGAAGAGCTTTCTAAAAGCAATGGCACCAATTCCATCTACAGCTGAGGCTCGTCAAACTGAACTAGAAAAGAATATCACCCAGATATCTGAATGATGTACAGATATTGTGCTTTCTTCAATTTCTTTCCTCAGAGATCCTCAAACATATTCCAGCTCAGTATGGGTGTATAGAAATTAAGCAGACCATGCTGTTTGGTTTGTTTGTTTGTTTGTTTGGACTACAAATCTCTTTCAGAGGCAATTGAAAACATTTTTGTTAGGTCAGGTTTCTAATATTTTTTTAAACATAGCTAGATGTCCTATGACTATGATGTCCTTTTATGTGTGCATGTTTTAATGCTTTTGCCTTTTTGTACTGTCTGATAATGTAAAATGTTTCCATTTTAAATCTTTTTTTATGATCCTTGTATCTTGTTTTAATTTCATGTTTGTTCTATTGCTCTGAGTCTCCTCGAGTCCTGGCACCTGTGAGAAAGGCCCCGTTTGTGTGTGTGTGTGTGTGTGTGTGTTTTGGGGGGGTCCCGTCTGACTTGGTACTTCAAGTTTGTTTGGGGAGTGTGGATACACAGTACATGAACTTTCTGGTTCTGTTTGTGCTCCCTTGTGTTTGTTTATTGAATTATTTTCCGTCTGCGCCCTGATTATGTGGACCACATTCTTGAATCAGTGCCCATTCTTGACTTGATTAAAATAGCCAGAGGTAGAATGACCGAATGGTATGGAGAAGATTTAGAAAAACTTCATATAGGAAATTATTTGCTGCTCGCTTGGAATATCTTGTGCCAGAGTAGTGCAGTATAGTCTGGTCTGGGTGACAGTTCCCCTTTTGTTAAAATGAGATTCTCATAGTTCTGAAGCAGAGATAGGGAACATTGTTATCTAGATCAGGGTGGCCAAACTTTTCAGGCTGCAGGCCAGTCATGTAGTTCAGCAGGCCGGTCACGTGGTTCCTCCCACTGGAAGTGGAAGTAAAACGTGCCTTGCAATCTGTTTTGCAATAGGATGAGATAGATTTTAGGCTGCCATTTTCTCTGCTTTAACCAGGGGTGCCCAAACTACGGCCCATGGGCTGGATCTGCCCCCCAGCTGCAATTCATCCATCCTCGTTCCCAGAAGCGGAAGTAAAACATGCCCATATGGATCTGGCCCACGGGTCCATATGGGTGCCCACGGGTCATAGTTTGGGCACCCCTGCTCTAGATGCTGAGCTGCAAGTCCCGTCACGCTTCACCAGTAAATGTGCTGGCTGGGAACAGATGGAAATTGTGGCCTGCCAACATGAGGAGAGCCACACGTTTTTCCGCCCTTATTTGGCAGCAGTCTATTATGAAACCATTAGTTGCAAGGAGGAATTCTCTGGGGGGCTGCTATCATTATTTATATGCCCCAGCTTGTTTCCTGGCCAGTTTGAAAAAGTGGGTCTGGGAGACTGCTGTTTTGCTTTACATTTGGTGTGCCATGGAATTGTTCTTTGTATGGTCATTGCATCAGCTGTGGACTTTAGGGCTTTTCTCTTTTGCTTAACAGCTACATGAAACAACTGGGAGAAGTCCCCTGGAAATGTGGTGTATCACCACTGTGTGGAGAGTGCCTACCTCTTCCCCTTCAGTCAACTTCCAAGAAGATGATGGAGGTCTTGAATTAATGTTTCCAACCTGATTCACCAAATATAGGCTAACAAACCATATAGAAGGACTTTTGGCAGGAAAGCCAATATTGTGTCTTTGTTTTTTTTGTTTTTGTTTTTATTAAGTGGCATTTGCTTTAAAGAATTAGATCTATAGTTTAAAGCAGGGGTGCCCAAACTATGGCCCGGGGCTGGATATGGCCCCTAATGCCAATTCATCCGGCCCACAAAGCCCTTGTCACTCCCAGAAGTGGAATTAAAATGCGCCCATATGGGCATGTTTTGCTTCTGAGAGCAACACGTTTTGCTTCATAGACCAGATGAATTGGCGTCAGAGGCCATATCCAACCCCCGAACCATAATGACCAGCCCCATGAGCCACGTGACCGGCCCACAGCCCAAAAGGTTTGGGCACTCCTGGTTTAGAGAGACATCTAAGGATCCAGCAATTGATCCTAGATGTTCAGATGACCACTTTTTCCTTCCCTGGAAAAAGATAATCTGGCCACAGTTTTGTGTGCTTTGGTCACACAAAACATGTTCTGTGTGTGGAAGCATACTTAGAAACTTGTACCTTGCCAAGGCTGTACTTCAAGGATTTCTTGCAAACTGTGTTCATACATGCACATGTGCATATATACACACATTCTTCTTCTTGTGCCATATACAATTCCGAATATTGGTGGTCACCATGACAATCAGTCACAAAGATTGTCCTGAGAATATAGTGCAGTGTCCTTTCATCTGCCTTCTGCATTGCAGCATGACACCCATACCACTGATCCAGTTCCATGAGTCACTTTCTGGTCCTGACCTGAGCCCTTTTTGGCACACAAAGTTTTCATCAGTCCCAGGCCAGTATTGATGAAGTTGCTGCCCTCCATCAAGATGGATTCAAATGGGATTTAATCTGTTTGGGGACCATCACCCTTCCCTGTGGACTTTGCTACTCAAGGTCATTAATCCTCAGGGTTGTCAGGCTAGTTAACCATTGCCTGACAATTGGTGTTGAGTCACTGGCAGTAGGGTCTACTCTATTAACATAGCAGGATAACCTGGCTATGCCAGAATAGGATATGCACACATACACAAGTTCTATGGAGGAGTGGCTTTTTGGAGCTGCAGTGGCTCCAGTGCCTCTGAGGCCAATTTAAAGTGCAGATCATTTATTCTCTAAGTCCTTAAATTTATTTATTTATTTATTTCCCTTTAAATCCTTGAAAGCCTCGAATCTTTTTTTCAAAAAAAAAATGCCTATATCCCAGATAGGTGGGATGTAAATAAAATAAAATAAAATATTCCTGCATGCTTCTCCTCCACTTTCAAACTGTTATTTTAACAATCACAACCTCAGGGTCATACATTGCATAGCCCAGCCAGTTCTATTCATTACCGTGCATACATACTGTTGCTTTTTTTTGTTTCGGTTTATTTATATTTAAAACAACAACAGTGTAATCTCGCTGTTGCTTTGGGAACTTTTGTTGGAAGGCAATTAAATTTTAACAATGGAACACCTTGAAAATAATTCACTTCCCCTATTCACATAAAACAGTTCCCGCCACCATCACATTTCCACTCTTTTGCAAACATGCCTAGAGAATGTACTTGGTCTTTTGTGACTTCAAGGTCCTAGCAACATCCTTTTCATAGTGCTAGATGAGTATGAATATGAGTTCAACAGTAATTTGTGCACACTGCAGGCACGAGCTGAGCATCCATTTGCCACAGGAGAGCAGGGATGGTGGGCGGCAGGTGCATGTTGCTTCCTGTCCCTGGGCCAAGCAACAAGAGCTGTTCTGAGGGGGTGGCAGGAAGCTTGTGGTTGGTGCTGCTGAGCTAATAGGAAACAGTACTGTGTAGAATGAATGCAGATGGGGGAAGTCTTCACACCGCAGCAGCTGTGTACTGGCGTGTATCATTCTTCACTGAGTGAATGTACAATTCTGAGCGAGTTGAAAGATTAACCAGGTCTCTTTTCTTTTGAGTGTTTGTGACTATAAAGGTAAAGGTTTCCCATGCTTGAAAGCAAGTTGTATCCAACTCTAAGGTTCAGTGCTCATCTGTTTCAAAGCCAAAGAGCCAGCGCTGTCTGCTTCTGTAGACGTTTCTGTGGTCATGTGGCAAGCATGACTAGACATGAAGTTACCTTCCCATTGAAGTGGTCCCTATTTATCTACTTGCAATTTCTTGCTTTTGAACTGCTAGGTTGGCAGGAGCTGGGACAAAGACCCGGGAGCTCATTCCGTCGTGCAGTACTTGGGAATCGAACTGCTGACCTTCCGCCTCCCAGTCAGTGTCTTAGCCACTTGAACCTATAAGCCACCCCCCCCCCCCCTGCACTACCAGGGTATACGTGCTCTTGTGCACAGCAGCAGTTCCAATGCTTAGCATAGCTTTATGTACCAATGTTTACACTCCACTTTATCAGTATGCCCCCTACGTTTCTCCCACATGGGATGCTGGAAGAACTACACAAAAATTGCACTCTTTTTCTTCGTGTCAGCTTCACTCTCTGTCTTCTAATGCTAGCAGGCTCTATTCTAATTCTGCCAATCAGGCTAAGCAAAAACAGTGGTGTAAACTGGTTGCCCGCAGCAATGGTTGCCAGCTTCTAGAATTCCTGATCATCGATCATGCAAACTTGGGAGCTGAAGTTCAAAAGAACTGGAGGGTCAAACATGGAGAAACACTGTGCTATACTAATTAAAGCAGGTGTGAAACTAAAATGATAACGTCAATCGAATAATGATCACTAATGAAAGTATTTCGATATTACAGTATTTCATATATTTCTGATGCCTTTAATACTGAAGTAAAAATAAGTTCTGTATGGAATACACATTTAATGAGGTTTTGATTCAATTCTGATTTGTCTCTCCATCCCATCCCACCCCGTTTCCTTGAAATGCCTAATTACATAGTTTCATTGCTCCCCAAATAGTTTCTGAATTACCCTGAACATGGAGTAACCTTTTGCATATAGTGCTAGTTTGTTTTTTTTAAAAAATAAAGCTGGTCCTCTGTACAGAATGACAAATAGGGGCAGGAAGTACTCCCCACCCTTTTGCATTCACCCAAAGATACGTGCAGTTTCATTTTGCTCAAGGCTTTGTGCAGCAAAAGGGGTGAGAAAAGTGCTCTACGCCTGATTATGGTAAGCAGACGGGTCTTAACAGGTTGGAGAACAGGAATCCGAAAGTGGTGTTGGGGGAAGAGAGATGGTCTGGCCCACTAGGGACAGGCAGTAGCAACTGGAACATGTGGAATGATGTCTCGCCTTACTGTTAAGAGCTGAGCCAGAACTGGTGGTTGGCTCAACTACTGGTTGTCCTCTGTCCTCTCACAGCCTGGTTCTTTTGCTTGCTGCACTCTTAATTTCAAGTAGGTGTCAGGCTTCTTCTTGGGTAAGAAGGGAAAGGCTAAGAAGGGCAACCATGCAGCAGGAAGGACAAGAGCACAGATTAGGTAATGCTCCTAAAGCCGTGATGGTGAACCTTGGCACTCCAGATGTTCTTGGACTTCAATTCCCAGAAGCCCAAACACCCTGTGAATGCACACAAATGGGTTTACTGCGATTCATCTGGCCCGTGCTGCCCTCATCGCTCCCAAAAGCGGAAGTAAAACGCACCCATACAGAGGGTTAACCCAGAAGATACGGGCACATTTTACCTCCGCTTCTGAGAGCGACGAGGGCAGCGTGGGCCGGATGAATCGCAGTAAACCCATTCGTGTGGATTCACAGGGTGCTTGGGCTTCTGGGAATTGAAGTTAAACATAAGAACATAAGAACATAAGAACAGCCTTGCTGGAACAGGCCACAACCCATCCAGTCCAGCATTCTGTCTCACACAGTGGCTCACCATTTCCTTCAGGGTATTCCCAAGGAGATGCCTTCACCTGCTTAGGATTCCCTGGAAATGGCATTGAGAGATATCCTGCCTATCTCTCCAACCCGGAGGTTGTCCTTAGGTAGCCATAATTATAGCCATTGATAGCCTTGTCCTCCATGAACTTGTCTAATCCTTTCTTGAAGCTGTCAAGACTGACAGCTGTCACCACTTCTTCTGGCAGGGAGTTCCATAGACCAGTGATCCTCTGGGTGAAAAAGTACTTTCTCTTATTTGTTTGAGAACTAGTACCCAAAAGTTTCATGGAGTGTCCCCTAGTTCTAGTGTTGTGCGATAGGGAAAACAGTTTTTCCTTATCTACTTTGTCCACACCGTGCATGATTTTATAAACTTCAATCAGGTCACCTCTTAGACGTCGTCGTTCAAGAGTGAAGAGGCCCAACCGTTGCAGCCTCAGATGGTAAGGAAGGTGTTCCAGTCCCCTAATCATTCTGGTTGCCCTCCTCTGCACTTTCTCCAACTCCATAATATCCTTCTGGAGGTATGGCGACCAGAACTGTACACAATATTCCAGATGGGGCCTCACCATAGATTTATAAAGAGGCAAAATGACACTTGCTGACTTATTTTCTATACCCTTCCTAATGATCCCTAACATTGAGTTTGCTTTTTTCACTGCTGAGGCACACTGGGTTGACACCTTCATTGAGCTGTCCACCAGGACACCAAGGTCCCTTTCCTGGTTTGTCGCAGAGAGTTCAGACCCCATCAGTTTATAAATGTAATTGGGTTTTTTTGCCCCAACATGCATCACTCTGCACTTACTGATGTTGAAGCTCATTTGCCACTGTTTTGCCCACTCCCCCAGTGTCAAGAGATCCCTCTGGAGCTCTTCACAATCTCTCACAGTTTTCACTACCCTGTATAATTTAGTGTCGTCAGCAAATTTGGCTACCTTGCTTTTTACTCCTACCTCTAGATCATTTATGAAGAGGTTGAAAAGCAGGGGTCCCAGTACTGAACCTTGGGGGACCCCACTCTTTACTTCCCTCCACTTGGAGAAGTGTCCATTTAGTGCTACCCTCTGTTTCCTGTCCCTTAGTTGAAGAACATCTGGAGTGCAAAGGTTCGCCATCACGGTCCTAAGGTCTTAAGATGCAGGGAGGCCCATCTCTTGTTTGGACAGAAGTACAGTATTGCTACTTTTCTCTTAAACACATCTTATTCTGCTGCAGGAATTCTTTTTCAATGCAATGGATTTTATAGCACAGACCTTTCTCAGGAGTGTTAAAAGTATACGGTGCAGTTGTGAAATGATTCCACAGCCCTTCATTGTGTTCCTGGCAGATTTTATAGACATGTTCTTGACTGTCCATTTCTTTTGACATTCATCTCCATTTAGCAATTAGAACAATGATGGTCACTGGCACTAATCCTAATCTGAAAGATTTGGTGTCAATGATCAAACCACAACCAAGGGGTATGTGTGGGAGAGAAAAAGAGAGGAGGTGAGGGACAGAAACAAAGAGAAAAGGGAGTGAGGTTTCTCGTGACTTTACATCTAACTGGCCCATGAGGCAGTATATAAATGTACAGTAATACCTCATACAAAGTCCGCTTCGTACAACATCGAATTCATACAACATCGCCTAATTCCTTGAAAAAAGTTGCCTCATACAAAGTCATGCGACTTTGTATGAGGCATTGGGGGTTTTCCGGGGTTGCATTGTGCCTGGACAGTAAAAAAGGCAGGACACATGCGTGCATTGCTCTTGTGCGTTTTGCATGAGGCAAAGAGTGTTTAGAAGGGGTTTTGAGCGCGATTTTGGATTTTTTTAAAAAAAAATCGTCAGAATTTTTAGAAGCATTCCTGGGGTTTTTGCAGCATTCTTCAGGTTCTTGGACAATCAGGGTTGTTTGACATGTTTTTGTAATGTATTTAACCTTTAGACAATGATTTCTTAAAGTTCTGCCAGTTTCCTGTCTGTTTCCTTGGCTTTGCCCTGAAGTCTGTGCAATGTATCTCTATGGAAATGACGTTGTACGAGGCATCGCGGCAAGGATTTGGACGTAGTATGAGGCATCGTGGCTAGGATTTAGTCACATGTTCACCCCATGATATCCTGCCACAAGCTTATCCTTATTTTCAGGTGCTTTAGTCCAATGGTTCCCAAACTTGGGTCCCCAGGTATTTTTCCATTACCACTCCTAGAAGTCTTGACCATTGGCTATGCTGGCTAGAGGCTTCTGGGAGTTGCAGTCAAAGATCAGCCGGGTCCCCTAGTTTGGGACTCATTTAGTCAATGCCCAAGCTTCAACTCCATATAGCAACACTGGGACTATGTAACATTTCACTGTTTGGATCTTTGTAGCAAGAGATCGCTACTGCATAACAAATGTTACATTTTTATGAATGTGGATCTTGCTTTTTCTATCCATATTTTAATCTCTACCTTGGGATCCCACTTTTCATTAATGTTAACCAGTCCTTCCTTCAGGCCGGTGTGGTGCTCATGAGCATACCTGTCAACCTTCCTGGATTGGCTGGGATTTCCCGATTTTTGGCGCCGATTTGCGCCATTTCTCGCCCGCAGCTGCCAAACCCCCGGATTTGGCAGCGGGGGAAAAGAGGTACTGCACATCCCTTCTGCGCACGCATGTGTAGAACGCGACTTGTGCAGAACCGTTGTACTCAGGTCCTGGATTGTCCGGAGCCGCAGTTGACAGGTATGCTCATGAGATAGTTCTTCCGCCTCCAGGTTAGAGGAACTCCCAGTGCAGAAGCCTGTTGTTGACTGGCTTTTTGGTTCCTTTGCAGACTATATGGAATAGCTGAAAAGATCCAATTAATTCCAGCTTGTTGAAGTCTACATGCATTGTGTTGCCTCCCTCTTTTAGTCCTGTGTTTTGAAAATTACTATATGTTGGAAACAGCATGGTTTGATTACACTCTTGTCTGAAGAAAAACTTTGCTTACCCAGCCTCTGTACCCAAGGCTTTTTATGTAGTCATATTCAAAAACATTGCAGCACAAGGCCCTCAGTTGTCAGGACGATACTTATTCAGAGGAAAGAAAAGTCATCTGTGAAGAGGTGCCAAAAAAAGCTCTGTGCCTCATTTCGCTTAATAATGGAACACCTCACCTGCTCACCTGCAGTGGCTCAAGTGGCTAAGACTCTTCTGTGAAAAATTACTTCAGATTAGTAAGCCTTTGAGGCCTAGAAAGTTGGGTTTCACTTACCAGTGATAACTTTCGTTCTTTGAGTATATAGTTTGTGAATACACACTATTGGGTTATGCGCCTGCGCAGAACATTGATCGGAAGCTTCAAAGCTGATTGGCTAAAAGTTTTGGCAGTAAGACCGCCCACCGTACCGCCCACCCTTAGGCGCCAGTTCGCAGCTGCTTAAAAGCAAAGGTTTTTCTAGAATGAAAATGGGCTTTGCCCCAACATGCATAAAGGTAAAGGTTTCCCTTGCTGGAAAGCCAGTCATATCCGTTCAGTGCTCATCTCTGTTCAAAGCCGAAGAACCAGTGCTGTCTGCTTCTGCAGACTTTTCCGTGGTCATGTGGCAGGCATGACTAGACACTGGAGAGCACGGAACGCTGTTTCCTTCTCACCGAAGTGGTCCCTATTTATCTACTTGCAATGTCTTGCTTTCGAACTGCTAGGTTGGCAGGAGCTGGGACAAAGACGGAAGCTCATTCCATCCTGCGGTACTCAGGAATCGAACTGCTGACCTTCCGCCTCCCAGTCAGCGTCTTAGCCACTTGAGCCACTGCAGTCCTATATATGCATGCTTATATGTATGTTGTATTTCAAAAACTGATGGTGGTCAAAGTTGTTACATTACAATTTATACAGCTTCTAGATTGAGCTGGAGTTTCTTGAGCTCCGGCATTTGTGATACACAATTCAGCCCAGAACTACAAAGCCTCCCTCTACTTCTAAAATGTCATTAGTGGTGTAGATTAGATGTTGCAAATCAAGGCGATGCAATCAAAGGAGACTTACACCCAGATACTTCCTCGGTGCTAATGAAAGCAACAGTCTAACCCTTCATATAACAGAGTTCTTTGCAGCATCTCTAAGTATCTGGCTAAAGCAGGGATGCCCAAACCTTTCAGGACGTGGGCCGGTCACGTGGTTCCTTCCACCAGAAGCAGAAGTAAAATGCACCTTGCAATCTGATTTGCAAGAGATATGTTTTGCAACAGGATAATTTTTAGGCTGCCAGTTTCTCTGCTTAAACCAAGGGTGCCCAAACTACTGGTACTCGATGCCAATTCATCTGGCCCGTGGGCCATAGTTTGGGCACCCCTGGGTTAAAGCAACACAGGAAGAAGCAGAAGACCTATTCCCTTTGCTTCCAAACATATTAAGACTCAGGATTCCTTGGGAAGACAGTAGCATGAGTGGTATATTCCTTTCTGTCATTGCTGTAAATTGGTTGGTTTAACAGCCAACACTGAAATACCCTCAAAACAGGCTTGCCGTGTTTAGGACCAAAATTCTGTGATTTCCATGCAGTGGGCAGAAAATCGACATAGTGTGGTTCTAGACACAGAATTTACCCTCCTGAGAATCTGGGCTTTTCTTTTGAAAACGTTAATACAGGTATTTTATTTTTGTTTCAACATCATAAAAGTGAATGGGACAGGCAGAATTTCAATAGTAGCTAAATATGACATCTGGCAGCCAAACGAGGGAATTCAAGACCCTCCCTGGGACTAATAAAATAACTCAAAATTATACAAAAGTAGCAGGGAAAAAATAAGAGCAAACTCATTTTCTTTGTCATAAAATTGTTTTTCTTGGCACACCATTTTATTATAATTATATTTCTAGTGCAGAGAACACACAGCCCTGAGTGTCATGTGGATGAGGTTTTTTTAATGACCATAAAGATGGAACTTGTGCCTAGGTACACTCACTTTCTTGCTTCATTTATAGCAAGTTGCAAACATTTGATGGTCTATGTATGAGTTTACAGTGATGCTGCAAAACATCTAACATCTACCAGAGTACCAATAAAAGGGTAGGGGCAACTTTGTTACTAGGGGCCATTCAACAATTATGTGATCCTTGAGGGGTGGTGGTGGTGGAAAGAGGTCTGCCATCTGAAATACGGAAAAATTACATGGGGGGGGGGCGGCGGCGGCGGCGGGGTCAGGTCAAAGATTACATAATTCATTTGGAACTGTTGTGGTTTCGAAACATGGCGGTTTTTTTAGGTTTAAAAATGATCTCTGGGAATTTTGATCCGATTTGAGATTACTGAATCCTCACCGATACGTTCTGCATTAGGCACCAATAGTGAAAAGCTCTAAAAATTAGAGTTTTGATACAAAAGCTCTGGATTACGTAATTTTAAAGAGGGGGGGGGGGGTTTCCGAAGCAAAAATTATGGTCGGATTACATGGGGGAGGAGGGGGTCAATTCCCCCCCCAAAAAATGGATTACATAATTGTTGAATGGCCCCCTATAACTGCTGTTTCTCCTAAACCCAGCAACTTGCCTGTGAGCAGACAGAACTGGACTGCTTTCAAGTTGCCACACAGTGCCCTGCTATTCCACTTTTGTCCCCTCCTGGGCCATAGTGACCGGCTCCCTGAACCACACGACTGGCCCGCAGCCCAAAAAGTTTGGGCACCCCTGCGTTAGAGGTTTACAGAGTGGAATTTCATTATCTGCATGGCCAGAAGATGGTTTGAGAGGGTTCCCAGAAACTGTAGTAATAGCTGCTTCAGAGACAAAATGGGTGATCAAATCCCCTTGACCTGTCAGGACAATGACCTATGGACTTCTTCTCTTTTGGCAGAAGCTCAGGTTTGCCCAAGTGGTCTCTGCACTGTTTCTGCTGTTTCCAGGGAAACCTGTGGCATCCGCTTCAGGAAAAGGTGGCGGCAACAGGCGTGACGATGTCGTTGTGGGCACCCTGGTCTGCATGCTGCTCCTCCTCCTCCTCTTGCTGTTTCTAGCGTGGCGGCACCTGAGCCACTTATCTGAAGGAACGTACCACCCCCGGCGCGTGATGAGGGGCCTGGCCACTCGCCTGCAGGACCTCTGGAGGCAGACCCGATGTGAAGAACTCTCCCAGGGGTACGGAGAGGATGAAGATGATGAAGGACTTGGGGAGCAGCAGGAGGAAGAGGAGGATATGGAGGATGAAGATGGGGAGCAGCGAGAGGCCCAGCTGCCCCAGCAGCAAGACAATGAGCAGGAAGAGGAGGAGGGGAGGCAGGAAATGCTTGATGTGAAGGTTGAACCTGAGCCAACTGAAAAGGCAGATACTCAGGAACCCGTGGAAGAAGACGAGCCCTCAAGGGCAGCAGAGGGCAGCATAGGAGTCTTGTTTAGTGATCTGCACTCCTTCTCTGGGACAGCAGCTTGGGAAGACGGCAGCAAACAAGGACACGCCACAGCCCTCTAGAAGTGGCAGCCAGAGGAGAATTTCCCCCCAAAGGAACCAAGAGAAGACTGCAGATGCGCTTGACCACTGGCCCATCTGACGGTTGCCACAGATTCGAGATGGAGATGGTGGAGGCCGCTGGCATTCGGCTTGACCTATTTCTCCCCCTTCTTGTTTGTACCAATTTACTGGCTTGATCTAGCTTATAAACAAAACAGCAGCCTTATTTCTTGCTTTTTTAAAAAACAAAACAAAACCCCTCTTCCCCATTAAAATAAAGCAGAAGGGAGATGGTTGCACCTCCAGTGTTTTTCTTCCGTTTCTGGGATGATCAGAGCAAACAACCACATAAGAGTGGAGCCACTGGCTACTTATAGTTATTTTCCTTTCTTGTGCTCCAAGTACATTGTAACAGTTGGCTTCACAAACAGCCTATTAATTTATGCACCAAACTGCCCCTTTTCTGGGCATGCATCCAATCATGATTCATTCACGACGAGGGACAATGGCTGATGGGTAAGGCAGCAGGGACATCTTGCCGTCGTTTTTAGGAAGATGTAAGGGGAGAAATGGTCCTTTTGGCACTTGGGTGAATGTTGGGAAAGGCAAGGTGGTCCAGTTTCCCAGCAGAGATGGTCCAACGTGTCTCTAGAGGGAACCTTTTGAGCCCTTTGACCCTGCCAAAGGCTGCTCCCTTCGCTTTAAAACGGATGAACCTTGAACAGGCGCAGACAAAGCAGGAGTGAGAGTTGTCCGTTCCGATGCCTTGCCTGTGACCACTACAACAAAGACTGACTCCCGCTTCTGGAAACACACAGCCAGAAGGACGGCAGCCCATACAGGCCAAGCTCCTATTATTTGCGTCATGATTTCCTATGCGTTAAATTGTGAAAGTCCCTTTTGTGCAGGGATTGTTCCCTTCCTTGGGGAAGCAGCAACCCCATACAGTGCATTGCAACTAAGGGGGAAGGGCCCTCGAGCAACGGGGGGAGAGGAGGGAGAAATTGTGCTCCCTATCAGGGCATGAAGGCACAGCCATGTCCCTCTGCAAGCCCCACCCGGCCGACAGGGCTCTCTCTTCCGCCAGGCAGACAGGGTGGCAGGTCTCCTCGATGCCCTGGCTACCGTGCCCTCCCTCGGCTTTTCTTTTTCTTGCTACCGGATGGTACTTTGATAGGCAGAGGGGCAGTGACTTCTGGCACAGGCATGACGGCGTGGGATGACAGCTCCATGGCTTCCACTGCTGCACTTGGCTTGAAGGCCTCAAAAGGTGAGAACTTTAATGGGCTACAGGGATGACAGGACGGGACAAAAAACAAAACAAGCCATGGGCTAGAGTTTGAATGATTACCAGAGTCAACCTCTTACCAAACCTCATTGCCCCAGACTTCCACTCTCTGTCAATCTACTCCATCCCCATCAAAACAGCCATGGCTCTAAGCAAGGGATTCTCAACCTATGGCCTGTGGGCCAGATGCGGCCTGCAGCACCATTTCATGTGCCCCACCACCGCCTCCACCACACCAGGATGTGCCATGTGGTGGAGGATGGGCAAAATGGCTGACCAAAGCTGTCTGAGGGAGAGTGACACGGCCCCTGTCTTAAAAAGGTTAAGAAAAAAATCCTGCTTTAAGCCCTTAAAAGGATACAAAGAGTAGAGGCAGTTTGCAGGGCTCAGGAGACCAAAAGGCAACATTCATTTTGATAAACAAGAGACCTCTCTGCCTCTGGCTTTCAGCCTTATTTGTGTTTTGAAAGGACAGAACAGGCATCCTCAGCTCTTTGACTAAATCCAACACTTCAGATCAAGGGTCAGCAATCTATGGCCCACGGGCCGGATCTGGCCTGTGGCACCAAATCATCTGGCCCACACCCTCACTCCATCCACCATTGCCGGAAGCGGCCATATTTATGACAGCCATAAATGTGTTTACGACAGCAGTGGATGCGTTTTCAGCAGCGTGTACGGTGGGGGGAACAACAGTCCAGCCCCCTCAACTGTCTGAGGGAGCGTGATCCAGCCTCCAACCTAAAAAGGTTGCCAACCCCTGCTCCAGATGGTATAATAATTTCATGTCAGAAATTATTCTGGGTTGAAAGGATTTTTGCTGGAGATGGTCACATCCCCATGACACGATGCTCTGGTGGTTTCCCAACCTTTGTTCCTCTCTCCCCCACTTACCTTCAAAAAGATTGAAATGCCTTTCTTGAGCTGTAGCTATTTGCAATAAGAGCATTAAACAGGGTAATACTTTAGGTCCCAGCCTTTGGCCTTTGACTCTGTGTGCTATGAGTTCCAAGCCCTCAGTTTGAAATTGAGTTTAGACCCATGATGGTGAACCTTGGCTTTCCAGATGTTCTTGGACTTCAATTCCTAGAAGCCCAAGCCCCCATGAATCCACACGAATGGGTTTGCTGCAATTCATCTGGCCTGTGCTGCACTGCCCTTGTCGCTCCTAGAAGCGAAAGTAAAACACGCCCGGATGGGCACGTTTTACTCCTGCTTCTAGGAGCGAGGATGGCGGCGCGGGCCGGATGAATCACAGAAAACCCATTTGTGTGGATTCGCGGGGGCTTGGGCTTCTGGGAATTGATGTCCAAGAACACCTGGAGTGCCAAGGTTCACCATCACTGGTTTAGACCTTTAGCTAAAAGATGTTTTCCACCCTTGCCCTTGGATGCAAGCTACCTCCAAGTGCTCCCCAACTCCAGCATTACCTCACAGGGGTTCGAGGGCTACTGTTGAGACGCCGGGGTGATCGGAGTTTGGGCTGAAAGGAAAAGCCTTCCTTGATGCTCTCCAAAACTGACGGAGCAACGTAGGTAAAGCCCTGCAGAAGAAACATCTGGTCAATGCTGCTAGGTTCCTGACTTAGGAGAGGATGCTTTGAATTTTGCCCTGCCATGGTCAGAGGGGCCACATTGCAGCACTTCCATAAATAAGGGAAACTTCTGGTTCAGCCTGTAGCCTCCCCAATGCCCCCAACGCAAAACAATTCTGAGTTTTAAAAAATTACTCCACCACCCCACTCAATAAAGTGCTGCAGGGATAGGTGAGCAACCCTCATGAGGAAGGGAAGGACTAACACACTCCTTTCCATGGGCTCTGATGTTCAAGACCCAGACCTAGACCAAACAATTACACTTGCCTCCCCAGGCTCCAAACAAAAAAAAATCCTTTTTAAAAATGAATACAAGCCCACAGACTGGAAACAGTTGACCCCTGTCCCCACCACTTCTTCACACACAATTGTTCCTGCAACTATTCCTTACCAGGAAAGCCTGATTAGCACTTTCACTGAGGCAGCTATCGTCAGGACTGTCTACAGGGGTCTGGCGCGTGAAGCGGGTGTCAAACTGACTGACATCATCATCTGACTGCTGTGGATGGAAACAGGAGAAAGGGGGTATCAGAGAAAAGGACTCTGAAGCCATTCTAATGAGAGGGAGGAGATGCCAAACCTTCCAGTATGCCGAGAAGGCGAGGTGAGTTGGCAAAGGAATGGAGAGGTACCCAATGAATCATCCTGTGAATGGCGAACTGGGCATTCTGGTTCATTTTAGCAACCACCCACATAAGCGGAAGAGGACTGTCTTGGTCAGAGAACGTGTAAAGCTGGATTGGTTTCAATTCAATCCATGGGGCAACAGAAATTGCGCTGTTATTAATCAAGGTTAGAGCTCTGGGCTAGAATTGCCCAAGCACAATTAACTTAGGAGAAGCTGCTCAGAAAGACCTCATTAGGAATGGCAAGGAGGAGAAAAAAAGAGATTGGGAGGGAGAACAGCAGTGGTGGGCTCCAGCAGGTTCGGACAGATTCGGGAGAACCAGTAGTAAAACTGGCTGGCCCCACCCCCTGCCCTACCCACCACCTCCTCCTCCTCTCACCCCACTCCGGACGAGACTCCAACATCCTTGCTGCTGGGTCCGGGTGCCCAGAGTGGGGTGAGGCTGAGCCAGTAGTTACTCTTTAAAGGAAAATTAGAGTATCCAAGTGTAATTTGCTAACTAATGGTCTGACGAAGTGGACTCGATCCACAAAAGCTCACATTAAAATACAGCAGTTTAACCACGCCCACCCAGTCGCCATGCCCACAGAGTTGGCCATGCCCACAGTGTGGTAGTAAGATTCATTCATTCATTCATTCATTCATTCATTCATTCTCTCTCTCTCTCTCTCTCTCTCTCCAAAAACAAAAACTCTTATCCAGCACTGGACTCTTTTTCCCTCTCCCTTTTCTCTCTTGCAAAGGAAAGCAACATAACATTTCAACATCACTGGCATGCTTAGCTTGCTTTCCTAAAGTGCAAGATAAAAAGACGGAGAAAACCCAATAATGAAATGGGAAATAGGACAGTGAAAAGATTTTAAAAGAGAGGAGGCAGGGTGGTGTCAGTACCAGGAACGGCCGGAAGGGTGGGTCAATTCTCTTGGCTAGCAAATCGTCCCAGTTAATGTGTTTGAAGAATGGGTGTCTCTGAAAGAGAAGAAAGAGAAGTCTGAGCCACCCTCCTTATATAAAGTGTGATTCATCCCAGAACACCTACAAGCGTGGAGCCTTCTATATCTTCATGAGAACACTTTGGTTTGATCAGGTGTTAGAAAGATTAGTCAGCAAGGTTGCCTTGGCACCCAGGGTACATACAGTTGTATTCACAGTCTTTGTGGAAGTGCTTTCTGTGTACTCTTTTACTGGTCTGCCGATTACTGCCAGAAACATGCACGGATGAGGACTTAGGTTTGGCCAAAGCCAAGAAAGTGGCTTCATTTTTGGCAGTCCAGGGTTTGATCGGGGCATGAAAGAAGAAAAACGAGACTACATGTCAACAGCTGTCTCTCCCTTGCTGACTCTGTTACCTGGCAAGCACAGCAGCCAGACAAACATTAAAGGCTGCCATGCTAACGGATGTCGTCACTACCAGCCTGGTTATTTGAACATCAGGCAGAAAGATGGCTGGCTCCAGAACCAATCAAATCAGGAGCCATTTGACCTTTGTGATTAAAAGAGACCAGGCCATCCCCTTCATGAGTACTGTACATTAGCAGTACCAGTCTGTGCATTTGGGAAAAAGTGTATAGTAAATTACCACTACCACTCCACCCTGCCACAAAGGCTGTGTTACTTCAGAAGGCAGTTGGATCCCCCTGACTACAGGAAAGTAGCACATCAGGAAGATGATGTTTCGCTACATGTACTGTAATCTTTTGCTGAACCTGCAACTTTTGCCCCAATGAGCTTAGAGTGGAATGAAACTGGAGATCCCAGTTACAGAATACCACACACCACTATGGCTACAAACTGCCAAAAAAGCATCACAAACTGTTGCTAAAATCATATACATATCAGTTATTCACTGCTTACCAACGTCCGTGTGTCATGTTGTATGCATGAAGTCATATGTGACTTACAGGATATAACATAACTAACAAACTTTGATAAGCAGTGAATTAAAAAACTGACTTCATAGCATTTTCAAGGTATGCGATATACAGTACTTAAAGAGTATTTTTGCCATTGCAACACACACCAGTGGGTTTCCATGGCTGAACAGGCATTTGAATCCAGGTTTCCTGAATCTTAAGTCTGCCACACCATATACTGCACCATGTAGCTCTCACACCAAAGGATAGGCAATGTAAAGTTGGTGGGTCTTGACCATCAAGGCAGTACAACATACAGCCAATGTTAAGACAAGTAATCAAATATCAGCACTGGAGAGCTTTATGGGACAGGAGGAAATGTCCTTGGGATAGAGAAGGAGATAGGACTTCAGGTTGTCTCTATCTCCTGTATCTGAAGAGAGTAAAAAAAAAAAATCACACTATGAAGTTATGAAAAGTTTGCGCCAATCAAAACTTCAGTGTAACTCATCCTCTACTATACCATAAAGACCTGGATTCTGCAGGCTGTATTGCTTAGTTTAAACATATTTGCACAAACATCTTGCTTTAACCTTTGCCAAAAAGGATAATGTATGAACTGAAAACTGAAGCCTCAATCCTTGGAAAGCCTGCGTGTCTCTCACTCTGTTTCTGAGATTTCACTTAGATGTCTAAGACCCTGAGAGACAGGAACTTGCTTTTTTTAAAAAAAAAAGCAGAATGATGCTCAGGATTCTAAACTTTGTTTAATCTGTGCATTAGCAGGACAGATAAAGGTTACATTTTTGCCCAGTTTCATTAACACAATAAGACAGGAGCCAGTCAGGACACGGCAGACAATCCCCATTTTACCTGCACATCTGCAGCATCACTTGGTCCGCCTCCAATTCTCTGATTAGGATTCCTTTTGAGAAACTAGAGAAGGGGAAAAACACACCAAGGAAACATTGCTTTGTGTAAAGCCATAGGAAACAATCAAACTCTTCATGACGGAGCTTCAAGTCAATTTTTCAAACAGCACATTCCAGAATTACCTTAATTCCATTAAAATTAGTATTATTTAGTATGGGACTAACTTGGGTTCCACTGTTTCTGCAAGATTTTTTTTTTCATAAACAGGTGCCCACAATTCCAGTAGCCATGTGTGTTTTGGCAAGGGCCGGGGGCCCTTTTCCCCGTTGGTGGCAGAAACAAATTGCCACCACAGACATGTGGACTCCTATGTTAGGGTTAAAGGGCACCTAGAGGCACAACCCCAAAACTAAACCAACTGGAGCCGGGGAGGGGGGGGGGGGGAACTGATGTTGAGAGGTACTAGAGAAGGAGCTGGTGGTTGCTATTTACTTTCACATCGCAATCAGAAACAAGCAGAGAGGGAGAAGTGCAGGGTTCCTTCTCAGCTGAGAAAGGTGGGCATCACTTGTGAAGTGTTGGGCAAGCCAGGCAGCTGTGCACAAAATGGCAAGGTTGTGTTCTGCAAAGTAAATAACAGTTCACATACCAGTGTTGAAAAAGGAGGAGGAGATGGCTACTTCAGCTCACGTGTGCTTTACATTACCCTTCTGAATGTCAGACTAAGGATGGGGAAGATCACTGGCTACAGGTGAGCTTAGAACCTTTTGCCTCTCAAGTTCAGTATGATTTGAAATCAGTGTTGGCAAAAATTGTTTTTGGACTTCAGCTCCCAGAATCCCCTGGCTGGCCGGTCAGCCAGCTTGCACAGGATGTCTACTAACAGAATTGTAGACAACTGAGCCTTTGCCCAGGGCTACTGACAGCTGTACAAACATCCACCCACAGCTCTTCTGAGTCAGAATCCAAATCCCCAAAGCCCCATCAGCATTCTCTGGCTGCTCCTCCCCGCTGCCCATTCCACCGGCACAGGGAAGGGAAGCTGGCGCAGCTGAGACACCTCGCCCCCCTCCCATCCCCACCTTGGCCAGTCAAGGGATAAAAGACGCTCGCTGCCCAGAGGACCCCGAAGGACTCTGGCTGCTCCACCCCGCCGCCCATTCCACTGGCGCGGGGAGGGAAAGCGACCGCAGCTGAGATGACTCGCCCTCCCTCCCGGCCCCGCCTTGGGATAAAAGACGCTGGGGCTATTTTTGTGCTTTGTATTTGGGGATTGTTGCATTGTATTATTATTGTTAGGTAACTTTGTAATCTGTACTTGTGGTTTGTACTGTATTTCTGTTGTATATTTCTTTTGTTCTAAGCCGCCCTGAGTCACCCTTGGGTTGAGTAGGGAGGGATATAAATTTAATAAACAACAACAACAACAATAATAGCAATAATAATAATTCACCTTCCTCAGCAGATCACAAGCATCTGGTGTCAAGTAGGGTGGGAACACCAACTTCGCCTTCAAGATTTTGTCAATTGTTTTCTTGCGGTTTTCAGCTGTAAATGGAGGCTGCAAAGTACGTACAGAAAGGATTCAATACAGACTGCAAAGCATGGACTCAAAGGATTCAATATAGACTCAGTGGAAGGCTCAGCTCAGAAGCTCCACAAATGGCAAGGGAGCAGAGGGATCAGGAAAAGAAAATGGAAATTCCCTTTTTTAAAAAAAACAATATAACTCCCAAACTTGTTCAGTCAGAATATTAACTGGGGGATTTTGGGAGTTACATTCCAAAGCTCTGGTCAGGAGTGGGGAGAACGAAACAGTAGGAACTGGGTAGCAAAACTGATAGGGAGGCACAAGCATAGCCCCTTGAGTTTTGCTGGGCCCAGGGATGAAGACATTAAGACATGTAACCAAGGAAGCAACAGCCCAAGTAGCACAGAACCAATTTTTCAGCACCAGCTTGGCATCATTGCAGGGAACTAGTACCTAGGCCCCAAATTTACTCAGACTCTATGAAGGTTCTTGAGAAGAATGCAAGAACCCCCTTTACTCCTTTTGTAGCAGTCGGATGATCCGGACATAACCCTTCCCTCTTGCTAATCCATGAATTGTTGTGAATTGCTGATCTACAATCCCTCCCTTGCCCATTTCCATCCATGTGTGGCTTCACTGCCACTGCTCCCTGTGCTCTGTTGCTTCAACTCCTGCCTTCAAACACAACACAAGCCAGACTTGCCGATCCAGTGAGCATGTCGTACATCAGAGTACCAAGGCTCCACCAGTCCACAGCACGGTTGTGGCCATTGTGTGTCAGTATCTCCGGGGCCCTGGATTGAAGGAGAGACAAAGGAGAGAGAGGAAAAAGGGACAACCATCAATCCTGCCCAACTCCAGTGAGGAAAGAATTGGTGTGGACTTCCAGAATAATGTTGGAAACTCTTGACACTTACATATACTCTATGGTGCCACAAAAAGTGTGGGTGACAGTACCATCATGGATAGATTCCTTGCAAAGCCCAAAGTCTGTCAGCTTAATGTGCCCTGTAGAAGAAGAGAGGAGAAATGTGAGATCCTGTTGTTCTTCTATCTAGGAAGATTTTCATCCTGTGCAGACACTGCCCTCCCCATCTTGCCAAGTGGGATAATGCTCCGTACCTTGGTTGTTTAACATTATGTTCTCAGGCTTCAGGTCCCGGTAGATGATGCCCTTAGAATGGAGGTGGCCAAGGGCCAGGATGATCTCACTCAGATAAAAACTGGCAGAAGAAGCGGGGGGTGGGGGGGTGGGGGGATGAGGAGAGAAAAATTGGTCAACAACATGCACACAAACAGTTTGAGATCTTCCAGCCACTACAGGCAGTAGTAGCTCACAACGTGGCTGGTTGCTCCTTCAGAATCCCAGCAACGCAGATTAGGTGGGATAAAAGCAAAGCCTGGAGTTTGTCAAAGGTCCTTTGGAATGGAGAAGACGCTTCAGAATTAATATACTTGCATAAATGAAGAACCCACCTCTCAGGAAAGGAGCCCAATGCACAGTGCTATGGGGAAGTATATAAGTGCTATTGTTACCTTTCAGGTACAGTGCAAGTGAGTCGGGGTGACTTCTGTTTCAGAAAGATGGTTGTGATTTTTGAAAGTTTAACCAACAGGGGAAGCTGGGCACGACAGTCATTTACATAGTCTATTAGATATCTGTATTCCTAAAAAAAAATCCTTCAGACTGTAACTCAGTTGCACCTTAAAACCACAGACACTGCTGCTCGTCAATAGCAATCTGAGCTTTCATGCCCACTTGAGATGCATTACCTCATGCCCTTATAGTTCCGGTTACATTTCTGGATGGCCTACACAGGATCGAGATGAGAAGAGCTGCACATATTTGACACGAATAAAGAAAGAATGCCCTTATAGCTCCAGTTACATTTTTGGATGGCCTACATAGGATCAAGATGAGAAGAGCTACACATATTTATGAAGTTTGGCATTTATCCCCATCAGGCAAGCCCAAGGAAGGAGCAGCAACACGCCTCAATGCACGAATACAATGATCCTCTTTCACTGACCAACAATGAGCTGAGCCGCATTATTTGGGAATGCTTGCTCTTCTTCTTTCTCCTACTTGGCACAATTGCTTTCAAATTATTCTCCTTTCTTCACCAGCTTGTTCATTTCAGATTGCCACAACAGATATGTAAATGGGATCTATCCAAAGGAAACTACTTTCAGATGAAAGTACCTCTTAAAATGTTATAATCGCCCCATGCAAGCTTTTCTGTGCCTTTGACCCATGATATGCTTATATGAACTTAATATGGTATAGTTTTATGAAAGATCACAGCCATCAAAGTGGGATAAATTGTTGAACAAAACCACTGCCCTGCCCAGTCCTTGTACTGCCACAAAGTTGTGCAGGACCGTGAACATCACTGTTGCACACGGGAGGAACCCACAAACATGGCAGGTCCAAAGCTTGAGAAAATACTTGGGTATGGCGATTCAGGCACAAAAGAGGTACATGCAACAACACATTTTGCTGTGGATGTTCAACTGATAGGAGTGTCTAAATGGGCCAACATAATCTGTTTCACAATACATTAAACAGAACAATACAAGGGGAAAATAAAAGGAGAGAGCTTTGACTAAAGCTACATTTCCAGACACACACTGATGAGGAATTTCTATTTCACTGTATACCAAGGCAGGACCATATTGTACATCAGCAACCGAGGGGGCGGGGGGGGGGGGGGGGAGCAGGATTGACATCACTCTTTGATACCTGACTTGGGCATATGAACTGCAGACCTATCTTCTCTCTTGTAGAGGTAAAATAAAAATGGATGGATGACTGATAATACTCTGAATCTGGTTTATTGTAGCAAAGCCATCCAGGCAGTTTGAACAAGGGAGCCAAAGAAAAGGTCAAAAGACAAACCATGCCACAACCATTTTCCTGGATGATACAGGAAGGGGGGATTATGTGAAAAGAGTTCTCTTCCTTTGTTCAGTAAACTCAAAGCTGCCTTCATCAAAGATACAAGACATTTTATCTCTATATAAACAGAGCCTTTACACACTTCAAATCCATTCTCTTACTTGAGGCAAACATGCTTTGTTAGTTAACTCAGATTTCCTGGGGGAAATGAAACACCCAATTCCTGGATGAACCCACCTGGGCTTTTCCATGGGGAACCATGGAAGCATAATGCTATGCTTTACTTCTGTAACTTGCATATGGAAAAATAAAGCTCTGCGTAAGTTTTACTATTGAGTTGGAGTCCATTTATCAGGCATATCCAGGTACCATCGCTCTCTGCTCAAATACGCTACCAAACCAAAATTAACCGCAAACTCCCTATAGTGCTAAAGCATGACACCTGGGGTTCAGGAAGGAGAGGTGACAAAAGGCTGTGAGGGTGTGTGTGGAAAAGGAGAAAAATGGAACAGCCTATTGATCGCAACCAGCCTCTTGGACCCAGCGTAAGGGTCGGCTTCACGACAGCCGTGATTTAACAATAGACTAAAGTTAGAATTTTAAAATAATCTGGGCTTTTCTTTTCTTTTTAAAAAGGCATGTTAGCCTTTGGATCCTTTAAGCAAGATTCCATTCTATCTAGTGAGCTTTTGCAAGTCACACAGAGGATCAAGGTGCAAGGAAGGGGCCACATTATTCTCATCTAACAGTTGTTGTTGTTGTTCAGTCACATAGTCGAGTCAGACCCTTTGCGACCCAATGGACCATCTATCAGTTAGGAGCACCATAACACTGACTTTCCACATGCCCCCAGTGTCAAATTCTACAGTTCTGGCCAGTGCAAAAAACTGGAGAAAGAACTACAGTAACTCTAACTTTATTGACTATTCCACTTCAGACTTTAATAGTATTTTCACCTACCAAGCTGCGTCTTCCAGGAAGATAACTTCTCGCTCTAGCTGCATAAAGAGCTCTCCACCTGGGAAGCACAGAAGGGGAGGGGGGGGGGAGAAGCGCATCAGTCTACTCCAGCACAGGCTACTTCTCTACACAAAGGACATGTGAACTGAAAGGCCCAAATTTCAATCTGGATGATGAAACCACTAGAATGATCCACTCAGCAAAACAGAGCTTCATTTCCATACCACTAAGGCATTCCAGGATAAGGTAGAGCTTGCCACCAGTCTGGAAGGCATAGATGAGGTCCACGATGAATGGGTGTTTGATGGCCTCCAGGATATTTCTCTCAGCCTTTGTGTGTGCTGTGTCCTTGGCATTGCAGGCAATCTTGGCCTATAAGAGAGACACACAGACAATTAAACTCTCAGTAAAGATATGTTCCTCTGTAAAGTCCTAACCTGGACTTTCGTCAAAGTTTCAAGATGAACCTTGCCTCTCAAAAGCTGTGTCATCTGAACATAAGCTTTACCAGGTTCTATAAGGAGCAAAAACTTTCAGTATAGCTGTAGTGTCAGACTGTGAGTTTACCATCCAAGGAGCAGCCTAGCTAAGTGAAGAGAGACTTGTTACCAAAAAAAATTAGCCACTGGGTGACAAATTGGTCACAGAAACTATTAACATAATATGAACTGCTTTGGTGTAGAAATTACCCAAGCTGATGAAAAAAGATTTTAAAAGTATTCAGAATAAGATATACAGGTGAAACTCGGAAAATTAGAATATGCAAATATTCATTCATTTCACTTAAAAGGTGAAACAAATATATGAGATAGACTCACTACATGCAAAACGAGAGATGTCATGCCTTAATTCGTTATAACTGGCATACAGCGTACATGAGATTATGCGATGATTATGGGGTACATGAGATTGGGGGTTGGGGTTTTCTTAAGCTGTAAGCCATAAGCATCAATATTATAACAACATAAGGCTTGAACTATTTCGCTTTGCATGTAATGAGTCTATCTCATATATTTGTTTCATCTTTTAAGTTGCATTACTGGACTGAATGAACATTTGCACAATATTCTAATTTTCACCTGTATAACAGATCACACAGATGTGCATAGCCATCTTACCTTCTTTAAGACTTTCATGGCAAAGATTTTTCCAGCATTTGTGCCTTGTACCTTCCGTACCTGGAACACCTACAATGGAGTAAGAAACAGTAAACAAGATCAGGACCCAACGGCAAATCTAGAGGAAAGGCAAACTGAGACCCATTTTCTGGTTGATACAAAATCAACAGCTTGGTAAAGATGCATTTCCTTCAGAGAGGCAAATAGGCCTTCATGAAGAGAAAGGCTGTCCTGTCCAGCAGACCCAAGGAAAGAAGGAAAGATGACTATTCTGTCATATGAACCATGTGTCAGCAGAGTGGATAAAAATCAATGATTTTTTTAAAAATAAAAATAAAAAAATCAGATTT
The DNA here is from genome assembly GCA_035047345.1 of Bradypodion ventrale. Lineage (NCBI taxonomy): Eukaryota > Metazoa > Chordata > Lepidosauria > Squamata > Chamaeleonidae > Bradypodion > Bradypodion ventrale. Next base: position 353,281,543 of record JAWDJE010000001.1, read on the forward strand.
TTAAAATTTAAAACGGATTTTTTTGATTTAAATGCTTTTGGAGGAAAAATCTCTCTAAAGATCGTGTTCTAGTTAAGATACATTATAGTCCAAAGGTTATTCATCATGAAATTAGTTTTTAATTATGTGGCATAAGGCTGAATTAATCCATTCACAATGTCATGCTCTCCCAGAGGTTTCTGATTATTTGGGGCAATTTTTCTATCTAGAAGATATTATCAAATCAAATGCTTGGTTTTGCTGTTTTCAAAACTGTGCATTTGGATCTGCAATGATAACACACATCCTTCATAGCAAAAAATGTTATAAAATAAACATCAGAATTGAGAAAAAGACCTTAATCCCATTGTTCCTCTGCAAATCTATGTACACAGAATCAACCCCCTTACCTCTTAAGTGCTGCTACCTTTCAAGAAGTTCAATGAATAGAAGGTTGTTTGGAATGGAATAGCACAAGGAGCAAAGTTTGAGGAAGGAGGGGCAAGCAGTAAAATAAAAGTGAAACCTTTTGAGGACGGAACTCTGCATCTTGAGATCTTTATTTGTATAGCAGCCTGAAGTTTATCATATGGACCTGGCCGATGTAGTCAATGACTGTCAGTCTAAGTTTTTAAAAATATATTTCCCACATCAGTTAACAAACATAGATGTTTAAGGAAATATAAGCATACATATTGCTATATAATGTTATTGTTTTGGTTAAATAAAACTATTTAAATGTTAAGGTAATATGAATGATTAACCTATTAAACTGGAGATAGATGATTATGAAATTTCTGCAAGGTGAACTATCTATATATTTCTAATGGTATATAACCACCAAATCAGTAATTTTTCTTATATAACTGTAAAACTACTGTAATATGAAAAATTATTATTCTAAAAATGAAACCTTTATCTGGTTGTAAATATTAAGATTAAAACAACTCTAGCAAAAATGAGTCTTTATGTAGAAAATCATGATTTAAATCGAGCCTTACTGACTGTGTCAGCCTCTTTCTTATCCACAGAATCACAGAAAAACTGTGCTAGAAGGGGTCTATTAAGCCATCGAGTCCAACTCTCTCCTCAATGAAGGTATCCAAAGCAAAGCCGATTTGACAGATAGTTGCCCAACTCTCTCTCAGTCTTGGAACACTCACCACCTCTCAAGATAATTGGTTCAACTGTCATGTTGCTATAACCATTAAGAGGTTCCCCCTGATATTCAGCTTATATCTGGAATGCTCAAGAACAAATCCTAGCCTTCCTCTTTATGATTATCCAGACTCCTCAATTTTCATCTTCTGTAAACCTAACATTGATCTTACACTTACGTTGAGGACACAAAGCAATCATTTCATGTGGTGGCACCACTCCAGAATAGATTACTAGGTCATCATTCCAACTAACAAACTACAGTTCTGTGCATTCTTCACAATTTTTTCCATAGGGTCTGGAAATAGGATGATACTCAGGCTTGGCTTCGTTCATGTAGAGACTGAATGACTGTTACTTTGAGCCATTTCACATTACACACTTCCTCAATTATGTACAGATACTCCTGTCTAGTTAAAAGGCCCAAGTTCTCCAAAGATTCTTTCTCAGTGATCTAAGCTACAAGTAGTTATCACTTTCCACATTGACTGAAATCAATACAAATAAAACCTGACACATCTAAGTCCTTAAAGAGTTCAAATTTAACGTTATCTTGGAAGCTTCGAAAATAAATATTATTTACAAAACAAGAGGTACACTTGTCACAATGAGCATAAGATGACTGATCAACCCATTTCTCTTTGTAAATTCAATGGAAACAGAAGATTTCCTTCCTTTCTAAGGCTCAGTTTTGCAAATAATCTATGCTTTATTTTGTCAACAAGGTCAAATTTATCTAGGGCCTTTGTTTACCTAGGGCCACTGTTAATGAAGCCATGTGTATAGTGACAGGATGCCTCAAACCTACACCAGTTGGGAAAATATACCCTCTTGTTGGCATTGCTTCACCTACGATCAGGAGAGAAGTAGCAGCGAATGCTAAGAGAACTAAACAAGAGAATGACTCTCGACATCCTCTGGACAGATATGAGCCTTAAATCTCTCAGCTTAGATCCAAGAAGAGTTTTATGGCAAGAACAAACACTCTTGAAGGTACACAAGGACAAAACCAAATTAGAAGATGGAGGACAAGGAACAACACTAAAGGAGGCTATAGCTGAGGAACTCATCCTCACTCCCCTATGTCACTTGGAGGAGCCTGAATAGGCTCCCTAAATGCAAGACCAACATGCTCAAGTGTTGGCTGCTGGCAGACGACAACACACTGTGTGAATGTGGATACAGAATCTGGCTCATTTACTGGTCTGCCAATTACTGCTAGAAACATGCACCGATGAGGACTTAAGTTTGGCCAACAGCAAAGCCAAGAAAGTAGCTTCATTTTAACTGTCCCGGGTATGATTAGAACATGAAAGAAGACCAAGGGCGTTATCTGGCTGTTTCCCTGTTTTATCTGAATGACTTCCTCTTTAAATCATGAAAAACTGTAATCATCAAAGCAGAAGGGAACTGATGTCTTCATGGGACTAGCAAACCTATTTGATGAGAGCTCAGACTGCAAAATGAACATCACTTGAGAGAATATTCCTTCCCCTATTGTATCACATACACATCACTCCCTCCACTCAGAGACTAGGAAGAAGGAAATTAGGCTAGCCTTCAACATGCTGGTTTTCAGCATAGAAAAAATATTGTTCATAGAACAGCAGCAGCATTCCAATATGTGAACCACTACCTGCATCACAAGGATACAGCTAAGACACAGGCTTACTGCCTTGGTGAAAAAGAGGCCCTTGTCTGTAAAAATAAAATACAAAATATTCAGAGATTCCAGAATGGGAATACACTTGACCAATATCTAATTAGTCTACTCTCCTAAGAAAGGTTTAAGCATCCGACATCTGTTCATCCTTAAGGATACTGATCCCACAAGCATTACAGACTTCTTTATATTTCTGCCTCCTAAGGCTCTCCCTATGATCTACTGCTCACCTTGCCATAGCCACCTTTGCCCAAAACACGCAGCAACTCAAAGCAGTGGGGTCCGATGTGCTCTGGGCCACTGTTGACAATATTCTCAGAAATTTCAATTTCCTCATAATGTCCTGGCACAAGCCTGAGAGAGAGGAAAAAAAGGCAAATAATTAGCAAAGTTAAGCGTAGGTCGGGCAGATGCTCTACAAGTGAGGTCAGTGGGTTTTCAAAAGGCTTGATGGCATAGGGCTATGGTATGTATTTTAAGAAAAAAACATGGACTCAAAGTAATGTTAAGAAAGCTCATGGGAGCCTTTTCTTGCCTTTCCTCTAGCAACTCCTTGCAGCTTCTGGAGGTCCTCCCTGTCATGATCCTGAGCTTAACACAGTGCCTAGTTGCACCTCTTTCTTGCGTGTGCATGCTTTAAGTTAGCTGTCTAGATTTTAAAGTAAAAATGTTTAATTTAGCTGATAGAAATGTATTCTTTAAGATAGCTGTTAAGAGTTTAGTTAATAAGAAATATTAATCACTTAATTATAAGTTTAATTTACCTTAGAGTTAGAAGGTAGAATTGTGTGTGTTTAGTTCACTTGCTTAGAAGTAAAGTAGAATGTTTAGTTAAGTTGATAGAAATCATTTAGTTGCTTTTATGATTCAAAAAGGTTGAGTCAGCCTGAGCTGGATTAAAAAGACCAGCTTCTCTGAGTGCATACCTCAGACATACCAGAGGGATGACATCAGTGAGAGTGAGCTGGAGGGATACTCAAAGTCTCTCTAGCCCAAAGTATACCATTGGCTGGGTTCCATGACCTTTAGTGGTCATATGCCTTAGAGATTAGTTCAGTGGTGGCAAACCTATGGCAAGTGTGCCAGAGGTGGCACTCAGAACCCTCTCTGAGGGCACCCCTGCAGTCACCCCGACACAGAGTTTGCCCTGCCCCATGCCCAACAGGAGCACTTCCTCCCTCCCCCAAACACAGTTCACCCAGCCCCTCTGCCCAATGGGAGTGTTTCCTTCCTCCACTGTTGCTGTGTTGGCACTCTGCAATAAATAAGTGGGTTTTGGGTTGCAGTTTGGGCACTCAGTCTTTAAAAGGTTCATCATCACTGGATTAGGTAATCAGTAGTGCCCCAATCTTACATTCCACCCAGAATGTTACGAAGGGGACTTTTAACCCTTTTTCTAACCATATTCTTTCTGGCCCTTGATCTGTTACATCATAGGTCCAAGGTAGAGGGGGAAAGGTTAGCTCCCAGACACCTTTGGGAAGATACCTGTGAGAACAGGGGCTTTCCCATGAGATAAACACACTCCATTCCCATGGGAGCCCAGGTGCTTTTCCATGAGGTAAATACATTCCATTCCCATGGGAGCCCAGCTGCTTTTCCATGAGGTAAACACATTCCATGGAGGGTCAAGTGCTTTTCCATGATGCCAATGAATTCCTAAGGGGAGAGGGGAAAACCTGCAGAGACCTGGGACTTTCCCATGATAAAATCATGATGTAACCACATTACCTAATGCATTCCTAGGGAGGGAGAAAGTCCCTCATTTCCCTTTAAAAAGAGGTTTTGAGCCCTAAAACTGGTTCTCTAACGACGGACCACTTGGTTCTTGTTAGCTGAACTCTATTCCCTGAAGGGAATGCCCAAAAGGAAGGATGCAGCCCAACAAGGCTAATTGAAGTCTATCTTGGAGAAATACCCTGCCCAGTGGATTGATGATGGATTTCTGATGGACTCAGAGAAATGCCTTGCCTGCAACATCTCAACACTTTGCGATTTCATTGACTGATGAATATTCCCATGGACTTTGGGGGGTTCTTTTGCTCCACAGGCTTATGGACATTCTGATGGACTTATTGGCTCTTTAAAATTTTTCATGTACATTTCTAGATCCAAAAGAGCCCTATGGACTTTGGGATGTGGGGTTTTTATTCTCTACAGGTATTTCTTCTTATGGAATAGAAAATAAAGTTCTGTTTTGGGACTTTACCTTGTTGGCTTCTACTTGGGCATAGCACTGGCACTTAGCTCTCTGCTTCCACCACACACTGCTTACTGCTACATCCACGTTACTATGGAAAAAACCACACTCCCTGTGCCTGGGTAAGATCAGGGTGTCTGGGTCCTTGGGAGAGGCTGCCAGAGGCCGAAAGGAGGGAGTGGTGGTCGACTGCATCATATACAGCACTCTGTCACCACCAAAGCCTCTTAGGACACCACAAAACCCCTGACACTCCCCTCCCCAATACCTCAAAATTGAATGGGATTTACAGAATTAATCGGAGACATTGGGAAGCTTTGCTTGTGCCAATGACCTCAAAACAATGTACAGTGGCACCCCACATAACGAACGCTTCGTATAACGAAAAATCTGTACAACAAAGCATTTGTGTGCTCTGTGTGATACCCCGCATAACAATTTTTTTGTTATACGGGATTTTTGTTAACTGGGGTATACCCCGCTTAACGTAAACCCTGTATAACGAACCTTTTTTCGATATGCAGGGTATCACCCATTTGATCCGCATAACGAAAAAAATGCATAACGAAGAGCTCCGTGGAAGTGAGGTTTCTTTTGTTATGCAGGGTTCTACTGAACAGTACCTGAAATCCAACACCCAGTGTTCAGAAATAGAAGAAATTTACTCTTTCTATGGAAATCTAATGTCCTAAGAACTGTTCACATGACTACACAAAATCTGAATAACCTGGAAAGAAGTAAGCGTGGTGATGGAAAGCAGCACTGGAATCCTAGTTGCAAACAGTACAAAAGGCAAGTATTGAACCAGTAGAGCAGCCATATACTGTATTGCCAATGCTGGTCTTTGTTCATGAGAACAGAACTAAAAGAGGCAATGAGAATGGTATCAATAAGGCTTAAACAGCAGCAAAAAGTAAAGGAGAGCAAAGCTTCACTGTTCCAAATTTTTGCAAAATGAAAATAGTGTTTACAGGCAAAAAGACTATACATTATATCCAATAATAGCTTTGCTAGAAGATACCTTTGCCCTTACCTACTATAGCTCTTTGGGCTATATCTATATACCCAGAAGAATCTCTAACCAGATTTTCAGGAAGGACAAATTAAGTGAGATGAGGAGGTGGGTGGTGTCAGCAAAAAGTTAGATGCCCTGATTACCATAAGGAAGAACCTTTACCAAACAACCACCACTCAATACAATCCTACGTTCACATATTCAAGCTCTATGACATCCCTAGAAACTCTGGATCCCTTAAGGAAGATCCCTCAAACTGTCAAGGGAAGTTCACATAACCAGAAATTTCCTGTCTCAGTTGCCAACAACTATCAGTTTTCTTGAGTAGGGAGAGGAGAGAAAGAAAATGGTTGGCCATTAGTTATAAGAACTAAACAACTCTCCTGTCTTGTTAAATGCAAATACTTGTGCCATCACATCCTGCTCTATGCTTTTCATGGGAGTCTAGCTGAGAGTCTTTTGAAACAGAATGCAGAAATGGGCTTTAATCTCTTATTCATGATTAAGGCAATGATGCCACTTTTAATCACACTACTATGTTGCCTTCCAGGAAGGTAAGGGAACAAGGAAAATAAAAACATTGCCATTATCTGTAGGCAACTAGCAGCAATTCTTTGGAATGAACAAAATGCATAGGGTGTGCAGCTGTTCTCTTTGCTTCTCCCAGCTGATGACCCTGTTGTCTCATTTCTCTCACAGTGCCAACATGTCATCTGGCTTCTATAGTGCTTTGAAGAATCATCAAGGTTATCCTGGTATATAACAGTACGGTAAAACCCGGGTTACAACCACCTAGGTTTGATTTTTCTGCAGTTAACAACGGCAAATCCTATGGAATTGTTGTCCCGGTTACAAATGTTATTTTTTTTCCGGTTTACAGCGATCAATTCAGGACAGTTTTTCCCCCCCAATGCATCCCTGTGGATGTTTCGGTTTACAATTTTTGGGGGTTAGAACGGAGGCTGTTGGAACTGACCTCCGTCGTAACCCAGGGTTTTACTGTGTAAAAAACAACATGTAGTTGTTCCCATAGGCATGGAGTAGGGTACCTCTGAATGTAGCTCCTGAAATCACAGTGGAGAGAAGGGGCACCATCATATCCTGGAATTGCACTAGAAACAGAGGGACTGCTCATGGACAGGGTGGCCACTTACACTAAACCAAAAGCAGACCATACATCAGCAAACAATGAGGACACAAGAAGCTTCTGTATATATCAATATACAGTATGCAGGGCCGGCCCTACCATAAGGCGAACGGAGCAGTCACTCCAGGCGCCCACTCCTAGGGGGGCACCGCAGTGGTAAAGGAAATGTTTTTTGGGGGGAGGGGGTTTCGATACTTTGATTGTGAGCATATGGCATTATGTTAGGGGTGACCAAGGGGGCGCCATAGTTGGATCTCGCTCCATCCTAAAACTTGCCTCGGGCCGGCACTGACAGTATGCTTATAGTAAGTAAAGGTTTCCCTTGCTTGAAAGCCAGTCGTATCTGACTCTAGGGTGCAGTGCTCATCTCTGTTTCAAAGCCGAAGAGCCAGAATTGTCTGCTTCTGCAGACGTTTCCGTGGTCATATGGCAGGCATGACTAGACACCGGAGCGCACAGAACACTGTTACCTTCCCACCAAAGTGGTCCCCATTCATCTACTTGCAATTTCTTGCTTTCGAACTGATAGGTTGGCAGAAGCTGGGACAAAGACGGGAGCTCATTCCGTCCTGCAGTACTCGGGGATCGAACTGCTGACCTTCCGCCTCCCAGTCAGCGTCTTAGCCAATTGAGCCACTGCAGTCCCTATATATATATATACACATATACATGATTAGAAATGATGCAATTATTTAAATGGAATTACAACACATCTCAAAGCAGGGAAGCTGTGATCAAGTGACTTGTGTGCTTGCTGCTAAGCCTACTGTCCAGATGTGGATGGACAACTCCCAAGGTTCCTGATCTTCTTTTATTTATGGTTCTTGATCATTAAATCAGACTTAGGCTAGACAGCCCTTCAGACCCCTTACCAAGGAAAACTTTCAAATGGAAATCTCCCCTCCTAAAAGAAAACCCCCTCACTCCTTCATTAATGCCCTCTCCCCCATGTTCTGATCCACCCACTTTACTTGCCCCTTTTCCCCAAGACAGAAGGGAAAGGGGACACAGCATGGAGGGGGTCTTAAAAGGCTTCCCTTCAGGGATATTAGGGTGGCCAGAGGACGAGTCCCACCGGGGAGCAAAGCAAGACCCTCTCCGTGGTGAAAGGAGAAACCAAGGACGTCTGCATGGTACTCACTCGGGGCTACAGCTGTGCACATCTGGGTCCGTGTCCTGTAAAAGAGAGGGGGGAGAAGGACATTAGCCCTGGGGGGAAACGGGCTCGCACGCATGTGTGTGTGTGTGTGATAGAGAGAGAGAGAGACGGGGGTAGTCCCATGTAGTAACCTGGGCACAAGGCTGCCCCTGTCCCTGGGGACTTGGGAAGTGTGTGTGTGCTTGTCCCTGGTGACTTGGGAAGTGTGTGTGTGTGTGAGAGAGAGAGAGGGGGGGGGTTTGACCCGTGTAGTAGCCTGGGCACAAGGCTGCCCCTGTCCCTGGGGGCTTGGCAAGTGTATGTGTGCCTGTCCCTGGGGACTTGGGAAGTGTGTGTGTGTGAGAGTGAGAGTGATTGGGGGGGGGGGGGATGGGACCATGTAGTAGCCTGGGCACAAGGCTGCCCCTGTCCCTGGGGGCTTGAGAAGTGTGTGTGTGAGAGAGAGGGGGGGATGGGACCATGTAGTAGCCTGGGCACAAGGCTGCCCCTGTCCCTGGGGACTTGGGAAGTGTGTGTGTGCCTGTCCCTGGGGACTTGGGAAGTGTGTGTGTGTGTGTGTGTGTGTGTGTGTGTGTGAGAGAGAGAGAGAGAGAGAGAGAGAGAGAGAGACGGGGGGGGGGGGATGAGACCATGTAGTAGCCTGGGCACAAGGCTGCCCCTGGGGGCTTGGCAAGTGTGTGTGTGTGCCTGTCCCTGGGGACTTGGGAAGTGTGTGTGTGTGAGAGAGAGAGGGGGTGGGGGTGGGACCATGTAGTAGCCTGGGCACAAGGCTGCCCCTGTCCCTGGGGGCTTGGCAAGTGTGTGTGTGTGTGCCTGTCCCTGGGGACTTGGGAAGTGTGTGTGTGTGAGAGAGAGAGAGAGGGGGGGGGGATGGGACCATGTAGTAGCCTGGGCACAAGGCTGCCCCTGTCCCTGGGGACTTGGGAAGTGTGTGTGTGCATGTCCCTGGGGACTTGGGAAGTGTGTGTGTGTGTGTGTGTGTGTGTGTGTGTGTGTGTGAGAGAGAGAGACGGGGGGGGGGACGACGACCCGTGTAGTAGCCTGGGCACAAGGCTGCCCCTGGGGACTTGGGAAGAAGCGCCATTGAAGCCGCACGGATATACTCCTGGCTAAACCCGGGGGAAGCGACAGCCATTCGGCGCGGCACCCCTCCGCCTCAGCCCCCCTTTTTCCCCAGCAAGGCCCACCCCCTTCTTCCTTCTCTCCTCGTTTCCTCCCCGCCTCACCAAGGCCCCCAAATCAGGCTCCTCCCCGTCGCTCCCCTCCTCCGTTTCCAGGTCGATGTCGAAGATGCCGGCCATAGCAGGGACTCCCCGATTTCTCCCCTCCCTTCCTCCCCGCCCGTCAGCCACGGCCTCTCGGCACCCGCCTCCCTGGCCTTTCGTCATCCTGCCACGCCACCGCCACCGCCCTCCTCCAGCCGGCGACGCCAGGGTGGCCGTCATGGCCCTTTTCCGCCATTTTGGCATCCATTTTACCATAGAGAGGGAAGCGGGCGGCGCTAGACTACATGCACTCACAGTGACTGGGGCGGCTCTCCCGGTGTGTGTGTGTGGTGTGTGTGGGGGGGAGAGACTTCAGGATGATGATCATCTAAGGCTCTTGCATGAAAGTGCAAGAGTCCAGATCAAGCTTTCGTGTCCAGATCAAGCTTTGGACTACCAAAATGAAGCCACTTTCTTGGCCTTGTCGTTGGCCAAAATTAAATCCTCATGGGTACATGGCTCTCTGGCAGTAATTGGCAAGACCAGTAAATGAGCCGGATTCTGTGTCTCTCCGCATTCACACAGCAGCGTGTTGTCTCCCAGCAGCCCACACAGTTAAACATGTTGGTCTTGCATTTAGGCTACCCTCAGCCTATTCAGGGTCTTACAGGTGAAACTCGGAAACTTAGAATATCGTGCAAATGTCCATTCATTTCACTTAAAGGTTTCCCTTGCTCGAAAGCCAGTCGTATCCGACTCTAGGGTTCAGGGTTCAGTGCTCATCTCTGTTCCAAAGCTGAAGAGCCAGTGTTGTCTGCTTCTGTAGGCGTTTCCGTGGTCATGTGGCAGGCATGACTAGACACTGGAGTACACGGAAGGCTGTTTCCTTCCCACCGAAGTGGTCCCTACCGATCTACTTGCAATTTCTTGCTTTCGAACTGCTAGGTTGGCAGGAGCTGGGACAAAGACGGGAACTCATTCCGTCCTGCAGTAACCGGGAATTGAGCTGCTGACCTCCCACCTCCTCCCAGTCAGCGTCTTAGCCACCAGGCTCAAGAAAGTTCATTTAAAAGGTGAAACAAATATATGAGAAAGACTCACTACATGCAAAGCGAGATATGTCATGCCTTAATTTGTTATAATTGTGATGATCATGGCGTACATCGTACATGAGATCATGTGATGATTATGGGGTACATGAGATTGGGGGCTTGAGGTTTTCATACTGGGAGGCAGAAGGTCAGCAGTTCGATTCCCAAGTACTGCAGGACGGAATGAGCTCCCGTCTTCGTTCCAGCTCCTGCCAACCTAGCAGTTCGAAAGCAAGAAATTGCAAGTAGATAAATAGGGACCACTTCGGTGGGAAAGTAACAGCCTTCAGTGTGCTCCGGTGTCATGCCTGCCACATGACCACGGAAACGTCTGCATAAGCAGATAGCACTGGCTCTTTGGCTTTGAAACAGAGATGAGCATTGAACCCTAGAGTCAGATACAACTGGCTTTCAAGCAAGGGAAACCTTTACCTAAGCCATAAGCATCAATATTAAGGCTTCAACTATTTCGCTTTGCATGTAATGAGTCTATCTCATATATTTGTTTCACCTTTTAAGTTGCTTTACTGAACTGAATGAGCATTTGCATAATATTCTAATTTTCCGAGTTTCACCTGTAGAGAAGGATGAGGTCCTCAGCCATATCCTCCTTTAATGATGTTCCTTGTCCCGTGAGCTTCCTTCATCTTCTAATTTGGTTTTCTTCTTGCCTACGAGCAAGGGTGACCTTTACCTTTACCCACAAGTCTGGCCAGGTTATCCTGCTATGGTAATAGAGTAGACCATACTGCCAGTGATGCAATGCCGAGCGTCAGGCGGTGGTTAACTAACCCGACAACCGTGAGCACTAGAGTCCTTGAGTGCCAAAGTCCATAGAGAAGGGTGATGGTCCTCAAGTGGATTAAATTCCACTTGAATCCATCTTGATGGAGGGCAGCAGCTTCATTGATCCTGACCTGGGGCTGAGGAGGACTTTGTGTGCCAAAAGGGCTCAGGACTAGAAAGTGACTCGCGGAGCTGTATCAGTGGTATGGGTGTCATGCTCTGATGCGGACGGAAGGCAGATGAAAGGCCACTGCATTATATTTTCAGGAGTCTTAATGGCTGATCGCCAATATTCAGAATTGGATACAGCACAACAATAACAAGTACCCACAAGATTGCTCTTGCCATACAACTGTTCCAGGATCTGAGCCGATAGTGCTTGAAAATATTGCTGAACCATCTTGTGCATAAATTTAGTTATTCTGTAAGAGTTAATCTGATGAAGTGGATTTGGTCTTTAAGCCATTGTATGGCTTTTGCTAGGGACGCAGTGGCTTAGTGGTTAAGATGCTGAGCTTGATGACCAGAAGGTCAGCTGATCACTAGTGTGGGGCCTGAGTGCTGTGTGATGGAGTAAGTGCTGTTGTCTGTCCCAGGTCTTGCCAGTTTGAAAGCAAGAAATTGCAAGTAAATAAATAGGTACCACTTTGGTGGGAAAGATAACAGCATTCTGTGCACTCTGGTGTCTAGTCATGCCTGCCACATGACAACATAAACATCTGCAGACACAGTCAATGCTGGCTGTAAAATGGAGATGATCACTGTCTCCTAGATTCAGATATGACTGGCTTTCAAGCATGGAATCTTATTGCCTTTGCTGCAAACTCTGGAAATGTCCAGCTCCTGAGATTCAACTATGGAAGTGGTTTGTGTCTGCCTTTTGTGCAGCCTGAATACCTGTGGGAGCTTCTTCCATGTCTAGGCCAGATGTGAAAAGGCCAAAATGAAGCAACCTTTTGGTGAATTCATTCCATAGTTCCTTTCACCTGACCTAGTGTGAGAAAGATTAGCCAGCACAAAGTTGCTGTTGCCTGGGGGTATGCCTGATTGTGGTTCAAAAATACCACAATCTTCAAGGAGACTCTTTCTGTGTATCCCTGATATTGCCTGTTGTTCTTAGCGGATGCAAAGTAGATCTGCTTAGTTTCTACTTATCTCCACCATATGGGACTGCGGTGGCTCGGTAGTTAAGAAACTCACTTTATTAGCTGGAAGGCCAGCAAGTCGGCAGTTTGAGACCCAATTACTGCATGATGGAATGAGCACCTGTCTCTGTCCCAGTTCTTGCCAACCTAGCAGTTTGAAAGCAAGAAATTGCAAGTAGATAAATAAGGACCACTTCGGTGGGAAAAGATCTTGGGGACATGAAAGGAGCCTCATTCAGGCGTCCAGCAAAAATCCTTTCAACCCAGAAAGCACCTTTGTGTGCTTCTGACACAATTAATAAAACAAAAACAAATCTCCACCATAAAAGTACTTTGCACTGGAAAACCAGTTGTTTTTAAAATAAGAATTGTCAATAAAAATGAGATTGTGAGGGGAATCCCTTGTGGGGAATTTAGAGGCAACCCTAGCATAGAAAAAGAACTAATTGACTAACCAATCAGGACAGTCCACTTGACCTCTCTCAGTCTCTTAGTTTCTGTCAGTCAAGTTTGTTGAATTTTTTAAACTCTGAGGAGAATGTTTTTAATAACTGAAGCCATGAAACAAAAAACAACAACCAAGAAACAAAAACTAACCATATGAGTATTTTTGAGCATGTATACATATTTACAAGTTCTTCATGAATAAACTTTGTTACATTTATTCAACTTTAAAAATCCTGTCAGCATGGTTACTGTAGCTGAGCCTGTCACTGAGGAATAACTGTTTTGTATTGGGGGTGCATTTGTGTATTTTTCAGCCACAAAACCCTGTATGTTTTCCCTGCTAAATAACCAGTGAATAAATAACTACCAGGCATGTTCAAGGACACCCTTACCACATTGGCAAACCTTTGGCAAAGCAGAAATTTGGACTACAACTCCCAAAGTCTCCAGCCTGTATTGATAATGTTAAAAAACTGTGGGAATTGTAGTCCAAAAAAACAAAAAAACAAAACAGCCTTGCCAAAGGTTAGCTTGCATGCATTTCCTTCTTTCTGCCCTGCACCATTTGCAAATCTCTCTCATGCTGAACTTTTAAAACCTCCTACCGCCGTGATGGTGAACCTTGGCACTCCAGATGTTCTTGGTCTTCAATTCCCAGAAGCCCAAGCCCCCATGAATCCCCATGAATGGGTTTGCTGCAATTCATCTGGTCCGTGCTGCGTCGCCCTCGTCGCTCCTGGAAGCATAAGTAAAACACACCCATATGGTTTTACTTCCGCTTCCAGGAGCGATGAGGGCAGCGCGGCATGGACCGGATGAATCGCAGCAAACCCATTCGTGTGGATTCATGGGGGCTTGGGCTTCTGGGAATTGAAGTCCAAGAACATCTGGAGTGTTAAGGTTCACCATCATGGTCTAGTTTGCTCAGCCTTTGTAACACTATGCAGAATAAACCCAAATGTTCTTTTTTTGAATAGTAGCCGTGTTTGTCTGTGTTTCAAGCATTTCTGAGAATAAACAAAAACAAAAATGCTGTAGCACTATGAAGACTGCTATATTTTAATGTTAGCTTTCGTTGACTTGATCCACGAAAGCTGACATTAAAATATAAGTTAGTCTTCAAAGTGCTACAGCATTTTTGTTTATTCTCTGATATGCCCAAATGGTCTTTTCTGGTTTAGAATAACGGTCCCTTTTCATCTATAAATAAGCATGGTTGTTTTGAAGATCTAAATTTGAATAGTCCACTTCATAATTATCTACTACCAGAGACACAGCAAAGAAAAGCAAACAATATGTATGGCAAGATTTTCTCCTTAGGCTTTAGTCACATGTCTATCTTGTACTAAGGCTAACCACCATTGAAATAAATTCTCAAGAAAAAGCAGCAAGAGGGCAACTTTTGAATTTCTCATTGCTTCCAAATACAAAGAAGCATCCAATGAGTTAGAGAAAATGTGTGCGTACAGATACGTTTGACTGCTTAGTGTTCAAACTTCTGAAGACAATTATTTTGTGGCTATGTTTCAGATTGTGATTTTTTTTAAAAAAAAAAACCTTCCAGTTAGTGTCCACTGTATTATCCAATTCTGTGTATATTTACTGTGATAAAGTTCTGAAACAGGCATATTTTGTACAAAAGGCATCATTATTACCTGCTTTCCCCAGGTGCTTAGAGCTTCCAGTCTGCAAGTTTTTATGAACTCTGAGTTTAACAAAACATCCTCTCTTGTAGAGAGCTGAAGAACATATGGCCCTCCAGATTTTGCTTAATTGCAATGCCCATCTTCCCTCACTATTGGCTGTGCTAGCTGATGGGAGATGCAGTTCAACAGTATCTGAAAGTCCACACGTTCCCTATCTCTGCCTTAGTGAGTGTGTTTAGGGGTGAAGTATTAAAGATGTGATTTTGTCCGAAAGAGGCAGTCATGTTAATCTTCTAATTTAGCCCATCAAGTTTCAAAAATGTGTATTGGTATGAATCACAAAATTGGCTGGCACAAATGAGGAACAATAATTTTTTTCATGGAGTGGTGAAGCTTGATGACTAATTCAAATTTTATTAAAAGTTTACTACTGTACATTGGTACTCCCTCTTCCTCCATCACTGAACTCAAAACAGTGTTTAATTTTCAACCATAGCTTGTGCAAAGCCTTTCACCCTGTGTTCTTAAGTCCATATCCTGGAGCTTCTCTGGCTTTCTGCTTGCCATACATCAATCCTCTAGCTTCCTTTGTACAATATGAGCTTATTAGGATTCCACCATACTATTTGGAACATATCTGCCTTTACTTTGATTTTGGAAGTGAGGAACCTGGTTAGTACCTGAATGAGATACTACCAGGGATCTCTAATCAGGACTAGCAAACCATTGAATCTGGAACCCTCAACAGTTGCTGTGTCAGGCAGATCAATGATATAAAGGATCTTCCTGTTCTTTCTATGATCCATATTATTCTGGACACCAGTTTAATCCACAATGACTGCAATTTTCCAAACCAATAATATGCACATAAGGTTATAACTGCAGTGCTTCTCAACACTAAAAAAAAAAAAGGCCGATTCTGAAACTTTCAAGTTTACAAAACAAGATTGGCTGCTGTCTTTTGGCTAACAATGGCAAAATGTTTTTATCAATAAATGTTGATTGTGTTGGATTAATGGATTGTGTTTTTACTAATAAATGTGGATTTTTGAGCAGCCACTAGAAGTTTGGTGAGTTTTCTATTTGACTGATCTGTAATCGGATATGTTTAGGAGCTTAAATTTGACAATGGTTTACAAACAATGCTGTGGAGGCATAGCTATTGAGCAAGAGTAAAATTTGGAATTGGTTGCTTTAAAAAAAGGTAAATACCCTTGTATTCTACCAAATGCTTCCTACTGTTAATAGGGCAGCACAAGTAATATTTCTGCTACCTCTAGTGCTGTATAAAGCCCTGAAATATTCTTCCATGCTCCTACTTTTATAATAGTTGCACAGATTGTAGCTGTTGTAATGCTTGGTGATGCAAAAAAAAAATTTAAATTATTTTTTAAGAGAGTAGTTCAGGCCAGACCAAGGATGAGGAATGTCTGACTGAGGGCTAATAGATCATGGGGTTTCCCATCCAATCTATAAACATATTGTACCTTCATATCTATCTCTATCTATCTATCTATCTATCTATCTATCTATCTATCTATCTATCTATAGATAGAGATAGATAGAGATATAGATATATAGATAGTAAGGTGTTGCCAAAACAAGAGGCTGCATTCTAAATACAAAATTTGAAACAAATGGTTTGCTCTATTCTACAGCAATCCATATTAAAAAGAAATTCCGATGCCTTCATGGGACATTCTTTTGATTCCAATAAAACATGTGTTTTTAGAATTGTCATTAAAATTATGGATCTGGACTTTTGAGCTATAACCCAGTGACTGCATGATGAAAGCTCAGTGTAGGAAAGCCTGTTGTGGCTTAAAACAGGGAATCAGTTTTGGCTTGTTTTTTTCCAGCCAGTTGAGGTGTTTGGGTTCCAGGTGGATTGATTACACTTTTGCCTGCACTCTGGTCATTGGGCTTGTATGATGTGGTGCGAAAGATTGTTGTAGAGGTATCCGTTTCCCTGAACTGAGTGTCACCTGTCTCCAAGCCATCTTTTAAAAATAAATTAATTAAAAGGTTTCAACCTAGCACTGGAACAATTACAAGGAAATTTAGGGAAACAAGAAAGAGGGTGTGGAAATTGCCAAATAGCACTTGTTAGCATCTTCTGATTTATGGACACTTGAGATAGAGAGTATTCAGACATGATTCACCATTCCCTTCTTCTGGTAGAGCCTTGGGACTGTGCAGCTTGCTCTTGGCCACACGAGCTGGATGTTCTGGGATGCATAGTGGGGAACTAAACTCACAGCTTTTGGCTCTGCAACCAGATACTTAACTCATTGAGCTTCTGCTCTTGAAGTTCAATGTAAATCTGAGCTCCCTGCTTCTGTGGGCTCCCACAAAATGATCTTCTGAACCCCTATAGTAATTTTACCTATGGAAACCTCACTTCCACAGATAAAATCACAGATTAAGCCATATCCTCTGTGCTATGTAATCACATGCTTAATCTGTACCAAAATATACAATCAAACACACGTGCAGATTGAATAAGGGATACAATACAAATAGGACTCTATATGTTCTAATTATAGCTGACAAACTCATTTAATACCCCTTTTAAATATTTCTGGAAATGGTACATTCACAATTTCTCTGGGCAGCTTGTTCCAGTTTTTACAAATAAGTCTAAAATGGCCATTAAATGTGCTTTGCTGCAACATAAACATATTGCCTCTTCTTCTTTAAGGTCCCTCGTAAGTTATTCCTCCCAAGCTTTCTATACCATTTTAGATACAGAAAACCATACACCAAACTAAGCTGCAGCTGTGATTGGCTGCCTCCTAGATCAGTGTCTGGAGGCTATTGAGTGGAGAAGGCTGAATGCAGAGAAGATTGAAGTGATGCTGGTAAGGAATCCCCAGGCTTTGGAGGTGGCCAACATAATCTGTGACATGGATATAGCTGTTGTCTTAATTACTCCTGGATTTTATTATTGCATGAGAAGACAATATTTTGGAGCATTTTGTCTGCAGCATCTATTGCTGAGGATCTGGCACATGGGGAATAGAGGAACCTCTTGTAATCCAGCAATATTTTTACAGCCTATAGAACTGACTAATGTGATCCTTAGATGCACCTTTGAAGATAATTTGGAATCTGAAGAAAAATGGTATTGCTCATATCTCAGCAAACGCTGACGGAAAGGAGCATATCCTGGGAATATCAAGCCATCTGTGGCTTCCTCTTTGTTCCCAAATTCCAGGCACTTACCTTTAAAGCCCTCGGGGCCTGGGACTTCTAAGCCATGTTGTTCTCTCTCCTCTCATGTTATTTTCTGGGACCTCAGGGACTACTTCATGTACCTTCACTTTGTGGAATGGAATTGAAACACTAAAGTCAAGGTTCTTCTGTAGACACCTCACTGCCTGAAGCAAAGAAACGGCTTCCCTATTACGTTCAGACAATACATACCTTCCGGCTTTCTGTAACAGCCTAAATTCTTCTTTGGCAAATCATAGCTTGTAACCAGTGGCTGTTGGTTTAAATTGTCTAGGTACCTAAGCTGATGACAGTTTCAGGATTGTGGTATAATTTTTTGTAGAAAGAAAATTGTTCTCTACAGCTGGTTCCATTGGTTCTCTCCTACCATTCAAAACCGGTTGTTTGCGGTCTTTAATCCAACCAATGTGGCTTGCTAACATAAGTGATTCTGTGCTAGTCATTTTGTTTTAATAAACATAGGGTAAAACCCTTTTTTGATCAGGTGTCCAACAGAGCATTGCACACATGGTTGATTTTTCTTATTACCTATGCAACATATTATTCATTATCCTCATGTGTATGCTGAGGCTCCACTGGTTTAAAGGGAGAAATCTCTAGCTCACACCAGTGCAAGGTACAGATTGTGTGGGGCACTGCACTTATACTGTTTTATGCTTTTGTGTTTACTTAACCGGATTCTGTCCATTGTTTTTGGCTGAGATTTTGTAGAGATTTTGTCCAGTTCTAAATATTTTGGTGGTTGTAAATATGCTTTATTGTTATATGGGGGTCTTTTGTTACCAAATTAATTTATCTCAGCAACTAGAAGACCCCCAAACCCAGATCTTTCTCAGGGGGTAGCATTGGCCCTTTAAATTGCCTAGACAAAATCTTATGGGAAAATGTACCTTTGGTACATGCTTTCTTCATTAATTATGTTAGGGGGGGGAGGAGTAACACACCAGGGTTTGAGTTGTAACTACTCCATTGTGTTCTGAGACACTGGGCAGCTTTGGGCTTAAGTACAATGAGAAACTAGATTTCCCTTATTAAGTATCTGGTTGTACATTTTGCTTTACTCATTATTGGGTATCTAGTGTGGCGTACTGGATAGAGCGATGGGACTTGGACTCTGGAGATCAGAAATCAAATCTCCATTTGGCCACAGAATCTGTGGGGGAGTGGAAATGGCAAAACCATTCCTCAAATATCTCACTTTCTTGAAAACCCTACTAGAGTTGCTGCAAGTCTGTTCTTTGTTCATGTTCTGATCACACCTTGGACTCCCAAAATAAAGCCACTTTCGTCACTTTGTCATTGACTAAATCCAAGTCCCTGTCGGTGCATGTCTCTGGCAGCAATCAGCAAATGGGCCCGACTTTGTCTCTCTTCAGTCACACCATGTTGTTGTTCACCAGTAGTCCCCACTTGGGCATGTTGGTCTTGCATTTAGACTGGTCTGTTCTGATTTGATGGAACATAATTAGCTTACTCACTATTAACTAATGGATGGATGGACAGCAGATAAACACCCGGAGAGCAGGTGAGCAACTAAGCATTTTAGTGCTCTCATGCATTAACCTGTCTCCAGACTGAGTGCAATCAGATGCCTAGTCTTCCCACTTCTAGAGTCAGTCTTCAATTTTTGCTGTTTATTGAGTATTGATCTGAAAGGGATTGGTTGCCTGATTTTTGTTTACTAATATTGTTAGTTGTTTTGAATGTGTTTTTAAAATGCCAAGGTAGGATAGAATGTAGTAAATAAACTTAACGAGCCCCATCTTCTACAGCATCTTATCCATACATTGCAGTTAAAATTCTGTACAGGAGGGGTGTAGAAAATTGGAGGTCCTTCTATGGTTTTGATGACATTATAGGTCATGCTCTGTGATATGCTTCTCCAGCATGCATTTTAGTCAAGTTTTGTTCTTCCCTATACAGAAAAGACAAAGACAAGCTAGGCACTGGTCCCATAGTGCAGCTGAATCCTGATCTTCAAACTCAACCATTTCCTAAAAGTGGTTGGCTGAGTGCAGTTGGCTTTGTTCCAACAATCAGAAATAAAAATATGGTTTCATGTCCTCCTTAGTCCAGTGGTGGTGGCGAGCTTAGCCATCAGTTCAAAGTTCTTTCCCTTTGGTGCATAAAGTTAGTTACATTAGAACCAGATTGCATGCATTGTCTGCAGTTATGTCTGCTATTCATGTTGAGATGCATCTTGACATCCAGAATCTCATGAATTTTGATATCCTAGGATTCATGGAGGAAGCGGTTAAAACTGCAGGATGTTAGTCATGCAGGCTTATGCATTCTCCTTGAATGAACAGAATTAGCTTGGCAATTACTTCCTCTCCCTTTTCTCACTTCTATTCTTTCTAACAGCCCTTTTGCTTTTCGACTTCTTTTACTCTCTGAAATTTCCTGCTGAAGCACTGTTCTTGTACTACCTAGCAACCTTCATCATTGCCAAAATGTTGCAAATTCACTGACATTGTGGAGTTACGTTATCAACAGGTTAATGCAAATTAAGAACATTTGCCTTAATTTCTTCAAATTGCTTAATACTGTACATTCAACTCACATAACCTAGTGTTGTTCCCTGAACATTTTGTATCTGTTGAATTCATGAGCAATCTGGTCTCCGTATGATTGTTTTGTAGACATGGAAGTAAGTAAGAAGAGATATTTGGTATAGATTTAACACATGAAGCTTTGGTTCTAGTAGAGTGACCTAAAAATTGTTAGGCTTCATCCAGAGATTCTTCCCATGAGGACTTGGTTAACATGATGGAAGACATATTAAACCAGAGCTAAGGTCGGTGTCTGGAAATTACAACTACACTTATCTTAATTTTCATGTTGCAGAATTAATAATTTAGGACGACTCTTACTTTCCTTTGAAAATTTGGAAGAGGGGGTGCAATGGATAAATTCCAGTCCAACTACTCTAAACACACACAAACACACACAGACACCCCAAAAAAAGGGGGAGAGAAGAGAATACCCTAGAAGGGCCAGCACCCAAAGCAAAATACAGTACAGTTGAAACAGATTTCTGGCAGGAAGAATAAAGGAAGGAGTCTTCTTCTTCTTCTTCATGTAAGATAGTTAGAGCCAATTCTAAAATACAATTCCCCGTTCCTCTTCAGCAACAGATACCCATATAGGCACCTGAAAGCCTTTTTGAAGCAAACAGGTCCACAGGCATTGGAAAGGTTCTCCTCCACACAGCAAAGTCATCTCAAATCTATTTACTTCTCAGCACATCTTCACCATCCATTTTCTCTCAGCCATTGGTCTTGGACGTGAAGTTGTGGAGTAGGTGCAAATAACACCTCTGCAGTCAGAACGTTTTTACACGGCATTTTATTGGGGAAGGAACTACTGTGCCTGCCTGATTACAGAAGTGGTGGAGGGCTAGACAGGGTATGAACCCATGTTAAAAAAAGGGCACATTTAAGTAATAGTCCTGCTGTTGGTCACTCAGTTGTGGGAACCCTGAAGCTCCCAATTCCTGCCATCCCCTTCCTCAGCAGGATCATGGCAGCTGTCATTATAAGCCTCATGGACTCTAGATCCTTCAGTTCCCTCTTGTTACAAAAACAGCAAGAAGCCTGTGTTCTATCAAAAAAATCAAGAGGCACTCTTCCATGGTGCCAGTCTGAGCTATATTTTTACTTCCTTCTCTTTATGCTGGTTACAGGAGTCTTTGAGGATGCTGGTGCTAGGTAATATTACTGATCTGGGAACAGTCAGACTAATGTATGAGGCATTGCTACCTCCTCATAATACAAGAGGGGTGGCAAGGCTGTGGCTTATTGCAAACACACTCAGGAATGCTGGCACTATGGTTTCTTAGTAGTGTAGTCTTTGGGGGCACTGGGGTTCACTTAGAAGGCTTGTTACTTTCTAGGTAAGTTGGCAGTGTAGGTGCTGCAGTCTTTCACGGGAGCTTTCTTATACTAGTGGGTTACTGTGTACGGAAGGTCTGTCACCGTGTTATTCTACTATAACTTTTAGGGCATTACAAGGATGGGGAGATAGTTACAGAATCATGAGCAGATGGTAGGTTTTCCTCTCCCTAGGCATGCATGTCAGGAATTACTGCTGAATTGCTCTGTTAACCTTGTATAATTTCAATCATTACCCAGTGAACATAGCCTTGTGTATGCTCATTAACTTCTAAAAGGATTGTGTAGTGCCAGGATGCTAACTGTGGGGTTTGCAAGTGTTGATGCAGCAGAATTCAATTGCAAATTTTTTTTATTGTTCTGCTGTTCTGTAGAATAGTGGTTATTCTAGGTTTGCACATGGTCCTATTCATTACAGAAGATTGGCCAAGAGGTTTTCAGGGCATAGCCTTTAAGTGGGTGAAATCTGTGGATCAGGCTTGGGTCCAGGAAAAAAAGCTTGTGCTCAGGATCAGTATGTACTACTTTTCTGGCTTGTTCACTGGAGAAATACTGGTTGATGGGAGACTGAAAAGTGCCTGACCCCCAAGCCCTCTCTTCCATTGATTTTGGAAGTGTGAGGTAGGTTCTCTCCAGGGCTTGTCTGGTGGAAAGCAATAGCCTTTCCTCCATAGAAGAAAAGGAAGATGATGCCTCTGTAAAAAGCTCTGGGGAAGAGCAAATAAGGAAAAAATGGGTGAGACATTAACAAGAACTATAGATAATGGAAAAAAGTGACAGTTTCACCCTGTTGGCAAAGGAAGGGTGGGACTCTGCAGTTACTTGCATTTCCTCCCAACAGGAGGAGGAAATGAGCCCATCTAAGGGTCTGAGGAGTGTGGACGGGGCACTTACCAGAGATGGCACCAGACGATGCCACACTCCTTTCCTGAGGAAGACAGCAGCCACTTGACAAGACTGTAGGAAATAGGGGGTGCAATGGAAACCCCAGTTGTGAGTGGGGGAAATAAGGGGGGAAATAACGCAGGAGGGACAGACAAGGCTCCCTCTCTGGAGCAGGGACAAGCTCAACTCCAGATTGGGGGAGCCACATCTCCAAGGCTATTTGAAGTGAGAGAGGAAGTGGGCAACAGGATAGTGTACGGAGTCAATGCCTAGAACCTGGCAGATGCCTAGAAGCTTGAGGCAGGCCTCATGGCGACTAGAGCTGGCACAGGCCACATGGCAGTAGGGCTCCTCATACTCGCTAGATACCAGCTCGTCATCAAGCAGGTTGAGGCGGATAACACCCTGCTCGTGCAGCGCCTGGAGCGTCTCCAGGCTGGCTGTAGACTTGAGGGCCTGCAGGTGTTGGGAGACCACACACATGACTCCCACCAGGTGTGTGCGGGGATGAGAGCGGGCAGGCAAGAGGGGTGCCACCCCACAGGCAACCATGGCAGAGGCCAGCATGATATCTGCTCCATAGATCTCTTGAATCCAGTCGCGGAGGTAGAAGCCACCCATGCGAGGGTTGATCTCAATCAGCCTTGGGCCAGCGGCCGTCATCTTGAGCTCCACATTGAAGACACCATCAGTGAGGCCACAGCCTATGCAGCACTGGTAGGCTGCCCGGATGAGCTGTGCCTCGCGGTCAGGGGGCAGACAGGTGGGCATACAGGCTGCTGTCTCCGTGAAGTTGGGCACTCGGGTGGGCCCATTATCTGAGACAAAGGCCCCCACCATCCGCCCTTCGTATATTACCAGATCCACGTCATGCTCTGTGCCGGACACGTACTCCATCAGCAGCATAGCATTGCCCCAGCCCAGCCCGATGCCCGGGTGGTCCGAGTCATCTTGCAGGTCTCTAGAGATCTTGTCAAAGTGCAGGTGGCACTGCTGGGCATCCTCTACCATCTTGACCCCCACAGCCCCTGCCCCATACTCTAACTTCATGACCCCTGGAAAATTGATGTGGTTAGCAGCACGCTCCACATCTGCATGGCTCTCCAGGTGGCAGCAGGGCACTGCGTAGAGTGCTGCTGAGGGCCAGCGAGCCCCCTCCTTGCGCCTCCGCAGCAAGTGGAGGTGAGTACGGCTCTTCTGCTTGGCCACCTTCATAGCCGCGGGGGAGCTGCAGCGCAGGCCTAGCCCTTCACACACCAGTGCCGTCAGGACCATGCAGTCATCCCAGTAGGAGAGGCAGCCATCCAGATGCAGGCCTCGCTCCCGCACCAGCGCCAGCAGTTGCTGGGCATGCTCCTCGTCTCGCTTGTGGTCTGTGGTGTCGTAATGGATGAAGGTCTGCACCAGCTGGGAGGCAAAGTGATTGGGATTGGACTCCACCAGGTGGATCTGGGGAAGGGAAAGATGAAATAGAAAGGAAGGAAGAGGGAGAGAGATTGGGGAGGAGAAGGGGAGAGAGGGAGCAAGGGTGGGAAGTAGGGAAGGGGCAGACACAGAAGGGCAGAGATGCAGAGAAGGTGGGAGAAAAATCAGAGATGCATCACTTGCGGCGGAATCAGAGAAGGACAGTGCCTTGGGACCAGGCTCAGCACATCACAGCAGCCCCCTGGGAAGGAGGAGGCACAGCCCACAAGCAGCTGCTCCCCATCTCTTAACAGGAACTGAACTGAGCTCTTGCCAGGAAAGGCAGTTATTCCATCCTCACCCAAAGATTTAAAGGGAAGGGAAATGGCACCCGAGTTTTCTCTAGATCTCTGTTTTTGCAGAGTTTAGAGTCAGAAGGTGCATGTCCTTTGCAATTAAGGGGGTGGGGAAGAATGGGGCTGTGTGGCCTCAACCAGGCTGGTAAAGTGAGGGAAGAGACGTGCCAAAGGTTACAGGATAAAAGCTGAACACCAATCAGTTGCAACCAGGGTGGACAGAAGAATCACACTTCTGTCCTCCATCTCTTCTCCTTATCGGGGTTTGCTTAGTGTCAAGGAGGTGCCTCCATTCAGCTCACTGGGTTCTGTGAGCCATATGCAGGGAGTAGATGGATGGAGCAGCCTTAACAGTTTCACTGCTGATGCTTCTTAGGTGAGGCATCCAGCAAATTCAGGAGAGTGTAAACTGAAGCAGAGATTTTCCCCTCCCCTTAAAAAAAAGTCCAGAGTAAAGCTGTTTTCCCAAGAGAAACCTGAATAAAGTATTTAGTCTATCCCACTGTGAAGATGAAGCTGTTTGCCTAGACTGGGGCATCTGTAGCCAATATATTCAATTGAGGGACTGAGCTGGATATTGGAGAAGAAACTCTTAAAAGAAGCAAACATAATCCTTAGTCTCAGAAGAAGTTGGCATCACAGCACTTAAATCCTTCAAAGTCAATGGAAGGAAATGCTGTAGTTGGTAGTGATGTTGGCTACAAGACTGGCTGATCTGCCTGTCTTGCTTTTCCTTCATTTAACTCTCAATGCACCCCATTCCCCCCCCCCCCCCCGGACATTCCATCCCTCCTTTAATCTTTGTAACCATTGCCAGTTCATTGAAAGGCTCAGTTTCCCTCCCCACCACCACCACCACTTTCATGGTCTCAACTGGTGGAGCCTGGGGTGAAACTATAGGCCCCAGAAACAACATCTTGAAGATGAGAGCCCCCAATCACTTTATCATTGAAACTGTATCTCCATCTCATCTAAAGGAGGAATTGTCCCAGTTTTTGGGGAAGCCCAGAAAAGTATGGCATTTGGGAAAGGCGAAAGGGGGCAGACAAGAGACAATGGGACTGATCAGACAAAATGTCCAGACATTTCCTTGGCTGTCTTTGCACATGGGCTCCTACATTCCCACTCACCCTGCCGTACTCACTGGCAGGGTTCCTACACCTTTAAACAGTTGCATGGCACACTGGAAATGCAGATGGGGGGAAATCTGCTTCTGTCTCCCATGCTGATATTCAAGGCAAGGAATCATGTCAAAATAAAGGAGTGAATTACTCAGATGTGGGTGTTTCATCCCAGAATCAGTGATTCTATACCGGCTCATTCTTGACAAAAGCAAGGATCCAGGTGATCCAAGATCTACACTGTAAACTCACTTGCCTTGCCTCCATATGTGTTTCCTAACACGGGATGTGAGAGGAGACAGTTCTGACCATGCCTGAAATCCACAAGAGCCGACCAGAACTCGTTTCCAACCCCAGTGACTCTTCCAACAGAAACTTGCTTCTGGACTGGGCCCACCATGGCCCTGTTTGAAGTCATGCTGCAAGACAGCCAGCCTCAAAGGCCGCTATGAAATATGCCTGGGAAAGAGCCACAGGCAAAACCGGGGCAGGTAGACCAATAACCGCCTCTGGCATAAATGAAATTAGCCACCCCTTTTGGTTGTTGATTGTCTCTGGTTTCCCCCTCTCTCTGGGTTTAGAGGGCACCCATACAGTTTAGGTAACATGGATAGGGGCTGTGGGAGTGGTGCTGCTCTAGCTAGTCCATCCAGCAGCCTGAGGGGGGCTGCGTAGGTCTGGTTTCCGCATCTTACTTTTAGCCCGTAGTCCCTTGCTGCCTCCCAGACGAACTTTTTGCTGACTCCGCCGGCCCCAATCACCAGCACGTGTTTGCCCTCCATCAGGCGGCACTGTGCACGGCGCAGCATCGTCTCCACCAAGGGGCACGCCACCTCGCCCACGGATGCCCCCACCGCCTGGCCCACGGATTCAAAGACAGAGCAGGTCTCCAGGCATAACTGCGAATTCATCTCAAGGGCTACCAGTTGCAACACCTGGTCCTCTGAGCTCAGGAGAAAATCCACACCTGGAAAAAAAAACAAGAAGCAAACATACTGTCCGTCAACATTTCACAGATCTTCATTTTGATGGGCCCAGCACAAAGTCCAACAATCCCAAGAGGAAGCAGATGAACAAGATTCCTCTCTTGTGTAGTGGGATAAAGACAACGCTAGATAATCCTTGGTACCATTAGCTTGGCAAATACTCCTGGGCCAGAATAGAAAAGCTTTGAAGTAATAAAAGTCCCCAGCAGGTTGCAAAGCTCATAAATTGTCTCAAGTTTTTGGCCACTGGAACATGGAAATAATATTTTCCCTTCAACACTCTTTAATTTCCATTTTTTTGAATCTGTAATGCATTTCGAAAGAATGTGCAATTTCCAGATCTAACACTGATCTCCCATCTCCTCCTGATTTTGGAACAAAAAAGAAGATGAGAGTGGATGCCAGAGAAACATTTCTCCTAGGAACAACTTCTATTAAAGTCAATTTGCAGGACCCACTAGACTACCTGAAACACTATATTCTGTTTTTAATAAGAGTTGTAAATTATCATAACATAAATGCTAGCTGGACTTGACTTTTACCATTAGAAGAAATATGGTAAATGGAGCCTATAGCTCCATCCCATCCATCATCCTGTTTCCCACAGTTGCTAGCCAGGTGCCTCTAGAAAGCCCACAATGTCAAAAGGCAATACCTATCTCCTGTTCTTTGCTGCCAGTAGCAGATATTCAGCAACACACTGCTTCCAAACATGGAGAGTTTAGCCTTCCTGATCAATAGCCACTGATCAGATTCATCGTCCATGAATTAGTATGCCCAGCAGCAGGTGGGACTGTGGAAGCTTCTGAATGGGTCACTGGCATCTCTAGAAGCATGTGTAGATGGCTATGTAGAATCACACAACTTCAGTTTCGTATAGTAAAGTTTCATTACCACATCGGAGACACCCAGTATGTCATGGTATGCTTTGTAAAAGACGGCTTCATCAAACGGGCACAACTGCAGTTTTCATTGCCAATGAGTCAAAAAGGACAGAAATGGATTATGACTTGGGAAATCCAGGTTTCATTTTCACAGAACCATGCTTCCTGCCTGCTCCTTTCCAGCCTTTCCAAATATCCTACTTTTCTGGACGTCAACCCCATCAATGAAGAATAAGACAACAAATACCATCAGTAAAGAATAAGACAACAAACATCCAGATTTTGATCCTGGATGAAGATAAGACCCTGCATTGCAAAGATTTGCCTACCTCATTATTATACTCCACTAGCACTATACCTGCACAGAGCTGATTTGAACAATCAATGACCTATATTATGCTCATCCCTAAGAAAAGGATATAGGCCACTTAACATTTCAATTTATGTAATCTCAGGCTGTGAGCAAGATCCTTGAAAAAGATGTATGTATGATGGATCCGTGCTCTTTCTCGTTTATTGTTTGTAATTGTTTTC
The DNA here is from genome assembly GCA_035047345.1 of Bradypodion ventrale. Lineage (NCBI taxonomy): Eukaryota > Metazoa > Chordata > Lepidosauria > Squamata > Chamaeleonidae > Bradypodion > Bradypodion ventrale. Next base: position 353,309,481 of record JAWDJE010000001.1, read on the forward strand.
TTGTGCATGTTTTTCATCGTTTGTGAGCCACATTGGTGTCCCTTTGTTGGGAGAAAGGTGCACAGGAATGATGTAAATAAAACAAACAAACAAGTCACTTGGTGACCTTTGGGCCAGTCTCTTTCCCTCAGGCTGACCTGCCTCAACAAGGCTCTTGTAAGGGCAAAGAGTAGGATCTAAATCAGACAATAACTAAACAAACAATATAAGCATCATATGGGTTCCTGCAAAAGGGAGCCATACACGTAGTTGCTAACCCAACATAGATCAATACAAGGTACTATAGAGGCTTACAATGCAGAGTTTAAAGAGGACTTCTTCAATGCTGAACATAATGGTTTTTTTTTCTGCTGCAACGTACTCATTATATCTAAGAGACCGCATCGTCACAAGGTTTTCGACCCATCCTATGAGGGCGAATCGTAGGGGCTCTCTGGTGGTCCCATCAGCCAGGGACGCACATCTTACTGGGACCAGGAGGAGAGCCTTCTCAGTGTCTGCCCCGGCCTTTTGGAATCTCCTGCCACCAGAGCTGCACCTCCAGGCAGAGCTGTATCCCTTCAGGAAGGCTCTAAAAACCTAGCTCTGCCAGCAGGCATGGGGTGCGCCTGGCAGCACAACCGAGCCACGCTGGCTCATCTAGCCCTGTTTGGGGTTTTAATTAAGGGGATATTGGTTTTTAGATTTTAATCATTTTATTGTTTTAGTGGTTGGTTTTTAATGTACAAGATGGTTTTAATTGATGTGAGCCACCTTGGGTCGCCGAAACGAGGAAGGCGGCCTAGAAATCTAGCAAATAAATAATAAATAAATAAATTATGTCTTCACACTGCCAGCTGCCACCCTATATCTTGCTGAGGTGATGACTGAGCTTTCTAATAGCTTTGTGCTCATTTGTGTAATTCCACAATATCTTGTGGACAATCTCTGGAATAAGCAAGCAACAAAACTCACCAAGAATGTCAGTTTGTGCCCGGCGACCACCTCTTTGCTCAGCAGTCAGACCAGCTTCCATATCCATGAAGGCTTTCATGGCTGCCTCAGCCTTTTGCTTTATCTGGGCACGGATGGCTACAATCTGAGCCTCATCCTTCAGCCCCCACTGATGCAGGCTGGTCTCAAGGGACTGAGGCACTGTGGCCTGGTGCTTCAGAGGCTTATCTGCCCGGCCCACACCGCACACTACCTGCAAATAACAAAAACAAAACCATAAATTCGTTCTGGGCTCCATCTTTGTTCCTTCCCTCTTTTTCAAGAAACTCCCTTGCAACAGTTCCAATGGGTCAGCCAACTCTTTCCTGGTCACAAAATTGTTTACACCTGTTTTGGGAAAGTAGGGCAAATCTAGATTTAGCTATGTTTGGAATAGAGCAGTGCCATACACATCTGTGCAAGGACTTCCCTGTCTGCTGAAAAGTTCTTCAGATCTTACAACTGACCAGGAGTCAGAAATAAAAAGATAACATTAAATAGTCTCCATAGACGTAAGCCCTGGTTTGCAGACAGAAAAGCTGTTGCATGGAATTTCAATTATGATTTATGAATTAATCCAGAATAGATATGCAGAGAATTGAGTTGTATTATGCATGCTTAATGGGAAAATAGCCACATTGATAGGAATTACAACCACCCATTCTCATTATTGCTTTGCTATGTACTCTTGGCCCCAGTCACCCACTCATTGGAATGTGGCCCCTGCCTCCCAAAAGCCCCTTTCCACACAGAAATCTGGCCTGAGAAGCTGAAAATGCTTTTCCATCTCCAAAGAACTACAGAAATCCATGGGACAGCTTAGTCATGATCAGTGTAAGGCCCATTTATTTCACTAGGTCTACTCTAAGCATATTAAATTCAGATCCAGTCCAGGGCTGTGAAGAGAGAATTTAGAAAGATTTCCAGTATGATCCATTACAGATATATGGAACATTTTCTGTCCAAGAGGAGGTTACAGGTTACGAGTCTGACAATTGATGATACAACCCATTCCACACAAGAAATAAGTTTATAGTGGTTTTAAAATATCAGCAAGCACCAACCAGTCTGTCCTCTCCAAACAATTCATAAAAGGAAAGGCCTGTATTTCCATCCTGTAATTCCCTCCCCCCTGCTAAAATAGGAGGACTCTCCTCTCCCTGTTTGAAAGTGCTATGAGTTTTCTACCAAGGACAGTTTCTCAGTCTCCTCACCACCACCACTGATAATTACCAAAAGAGCTTGGAATTTTCCTTCTCTTTTACCTTGCTTAGCAGAGGCTGGTCTTTTCGGGATCTACAGACAACAGCACATATTCGTAAAGCAAGATCAGGATTTGGAGATGTATTGCCTGGAACTGGAGACATAGGACAAAGGAGGACAAAAGTGGAAAGAAAGCATAGGTCAGAGAAGCAAATTTATGCTAGCAGGCCACCAGATACATGGTGGAAGGGAGAAGACACATTTTGGGCTGGAACAAAACTGCTGAGCAGAATCCCAGCCTTCAACTAGGGCAGCGGTGCCCAAACTATGGCCCAGGGGCCAGATCCAGCCCCCAATGCCAATTCATCTGGCCCACAAAGCCCTTGTCACTCCTGGAAGCAGAAGTAAAATGCACCTGTACAGGCTGGATCTGGCCCCAGGCCATAGTGATTGGCCCCCTGAACCATGTGACCAGCCCACAGCCTGAAAGGTTTGGGCACCCCTGGACTAGGGCATCCTGCCAACCTGCCAGACCCATCGGTTGTCCATCTCCTCCCATTTTACCTACTGACAGTGTGTGAAGCATCTCTTCTGAATGGTCAAAAGAAAGGGTGTTCAAGGAGATGTAATGAGATAAAGCAGTGCGATGAGAAGAAAGCAGAGTGATGGGAAGGGTACTGTGTAATTAATTTTGCTATGTCATTATTTAAACTGCATTTATTGCATAATTCGTACTGTAAACTTTGTAAGGTGATAATTGTGCATTTTTGTTATTAATTGTGCATAATTATTATTAACTTCTTTATCTGTAATTGTACTGTATTATTATGAATTGTATTTATATTGTATATTGTATATTTGTGCTGTACGCCACCTCGAGTCGCACGTTGTTTCGAGTGAGGTGGGATATAATAAACATAACATAACATAACAAATGGCTTTTAGAGAAAACTATCATAATCATGGCCATGGGACTGAAGAACACTTCATTGTGAGATGATCTTAGTGGGAGAGCAATTAAAAAAAAACTCCTTACAGGGAGAGCCACTGGTGTCAGGAGATTCAGACCGGATCACGTGAGCAGTGGGAATGAAAGCCTCCACCAAGATGCTCTCTTCCTCTTCCAAGGTCTCCAGCAGTGTTAGGACAGCTTGCAGGATGCATCCTTGTTCTGACTTAGCATGGAAGGACACAGCTTGAGCTCCATTCCAGCGCCAGCCCGATGGTTTCACCACCACCTGTTAAAGGCATAGCAAAGAAAAGGCTTAGACAGGGCAATTATATCAAACTAGAACCCCTTCCCTAGAATATCTACTGTATAGACTGCTTATTCAGCTGTTGCACTATATAAATATCTGTGCTAAATATGGGACGTGCTCAGCTCTTGTCATGAAACTTCCTGCCTGCCTAGCTCTCCCATTATTTTTTACATTGTCAGTGCATCTCACTTGACGGTAGGGTTCCATGGTGCCAGCTTGCAAGAAAGCCGTGATTTCCTCCTGCAACAGATTGTCTTGTCCCTCGCGGCCACTGAGCTCCACCATGCGAACGCGATGCTCCTCCGTCACACTTCTCAGGGGCAGGGGGCGCTTGAAGGTAAAGGCCAGGGTAGGGGGCACTGCTACCCCTGCCTGCTGATCCATGACCTGCCGAGTCAGGAGCTTGTCCTCCAGTAGACGAGCCAGCTCTCCGGAGCCACCGGTGGGGCAGTCAAGGTCTCGGGCCAGCTCCGCCGCTGACTGGCCCTGTACCTTGCATGGCCCAAAGCAGCCTGTGAAGTAGGTGACACGGCGCGGTGGTGCAAACTCTTCCAGGGTTGTGCGCCCTCCGAGGTCAAATGTCACAGCCTTGAAGACCATCAAGGACGACTCTCCTGGGTGTGATTCGGATGGTACTTTAGATAGCCAGGCTGGTGAAAGACACAGCAGCATGTTACCTGGAAAGGAGGGAGAAGGGAGATGTAGCCCTTGAGTGTGTATGGGACAACCTCATTTAGGGGCACAAAGTCTCCTGTGCAAAAAGCTTGGGATGGGGATGCCGACATCTTGAAGCTCAAGTGTCAAGCATGTCATGAGAAGGAGCAGCAGCTGGAAGACTTGGTGCCTTCCACCTGACTCATGCCACACTTAACTCTGATTATCTGCCCAGACAACTGCTTTGGAGCCAGCAAAATAAGAGCATGCGGGCCATCCAAGGGCTCAGATAAGACCCCAGGGCCTTTTCATACCATAAAGACCCTTGCTGTTTTGACTTTACTCAAGAACCAAAATATATTCTTTCAAATTGAAGAAACAGAGCCAAAGGGTTAAAATGGAGAGCTATGCATGTGTGGGAGCATAACTTATTCTTCTGCTCTGGAAAATGTCACTTTGTCATATTTTCCTATAAGACACCACTGAACTGAGCAAGGAGGAGGAGACAGAAGTAGCTGTTATGACATCATTAGCATCTCCTCAGCATTTACATTTTTGTTGCAGTGGGAGTAAATAGTCCTGGAGTGGTTTGTGTTGTGTGAGGAAAACTGAGCTGCTTGAGGCTCAGGTGGGAGGTTGCCGGGGGAGTTATAAAGAGGACCTGTCAACCAGTACTCTCTGTTGCATTTTATTGTGCACGAGATAGTCCCACAAGTCTTGCATCAGAAAATAGTGATGCCACGTCTAGTTCTTGATATAATAAAACAAAGGTTACCCTCACCCAGCTGCTCCAAACACAGAATGCATTCTCACACTAAGTCTTCAGCTGAAACAGCACTGATTGACAAAACAATACACAATGTAGTGTTAGCGTATATCTTAATGCCTGGAATTGCTTTGAGATGTTTTGTAAAATAGGCAGTGGCATACAATGATTTTAAAATATATCTGTCTATATCACGGGTTCCCAACCTTTTCAAGTCAAGGGCTGGGTCATGCTCTCTCAGTCAGCTTTGAGGGGCGGATGGCCATTTTGCCCTGCCTGCATGATAGGGGTGGCCATTTTGTCCCAACAGCTTCAAAGTAGTGAACATTTTGTTTCTCGAATGCCCTTGGAGAGGTATGGGGCCAATTGAAATAGTGCCATGGGCTGGATCCGACCCACAGGCCTTAGGTTGGGAACCCTTGGTCTATATATCTGCACCAATATCTATCTGCACCTGTTGACTATTTGCACTTATAATCATGCTTCTAAACTGGTGAACATTTTTTGTTTGTTTTGTTTTTGCTTTCTGTTGTCTGGTTTCCCTTTTTAAAATAGATGCAGAGGCCTGGCCATCATCAAGGTTTCAAAAACAATGTTTGCCATGCAAATTGAAAGAAAACTAAAAGTCATGGAAAGGAAGAGAACAGAAGGCCATGTTGCCCCTGACAGACCAAGTGCGTAAGTTGGGGGTCCTTCTGGACTCATGACCACTGTTCGAAGAGCAGGTGGCAGTTGTGGCTAGGAGGGCTTTCGCTCAACTTCGTGTGATTTGCCAGTTACGCCCGCTCCTGGACCGGGACTCCTTGCTCATGGTCACGCATGCTCTGGTCACCTCCAGACTTGATTATTGTAATGCGCTCTACATGGGGCTGCCCCTTATGACCATTCAGAGGCTGCAATTGGTCCAGAATGCGGTGGCTCGGGTGGTGATGGGGTGTGGGTGATATGCCCATGCCTCACCACTACTTCAGGAGCTGCACTGGCTGCCGGTGTGCCTCTGGGTGCAATTCAAGGTGCTGGTAATTACCTTTAAAGCCCTACAGTATATGATAGTGGGCCAGGATATGTAAGACACCCCATCATCCCAAGGATATCTGCTCGTCCCACTAGAGTGGACCGGAGGGGGTCTCTGATAGTTCCACTGGCTAGAGAGGCTCGCCTCTGTAGCACAAGAAGGAGGGCCTTCTGTGTGTCCGCTCCGGTCCTTTGGAACCTCCTGTCTACAGAGCTTTGTCTCCAGGCGGAGCTTTTGCCCTTTCGTAGAGGCATGAAGACCTGGCTGGTACTTGAGAACTATGGCCAGTGGTAATTTTATTAACAGAGGTCTAGTTCCATCTTTCTGTGAGCTTGGCATTCACTGCTCCAGGCAAAGAAGGCTTTACTTTTGTGCTGTTGCAACCTGCATAGTAGTTAGTCATTCTTTCTTATGGACTGAGGGAAGTTCAAGCAAACAAAGGTGGCGGGATTCTTTTGACTTTTGTGATGCAAATATGATGGTCTATAGTCCTGAAGAAGGAATGCTGAGTTACAGTACTAGGAACAGAAAACCGTTTGCGGCGCAATATCAATCTTTATATGGCTCATTTTGAAAAGGTTTTTATTTTTAGCAACTTAAACCCCTTTGCACAGAATATCACTTTTTACAGGCGGTTTATTGATGATTTATTTTTTGTATTTAATGACCTGAGTTGAGTATCTGAGTTCGTGGCATGGATTAATGGAATTAATAGGCACCTGCAGTTTTCTCATAGTTGTGATTCTTCATCGTTACCCTTCTTAGACGTTGCGGTGTACTTGGATCACTCTCGCAATATTCGAGTAAGGCTTTACCGTAAACCTACTGATAGGAACGCATATCTGCATTACAGCTCTTACCACCCGCATTACCTTCGTAACAACTTACCCTATGGGTTGTTTTTGAGAGCAAAAAGGAACTCTTCCAGCCTAGTTGATTTTCAACATACCTCCAGCTCTATTAGGCAATGTTTGAAACAAAAGGGGTATCCTGGACGGGTCATTGATCATTGTTATGATAGAGCTTGCAGAGTTACCAGACAAAGTTTGTTGACCGCCAAGCCAAGACAGGACAGGCGCAGGATTACATGTTCATTTGAATACTCACCCCTAGCTAATCACATCAAGTCCATTATCTATCGACACTGGCATATTATCAAACACATTGCAGGTTGTGAGCAAGTGTTTTGATAGGATTTAGGAAGACACGTTCTATCCGACAGTTTGTGACTAAATCAGACCTATATTCTCCACCCATTCAACCCATTGCATCAGGGCACTTTAAATGTGGGCATTGTGTGCATTGTAATCTTGCCTGGAAAACTAAGGAAATCATGGTTCCTGGGTGTACTTATAAATTGAAATTGAAAGAGCTTATAACTTGCCAAACTAAATGTTGCATATATATCATTGTCTGTAGTTGTGGGTTAAGCTATGTGGGGTGCACCAGCCGTGAGATTAAAACCAGGCTGTCGGAACACAGGTCTAGGATTAGGAAAGGTGACATCACTGCACCCATGGTCAGTCATTTTCTGGAGAAGCAACATAGTGATAAAGATTTGAGGTTCGCTGTCCTTGAAACTGTCAAATCCTCTCGATATGAAGCAATAGATATAGATCTTAGATTACGCCGCAGAGAAGCACATTTCATTTATTGTTTCAACACTGTTCATCCACATGGACTCAACATAGATTTGGACTTGTCGTGTTACCTTTAAGATATCTCTAGGTCACAATATGTGGTTCTTTATGAGATACAGCTGCTGTGGGTTAGTATTGATTATAAAACAAGGTGTGAGTGAGATGGTTCTTTGACGTCGAGGAGCACTGAAGAATTTTCACTGAGGCTCAGACGCGAATAAAGTTTAATTTTCATTAAAATTATAATACCTTGAGAAACTACATTGCAAGCAGGTAATTTACTTTAAATGCATTTCCCTGTTGCATATATGATGTATATATATGTAATATTGTATATTGATGTAGATATTGTATGGTTATGATATGTATATGTTTTTATGTGCATAGATTCCTGAGGAAGCTTGGAAAAGCCAATTTATCTGGAAAGGGCTTCGGATCTACTTGCGCATTAAAGCACGCTTTAGAACATTGACTATCTGCATTACTTTGATATTGCGCCACAAACGGTTTTCTGTTCCTGGGATTCTCACCGTTTGACCCTCTTTTTCCTGAGTTACAGTACTAGAGCAGGAGTGACCTCTGAATGCTGTTGCTTTCCAGCTCCCACCATGTCTGATGGTAGCTTGAATGGGGGTGAAGAGAACTGGTGCTCAAATACAACAGGAGGGTCTAGGTTCCTTAGGTAAAGGTCCCCTTTGCTCAAAAACCAGTCGTATCCAAATCTAGTGTTCGGTGCTCATTTCTGTTTACAGCCAAAGATCCAGTGCTCTCTGCATCTACAGACATTTCCATGGACATGTGGCAGGCATGATTAGACTGGAGTGCATGGAACGCTGTTTACCTCCCCACCAAAGTGGTACTTATTTATCTACTTGCCATTTCTTACCTTCAAACTGCTAGGTTGGCAGGAGCTGGGACAGAGATGAGAGCTCACTCTGTCATGCAGTACTCGGGTCTCGAACTGCTGACCTGCCAACCTTACAGTTGTCAAGTTCAGATTCTTAACCACTAAGCCACCGCAGTCCCCCCCCCCCCCCAACTAGGTTCCTTACCATACTCTAAACCAGTGTGTTCCAAAACTTTGTTTTTGGACTTCAATTCCCAGAAGTCTAAGTCAATTTCCCAAAGCACTGAACAGCCAATGTACTGACTTAGGCTTCTGGGAATTGAAGTCCACCAGAGTTCCACGAAACAAATACATGGGGAAAGAGAAGAATGGGCTCTTAGCAACCTGCATTGAGAAGAGACAATCCAGGGCTAAAGGCCTTTCAGCTGCAATGTTTTGTGTTATTCAGAAATACCAAACGTTTCTCTGTACCCCAGAAATTCTTATATCTATTTTTTTTTGCAGCTGAAAAAGGTCCTCATGAATCTATGAGTAGAGAAACAGAGCTGAATAAATTTGATACTGAAAATGCTCACAAGCAAAACAGACATGCCAAGGTATCTATGCAGCCTTGACTGGGTCCCACACCTGGGCGTAGCTGGGTACCCCTGCTAGTTTGCTACTGAAAATGCTCACAAGCAGGGGAAATCAATGGCCCAAATCCTCTTACCACTTTACAGTGGAACAGTACAAACAGTAACTTTATGGGTTATTAATTGGGGTAGTCTTTTAAAGGATTTTTAGGATTTTTTAAAATGTTTTATGCTTGTTGTGAGCCGCCCAGAGTCATCCTAGGGCATGGAGGTGGCATGTAAAATCAATCAAACAAACAAACTTTTGACAGCGAATTCACAGAAAGATAGCTTGATCCCTTACCAACAGCAGTTTCCACCCATTCTGAGGTGGAAACTCAAGCATTCAGACATATTGCCTCCTCTGCCAATCCACAACATCACTTGGGTTCTCTTCCAATGAAACTCAGGCAATTTGCCTACCTAAATTCAAGTGTCTACTATAGATGAACATTGACAATCCTAGATGAATTGCTGGCAAAGACATTCATTAATACAGTAAAACCCCGACTTACACATGCCTCAAGTTACATAAAATTCGACTTACATAATTATTTTGTGCTAAAACCATGTCCCAATTTACACGATTTCCTATGGGTTTGCTTTGAGTTACATAAAAATTCATTTCCCTAGGGGTTTGCTTCCATTTACATAAAAATTTCATTTTTCTTATGGGTTTGCTTCAAGTTACGTAAAAACCTTTTTTCCCTATGGGTTTGCTTCAAGTTACATAAAAAAACCAATTTAAGCAAAAGACTATGGAACGGACTTTTTTTTAGTAAGTAGAGGTTTTACTGTATTAACAAAGGATTTGGAGTACTGAAGCAAGGCTGATGGGTTGGAAGGACTGTTCTATGGCAGGGAGAGCCCAGAGAGTTGACCTTCTGATTCATTCTAGCCTTGTGTTCCCATATGAACCTTAGCCAGAGGGATATTTGAGCAGTTCAGCTGCTGCAAGAGCTCTGGTTACTGCCAGCCTTGTCTCAGCCTCCCTGAGAAGAGACAGTAGGAATGCTAAGAATACAGAACAGCAGCTGCTCAAGAGAGTCTGCAGGAAATATGCAGGGGAAGATATCTCAGTCCAGACAAAACTGGAGCTCTAAAGAATATACTAATGAAATTCAGGCACCAGGCTTAGAATACCATGGCATTTTATCCTGTAGACGGAAACAGAGAAATAACACATGCAGTCAACTCAGAATGTAATAAGATGGCTTCAAAGGCATGTGTTTGATCACACTGGAAACAACCACTTCAATGGGAGTCATCTCCCTTAAAGTGACACGTCCATCTGCCAGGGAATCTCTGTAGCTCAGCCCCCAAAAGTAGAAGCTCTACAATTGGACCAAAAGAAACCAGCTTGAACATGGATTGGGGGCTTCACGCATCATATGATTGCCTGGAAATAGATTGCACTATAGTGAAATTCATTTATCTGTGTGATCTCACCCTCACGTACATAAATCAGAAGTTCCCATGACTAAATTCAAATTAGCTAACTTGTGGCAAAGATCAAATCCCTCTTATACGTCACTTTAATAAAGCCAAAAAAAGCACTGGCTATTTTTTTAAAATCTACATGGTCAGTATTTGCTGGTGCAGGGGATACTCACAAAGACTGGCTACTCAGAAGTAATTTCAGTTGTATTTAGTAGGAGTTGCTGAGTAAACCTGAATTTCACATTGATCAGAACAATAGTAGGGAATCTGGTGTTTTCCTGAGCATGCCTCTCTGATAATTGGCACCTAGTCTGTCTTTCTCCATGCCCACCCCTGCTCCTGCTCCCCTGACCTATATAGCCATTAAAAAGGTACTGCTCCATGCCTCTTTTAACAGAGGTGGGGGACACACACCCTTAATAACCTTTTCTCACAAACTGCTACACTGGGAGATGATGAGCTTTGAAGATGCACTACTTTATGGGCAGGTAATGCCCCTGTCAGGTGAGATAGAGCACCATATTGCTCCTATGTCATTCACCAGCTCTGCACGTGATGTTAAGGATATGCTGGGCCAAGGGGAAGGGGGTAGACACAAGCATTACTGGGCCTGGGTTTAGAATGGAACTTACCTGGGCACTGGTTGCCACCTTGCAGAAGTACAGACAAGTATGAAGTGGGGGAGCCCAAAACACAGATGGTTAGGTCAGATGAACCAAATCCTGAGAAAGGCAAGAATAGAATCAGTGGCCTCTTCCTTATATTGCATTAGGGCATCCTATTACATTTGCTCTGTAAATTCTACAATCAAATTTGTATCAGAACTCTCTACAGTTGATTCTGCCACTCTGAGCTGCAGCCCCATATACCTCAGCATCATTCTACTGAAGGGATTCCAAAGAAGTAATGCCACCATGAGGTTATTTTTAATTTAAAAAAAAACACCCTTTTTGGCCTGCGAAACACAATGGCATATGCTCTGGTACAGTATATTCCAGACTTTTAAATCTCTCACCTTTCCTTGAAGCATGAGAGTAAGCTAAGAGGTGGCCTTTTCTCAGAGGATTTATGTGAATGGACATCATATCCCACCCCCTTCAAATCACTACTCATTGGTGAGCTAAAAGTGTTGGATAAAGACTTGAGACACCATAGCATTTGCTGAGTAACTGTGGGTCAGTTACACTTTCTCATCCTGACTCATCTCACATGGCTTTTGTGGGCATAAACCAGGACAACTCCAGAAAAACTATATGGGCATTAGAGGGAAGAGAGATTATAACCACCTGAATTGCGCCTCCATACAGAGCTACTCCCCTTTAGGAAGGTGCTTAAGACTTGGCTGTGCCAGCAGGTGTGGGGCCAGACAGCTGTGACGGCCCAGTCCCACTGGCTGATATAATTCGGCCTGTTCCTTAACATACCTGTCTGTTTTCATCTCTCCTCCCCCCACTTTTTTCTATATTTTATCTTTTTAATTCTTTCTTATTTTAATCCTTTTTAAAGAGTTTTTTAAATTGTGCTGTGTATTTTTCTTAAGGGGTTAGGGAGGGGTTTTTTTTTTTGGGGGGGGGGTTAGTTGTTCTTAATCTATGTATGTTTTTTAACTTCTATGTTGTGGATTCCCCGTGCCCGGTGGGCATGGAACGGCCCGCGCAGAGGCCACTTCGGGAGAACGCTCCTTGAGCCGTGGGCTCTGCGGGCAGAGAAATTAAGGGGGGTGGATAAATGATAGGGTTTGATTCACCCAATTCCTTGACCTGGCCAGCGGATCTGCTGAGAGAGCAGATATCTAACGCGGTTACCCATTAGAGTAATCACTCATCTCCGAGTCTCAGTCTAATCTCAGGCACAAATAGAAGCCATGTTTACCCCTGCCTAATCCTTGGACAATGGTGTTTCCCCATGTCAATGTTTATCCCAGTTAATTAACTTCCCTCAGAGAGATTCCCAATTAACCCGAGTAAACAGGTGATGTGATTTCTGTCAGAGGACGGTTTTGCCACCGTTGCGCTTTTCCTTCTATATATGTTGAAGTTTTCCCTCAATAAACTGCTGATCTGATCACGCTCCATATTGCCTCGTATCGTTTCTTGATCAGTCTCCTCCGGGACCTCCGGCCCTTAGCGGCCCCGATTCCTACACCTGGTGACCCCGAGACGTGATCTACTCGTGAGTAAGCGACCCCCGAGCGGTCTACTCAGAGAGACACACGGCCTGGTTCTGCGCTTGAACCACGGCCACTCGTCCCGGAGGACAGCGCGGCAGCCCGGCCGGTAAACCAGCCGGTCGGGAGAACGGCCTACGCGGCAAGGCACTACCGAGAGGCTTCCTACAGTTTGCTCCCGGCTTTCGCGGTGGCTTGCAGGTTACGGAGAAAACGTGTTCCGCAGGGTCAGCTGTGAGCCCTGACAGCGCAGAGGCCACCGAGGGCCCGTGGTAGGGGACCACGCTCCGAGCTCTACCCAGAGAATCGTCGCCAGAACCTATTACTTGCCCAAGACGCGTCGACCCGTCCCGAGGAGGAAACTTCGGAGGACCCTTCGCAGGTAATATGGGGACCTGTCCTCAGCTACAGCGTCCGTCCGCTAGCCAAAAAACTCGTGAAGAAGAGTTTATAATCCTGGCCAGGGTATTTCAGTTAAAGTTCCACAGCAGAGAGCTACCGAGACTTTTGGGGTACCTAAGGGAACACTGCCTGCTTTACCCAGAAGTAGGTACGTTAACCCTTAAGCTTTGGGATCAGATAGGAGACTGCATTCAGCAACCCCCGAAAGCTCCAGGAGGCGTAATTCGCACTTGGAACAAATGTAGGAAACTCTTAGCGGAGATAGAACCAGTCCGGGTAGAGGCCAAAGAACCCCCAGCGCCAGCCGAGCCAACGGCACCCACGGCGCTCTATCCGTCATTACAGTTTAGGCAGAGTAGCGTAGGGAACTTTCCCTCGGTGACAGCTGCAGACGTCACCGACGGAACGCAAGGGATGGGGAGCGCAGGCGCTTCCCTGACAGCCCCAGATTCCCTAGTTACCAAGAGTGCCCTTCAGCGCACAGTTGAGGAAGAACTGAAGAAGGGGGAGTTGCCAGCGGAAGAACTAGCTGAGCTTAGTCAGATTTATCCAATTCGCCTAGAAATGGATGCCCTCACGGGGGCCCAGAAGATAGTTCATTCACCAGTCCCGTACAAGCTGCTCATGGCTATACGGAAGGCCATTTCAGAGACAGGGCTCCAAAGCCGATTTACAAGGGGCACGCTTCAGCAAGTGTGCGAGAACACCATGTTCATTCCTCATGACTGGAAAGCCGTCATGCGGATGATGCTCAACCCTAGCCAGTACTTGATTTGGGATAGTGAGTTTCGCCTTGAGGCTCAAACAAGGGCTGCCAGGATGGGAGGCGCAGTAATTCCTGACCAGTTATATGGTTCAGGGGCCTTCGAATCCATCGATGCGCAGATCAACTTGCCACTCGCCACTCTCCAGATGTCGGCAGAGGCTGCCTTTAGGGCTTTTTTCAAAGTCCCTGCGACCGGCAAGGCGGCTAAGAATTATACCGCAGTCAAGCAGGGAGCCCAAGAGCCCTACATGGATTTCATCAATCGCTTGGAAGAGGCGATTAGTAGGCAGATCGATAATGAGGAAGCCCAGCAAGAGCTCATGATCAAGCTAGCCAAGGACAATGCCAATTTAGACTGCCGTAAAATCTTGCAGTCCCTGGGCAATCGTCCTGACTTGACTCTCACGGACATGATTAGAGCTTGCGCCGACGTTGGCACAGAATCCTATAAAATGGGTTTGCTGGCAGCGGTGCAAGGGGGTAGAAGACCCAAAGGAAAGACCCAAGGAGCATGTCACAATTGTGGCAAGGTCGGTCACTTCGCTAGGGAGTGCCGATCCAAGGGAGGCGGACAAAATTCCGGCCGTTCCAAGGCTCCGAACACCCTGTGTCTGAAGTGCAAGAAAGGCTACCATTGGGCCAGAAACTGTCCGAGTTCGGGAAACCGGCGCACGGGCACGTCTCTGGCCCCGGTCCAAACAGAGACTTCCCAGATTCAAGGCTCGCCAGAGCTAGACTAGATTCAGGTCACATTTCAGGCACTGCGAGGGCGCAGGCCAGCCCCAAGGGTAGCACAGGGCTAGATTTGACTTGTCAGGCAGACGTTACATGCGACCTGCCAGGCACGGTCTATCTAGTGGACTCCCAGTACATGGGTCCACTGCCCAAGGGCTTTATAGGTTTAGTTTTGCCCCGTAGTGTAGCAGGAGCATGCGGAATTCTTGTAATTCCAGGAGTCGTTGACTCGAATTTTTCAGGCGTTCTCCAAGTTCAGTTGTGGACTCACCTGCCCCAAACAATTCACAAGGGAGACACCTTAGCGCAACTGATCATGGTTCCTTGTCACTTGCCAGCAGACAGCCAGGGAAGGCTCAGTGACAGCTTCGAGTCCCGGTCAGAGGACCGCTCGAGCGCCAGTGAGGCAGTACAAGGATACCAGGTCTTAGCGACAGTGGAAACCAACATTGAGTGGAAACAGCGCCCAGTTATTGAGGTATTTCTGAATAATAGATCATTCTCAGGCCTGTTAGATACCGGAGCAGATGTCAGCGTGATAAGTAGGGGCCAGTGGCCAAGGGAGTGGGCCATTGAGCCGGTCTCCGATGTGTGGGGGGTAGGCGGTATTCAGGAAGCGTTTAGGAGCCGAGAATGGGTAACAGTCACAATCCCAAGGGCTGACGGCACGGCGGTAATTCGGCCGCACATTCTTGACGTGCACATCAACCTTTGGGGGCGAGACATTTTACAGCAGTACGGTGCTACGCTTACCTTCGGGTAATGGCGTTGCCACTTAAGTGGCTCACCGATACACCGGTCTGGGTAGAACAATGGCCGGTAGTGGGAGAGAAGTTAGTTGCCCTTAAGCAGCTGGTTAGAGAACAGCTAGACGCAGGACATATAGAACGGTCCACAAGTCCATGGAATTCGCCAATTTTTGTCATAAAAAAGAAGTCGGGGAAGTGGCGACTCCTCCACGATCTCAGGGAGATCAATAAGTGCATACAGCCAATGGGTCCGCTCCAATGCGGCATCCCAAATCCTAATATGATTCCCGAGGGGTGGGAGATCCTAGTCGTGGATCTCAAGGATTGCTTTTATACAATCCCCTTAGACCCCAGGGACCGGGAAAGGTTCGCCTTTACGGTGCCGGTTGTGAACCACAGTGAGCCTATGCAGCGTTACGCGTGGAAATTTTTGCCACAGGGCATGCTCAATTCGCCCACCCTGTGCCAAATTTATGTTCACAACGCACTGGCAAAGTTCCGAAACCTTTACCCAAAAGCGATAGTTTGCCATTTCATGGATGACATCTTGGTCGCGATGCCGCAACTCGGCAGCAAAATGTTTTCTGACCTCCAGGCCAGCCTGGGGGACAAAGGTTTACTCATTGCCCCGGAGAAAGTGCAGAGAACCGAGCCCTTCTCATACTTGGGTCATCGGCTTCTCCGCTCTTTCGCAGCACCAGTTTTGCCTCAGATCAATTTACAGGACTCAATCACCCTTGTAGAATTGCAGCAAGTTCTGGGTAATATCAATTGGGCCAGACCGTATTTCCGATTGGATACGGATCTTTTGAAACCGCTCTTCTCGCTGCTAACTTTAGGTAAGCAGCCGGCAGACCGGATACACATTTCTCGAGAAGCGCGCTTAGCTCTCGAAAAAGTGAACCAAGTTCTCAGCCAGAGGTGGGTAGATGGATCACCCCAGGGCCATATGCTCCGATCCTGAATTTGTACATCGTAAGGGCAGGATCCATGTTCACCGGAGCTCTAGGAGTAGACTCCAAGAAAGGAGAGAGTATCGTGGAATGGGTGTACTTGCCGAACACCTCTTCCCGGAACATCGTTCCTCCCCAAGAGCTGGTTTCCGCGGTGGTCTACCGCGGAAGGCTGAGAGCTAGGGACATCTCAGGGCACGATTTGGCCAAAATTGTAGTTCCATTCACCAAAGAACAAATTCAGCAATTGATGCAGCTCGGTGACTCGCTTCCAATCGCTTTGGAAGGATTCACCGGATGCTTGGCATACCACTTGCCAAAAGACCCCAGACTCGTCTCACTTCAAACACAGACAGTCAGCTTGTTCGAATTGCTCTTGCTGGTTCCGCTTCAGGGGCCAGGACAGTTTTTACTGATGGTGGTCGCACATATGGTGTCTTGACTTGGCAGGAGGGCCAAGCTTGGCGCACGCTGTTAACTCTTCCACAGAAGTCCGCACAGTGGGCAGAGTTGGCAGCGGTGAACCTTGCCTTGCGCACCTTCGCCAAAGAACGTTTAAACATCATTACAGACAGTCAGTATGTCAGGAATTTGCTTCACAGTCTACCGGGAGCATACATCACTCCAGCGATAGACAAAAATTTGCTTAGCCTGTTTCTCACTGCTCAATTTCATTTGCGAAACCGCACGGAGCCGCTCTATATTGCCCACATCCGCAGTCATCAAGACTTGCTGGGTCCGATTTCACGGGCAATAGCAGAGTGGATGCGGCGGCAAAGGAAATTCAGCAACGTTCGGTTTTAGGTGTTTTCACTACTCCAATTCAGAGTCATGCCTTTTTTCACCAAAATGCCAAAGCGCTCGCCAGACAGTTCAATCTGCCACTTTCTCAAGCCCAAGGCATAGTTCGCTCTTGCCAGCATTGTGCAGGGGCACCGGGTGGGCCCTTGTGGGGGTCAACCCACGAGGGACAGAGGCTAACCAGGTGTGGCAGATGGATGTCACGCATGTTCCGCAGTTTGGCAGATGGCAGTACATGCACGTTTGCATTGACACATTTTCTCAATTCGTTTGGGCAACGGCGCAGAAAGGGGAGACTGCTTCCCATGTGGAGCAGCACCTCCTTTCCTGCATCGCGGCAATGGGCAAGCCGCGGCAAATTAAAACCGATAACGCCCCGTCCTACAGCTCCAGGCAGCTGGCGGCCTTCATGGCCACTTGGGATATTAAGCATACTTTTGGCGTTCCTTACAATCCGCAGGGGCAAGCGATTGTGGAACGGGTCAATCGGACGCTCAAGTCCTATATTGACAAACAAACAGAAAGGGGGGAGCCACCGGCCCTCCCCAAGTCACAGGGCCAGGCACAGCATTGCCTGAATAAGGTATTGTTCACTTACAATCACCTTAATGTTTTTTCGGATTGCACGCCGCAGGAGAAGCACTTCCGCCGCTCGGAAGCTCTCCCGCGACCGATGGTCCGATACCGGGTGCCACCGGACCCTTCTTGGAGGGGCCCGGCGCCACTCATAACCTGGGGGAGAGGGTATGCTGCAGTTATGTCTCCTACAGGTGTCGTTTGGATTCCAGCTCGGTGTGTCAAGCCTCACTTGGAACCACATGGCGTGGACCCAGACCGACCCGAGTCCGATCCCGGAGATGGAGGACCTCACCCTGACCGACAAAACCCGCCGGAGAAGACGGCCACCGACGGTGCCGAAGGTCACCTGGGGGATGGTCAAGGTCCTTTGCAGTGAGGCCGAGGACACCCTCCGACGCGAGGAGAAGGAACCGACACCGGAGAACCTCACGGCTGCAGTCTTCGCCCGAATTCACGCCAACACCATGGCAGTCACCATCATCCTGATCCTCTCCCTGTTTTGCGGGGGAGGCGTTCAGGCTACCTTGTTGAAAGCCAACGATTTGGTGTCCGGCGGAGACCTTTCTGCCAGGATGCAGTACAACATTTGGGAAAGGTTGGCGGGCCTCGCCAACCAGTCCGATTTTTGCCTGAGACAGGACATTGGTTCTGCCTCAATCTTGAGCACCTGCCTCATCCCAGTGTGCCACTCTCCAGGCGCATACCCCAGGGATGGGGATTGGCTCGTGAAACGGATTTTCAGCCCATACAACCCAGCGGCTTCTGCAGAGTATGCCCGTTGGGAGATGCGGCTCACCATGACTTTGCCGGCTGATGCAGCCACTCTCCACACTCCTCGAGTGGCGGTCAGCCCGAACACTACTTGTGCTCGAATGACCGGCTGCTCCTCAGTCGGTCGAACCCGGCGCCGCTGCCTCTACGTTGGCAGTGGCAATTGGACTTGCAATAACCCAGTGAAGCTTGGTTCAATGTATGCTCATGTTACGTTACCATCTGGTTGGTTCTTCACATGTAATCAGTACACGTGGAACTACATTCCTGCAAATGTATCAGATGCTACTTGTTGCATTAGTCGTTTGACACTGTTACTCCCCACTAAGGATATGGTCACCCCAAGCACAAATGTCACAAATGTTTCCGCACCCATACGTCACACTCGCACCACCCAGTTAGACAGCTCATGTGAGAGCAGCTTTAGAGTTATGAGTCCAGCCGAATACGTCTCGTTGGCGGTCAGCATAATCGGCGTGCCAGGCTTAGCCGTCGGCAACGCTCGGAGGATTAGTCGGTTGGCTTGCGGTCTAGCCAAAGCCATCAACCATACCTCCTCGGCGATAGCGCTGCTCAACCAGGAGCAGGCAGAGCTTCGCCATGCCATACTTGACAATAGAGCGGCTATAGACTACCTCTTATTGCTTCATCATTTGGGCTGCGAACCCTTCCATGGTATGTGTTGCTTCAATCTTACTGACAACTCCCGCAAGGTACAGAGTCAGCTCACGGCCCTCCACACCATAGTCGAGGGCATAAGGGAAGGTTCTGCATGGGGAACATGGTGGAGTTCATTGTGGAATTGGATGTGGTCATGGATCCCGTGGGGGTGGCTCCAGACGGTACTCAAGGTAGTTGTGGGGGTGATTATACTAGGCATAGTGTTATGCTGCTTTGCACAATGTATTCCCTCACTGATCTCGAAGTGCCGCCCCAAGAAGAAACCCCGAAGCACCATTCCCGCTCAGCAGCTGATGCCCCTCTTACGCAGAGTCGCCGGTCAGGTCCTTAAATGAAAATTAAAATGGGGAGATGTGGATTCCCCGTGCCCGGTGGGCATGGAACGGCCCGCGCAGAGGCCACTTCGGGAGAATGCTCCTTGAGCCGTGGGCTCTGCGGGCAGAGAAATTAAGGGGGGTGGATAAATGATAGGGTTTGATTCACCCAATTCCTTGACCTGGCCAGCGGATCTGCTGAGAGAGCAGATATCTAACGCGGTTACCCATTAGAGTAATCACTCATCTCCGAGTCTCAGTCTAATCTCAGGCACAAATAGAAGCCATTTTTACCCCTGCCTAATCCTTGGACAATGGTGTTTCCCCATGTCAATGTTTATCCCAGTTAATTAACTTCCCTCAGAGAGATTCCCAATTAACCCGAGTAAACAGGTGATGTGATTTCTGTCAGAGGACGGTTTTGCCACCATTGCGCTTTTCCCTCTATATATGTTGAAGTTTTCCCTCAATAAACTGCTGATCTGATCACGCTCCATATTGCCTCGTATCGTTTCTTGATCAGTCACCTCTGGCCCTTAGCGGCCCCGATTCCTACACTATGTAAGCTGCCTTGGGTCATCCATGGATGAGGAAGGTGGGGTAGAAATCATGTAAATAAATAAATAAATAAAAATAACCACAACAAATTCATAAAATGATGATGATGGTGTAATAAATATATAAATATTTCAGTTAAGCCTTTAGGTGTTTTTCTGAACCCATTCTAAACAGTACAGTATTTTGTAAAACACTCTGTAACATGGGATCCTCTGGCACACCCAGAGGATCACTGGTCTATGGAACTCCCTGCCAGAAGAAGTGGTGACAGCTGTCAGTCTTGACAGCTTTAAGAAAGGATTAGACAAGTTCATGGAGGACAAGGGTATCAATGGCTATAATGATGGATACCTAAGGACAACCTCCGGGTTGGAGAGATAGGCAGGATATCTCTCAATGCCATTTCCAGGGAATCCTAAGCAGGTGAAGGCATCTGCTTGGGAATAATACCCTGAAGCAAATGGTGAACCACTGTGTGAGTAAAAGGAACTCCCCACTTCAAATGTTCATCTTCCCACTCATAGAGGATTTGAAAAAAAGAGAAAATGATGGCCTGCTGTGAGCTGCTGGAATTTATCAGCCCTCCCTTGCATATTTCTCCTAGATATTATTTCAGTCATGTGAAGAAAGAGAATGACCAATTAGAGTGGGGAAGGGAAAGTGGCAGGGCCTCCTCATGAGTTCATGGTAATGGAAAGATTAGAACCAGGGACTATTGAGTTTTCTACCTATTAGTCTCTATGTTGCATCTAATTCTTGGACCCACACTTATGCTTCCCTTTCCAAAACAAAGCAGTGGATTGCTACTGTGATAAATTTACAAAGTTCCTTCTTGAACGTGTGAGTCAGTCCATGTTGTGTATTTAGGCACATTTGCAAGTAGCGCAGGCAGCACCTTTGCAAGAGGAAAATATTCCCTGTTATGATTGGTTAGTTACGGTTGTCCAACAGGGCGCTACTTTGTATCAAGGAGCCACCGCTGAGGAGACACTATATAAACCCCACGGGTAAACAAGGGTGTGGCCGGACCGGATCTATACTTCCCTCTCAGGTAACCAACAACGTGCTAGCCTGGGTCTCCTCCATTATGCTACAATCCTAATGTAGCTAGGTATTGCCTCCTTCCTTGGCACACTCCGGAGGGACTGATTCCATGGGACTGTATAGCCATCTCTGTGTCTGGAATGCCTTGTAAGCTCATCTTGAATAGATTGTTAAATAAAGACTTGTTGCTGTTTTGTTCATCACTGTTTGGACTATTGCTTGCAAGGGCCGGACATAACAGTCCACAAAACTGCAACAGGAAGTAATGCTACCAAAATTACACCAAAAAGATGGCTGTGAGACTGAAAGTAGCCCATTGGAACAACAGATGCACCTCCTCTCAAGAAATGTTCTCCACGATCAGTCTTCTCGTCTCAAACTTTCAGTGACACAAGGTTTGTTTTTAAGCATTACAGCAAAGTTCTTGTTTCCCTTTGCTCTTGCTAACCAGTTTTTCTGGAGTTGTCCTTGCAAAGGTTGTGTAGATGATAATAATCTTTGCATATTCTGTGCAATACAACACCCCTCAAAGGGAAAACCTTCAAGGCATTTAAACTTTCTATGCAGGTCAAAAAAATAAACCACCATTGTGTTGAAGTGAATCTGCCTGCAAGCCATGGGGTCTTTCAGCTACCTGTTCGGGGTTCCTTAGTGAGATCGACCGTTTCTGGGAACCCCTCTTGCTGCAAAGTGCTCTGCAACAGGTCATAGTAGTAGGCCGTCCAGGCTCGTGCTTGGGCATCCTCTGGGCTAATCTTGCAGTCCAAGGGCACATCCCGGCGCCAGGAACAGCGTGAAGGACTCAGAGGGGGCAGATACCCTTGTTCTGCCCAATCCAGTTCCTTGGGGGTGGGTGGGAGCTCTGTGTGAATCTGGTCCAAAGACAGCTGTACAAAGAGAGAGGCAAAGAAAGTGAGGCACATGCCCAGAAAAGAGTGAAGAAAATGTGCTGCAATGGAGTTCCTAATTAGAGGAAAGGAAAGAAGGCAATTCCTGACATTTTAGAATTGTGGAGTTGGAGGAAATCTCCAGTAGCATTGAATGGGCAATTCCTAGATGTTCTGCATACCCCCTACCATATTTTAAGTCAATGCTTTGGTCACCTAGGCTGGTGGCTCAGTGGTTAAGTAGCTCACCTTATTAGCTAGAAGACCAGCAAGTCAGCAGTTCAAGACCTGGGTACTACATGATGGTTTGAGCACCCATTGCTGTCCCATCTCCTGCCAACCTGGCAGTTCCAAAGCAAGAAATTGCAAGTAGATAAACAGGGACCACGTCGGTGGGAAAATATATTGGAGACATGAAAGGAGCCTCATTCGGGCATCCCCTGAGCAGAGTTTCTCCAGCAAAATCTTTTCGATTGTAAACTAATTTCTGACATGAAATTATTATTATTATACCTAGGCTGGTATTGTCATTTCTCTCCTGTAATTTTGGTGTCTCTCGACAGCTTCAGGAAGGATTCATTTCTAGTCCTACCTTGGTATTCCCTAGTGACCTCCCTTCCAAATACTTCACCAGACCTGAACTTCCAAAATTAGACAAGATCCATTACCTTCTGGGTGGCACAATGGTGGTAAATGGGAAAGACAAGTGGTGTACAAAGCTAGCTCCCCTGAGATGCAAGGCTTCAAGTCTTGAAACAAGTGGCAGTTGAAAGCTCCACATTGGCCAAAGGGCCAATTTCAGAAGAAGGATCTCTTTCATTGCTGCCATGTGTGTGTCTGTATGTGAGTATGCCTATGTATGAGTAATGTGAGCATATGTACACAACAAGGATAACACTGTGTGTGGTAGAAAATAGATGTCCATGTCCACTCACAGGTGGTCTGCTGGGGAGGGCTTGGTCTTCACCTGTGCCCAAACTAAGAGACGTTCCCCACATTTACTTTAAAGAGACTAGAGCAGTGGTTCCTAATATGGGGCACACGCCCCACAGGGGACTTCAATTCCCAGAAGCCTAAGTCAGTACATTGGCTGATCGGTGCTTTGGGGGATTGACTTAGGCTTCTGGGAATTGAACTCCAAAAAAACAAAGGTTGGGAGACACTGGACTAGAGGGTTTTCATGTAGCTAGAATAGTAATGCTAGTCCGAGGCACCTGGAAAGGCCCTGAGCTATTGAACAATGCTATATATTATACTAAAACCTCCAGGAAATTCAGACTGGATGTGTCAGCTGTATAGGGGAAGCAAAAATTCTGCTTAGTCTTTCTTTGAAGGACCTCTTCTCTTAAAAGATGGGTGACTAAATAGGGTATAAGGTAAGAAAACCAAAAAAAGGGCAGGACTTACCATCATTCAAGGTGAAGATGCTACAGGAGAAAAGAAAACAAAGAAAGAAATAGGTCAGTTTATTCACACCACTTGTTTGCCAGGCTAACATCCCAATTTCCAACCCCAGTTTGTTCTTGAATGAATGTGCCACTTCATTGTGTGCTCTCCCTTCACATCCAAACCTGATGAGGTGCAGTCAGAATTAATGAAATACTACAAAGGAATCGCTCTGCCTGACCTCCTCTCCTCACTAAGACCTCTAACAGGAAAGCTGTTGGGCTTTGCATCCTGCTTAATTATCCCACACTGAAAAGAAAACTTTCCATGGTTTTAACCTTTTAATCATTGCCAATACGATGCGCTCACTGTTGCCTATTTCATATCACTCTTCCAAGCAATGGGGTGCCCCATCTCAGTCACACTGCAGGAAGTGTCATTGCAGAGAATGGACTCTGTGACCTGGGAATCAGAGAACAAGAGCTCTGGATGACAGCAATTACCAATCTTGTTTTTGTATGTTTATTTCCTCCTCTCTTTCCCCCCCTATGGATCTCAGAGTACCATCTGAACTTCTTGCCAGCACCATCCTAAACCTGCTTGCTCATAAGGAATCCCTATTCATTTCTAGCACATCTTACATCCTTAGGAAGTATACGTAGGGCTGCAGCCTTGGAATACTGACAACAATCAAACAGTGGTGTTATTTGTGGACTTTTGTCCACCAACCTCTGTTCCACTATGAGAGATGCTATAGTTTGAAAACAATAGCCGCCAGGACATGCCTGAGGGGGTGGAGTGGGGTGAGGTGAGGGCCTCTGTGCTGGTTTTAGATGTGTTTTGGTGCCAGGCAAGTGCCCGGCTCTGTATATTCAGGCCAGGCTATTTGCTAAGCAGTTCTCCAAGGATCAGTGAACTGTGAAATTCCCAGTTATTCAAGAAGATTAAGATTAAAAAACGAGGTTAGGCTTAAACTAACAGACTCTTTCTCTCACACACACATATACACACAACCTCCTCTGTCTGCTACACTGGCTCAGAAGATTTATGCAAGGCTTCCATTATCTACTCACTCAATTGCTTTCCTGTCCCACTAGATAACGTTTGACCTAAGCTTTAAAGGATTCTGGAAGGCAGCCAGGCACAGAGAAAGAGGCAGAAATGTAAATACCAAAAGCAAAGCTTGCAGTACCCTGGAACCTTGCAGAGAGGTGAAGGTGATGGAATTGGACCACCGTGGTCCTTGATGCTTGCTTTTCTCCCAAAATAATTGCAAGCCACATGCTTCTGTAACATTTCAAACCAGGAAATGCACAAATCTCTTTTTGAGGGTTGGGGATAACAAAACAATGACAACGAGGGTAGCTACCCCAAAGATGTTTCTACACATTGCTCACATACAAATGTTTTATAAGTTTCCATTCTCCCTTTCCGATCAGTTTGCAAAAATGGTAACAGGACAAAAATGCTAACAGTGTAGCTCATCTCTGCCCCAAATCAAAATCCAAACTGTGCATCCAAAATGACATTTGTGAAGAAGAGTCACCATATATCCAAGTTGCTCCACTTATTCAACATATGGCAGTCATGGAACTGGAATGGATTACTATAGAATTTCTAATTTTATTCATACTATTTATGAAGCCCACCTGTTCATCAATGAATGGCCACAAAGAAATAAAAAGCCTTTCAGACTGACCACTCTCATCGAACTACTGTGTGTTTGTTTATTTCTTTGTTTGCTTGAAGAAGCTTATTTACCATTTTTATCTTCAAACACAAACTTTAAAAAAAACACTGATGCAGTATTTCCTGTGACACAAACATACTCCAAATTAGGCAGCAGTGTGTCTTCCTTTCCTTGGCCTCATCCATCGGAAGATAGAACAAAGACTGTGTGTAGAGAGGAAGGAGAATTGAACTGTCACATGCTGTGTAAAATGAACAGCATTCCTGAATTTGCTCCCCAGTCCTAGAAGGCTACAGATTAATTTATGGCGATATCTAAATCTGACAAACCCAACTCCATGATCACCTGATCTGAACTCAGTCCTGTTAAGATGTGACACAGATTTCAGGAAACATCCCCATAACCATTCCTAAATATCCTGATGGAGCCAGGATAAATTCTTATTCACTGCATAAGGATTGTTGTTATTCGCTTTTGGAGCCTTGCATAACAGAAGAACCACAGAAGGTGTGAGCAGAAACATCATGTAAGAAAAGGGCCTCCTGCCAGCTCTTCAGCCACTGTAAAACACCAGTTTCTCTCTTCTCCATTCTTTCTGTTACTGGTGGTGTTTCTCTCCTACACTTGGATAAGCTAAGTCTCTGGGAAACAGACCAAAGAGGGAATAATAGCAAGCAGTGATGTTTATTATTTGTGACCCTAGGCTACTGGAAAATAGCAACACGAATGAAGTTGTTCAAGTGGACAGTAAAAACCATAAGAATTACATAAATTTTGCATCACATAATTTTAAAAGGAAATTTAAATACTGTATGTAACTTTATCGTGTTATGTTACAATGGAAAAATGATTATTTTTATATAAGAAACCCTGCTGTTCACAACCCTCAAATATACTTTGTCCAGCAAATAAATTGTAAACAGCCCAAGAGGATTGATATCAGCTGAAGCATCATCAAGATAAAGTAATTTGAAACATTCAACCTGATTGCATGCAAAGTGCATCAGCTCCAAACCATAAATGAGTTTTCACAAAGCTCTTTCCAATCTTCCTCACTCAGAGATCAAAAATGGGCTGCATTATAAAAGACCATATAATCAATTTCCCTCAGGGTGAATAACAAACTTTTCTGTATCCAACTTGAAATATTATGAAATATGTAGGATTGTTTCCACCAATAACATATCCACTCCAGCTCTGCCAAGGTCTCTCTCAAGCAACTGTGTCTCCGTACTGAGGCCCATGCAATTATAAACATTACAGATACAGGACTGATCATGCATAAGCTACAGACATTATTCTAACTTTATTGTCACTGTATGTAGATTTTGCAGGGACACTCTCCTTGTTTAAGATGTCACAGTCTAGAATCCATTATTTTACAGTGCTGCTGGTACCACGTGCAGCTCCTGCCCTGAGCATTGTCCTTCCTTGCCTCTTTGGGGTTGAGGTGGCCACCTTGATCACATTCAAGAACATCCCTTGTCACTTAATGGCCAGTATCCTATTGAATACCTCCACCTGTGCAACATGAGTGGTATCAATAGTTGTGATGAATTAAAGCAGGGGTTCTCAACTTGTGTCCTGTGGGTCAGATGCAGCCTGTGGCACTATTTTATGTGGCCCCTCACCACCTCCACCACACCAGAAAGTGCCATGTGGTGCAGGAAGGGCAAAAAGGCTGTCTAGCCTCCAAACCTGTCTGAGAGAGCATGACCTGACCCTCAGGAACTCATGAATCAAAGACTTCCTTTTTCCTAATTAAAGACTTGTGTTGTTTCTTCAATTTTGGATTGTGCTTAACACATGTGTGAAAAAATGAAGTCATAGGTGCCGCAAAATCTAATTAGCAGCAAATTGCTGTTGTCACTTCCACTATGCAGAACAAGCTACATAACAGAATATTGCCTAATAAAATTATCATCGATTGTTAGAAAATAAACATTCTTTCTTCACAAAATCTATGATAATAACATCTTCTCTGCTTTTGTTGTTGTTGTTCAGTCGCACAGTCGACTCCGACCCTTTGCGACCCCATGGACCATTTTCCTCCAGGCGCCTCTGTCCTCCACCATCCCCCTCAGCCCTCCCAGCTCTGTGCCCATTGTGTCTACAATGCCATCTAGCCATCTCATCCTTGGCCTCCCCCTTCTTCTTTTGCCCTCCACCTTTCCCAACATCAATGCCTTCTCAAGTGAATCCTCCCTTCTCATTTGATGTCCAAAGTACTTTAGCTTCATCTTTACTATTTGACCTTCCAATGAGCAGTCAGGGTTAATTTCTTCTAAGATTGACCTATTTGTTCTCCTCGCTGTCCAGGGGACTCTCAAAACCCTCCTCCAACACCACATTTCAAAGGCATCTATTCTTCTACGTTCAGCCTTCCTAATTGTCCAGCTCTCACATCCATACATTACTACTGTGAAAACCATTGCTTTGACTATTCTAATTTTTGTTTGCAATGTGATGTCTCTGCTTTTCACTATGTTCCCCAGGTTTCTCATCGCTTGTCTCCCAAGAATCAGTCGCCTTTTTATTTCATGGCTACAATCCCCATCTGCAGTGATCTTTGATCCTAAGAAAGTAAAATCTGTCACTGCTTCTACTTCTTCCCCGTCTATTTTCCAGGAACTGATGGGGCCTGTTGCCATTATCTTAGTTTTCTTGATATTGAGTCTCAAGCCAGCTTTTGCACTCTCCTCCTTCAGCCCAATCAAGAGATTCTTTAGGTCTTCCTCACTTTCTGCCATTAGGGTGGTATCGTCTGCATATCTCAGATTGTTGATGTTTCTCCCAGCGATTTTAATCCCATATTGTGATTCCTCCATCCCTGCACTGCGCATTATGTGCTCTGTGTATAGGTTGAATAAGCATGGTGACAAAATGCAGCCTTGTCTTACTCCTATTCCTATTCCAAACCATTCTGTCATTCCGTGTTCTGTCCTAACTGTTGCTTCTTGTTTCATGTACAGATTTCTCGGAAGGCATATGAGGTGCTCTGGAATTCCCATCTCTTTAATTACTTGCCACATCTTGTTGTGGTCCACACAGTCAAATGCCTTAGTGTAATCAATAAAACAAAAGTAAACTTGTTTC
Source organism: Bradypodion ventrale (assembly GCA_035047345.1). Lineage (NCBI taxonomy): Eukaryota > Metazoa > Chordata > Lepidosauria > Squamata > Chamaeleonidae > Bradypodion > Bradypodion ventrale. Next base: position 353,337,467 of record JAWDJE010000001.1, read on the forward strand.
TGATATTCCTTTGTTTTCTCCATGATCCAGCGTATGTTGGCAATGTGGTCTCTAGTCCCCCTGCCTCTTCTGAAACCAGCCTGCACCTCTGGTAATTCTCTCTCCACATGTTGCTGAAGTCTATCCTGTATTATCTTGAGCATCACCTTGCTGGCATGTGGGATGAGCGCGATTGTTCGATAATTTGAACATTCTTTGGCATTGCCCTTTTTTGGGATTGGGACGTATACTGATCTTTTCCAATCCTGTGGCCACTGTTTTGTTTTCCAGATCTGCTGGCATATTGAATGCAGTAATTTGACGCCGTCATCTTTTAGCGCTTTGAAGAATTCAACTGGGATACCATCATCTCCACTAGCTTTGTTGTTTGCAGTGCTCTTTAGGGCCTTTATGACTTCGCTCTCCAGGATGTCTGGCTCAAGTTCAATTTCTTCATCATTGTGACTATCAGGAGTGTTGATGTCCTTTTTGTAGAGTTCCTCTGTGTACTCTTTCCATCTTTTCTTAATCTCTTCTGCATCAGCTAGCTCCTTTCCGTCTTTGTCCCTTATCATGGTCATTTTTGCTTTAAATGTTCCCTTGATTTCGCCAATTTTTTTGAAAAGATCTCTGGTTCTGCCTCTTTTGTTGTTTTCCTCCATTTCTCTGCACTGTTCTTTTAGGTAGTTTTCCTTATCTCTCCTTGCTTTTCTTTGAAATTCTGTGTTCAACTGATTGTAGTTTTTCCTTTCTCCTTTGACTTTGGCGTTCCTTCTTTCCTCTGCTATTTTAAGAGCCTCCTCAGACAACCACTTTGCTTTCTTACTCTTCTTTTCTTTTGGTATGGTTTTCTTTGCTGCTTCCTGCATGATGTCCCTCATCTCCGTCCATAATTCTTCTGGTACTCTGTCTACTGAGTCTAAGCCATTAAATCTGTTCATCACCTCCACCGCGTATTCTTTAGGGATGCTGTCTAGGTGATATCTTTCTGGTCTCCGTGTTTTCCCTATTTTCTTTAGTCTAAGCCTGAATTTCGCGATCAGTAGGTTGTGATCTGAGCCGCAGTCTGCTCCAGGTCTTGTTTTTGCTGCCTAATGTGAATATTTTAACATAAACAAACTTCCTATCTTTCTAAGACAGGCTCTAGCTAGAAAAATACAACTCCAAAGGTTTCAGATATTTGGTGTTCTTCCAAAGAGAAATTATCCACTTGCTTTAGACATAAAATGAAAAGTGAATTTTCCTTTATACTTCTTTTCAAGCACATCTGTTGCAATAGGAAAACAATGAATGGAATACTGCCACCATGGCAGCATATCTTTCAAATCCTAAATCACATAGTCTTAACTTGTTGCCAAGTCCAATGAAGGATAAAATTTTAATCTATGATTAAAGCTTTAATTCATTAATCTCACCAATTAATCGATTAAAGCTTGAGTACTTTAAATTAGGCAAAATCTTGTTTCAGCATAACTAGGGTAGACAGACAGCATGATTCAGTTCCCTGGTATAATTATTCTGTTCATTCATACATAAGTTTTAGAACAACCTGAAGCCTGTTAGTAATATTTCAGTCTCCAAACCAATGGTTCCCAATGTGGAAGGAGGACTTCCCAGAAACCTAAGTCAGTACATTGAATGATCAGTGCTTTGGGGAATTGACTTAGACTTCTGGGAATTGAAGTCCAAAAACCAAAGGTTGGGAAACACTGATCTAAACCATTATTTGTGAATACTGCACTGCTGAAAGCAAACCAAGTATAACAACGTTTATCTTCTAACATATGATTCTGCCTACAGGATGTTATCAAAGGAAATCTGTTATCCACTGGAAGAACTTCAAGCCTGTATTGATGGAGCCTAGCACCTGTTTGAATTAATTGTTAAATAATCAGAGCTGGCTGGGGTGGGTGGGTTTGGCTACACCTCCTAGAACCTGTCAGCCAGTATGAAGGTAAATAATCACTGACAGCCAAAGAACTAATTAAGTTAACTGTATGCCTCTATCAGTAGATAGCAGAGATGTGGTAAGAGGAAGCACTGCTGTTCATCTTGTCTTGTTCAAAAAGGAATATTTCCATTATAGCATTTGGGAAGGTGTAGCCCTGTTCTTCTTCATCACAATACAACTGTTTTGCTGCTGTAGAATTTACAACAAGAGGTTGTATTTATACTGCAAAACTAAAAAAACTACATTGCCCTATAGATTTTATATTGCCCAGCAATGGGTGTCTGTGTATGTGCTATTTCATTTAGAGCAAAACCAAGGAGGGCCAATAGATTTTTAAAATAAAATTATATATAACGAACAAGTGGACATTATGTCAAAACTCAGGGTCGTCTAACAAATATGAATGGTAGAAATATCAGGATTATAAAAAAACAAGTACAGTATTTTCCCATATAGCACGATGGGCTTATATTCTTATGGAGAAATGTTTCAGTGTTAAACCAATTTTAACGCTGTGAGCTCACCGAAGGAAGGGTAGGATGTCAGTATAACAAAGTAAAATGCAAAGGCTCTCCATAGGAATTTCAACCATCCTAAGGACAGAGCATGATAACTCACATCCCTCTAGTCTAAACAGAAATGATGGAAGACCGAGTGCTCTTTCTGAACAGAATATCCCAGGCACACTCTTACTCACTGCAAGGCACAGTACCTGGTGTGCCCAAACTAGCGTGGTACTGTATAAACGCAAAGACTAGAACAAGAACGCCACACCCTGTTTTGTTTCTGCCTTATGTGTAAACACAGTACATGGAGATAGGATTGCCAACTTTTTATTGCCCACTGCTCCCATGCTTTTAGTATCAGCAAGTGACGGTGCTACTCTCTGTGCCCAATAAAGCTTCATTTGCCGAAGTATGCAATTCCAGTTTCTGCTAAGAGCAGATAAGACCTGTTCTTCTTATCAGAAAGCTTCTGTAAAGTGGGGTGGCATAGCGTCAAACCATACTTATGCTTACTACACAAAGGGCAATTTGTACTTCTAGCCAACTGTTTTAGCCTACCCCAATGCAATCATACTGAGCAAATTTAAGTAAGAATCATAAGTCATGAGACTTAACTGGTTTCCAATGTAGCCAGCATGTCCAGATCTTATGACTGTAAGCAAAGTTAACTTTATACATGCTTAATAGGCTGGTGGGAATTAATGAGAATGCCTCCTCAATAGTGGTGCTTATCTTACAGAACTATCTGGAGATACACTGTCAACTTCATTAATAGTAACTTCAAAGCGTGTTTTAAAATAGACATACTCTCAGTAGAGGATTTTCTAGTATTTGCTGCTATTAACAATTAAAAGTGTGTTTTGTTGTGACCATTTATTTTTAAATTATTGGTCCACGTTAATGTGCCTTTAGAATTTATTTGATACTGTACTATACAAAAACCCGCAAAGACTACAGTTTTGAAAGGTGGCTGGAAAGCATATAAATAGAATAAACAGAATATTTATTTTACAAAGATATCATTTTTACAAATCCTTCATCAGAAATGTGTTTTTTTTCCCAGGAACTTGGATGTGAGAGAGGTCCTCTGGATGTTCCCAGGGGGCCTTCTGCCCTGGTCATGTGCTGGCCTCCCCTACTCCCGGTTAAACTTCATGGAAATCCCAATGGCAAAGCAGCCTGGTTGGCATTGGAAGTGTGAATGAAGCCCCAGGTGGGAAGAAGGCAGCAGGTTAGATTGGTGGGGCCTGAACTTAAAAAGAGGGGGGTGGGGCACATGGAAGAACTCATACTTGTCTTCTGTGCCCTTGGAGATCCAGAACATCTGGACAGGGGGAAAGGTAGCATTCTGATCTGCTAAAGGACGCCAAGGATAGAAGAGTGCTGCTCTTCAGTCTCCCAACTCCAATGACACCATGGGCACCCTGGCACCACCTCAACACACAGGAGGCATGAGCAGCAGCAGCAGCAAAAGGAGCATGTTTGGCAGAGCCACCAGAGACAGGGTGAGCCTGGAGGACAGGGGACCTTGCAAGGGTCCAGCATTACCCACTTCCTTTAAAGGGATGCAGTCACTGTGGAAAACTAGACCTTAGCCATGAACACAGAGGACACCAGCCCAATGATGGGACCTCGGTGAGGACTGGAAATGCGGGGTGGGGTATAGTGAAGTTAATTAAGCCTCTGTGGCTTATCATGATGGGTAGAATGAGACACCCAACCATATTTTGTATCCTGCTCCTCCATTTTAATAAAGACCAGTTCAAGTAATAGTGAGAATCTGGACTTCATGGAACCAATGGTTAATGAGACCCTCCTCTGGGCCACCCCCACCCTGAGTGGGGTTGGCAGCCATCACATTGAGATGGCATAATGTGCTTATGTAATATAGCGGTTGGCAGCCCAAATACTACATCTGCAATCCAGTCAAAACAGGCTTTGTTTCAAATCAAGCAAATGTCATGTAAGACTAAGCATAAAAGTGAATTACAGTGATACCTCATACAATGTCCAAACTTGGTTCCACAAGTTTGGACTTTATATGGATTCGGACTTTGTATGAGGCATGCAAAATCCTAGCCGCGATGCCTCATACAACGTCCAAATCCTTGCCGCGATGCCTCATACAACGTCGTTTCCATAGAGATACATTGTATTGTAACAGCACAGACTTCAGGGCAAAGTCAAGGAAACTGACAGAACTTTAAGAAATCATTGTCTAAAGGCTAAAAACATTACAAAAACTTGTCAAACAACCCTGATTGTCCAAGAACCTGAAGAATGCTGCAAAAATCCCAGAAATGCTTCTAAAAATTCTGACGAAAAAATTCAAAAGAATCCAAAAACGTACTCAAAACCACTCCTAAACACTCTTTGCCTCATGCAAAACGCACAAAAGCAATGCACACATGTGTCCTGCTTTTTATACTGTCCAGGCACAATGCAACCTGGGAAAACCCCAATGCCTCATACAACGTCACACGACTTTGTATGAGGCAACTTTTTTCAAGGAATTAGGCGATGTTGTATGAATCCGATGTTGTATGAAGCGGACTTTGTATGAGGTATTACTGTACAAGTAAAAACTGGATAGAGAACTGGAGGTTAACACACAATGTGTGGTTCTATGCTTATACAGCCAGATTCTGGGCTTGTCCATTTAGGAGCTAGGCCTCTTGAAAGCAATGAGGCTTACTTGCAGTTAAGTGGCTATAGCATTTCAGCTTAACTATAATTACCAACAAGACATTCCATATACTTCTCCAGCACCATAGTAGAGCTTTAATCATCATTATTATACTCACCTCCTCTTTCTACCAATAAATTCAAGAAAGTAATTTCTGTTGTTTTTGTTGTTATATGCCATCCAGTCAAGGTGATGTATAGCAAGTATAACAGGGGTTTCAAGATAATTTAGATATTTGAGGAGTGGTTTACCAATTCCATACACCCCAAGAAGGTTTCATGGCTGAGCAGGGACTCAAACCCAGGTCCTATTGCATCACTCTATCCGCTACACCACATTGGGTATATGAAACATTATTAACATTACCCCATTTTATCCATAAAAATAACCCAGTAGAGCTGGTTAAACTGAGAAATAACCAGCCACCCCCACAACAAAAGCCATTCCCACAATGTTTCTCACTTGTGGCTAAGTGGTGACCTCAATGTAGATATTCCAAGTTCTAGTCCCGTGATGGCAAACCTTGCCACTCCAGATGTTCTTGGACTTCAATTCCCAGAAGCCCAAGCACCCTGTGAATCCACACAAATGGGTTTACTGTAATTCATCCACTCTGTGCTGCCCTCGTTGCTCCTGGAAGCGTAAGTAAAATGTGCCTGTACGGTTAAGGCTCTTCCGGGTTAACCCTTCCTCCGTACGGGTACGTTTTACTTCCGCTTCCGGGAGCGACGAGGGCAGTGCGGGCCGGATGAATCACAGTAAACCCATTTGTGTGGATTCACAGGGTGCTTGGGCTTCTGGGAATTTAAGTCCAAGAACATCTGGAGTGCCAAGGTTTGCCATCACGGTTCTAGTCTAACTAACAGTTCTTGCATATTTTGATCAAAAACCTCCCATATTATAGCAATTCTGCTCATCTCTGTTTATAAGAAAGTCCGCAGTCCTTCAAAATTACTGCAGGGTGGCAGCAAACGATGCTAGCCCTCACAGTTGTTTTCTCTGGAACGAAGTTATCCCAGCAGGATCTGACAACAACTCAAATGAATGTGAAGTGCGAAGACTTAAAAATCAGTTTGTGTGGTACCTTTGCAGGCGAAGGTAAGACCAGCAAGTATTTTACTAGCCCTTCTAGCCACACATACCATGTTTTCCCGAATATAAGACACTGTCTTATATTTTTTAAAACTCCAAAATTAGCACAAGGTCTTATTTTCAGGGGATGTCTTATTTTTCCATGAAGAAGAATACCAGTCTCGATTGCGCTTCCCCACTCTCAACCAAGGGAAGCGTCCCTTGGTTGCGAGTGGGGAAGCGTGATCGAGACTGGCCTCAGCTGTGACACGGCCGGCGTGGCCCATAAGAAGGCCTGCCGCGTTGGAGTCTCGATCCCGCTCTCACCAGGGGAAACTTCCCTTGGTTGTGAGCGGGAGGCGATCGAGACTCCTATGCGGCAGGCTTTCTTATGGGCCACGCCGGCCGCCTTACAGCCAGGAGGTAAGGAGGTCTTATTTTTGGATGGGGCCTTATATTTCAAAGGCAGGGGGGGGAAAGGGGGGTGTCTTATTATGGGAGGAGGTCCTATATTCGGGGAAACAGGGTAGCTCCAAGCGAATGGCTGGTGACTCCACAGTAGAAGCACAAGGTCTCAGCTTTCCCTCCTGTGAGCTGTATTTAAAAAGAGCCCCGAGGCAGGGAGAGGTTCTAGTCCCCAAATGAGCCATGAAAGGAGGTAGGTGACCTTGAAGCAGCCACTCTCCCTCAGTCTGACCTATCTCATAGCTGTAAGGATCAAGTGAAGAGAGGGAGAGTCATGTACACTCTTCTGAAGGGGGAAGAGTCAGGATATACGTACAGGTATGTGTAATTAATAAGGCAATTTCCTGTTCATTTGCAACACAGAAATGAATGAAACACAGCTTTCCCATTTATAGAAGTTTGTGATCCTTTCTTTCAACAGCCAAGGGCAAGTTGCTCTTTACCACTGCTGATGTATTGGCTTTTTAACTTCCTGGATTCTTTGGGTGTTGACTTAAGTGCTAACAGAAAGTGATGTATGGTCATTTAATATATATGTGTTGGCTGTAGTGACCCAATAGTAAGTAATGCAGAGTCACACTAAATGCTAATGTTTACCCACTATCATTTTAAACAAAAGTTTAAAAGTGCACACTTTTGTCCCAGCTCCTGTTCCAAGGGTAGTTATCAGGATTGGCACACTCGTCAATGCACTGCATATTACTTGACTTCAGTCAAATACATCTTCAAAAAATCTTACTAACTCTTCTGACTACACCAGGCTGATTAAGAAAGGATACACTGCGCAAGGGCTAACGCTAAACACATCAATCTAAGCTCAGTCCATGGTACCTCTTGAACTATCAATTATCTCAAACTATCTGAAATCTGGAAAGTCCCTGCTAATATGTTGTTGTTCAGTCGCAGAGTCGATTCCGACCCTTTGCAACCCCATGGACCATTGCTCTCCAGGCGCCTCCATCCTCCACCATCCTCCTCAACCAATATAATTCATTGCAGGTCTTTTAAAATGTAACACATTTCTATAACAAGTGACTAATTCATGTTTACAGTTGGCACAATCTGTTTTTATGATTAGCATAATTATGTACTAATTAAAAGTACTTGACAGCATTTTAATAGTTAAGTGACTATCTCTTTTTTGGCTAGCCACAGAAACAATACAAGTAGTACCAATTATTCTCCCTGGACTATTAGTATCCTGCCAGACTGAGAGCCAATCTATGTATTACAGAATGCTGTCCCACAGGAGGCATAACAAGCACTATTTGTTTCATTTCAGTGACATGTTTTATTTATATTATAAAGCAGGGAATCTCAACCTGTGGCCCATGGGCCAAATGCAGCCCGTGGCACCATTTCATGTGCCACCCCACACTGCCTCCACCACACCAGGAAGTGCCATGTGGTTGAGAAAGGGCAAAATGGCCATCCAGCCCCCGAAGCTGTCTAAGGGAGCGTGATCTAGCCCCCGGTTTTAAAAGGTTGAGAACCCCTGTTCTAGAGAGCTCAAATGAAAACAATTATTCATTCAAGATGATGGGGCTTATTTGGTCTTGGTTTGTGAACACCATGGGTTTTATATTGATCATGTTGAGCTGTTTTACATATTGTTGAAAAATTGTATCTTTTCACTGATCTTCCAATATAAGGTGGGATATAAATATTTTAATAAATAAGTGAAATAAAACACTACAAAAATGAGTTTGGACTCTGATATTTCCAACATGGGAAGATGCTTCTTACCAGGGCCGGCCCTACCATAAAGCAAATGGAGCGGTCGCTCCAGGCGCCCACTCTCAGGGGGCGCCGCAGTGGTAAAGGAAAAAAAAATATTTTGGTTTTTTTTAGATATTTTGATTGCGAGCGTATGGCATTATGTTAGGTGTGACCAAGGGGGCACCATAGTTGGATCTCGCTCCATCCTAAAACTTGCCTCTGGCCGGCACTGCTTCTTACAGAGTAGTTATTTTTTACACCATTTCTTGGGCTCCTAAGGTAAAATCAGACCTGGTGGAAGCAGGAGAAATGGGTTCTTAGATTACACTAGGAGAGCAGGAATCATCTGTTTCTGAATGTAGTAAGTGAGCATCTCACAGGTTAAGCTTTAGTACAGCCTACTCCCTAATAGGTTTGCTTATTACATCCAAGCTGGGATGGGGTGAGGAATATGTGGCTCTCCAGAGCCTCATGCAATGCAACCCCCATCATACTTTACCACTGGCTATAGTACATCAGGATGATGAATGTCAAAGCCTATCAACATCAGAGGGTTTCCAGGGCAAAGGCATACCTTTCTCCAGACTGGGACAGGCTACATTTGAAGAATCAACTGGCTACATAAACTCCCTGGTTCTAGAATCCACAGATACATGGAGCACAAGCTTGTCGGGGAAGCCCAGGTGAAAGCAACACCATGCTGGGAGAAATGGGGTGTTAAGCCTAGTGTGGGGTGCACCTTGGACAGCTGGCTTTCAGGGATGCTTTCTTGGGAAATTGAGGGGGGGGGGTGTTTCCAAAGGAAACGAGTCTATCAGGCCTGTTCTACACCAGTGGATCCTGTTGAACTGCAGCGTCCATCCCTTCCAGCCTGCAAGAATCAATGGAAGCAGCTAATGGGATTTGTATTCTCTACAGCAGGAGCATACTTGTCAAGCGCGGCTCTGGAAAACAGGACCTGCGCAGTAACTACTTTCCCTGCTGGTCAAATTATGGGATGGCGGCGGGAAAGTGGAGGAAGCGGCACGGAAATACAGGAAATCCGGGATACTTGACAAGTATGAGCAGGAATTCTCAGCCTTTTTTAAGTTGGGGGCCGAGTCACGCTTAGACACCTTCGGGGGAGGGGGCCGATGGCTATTTTGCCCTTCCTCCACCACATGGCACTTCCTGGTATGGTGGAGGCGGTGGGTGTACATAAAATGGTGCCACGGGCCACATCCGGCCCACGGGCTGCAGGCTGAGAATCCCTGCCCTACAGTCTCCCAAGGAGGAGGGCCTACTAGGCTGGGACTACACACGGCTGTCTCTTCAGAATGCAGCGTACAATGGGGAGGAAGCGGGGGTAGAGTTGTCAACATTCACCTCCCGCGGCTCCCCCACCCCCAGGACGGTCCGGAGTGTAGGATGCGCGTGTGGATCTGCGCCGCTCGACCTTTTCCCCGAAGCTGCCCTTCACCTACGGAACAATAAAGACTGAGCCGCCTGCGCTGCAGCAGAGCCCCCCCCCCATCCTCGCCCCCCCCACCCCAAACCCCGTCCAATGCAACCGGTGTCCGGGCTGGCTCCGCCTGGAGGAGACCAGCATCGCCTCACCCGTTCCTTTTCCCCCGCTCTCTCCTGTCCGCCGCAACTTAACGCTCCTTCCGTCCCTCCTCAGCCCTTTAGCAACGGAGCAGGCGGGCGGGATGGTGGTGGTGGTGGTGGTGGTGGGGATGATGGATGGCCGCTTTGAGAGCGGGAGAACGGATGGGGGTGGGGACAGCCTGGCGGAGGGGGCGGGGTTTCGGGTCAAGCCGGGACCCCGCAAGCGCGGGGGGGGGGGAGAGAAGGAGGGAGGGAGGGGAAGCGAGGGGGAGCGATGAGGAGGCCCCCCTCCTTCCCTGCTCCCCCCCACCCCACGCCAAGCTGCCTTCCCGCACGTTCCCAGGCTTGGCCCTTCCTCCCTCCTCCTCCAGCCCCCGGACACGGACACCCACCCCGAACCACCCACCCCGTCCCTCGAGTCGGCGCCACAGCGGCAGCAGGAAAAGGCTGCTCCACGGCTCTTGGGGGTGGGGGGTGGAGGAGGAGGAGGCGGCGGCGGAGGCGCGTACGTGATCAAACAGGTCGCCCCCTTTATTTATTCATTTATTTATTTATTTAGCGCATTTATATCCCGCCCTCCTGGTGGGTCCACGCCACTCAGGGCGGCTAACAACACAAAGGGAAAGGGAAGAGGGAGAAAATACAATAAGTAAAAATTACAATATAATCCCAAGGGGGGGAGGGGGGCGCCGCCGCCTTCAAGCAGAGACACCTTGCAAGGTGTCGCTAGGGCCCCGTGTGCAGATGCGCGCGCATTCATTCACACACACAGTAAGAAACACACACACACACACACACACACAGCGCCACACGCGCTACCCTGCGCTCTCTCCCCGGCCCCGGCTCCCTTTCTGGTGCGTCCTTGGTGGAGCAGCAGCAAGAGCGAGGGGGTGGGGGTGGGGGGTCGGAGGTGTCCCCTGCCTCCCCCCTCCCCCAAGAAGCAAGCGGACCCCTTGGGGCAAAAATGCCACGATCTCTTCTCTCCGGGGTCTCTCCCTCCCCTCCCCTCCCCTCATTGCCTAGGTCTCTGTCTTGTCTCCGACGCGACCCCTCCCCTCTTACCTCCCCCCCCTCTTACCTCGCGGCGGGGGCTGCAGCTGGGGGGAGGAGGGGCCCACGGCCGAGGCGAGCGCAGCAGGGCCAAAGCCGGGAAGCCGCGCGATCCGGTCCGAGGCGGGCGGGTGGGGGGGTGGCACTAGGAGCCCGGCGGGTTTTATATAGAAACCGAGCGGGCATGCCCAGTGCAAGCAGGGCAGGCAAGCTTATCAGCTATCGGGGCGAAGCGGGCGGGAGGAGGGAGGGAGGGAGGGAGGGAGGCTCTCTCTGGCACCCCCCCACCGCCACCGCCACCCGCCCCAGTGACGCCCGAGGGAGATAGAGACGCGTGGATGGGCTCAGCTGCAGCCTCGTTGTAACACGAGGGAGAGTAAAGGTGGGGCCCCCGGGGAGGGGGGACCGGAGGAGGAGTATGGACGGAGGGGGAGGGAGGGGTTTCGCCCTCTATTAAAGGGGAAGGGGCGAGCAAGCGGGGAATGTGTGAGCCACCCAAGGAGAGGAATGTCTTCTGGAAAAAGGTGCCACCCCCCCCCCTCTCTCTCTCTCTGCGTGGGCTATTAGTCCTCGAGTCGGTTTCGACCTTTTTTTGAGATATGCGAGATATTTGATGAATTGCATCACGTTGCCACCCCATCCCTCATATGAATGTTTTTGTTTTTTTTTTAAAAAAAAATATGGTCAAAGGAGGATTTGAATCCAGGTTTCCTGAGTCCCAGGCTCTCCCTCTCCCATGACCCTTCTGTGTTTTGCTGCCAAGGTATGGGGCTGCCGGTCAGAAGAACTGTGGATTGAAGCCAGCGGCATTATAAGGCAGGGGGTGCTCAAACTACAACCCATGGGGCAGATCCAGCCCCTTTCATCCAGCCCACGTCTGAGCACGTGTTACTTTCACTTCTGGGAGCGATGAGGGCTTTGTGGGCCGGATGAATTACCATTGGGGTGCTGGATCCAGCCACAAGCCATAGTGACAGGCTCCCTGAACCACATGACTGGCCCACAGCCCGAAAAGTTTGGGCACCCCTGTTATAAGGGAAGAATGCAAAAGGCAACTTCTGTAGCCAAAAGAAAAGAAAAGATGTCAGAAGAAATATTCAAAATTGTGAAGGGTCGTCAAGAAGCATAAGTAAAAGGTGACAGAAATATAGTCAATTTTTAAAAATACTAGCCGTGTTAGTCAGTGTTTCAAGTCTATCAGAGAATAAACAAAACAAAAAATGTAGCACTTGGAAGACTAACGGTTACATTTTAATGTTAGTCAGACCCCTGAATGTAATTTTCGGAGACTGCCCTGTAGAGACAAAGAAAACTATGACTAAAACCAGTGTAAAAACCTTTTTTTGTGTGTGTGTTGGTTCAGTTGCACAGTGGAGTCCGACCCCATGGACTACAGCACGCCAGGCTCCTGTGTCGCCTGCAAAAAATAAAATAAAGAACAACCAAAAGAGAATCACAAGATACCTCTTCCAAAAGATCCAGTTATGTGTAATCAAGGTGTGTTAGATTTATAGATGACCTGAGATCTCAAAGATGTTCTATTCTGTTCTCATCAGCCCTGCTCAACTCCTGCAAGGTATAGCTGTGGCTCCCTTAGGGAATCAATTTATCTTACACTGGTTTTCTCATTTCCTGCTGCTTTCCACCTCATCCAGTGTTACTGTTTTATTCTAGAGAGTCTTGCCTTCTCATGATGTTCCCAAAAGGACTGTCTCAATTTCATCATTTCTGCCTTTAGAGACAGTTGAGGCTTGACTTGCTGTAAGACTCACTTGTTTGTCTTTCTGGCAGTCCAGGGTATCCATAAAGCTTTCCTCCAGCACTGTGTATCAAATGAGTCAATTCTTTTCCTGTCAGCTTTCTTTACTGTCCAGCTTTTGCACACATACATGGTGATCAGGAATACTGTAGTACTGTATGAATGTTCTTGGTCTTAGTCTCCATTGACAGATCCTTACACTTGATGATCTTTTCTAATTACTTCCCTTCTGAGTCTTAGTTTTCTTCTGATTTCTTGGCTGCAGTCTCCATTTGGATGAACCTAGATGTACAAAATCTTTCACTATCTCATTTTCTTCATTGTAAACATTGTTGTGAAGTTTGTTTGGCTTTTTGTTTTTGTTTTGTGGTGATAATTTTTGTCTTCTTAATGTTCCACTGTGATCTTGCTTTGGCACTTTCTCTTTTCACTTTCATTAAAAGTCATTTCAAGTCATTGCTGTTTTCTGCCAGTAAGATGGTATCATCTGCTATCTTAAATGATCCTTCCACCCATTCATCTGAATCTAGTCGGGCTTTCCATATCTCTTCCACACAAAGATGGAGCAGATAAGGGGGTAAAATGCACCCTTGTCTGTCACCATTGCCTATATGAAACCATTCTGTCTCTCCATATAGTGTCTTAACAGTAGCTTCTTATCTACAATACAGGACAATAAGGCACTAAAGCACACACACACCACATTTCTTTCAGAACAAACCATGGTTTCTCATTATCTTCAAAGTCAGAGGCTTTGCTGTAATCTATAAAGTGTATAGATATAGACAATTTAGATAAGGAAGGCAATGGAAATAAAAACCAACCCTATTAGTGGTACCACCATACTGATTTTCATATTTTGTAAGTATCAGACAACTACCACCCTGTTCTCAAAACTTTTAATGCTCTCCAACTCGTATCACATTGCTCCATCCCATATTCTGAGAAGGTAGTTCAAGCATGGCATAGAAATGTCACAGACCTCTTACAATTTGTAGCCTTTGAGCTGCTGGTCCCATTTGTACTAACTAAAGGTGCATTTTCATCTGAAAATGTACGCAATTGCAAATCAGTGTTTGAGGTGCTACAAGACTTTTAAATCAATGCTACCTACCCATACCCTGGGCCAGGGGGCAATGAAAGCTTTGGCTTTCTAAATGTTTCAGACTTCCAGAAACCCCAACCTGTAAATAGTTACAAGCGATGTCCAGAAAAGAAAAACAGAGTTTTTGTTTTAAAAAATCCAATCTGATGTACATTTATCACTTTGTTTTAACTGTTATTTGTTTTATGTGGTTTTTCCACAAGCAGTATTGGATTATTTTAAAAAATAATAATTTTCAAAACATATAAAGAAAGTGAAATAAAGAAAAGAAAAATACACACAAATAAAAAGAAAAAACAAAGCATAATAAAAATATATCAAAATTAGTTTGATACAAAGTTTGTATTAATTATTTATCCTTGTTTATGTTATAAAAACAAATAAACAACAACTACATTTAACAGTTGACTCGTGCACCCTCCGTCCTTGGGACCATTTCTTCTATTCCACAAATAATTTTATGTTTAATATACCTATACCTATTTCCAAAAACTGATACTTTCTTGACCAGATCTGAAACTTTTAGGTTTTATGAAAACATAGTTAATAGAGTTTTCCCATATCTGTGAAAATTCATTCTTCTTTATCATCCCCCTTTTTATTTTTAATTCACATATCAGCTTGTCATTCAGTGCTATGTTCCACATACAGTATTGAGTTCTGTTGTTGAGAAAGGAAACACAGAAATCTATTAGTAAATACTTTATTCTTTACAACACACACAAAGGCAAGGAATTAAAAAAGGCAAGGTAAGGAATTAAACAAAGAGAGCCAAGAGTGGGCTTGATCCACAGAAGCTGACATTAAAATATAGTAGTTTGTCTTTAAGGAAACACAATGTTTTTGTCTTCATTTTACTTTTGTTTCTTTTCCAACATGTCTGCACAGAGTAACACAGCAGTGACTCAAAGCAATGACTTTTAATACCCTCATCTGGGGGGGGGGGGGACAGCTATTTATTGTTGCAATAAAGAAAGCAATATTTAATCAATCTACTATATTGTCAGTTTGCGTTAATAAAAGTGGTGCAAAGTTTCTAATCAAGTTTGTGACTGAGTTTTATTTCTCTGCTGCAGTAACTTGAATTTTCCACCTGTTCACACACAAAGCCAACTTCACAATAGGAACTTGCAATGCTGCTATGAATTATCTTTGACTACTTGGGGGGATGCTGCATGAAGTTAGAAGCATACTTCATAACATTATGGTTTCTGTGGCAACACAGTCTGCCCACACTGCCCGCCCACGCTTTGAGGTCATAAAAGTTTATGGACTCTCCGCGAGTGCGCTAACAAACATAAGCACATTAGAGGAAGAACAGAGACAGACTAAGCTGTCTTAAGAAGAAGGAAGTGTGGTGTGAGATATTGCATGGTAGCTTAACTTTTCTACTAGGATAAAATACTACATGATCTGAATTATGGTAGATACATGTAAGAATGATGCTGTGAAATGAATCCTAACATTGCCTACTGTATGATTTTAATTTTTGAAGTGGTAGCCACATTAGTCTGTGCTAGAATATCAGGAAATAAAAGAACACAAAATAAAGACAAAAATGTTGCATTTTAGAGACTACTGCTGTATTTTAACATTAGCTTTTGTGGATCAAGTCCACTCCTTCAGATGGTAAAGATGAGACTTCATGGCAATAATTTATTTATTTATTTATTTATTTATTTATATTCAAATTTATATGCCACCCAATCAGGTAAACCCGACTCTGGGCGGCTCACAACAAGTTAAGACACACATAAAACAATACAACCAATTAAAACCCAACATACCCACCCACCTACCCCATTCCTCTTAAAAACCCACATTAAAAAACTGCCTTCATTGACAATTAAAAGAAATGGGGGCTTAATTTATAAGCCAACAGGCGGGGGCCACTCTTCCATCTGGGCCCCACACCTGCCCCACCAGCCAGGTTTTTAGGTCTTTTCTGAAAGGTAGCAGCTCCATCTGCTCCCGCAGCTCTACAGGCAGGAGGTTCCACAAGGCCGGTGCGGACACCGAAAAGGCCCTCCTTCGTGTACCAGAGAGATGGGCCCCTCTGGCAGATGGAACAATCAGGGAGCCCCTCCGATCCGCTCTGGTTGGACGGGCGGACACTCTTGGGACGATGCGGTCTCTAAGGTATCCTGGCCCACTACCATGAAGGGCTTTAAAGGTCAAAACCAGCACCTTGAACTGCACCCGGAGGCAAACTGGTAGCCAGTGCAGCTCCCGAAGTAATGGTGAGGCACGAGCATAACACCTGCGCCCCATCACCACCCGGGCTGCTGCATTCTGGACCAACTGCAGCCTCCGAATCGTTGATAAGGGCAGCCCCATGTAGAGCGCATTGCAATAATCTAGCCTGGAGGTGACCAGAGCATGTGTGACCATGAGCAGGGAGTCCCGGTCCAGGAGTGAACGCAACTGACGGCTGACGAGAAGCTGTGAGAAAGCCCTCCTGGCCGCAGCTGCCACCTGACTTGCTAGTAGCAGCCCCGAATCCAGGAGGACCCCTAAGTTGCGTACCGGGTCTGTCTGAGGCAAAACAGCCCCATCCAAGACCAAAGTTGGCAGCTCCCTGGATAACGCGGGACCCCCTATCCAAAGCCACTCAGTCTTGGAGGGATTCAATTGTAGCCCGTTGCCCCCATCCAGACCCCAACCGCTTCCAGACATCTGGATAGGACATTGACTGCATCACTGGGGTCCCCATGCGCCGCGATATATAACTGGGTATCATCAGCATACTGATGATACCTTACCCCATGGGAACGGATAACCTCGCCCAACGGCTTCATGTATATGTTAAATAGGAGAGGAGAGAGCACCGAGCCCTGAGGCACTCCATACTGTAGGGGCCTAGCGCTGGACCTCTCACTCTCCAACCACACCGACTGGGTACGACCCTCCAGAAATGAGGAAAACCAGGACAGCACAGTGCCCTGGATCCCCAAACCTTTGAGCCGTTCCAGAAGGATACTGTGGTCAACAGTATCGAAGGCCGCTGAGAGATCCAGAAGAGCCAGGATGGATGGATGACCCCCACCCTGCTCCCGCAAGAGGTCATCAACTAGTTCGACCAATGCAGTTTCAGTACCAAACCCGATTGATAGGGGTCCAGATAATCCGCTTCATCCAGGACCCCCTGCAACTGCCGCATCACCACCTTTTCCAGTAACTTCCCTAAGAAAGGGAGGTTGGAGACCGGCCTATAATTAGCTGGAACCGCTGGGTTGAGAGATTGTTTCTTCAGGAGGGGGTGCACCAGAGCATGTTTTAAAGGTGCAGGAAACACCCCCTCCCGCAGTGAAGCATTTATTATAGCCCCGACCCAGCCTCCCGTCACCCCCTTGGAGGCTTTCACCAACCAAGTGGGACAGGGATCCAATGGGCAGGAGGTGGTGCGAACAGCTGCAAGAAGCCTGTCCACTTCCTCAGGGACAACTGGATCGAACCGATCCCAGATAACACTGCCAGACGGAGCCCTGATCCCCTCCGGACCTTCCCCATCCACGCCGGGATTAAACTCCGAGCGATTTTCTCCACCAGATAGTCTGCAAAAACCTCAGCCGAACCCTGCCAACCGGGCACCGGCCCCTCCTGGCCAAGAAGAGACCTGGTAACCTGGAACAGAGCGGCTGGGCGATTATCTGCGGAGGCAATGAGGGCGGTGAAGTATTGTTGCTTCACCACCCCCATCGCCACCAGGTAGGTCTTAATAGCAGCCCTAGCCAGTGTCCAGTCGGAATCACTTTGGGTCTTCACCCAGCGGCGCTCTCGGCGTCTCTTTGCCCGTTTAAGCTCCCGCAGTTCTTCTGTGAACCATGGGGAAGATCTATCTCTGCGGGCTCGGAGAGGCCGTAGTGGTGCGATTTCATCCAAGGCAGCGGTAGTCATCCTGTACCACAGGTCAACGAGTGCCTCGGATGAATTGTGTAGCTGATCCAGAGGAAAATCCCCCAGTTCCCTCTGGAATTCGTCAGAATCCATCAGTTGCCGGGGGCGGGCCAATTTAATAGGCTCTGCCTCCCTGCGGTGAACCCCCCTCCCCCCAGGAAGTCCAGAGTCACCAGATAGTGATCTGACCATGGCACAGGTATAGTGTCTAATTTCTGTAGTCTCAGATCACTCTACCACCGCTCCGACAAAAAACTAGGTCCGGTGTGCGGCCACTGCCCCTGGTCGGGCCATGAATTACCTGAGTCAGGTCCATGGCTGCCATGGAAGCCATGAACTCCTGAGCAACCTCTGAACCAGTCCCCAGCGAAGGCAAATTGAAGTCCCCCAGAACCATCAGCCTAGGGAACTCCAACGCCAACGCTGAGATGGCCTCGAGGAGCTCAGGCAGGGAGTCTCTTACCCTGCAAGGAGGCAGGTACAGGAGTAAGACTCCCAACTGACCCTTAGGGCCCAACCGCAGGAGCAGGGCCTCACAACCCGGGACTTGTGGAGCCGTGGCCCTGGCGACTCCCAAGGACTCCCTGGCTACAATGGCAACGCCACCGCCCCTTCCCTCATCCCTTGGCTGGTGCCAGATACCGAAACCAGCTGGACACATTTCTGACAGAGGTACACCATCCTCTGGACTCAGCCAGGTTTCGGTGATGCATGCCAGGTCGGCCCACCCCTCCTGAATAGAATCTTGAATCAGGGCCTTGTTGCAGATCGACCTGGCATTCATCAGCAGCAGCCTAAGGGCGGGGTTTTAGTGTATGAGAACCAAGACACAGGAACAGCCGAAGGATTGGCTTAACACATCTTTATTGCATGGTGGTCCGGGGGAACATGTGGTAATGGTGGACAAACAGCTCAATATATACCGAGGCTATACATTTGAATGTGGCTCCACGATAGCCCATTGGCTACCGCCCGCGTGACGTCATCCCTGGTCACGCCCTTCTTGTCCAGGTGAGGTAGTGGCGGGAATCTTCCCGCGCTGGAGTTATTGCGTAATTGGAACCATATGAGCTGGACGCTCGCTATTGCCACCTAGTGGTTACTAGCTCGCGTCCTATTACAGAAGGTTACAGTGTTACAGTTGATAGGTGTTACATTGTTGCAAAGGCATAGTATTAGGAACACAACATCCCTCCCCCCTAGGATGAGACGAAGTCTCTCATCCAATATGGCTTATTGCAAGCGTGTTTTGGGCGTTCTGCTGGCTGGCTTGTCCCGGGGGCGCTACTGCTTCTCTGTCCCCTGGTCTCTTGTCCTGCAACGGGAGAGGGAGGCTCGTTAGTGACTTGCCGCGGTTCTGCGGCTTTTGGGGAAGGGACAAACTCCATTGTGGAAAAACCGGGGGCACTGGGGGCTAACGAAAGCTTCTCCGCTTCTCGCTTGGATGGGTGGGGGACCACTCCGAACCCCCCCCCCCCGGTTTTGTAACTGAAACTCGAAATCATCAACTGGGTCATTGGGGACATCCCTCAGGCTATCTATGAGGACAGACTCCTTCCCCTCCCCCTTGGTGGGGACCACTGGCCCCCTTCTCCTCCCCCTTGGGCTGAACGGGTGGGGGAGAACCCTAACGTTGAATCTTCCGCGCCGTCCGCGCTTTGGCTGCCCGGAACCCGGCGCCGGAGTTGATCTGCGTGCCGTCTCCAGAGTAGACACGCACTGGTCTCTACACAATACGACACGGGACCCGTCCGACCAACGACGATGCCTGGGACCCATGCTGGCCCCGCGCTAGCGTAGTTCCTGCAATGCACCGGGGCACCTACTTCGAAACTCTTTGTGTCCGCTAACCCTATGTTCCTCCCAGTGTCCTCCACCCTCGTTGGGTCTAGCCTGGTCAGAATCGTGGTCAGCTTCCTACGCATTAGGAGCTCCGCGGGCGAATACCCTGAAGCTAGGGGAGTCACCCTGTAGCCCAGCAAGAACTGACACACTTGCAGGTTAAGGTCCCCGGGGCCCATGCGCCTCAGCGCGTCTTTGGTGGTGCGCACGAGGTGCTCTACCTGGCCGTTTGTCGCCGGGTGGAAAGGGGCGGAGGTGATGTGCCGGATGGCGTTGATCTCGGTGAATGCTCTGAACTCGGCGGACATGAAACAACTAGCGTTATCGCTAATTAGGGTGTCGGGTATACCGAACGTGCTAAAGACCCTACGCAATTGCTTTACTGTCGATGCTGAAGAGGTGCTCGTAACTAGGATTACCTCCAACCACTTGGAGTAAGCATCCACCATGAGGAGAAAAAGTGTCCCTCGAAATGGGCCCGCAAAATCAATGTGCACACGGGACCACGGCCCCTTTGCCGCGTCCCATTCCCTGTGCGGCAGACGCGCTTCTTCGGGTCGGGAGCATTGGCAGCTCTCGCAAGTGCCCACCATGTGCTCGATGTCTGCGTCTAATTGGGGCCACCAGAAGTAGCTCCTGGCCAGAGCCTTGGAGCGGACAATTCCAGGGTGGCTGACGTGCAGCAGTTTGAGCACCCTAGGTCTCAGGGATTCGGGGACTACCACCCGCTGGCCCCACAGAAGGCACCCCCTCTCTATGGACAACTCTAGCCTCTTCCTGAAAACGGGGCGAACTCAGCCGCCGGGGAGGACGCTGGCCAACCCTTATGCACCCAGGAGCTGACTAGAGCTAGCGTTTTGTCCTTGCCGGTCGCTTTGGCGATGTCTGCGGGTACAATGGGGGGCGAATCTAAGACCTCTATCAGGAGCACTTGGCGGTCATGTTCTTCCTCGCCCACAATGCTGCTAGTGTGGGGGAGGGGAGACCTCGACAGGGCGTCTGCGTGGCTTATTTCCTTCCCTGGCCGGTACACCAACGCGTGCTGGTACGCGTTTAAGAAGATGGCCCACCTTAACATCCTAGGGGACAGGATCTGGGGAGTGGGCTTGTCTGCAGTGAAAATGCCTAGCAGGGGCTTGTGGTCGGTCACTATGGTGAAGGGGCGGCCATAGAGGAAATTGTGGAACTTTTTGGTCCCCGCAATTATTGCTAGTGCCTCCCTGTCTGTTTGGGCGTAGTTTCGCTCTGCCTGGGACAGGGATCTGGAGTAGAATGCTACCGGGGCCTCTCTCCCGTTTTCCAACACGTGGCACAGCACCGCCCCCACCCCCACCGGGGATGCGTCGCATATCAGGACCACCGGTCTCTTTGGGTCAAAGTGGGTGAGAATGGCGTCAGACGCTAGGAGTTGTTTCAGTTCAATGAATGCCCTCTCCTGGCTCTCGCCCCACTTCCACGCCTCGTCCTTCTTGAGTAGCTTGTGAAGTGGCTCTGCTACCGATGTCTTCCGAGGCAGGAAGGAGTGGTAGAAGTTTAAGAGCCCTAGGAACGACTGCAATTCGGGCTTGGAGGTGGGGTGAGGGGCGTTTTGAATGGCAGCTACCTTTGATTTGGAGGGTTTGATCCCCGCAGGGGTTACCCGGAAACCCAAGAACTCAACCTCTTTTGCGAAGAAAACGCATTTGTCTTTTTGCAACCTCAACCCCGCCTTTTCAAACACCGCCAGCACTTTGTCCAGCCTTTCAGCCAACTCTGCCTCACTCCCCCCCGTTATCAATACGTCATCAAAGTATGGCAGGACCCCCTCTAGCCCCTTTAAGAGGCGTTCCACGAGCGACTGGAAAATGCCTGGCGCCGAGTTCACGCCGAATTGAAGGCGCGTCACCTGGAACGCCCCCTTATGAGTGACTATCGTTTGTGCAGCAGCTGCAGCTGCGGTTACTGAAAGTTGCTGATAGGCTTGCGCCAGATCAAGTTTTGCGAAACACTTTCCCCCATGTAACCTGGCCAACAGGTGGCTGACTACCGGCACCGGATATGCATTTGGGTGGATCGCCTTATTAATGGTGCACTTATAATCAGCGCATATGCGAACCTCCCCGTTGGCCTTTAGCGCAGTTACAATCGGAGTTTCCCACTCCGCGGAATCAACAGGAACAAGAATCCCCTGGCCCACCAATTTGTCCAGTTCCGCCTCTATCTTGTCCTTTAGTGCGAAAGGCACTCTGCGCGGCTTGAGTCTTATTGGGCAGACCTCCGGGTCCAGGTCGAACGCTACTGGGGGTCCCTTGAATTTTCCGAGTCCTTTCTTGAAGACTTCGGGGTGCGTGTCACACACCTCCTGTATTGGGTCAGCCCCAATGGCATGCACCCCCCCCCCAATGAACAAACCCAGGGGCTTAAACCATTGAGTCCCGAGGAGGCTGCAACTTCCCCCTTTAAGAACAACCAGGGGAAGTTCCGCGGCGTGTTGCTTGTACTGGACCTTGAATTTTCCAACCCCCAACACCGGAATGCTATTTCCCTGTACGTCCCGCAGAGTGGACCTCAACGCTTTGAGCTTAGGGCACACGTGGGGGGAAATTCCCAAGAACTCTCGCTGGGACATGATTGAGTAGGAGGAACCCGAGTCTATCTCCATCCTAACAGGGGCCCCTTGCACCAGTACCTCAACAAAGTAACGGGGGTGTCCCAAGGACACGCTGTACACGGGGGCGTCGTCGCTGCTGTCGTCGGAGATGCGGCCCACGCCGTCCTGCTTCCTCGCGGGCCGGGCGCCCTCCTTGGTCTTCGGTGAGCGGTCTGACGAGCTTTTCTGGTCCTTGCGCCGCTGTCTGCAGACCTTGGCGATGTGCCCCCGGCGTCCGCAGTTGTGGCACTCGGCCTTCCGGAACGGGCACTTGATGCGGTCGTGGGCCGCTCCACAGCCGTCGCAGCGTCGGCCGTCCTTCCGAACCCTCCGGACGTCCTCGTCGTCGCTGCTCTCCGTGGAAGATTTCAGCGTGCGTCTGGCCGCCTGCACCGAGCCCGCTGCCTTGTCGGGCTGTGGGGGCCTTTCCCGGAACCCCTTGACTCCGGCCCTCGTGGCTTCCGCGGCCTGTGCCGCCTTCACGACCTCGCGCAGCGTCGGGGGTGGCTCCTGGTTCATCAACTTTCGCTGAATCTCCTCATCCCACAGGCCGCACAGCATGCGGTCCCTGAGGGCAATTTCCAAGTTTTCCCACTTGCATGGGCCGGCGGCCAACCGCAGGGCCACTGCAAAGGCGGCGATGGACTCACCAGGCGCTTGAACTCTCTTCCAAAACGCGTCTCGAGCCGCAAACATCGAGACCGAGGGCTGGAAATGGTCGCACATCGCTTTTAGGAGCTGTTTGACCGACAGCTCGCTCACCTTCTTCGGTGATACTAGGTCCACCAATACTCTTTTGGCGGTATTTCCAAGCATCCGGGTGAGGATGACCCTCTTCTTTCCCTCGTCCGTAATGTCGGACACCACCAGCGCATCTTGGAAGTCCATTTCGAAGAGCTCCCAGTCTTCCGGCTTGTTGATGTCGAAACCGGCATGTGTCTTGATCTCGTGGGAATCCATCATCCCACCTTCGTCGCCAATTTAGTGTATGAGAACCAAGACACAGGAACAGCCGAAGGATTGGCTTAACACATCTTTATTGCATGGTGGTCAGGGGGAACATGTGGTAATGGTGGACGAACAGCTCAATATATACCGAGGCTATACATTTGAATGTGGCTCCGCGATAGCCCATTGGCTACCGCCCGCGTGACGTCATCCCTGGTCACGCCCTTCTTGTCCAGGTGAGGTAGTGGCGGGAATCTTCCCGCGCTGGAGTTATTGCGTAATTGGAACCATATGAGCTGGACGCTCGCTATTGCCACCTAGTGGTTACTAGCTCGCGTCCTATTACAGAAGGTTACAGTGTTACAGTTGATAGGTGTTACATTGTTGCAAAGGCATAGTATTAGGAACACAACAGGGGTCACCCTGGATCAGCTGCTCAGGACCCAGAGATGTACCTGGGGGGCTGGAACGAGGGACAGATACCAACCAGCGGTCCCGTGTTCCCCGTGTGCGGCTTGCCCCTCGGTACCTGCCATATCGTCCCATGCCCGTCACAACCCCAATTTGAGCCCTGGGAACCTCCCCGCCCATCTCAGATGGAGTGCTACCCCTCCTACCCAGCTGACAAGGCCATTTCTCCCACCCTCTCTCCCCTCCAGACCCAGAACCCACCCCCACACTCCCCCTACCCTCCTTGGGGCATTTCCAAGTGCCCCTTATCAGAGGTGGGGGGTGCCGGCCATCCCTCCCCAAACCCAATCCCATTCCCTTCCCACCTCTCCAACCCCTACAATTACTCAAAGGGGGGGGGGGTAAGGGCCCTCACTGCTGGCACCACCTCCCTCTCTCCTCCCTAACCCCACAAGAGGTGAAGGAGGGGCGGCGGCAATGTGCCAATCCATCAATCCACCAAGGCTTCCCCAGCTGGGACCAATTTATACATGGCCCTATCACTGGGTTGAGGTACAGAGTACAGAGTGATTGGTTAGTATATTAGATTCAACTGCAAATCCTTGTGGCTTTTTATACTTGGTAATGACCAAAGATCTCTGATTTATATTCAGGACTCTTTTTTTCCCTTTAAAAAAATAGTATTAATTTTATCATTATTTATTTAAAGCATTAATTGATATTTATTAATAATAAGTATTGATTATTATAACAATATACTAAAATATGCACTAAAATAGTACTCAAAACTGCTAACATCAACGTTGGAAACAGGAATCAACAGGAATGCACCCTTGGTGTGGTTTTCATACTGCATCCTAAGCCACTTTCACTTTTATAAGTAGGCAGTGCTAGGAACAGCAGTTATTTTTAAAGGGTTTTGGATTCTTCAGAACTACAGGTGCTTGATAACAGCCTGTATCCTCTTCTTCATGCATTTTAGCAATCACACATAATGGTGAACAGTTCTTGTTATTGCAATAAGAAAGGAATAGTATACAGTTGGAAAAGGTGCAGAAAGGGACAACCAAAGTGATCAGGGACTTCTCATCTATGAAGAAACTTAAAAATATTTTCAGAGGTTTTTTTAAATGAAAATGTGAAGCATTATGATGAGGGACATGTCACAGGTACATAATACATGTCACAGGTGCATAAGATTGTGCATAGGTGAGGAAAGAGCAATGGGGAAGTGTGTTACATTTCTCTTTCTCTCACACACTAAGACTCAGGGTCATTCAGTGTTACTAAATGCTGGAAACTGAGTTCAGATAAACAAACAAATGCCTCTTTACAGTGAAACAGAGGAATTCATTACCAAAGGCTGCATTGATTGGTTCCAAACTTGGATAGCTTTATACGGGATTGTTGTTGTTCAGTCGCACAGTCGGTTCCGACCCTTTGCGACCCTATGGACCATTGCTCTCCAGGCGCCTCTGTCCTCCACCATCCCCCTCAGCCCTCCCAGCTCTGTGCCCATTGTGTCTACAATGCCATCTAGCCATCTCATCCTTGGCCTCCCCCTTCTTCTTTTGCCCTCCACCTTTCCCAACATCAATGCCTTCTCAAGTGAATCCTCCCTTCTCATTTGATGTCCAAAGTATTTTAGCTTCATCTTTACTATTTGACCTTCCAATGAGCAGTCAGGGTTAATTTCTTCTAAGATTGACCTATTTGTTCTCCTCGCTGTCCAGGGTACTCTCAAAACCCTCCTCCAACACCACATTTCAAAGGCATCTATTCTTCTGCGTTCAGCCTTCCTAATTGTCCAGCTCTCACATCCGTACATTACTACTGGGAAAACCATTGCTTTGACTATTCTAATTTTTGTTTTCAGTGTGATGTCTCTGCTTTTCACTATGTTCCCCAGGTTTCTCATTGCTTGTCTCCCAAGAATCAGTCGCCTTTTTATTTCATGGCTACAATCCCCATCTGCAGTGATCTTTGATCCTAAGAAAGTAAAATCTGTCACTGCTTCTACTTCTTCCCCATCTATCTTCCAGGAACTGATGGGGCCTGTTGCCATTATCTTGGTTTTCTTGATATTGAGACTCAAGCCAGCTTTTGCACTCTCCTCCTTCAGCCCAATCAAGAGATTCTTTAGATCTTCCTCACTTTCTGCCATTAGGGTGGTATCGTCTGCATATCTCAGATTGTTGATGTTTCTCCCAGCGATTTTAATCCCATATTGTGATTCCTCCATCCCTGCACTGCGCATTATGTGCTATAGGTTGAATAGGCATGGTGACAAAATGCAGCCCTGTCTTACTCCTTTTCCTATTCCAAACCACTCTGTCATTCCATGTTCTGTCCTAACTGTTGCTTCTTGGTTCATGTACAGATTTCTCAGGAGGCATATGAGGTGCTCTGGTATTCCCATCTCTTTAATTACTTGCCACATCTTGTTGTGGTCCACACAGTCAAATGCCTTAGTGTAGTCAATAAAACAAAAGTAAACTTGTTTCTGGTATTCCTTTGTTTTCTCCATGATCCAGCGTATGTTGGCAATGTGGTCTCTAGTCCCCCTTCCTCTTCTGAAACCAGCCTGCACCTCTGGTAATTCTCTCTCCACATGAGGTGAAGTCTGTCCTGTATTATCTTGAGCATCACCTTACTAGCGTGTGGGATGAGCGCGATTGTTCGATAATTTGAACATTCTTTGGCATTGCCCTTTTTTGGGATTGGGACTGATCTTTTCCAATCCTGTGGCCATTGTTTTGTTTTCCAAATCTGTTGGCATATTGAATGCAGTAATTTGACGCCGTCATCTTTTAGCGCTTTGAAAAATTCAACTGGGATACCATCATCTCCACTAGCTTTGTTGTTTGCAGTGCTCTTTAGGGCCTTTATGACTTCGCTTTCCAGGATGTCTGGCTCAAGTTCTACTTCTTCATCATTGTGATTGTCAGGAGTGTTGAGGTCCTTTTTGTAGAGTTCCTCTGTGTACTCTTTCCATCTTTTCTTAATCTCTTCTGCATCAGCTAGCTCCTTCCCTTCTTTGTCCCTTATCATGGTCATTTTTGCTTTAAATGTTCCCTTACTTTCCCCGATTTTCTTGAAAAGATCTCTGGTTCTGCCTCTTTTGTTGTTTTCCTCCATTTCTCTGCACTGTTCTTTTAGGTAGTTTTCCTTATCTCTCCTTGCTTTTCTTTGAAATTCTGTGTTCAAATGGTTGTAGTTTTTCCTTTCTCCTTTGACTTTTGCGTTCCTTCTTTCCTCTGCTGTTTTAAGAGCCTCATCAGACAACCACTTTGCTTTCTTACTCTTCTTTTCTTTTGGTATGGTTTTCTTTGCTGCTTCCTGCATGATGTCCCTCATCTCCGTCCATAATTCTTCTGGTACTCTGTCTACCGAGTCTAAGCCATTAAATCTGTTCATCACCTCCACCGCGTATTCTTTAGGGATGCTGTCTAGGTGATATCTTTCTGGTCTCCGTGTTTTCCTTATTTTCTTTAATCTAAGCCTGAATTTTGCGATCAATAGGTTGTGATCTGAGCCACAGTCTGCTCCAGGTCTTGTTTTTGCTGACTGTATAGAGGTTCTCCATCTTTGGCTGCAGAGTATGTAGTCAATCTGGTTACGGGATTAGAAAATGTTATAATGAATAAAGCTACTAGTCTTGAGAGTTAAAAGAAGGAATGAGGACAGGCTGACCCTCCAAATACTAAACTGCAACTTCTACCATTGCTAGCCAGCATAGCCCATAATGGGGGAGGATGAAAGTTGTATTTAAACAATCCATGGGCATCAGGTCGCCTCCAGTACAGGAAGCTGTTTGCTTCCAAATACTGTAATCCCAAATGCAAGGGAGCAGGAAGGTGCTACCGTGCTCATGTCTTGCTTGGGGGATTCTAGGAGACCTTCTGATTGGTTACCATGCAAACAAAATGCTGGGCCAGATAGGCTTTTAATCCATTTCTTCACAGATGGTGTACCAGGCCCAACAGAAGTGGACAGTACAGGGGGAAGCTTTAATTGTTGCTGTCTATAGGAACTTAAGCCTGCATTTTATTTAATATAAGCAAATGGGGCAATAAGGACAGGTAATGAGTAGAGAATATCAAGTACAGTATGGCTAAGGAAATACAACAACATCTTACATCCATGAACCAAGAATGTAAGATAAATAATATGAGAATCAATAAAGAGAACACTGAAGTGATGACAATTAGAAGGAAACAGCATCCAGTCCTGAGACAGAGGGAACAAGTATAAAAGAAGTGGCAGAGTTGAAATACCTAGGAACAACATTTACTGAAAATGGCAAAATGGATGAAGAGATTAAGATACGGTGCAGTAAGGCAAACCAAATATTGGGACAGTTAGTTCCACCATTACAACACAAAGAAACACCTTATAAAAATCATATCCATTCCCATAGCTGGGAATGGACCAAAATTAAGCCCTGCAATTGTCAAAACGTCTGCTCTCAATTTCCAGTATCCTGATGTGGCTTAATAAAGGATAACTTCAGGATATCAGCAAATTGAACACTTCCTGTGCTTCTCTGCAGAGAGAGGCACAGAAAGTGAGAAGAAGAAGAAGAATTGGAAATGTCTGGAGCCATATAAATACAACAGACACACAGGAGTTGTTAATCACCATGCTCCTAGTAAAGATGAAATTCACATGTATTGGTCCAAAAATTTAACTGCATTATACCCTAGATTAGCAAAACAACATAATACCATAGTGCAGACAGGTCCTGTGGATGACAAGTGGTCAGATATTTTTTATTATGAAAAATAAGGATAAAGGAGTTGTACCAAGCAATTATAGGTCCATAACATGCTTACTGACAATGTTTAAACTATTCACCGGTGTATTAGCAGATTCTGTTTATCAACATCTAGTTGTGCAGAATTTTATACCAAAATAACAAAAAGGAAATTGTCAAAATTCACATGGAACAAAGCATCAATTACTTATTGATAAGATGATACTGAGGAACTGTAAAAGAAGAAAAACCAATCTAGATAGATAGATAAATCTTTATTGTCATTGTCCTGCACAGAACGAGATTGAAAATCCATTTATCAACCCAACAAAACCTAAACAAAATACAACTGTACAAAATTATCAACATACTCCCACCCCACATATACACATTTAACCCCTAAAAAGCTCTAAAATTCTAAGACTCTAAAACTCTAAAAAATATATACAGAAGCTCCCTCATAAACTGCATTTCACTGCATTCAAAGCGAGAACCGCTTTTGGGTAGAAACTGTTTCTCAAGCGGCTGGTCCTGGTCTTAATGACCCTATACCTTCTTCTAGAAGGCAGAAGCTGAAAGAGATCATTTCCGGGGTGCGTACCATCTTGCACAATCTCTACAGCTTTCTTATAACACCTGGCGGCATAGATTTGATCTAGAGTGGGAAGAGTACACCCGATTATTCCCTCCGCAGTCTTTACAACCTTGGACAGCATTGTTCTTTCCCTAGCTGTACAACTCCCAAACCATACACACAGACCATAGGTTAACACACTCTCTATGGTACAGTGGTAGAATGCCAACAGCAGGTCCATTGAAAGATTGTTCTTCCTGAGGATTCCCAAGAAGTATAACCTCTGCTGTGCTCTCTTCATCAGATCTTTGGTGTTTGCTCCCCATGTTAGATCATCCCTCAGCTCCATTCCCAGAAATCGAAACACTGAGACCTGTTCCACACAATTCCCTTCAATAATAAGTGGCTGAATGTTCAATTTGCATTTTCTGAAGTCCACAATGATCTCTTTTGTCCTTTTTTACATTGAGGAATAAATTGATTTCCCTACACCACTCCGTCAGCATCTGTTATGTATGCATGTACAATGTTACTTTAAATATATGAATGTAACCAGTCCACAATCACAATGTATCTCAGCTGTTAAGGAACGTGAGCAAGCTGCCCATAGAGGGCAGCTGCGAGCATTCAGTCTCACATGGTCCACATTGCCCAAATCACGAACAGCCGCGGGAATTTCCCCACATGATCAGGAGCTACAGAAAACAACTGCAGAAGAGAGGCGTGACCTGGGCGAGGCCACGCCGGTAGCAGCCAATAAGCTACCGTGCAACAAGATTCAAATGTATTGTGTTATGGTATATAATGAGATGTATCTCCCCCATTACCACATGTTCGTGCTGAGCATCAATGAATAAACCTGTGTTAGTCCTTCCTGCGACTCCTTCTTTGTCTTCCGTGCAAGACACTAAATTGGCGACGAAGGTGGGATCGATGGCGAATCCCAAGGTCAAGCCATACCAGTTCGATGTCAGCGAGCCCGAACAATGGGAGCTCTACGAGTGCCAGTTTCGGCACGCCATGGAGGCTGCAGGCGTCGACGCCGCCGCGAAGATGCCCTCCCACTTCCTGTCTCAGGTGGGGCCGGCCACGCTGCGGATCCTGATGACCCTGGTGGCCCCCCGAAAGGTGGACGAGGTGCCCATCGACCGTATCCTGGAGAGGCTGCGTGAGCACTTCCAGCCGCCCGTCTCGATCTTCCCAGCCCGGGTCGCGTTCCACAGGCGAGACCAGCGACCGGGCGAATCCGTGTCCGCCTACGCGGCGGCCCTCAGGCTTGCAGCGGTGCATTGCCAGTGGGACGACCTGGACCAGGCCCTCCGTGACCGCATGCTGTGTGGCTTGAGGGACGAGGAGCTTCAGAGGAGGCTCATGACCCGCGACCATCGCCTCACGTTCAACGAGGTACTGCGGGAGGCGCAAGCAGCCGAGGAGGCCAGGAGCGGCGTCCGGCTATTCAAGTCTCGAGGGGCCACGTCCGAGAGGGCCAAGTCACCAGTGCAGGCGGCCCGGCGGACACCAGCGAAGACGGCCTGGCGGGCCCCAAGCCGCCCGCCGCTGCACCAACGTCGTCCGAGGAGTCCTCCACGACAGCGGATCCCTACTCCAGCGAGGACGACGACATCCAGAGGATCAAGAAGCGAGGTGAGAGGCGGCAGACCCGAGAACGGCAGGACCACCGCTGCGACGGTTGTGGGGCGGCCCACGACCGCACGAGGTGTCCGTTCCGGAAGGCCGAGTGCCACAACTGCGGCCGAAAGGGACACATCGCCCGAGTATGCAGGCGCGGGTGAGTCGAGGACAAGGGCAGTTCCAGCCATTCCCAGACGCACCAACGAAAGGCGGCCGGCACCAGGAAGGTCTCAGCCGGCCACAGCGAGGAAGGCGTGAACCGCGTGGGCCTGGAGCACCGGCGGTTCTTCATAGAGGTACTGTTGCAGGGGGTCCCAGTGAGGATGGAGATAGACTCGGGGTCTTCTTATTCCATCCTGTCCCAAAAAGAGTTTATGCGCATTCCCCCAGAGAAACGGCCCAAACTGCGGGCCATGAGATCCAATCTACGGGACGTGCAGGGAAATGGGATCCCAGTGTTGGGGGTGGGGAACTTCAAGGTGAAGTTCAAGAACTACTCCGAGAAACTGCCCCTAGTGGTCCTAAAAGGGGGGAGGTGCTGCCTTTTGGGAATGCAGTGGTTTGCTCCCCTGGGGATCGAACTGTCCGGCATTAACGCCATCGAGACTGACCCAATGCGGGACGTGTGCGACGCACACCCGGACGTTTTCAAGAAGGGGCTCGGGAAATACAAGGGCCCCCCGGTTTCCTTTGAGCTGGACCCAGAAATCCGGCCCATCCGCCTCAAGCCAAGGAGAGTGCCCTTCGCCCTCAAGGACAAGATTGAGGCAGAACTGGACAAATTGGTGGGGCAGGGGATTTTGGTTCCAGTTGACTCGGCGGAGTGGGAAACGCCGATCGTTACAGCCCTCAAGTCAAATGGGGAGGTCAGAATTTGTGCGGACTATAAATGTACGATAAATAAGGCCATTCGGCCAAATGCATACCCGGTGCCCGTGGTCAGCCATTTGCTGGCCACTATACATGGGGGGAGGTTTTTCGCCAAGTTAGATCTGGCCCAGGCGTATCAGCAGCTCTCTGTAACCCCGGCTGCTGCCGCCGCACAAACGATCGTAACGCACAAGGGGGCGTTTACGGTAACGCGCCTTCAGTTTGGCGTGAATTCGGCCCCCGGAATTTTCCAGTCCCTCGTGGAACGCCTTTTAAAGGGGCTTCCAGGCGTCCTCCCATACTTCGACGACGTGTTGATAACAGCGGGGAGCGAATTAGAGTTAGCCAAGAGGCTAGATGGGGTTCTCTCAGTGTTCGAGAGGGCAGGACTTTGATTGAGGAGGGACAAGTGCGTATTCTTCGCGAGGGAGGTAGAGTTTCTAGGGTTTAAGGTAACCCCGGACGGAATCAAACCCTCCGAGTCCAAGGTAGCGGCCGTGAGAGACGCCCCTCGCCCCACCGCGAAACCGGAGCTGCAGTCATTCCTAGGGCTCCTAAATTTCTATCACTCCTTCCTGCCTCGGAAGGCATCGGTCGCGGAGCCACTGCACGCGCTACTTAAGAAGGATGCGGTTTGGCGGTGGGGGGACAAGCAGGAGAGGCCATTCAAAGAGCTTAAGTCACTCCTGTCTTCGGATGCGGTCCTGACCCATTTTGATCCGAAAAAACCAGTGGTGCTAGTCTGTGACGCGTCCCCGGT
The DNA here is from genome assembly GCA_035047345.1 of Bradypodion ventrale. Lineage (NCBI taxonomy): Eukaryota > Metazoa > Chordata > Lepidosauria > Squamata > Chamaeleonidae > Bradypodion > Bradypodion ventrale. The sequence goes on from JAWDJE010000001.1 coordinate 353,369,664, forward strand.
GGGGGTGGGGGCGGTCCTGTGCCACGTGTTGGAGAGCGGGAGGGAAGCCCCGGTGGCGTACTACTCAAGGTCCCTCTCGAAAGCCGAGCGCAATTACGCGCAAACAGATAGGGAGGCCCTAGCAATAATCGCGGGAACCAAGAAGTTCCATGATTTTTTATACGGCCGCGAGTTTACGGTAGTGACGGATCACAAGCCGCTGCTGGGGATCTTCACTACCGGCAAACCAACCCCACAAATTCTATCCCCCAGGATGCTGCGTTGGGCCATTTTTCTCAACGCCTACCAATATGAGCTGGTCTATCGCCCAGGGAAGGAGATCTCCCATGCGGACGCCCTGTCCTGATCCCCTCTCCCTAGTTTAGGGGACCCCACGTGTGAGGTAGAGCAGGAACACCAAGTCCTGCTGATTGAGTCTCTCGACTCACCCCCAATTGTGCCGGCCGACCTCGCCAAGACCACGGCGGCCGACAAGATCCTGGCCCAAGTTAGTTCCTGGGTTAGAAAAGGGTGGCCCACCTCTCCCCCCGAGGAACATTTCAAGCCATTTTTCAGGCGCAGAGTAGAGCTTTCTCTGGAAAGGGGCTGCTTACTCTGGGGCCAGCGGGTGGTTATCCCAGAGAAGCTGAGGGCCAAGGTGCTGAGGCTACTGCACACCAGCCACCCCGGGATCGTGCGCTCCAAAGCTCTAGCCAGGAGTTTCTTTTGGTGGCCCCAGATAGACGGGGACATAGAACGCCTAGTGGGCACGTGCGAGAGCTGCCAGAGCTCTCGGCCCGAGGAGTCCCGGTTACCCCATAGGGAATGGGATACGGCCCGCGGGCCATGGTCCCGGACCCATGTCGACTACGCCGGCCCTTTCCGCGGGTCCATGTTTCTCCTGGTAGTCGACTCCTACTCCAAGTGGTTGGAGGTAATCCCCATGAACAGCACGTCCTCTGCCGCAACCATTAAACAGTTGCGAAAGCTGTTTGCCTGCTTCGGCCTGCCAGACGTCCTTGTGAGCGATAACGCGAGTACCTTCACGTCGGCAGAGTTCAAGACGTTTATGGAGAGGAACGCCGTCAGGCACATAACCGCTGCCCCGTTTCACCCCGCCACAAAAGGCCAGGTAGAGCGCCAAGTGCGCACTACGAAAGACGCACTGCGGCGCATGGGTCCCGGTGAGTTGAACCTGATTCTGTGCCAGTTCCTCATCTGCTACAGGACAACCCCTTTAGCGTCAGGTTTTTCCCCAGCCGAACTCCTCATGAGGAGGCGTCCGGTAACACTGTTTGACCGGATGGATCCGTCCAGGGTGGAGGATGAAGGGAGAAACATAAGCATAGGGGGAGAGAGCTCCAAAAGTTTTGCGGTAGGGGACCCGGTTCACTGCAGAAACTACGCGGCCTCGGGGCCAGCATGGGTGCCAGGGACAATTGTTGAGCAAACGGGGCCGGTATCCTACAGGGTCGAGACTAGTTAGGTCTACTCTGGAGAAGGCACGCCGACCAACTCCGAAGGCGAGTCACTGGCGAGGGGGAATCAGCGTTAGGGTCCTCCCCCACCCGCATTACCCAAGGGGGAGACATAGAGGAGGATACTTTCAAAGAGAGGGACCAGTTTGATGATGATTACGAGTTGCAGTACCAGGGGGATGTAGCGGAGTGGTCCCCCACCCGTCCTAGCGAGAAGAGGGGTTTCAGTTCAGCCCCTGGTACTTCCAGTCCCCCTAGCCCTTTTGTTTTGGAGTATACAATAGCTCCTGCTCCCCGGAGACCAACACCCCCAAGACAGGCAACAGGGGCGAGTCCGCCCACCACAGTCTCTAGAACGCCCGGACAGGCAGCGGGGGGTGGCGAGGCCACGAGGGCCTCTTCGTCGGTCCCGAGATTCGTACTGGGGGGGTCCCCAAACTCCTCAAACGGCAGGCAGGGATTCACTTCCCAACTATTCATTCCATTCCCGTCCCCCAATGCAAGGTTACCACAGACGCCACAGCGAGCCGCTAATGAGTCCCCCCTTTCCATTGCAGGGCAGGACTCCGCGGAACCAGGAGCCTCCGGCTCCCCTGTGTTAAGTCAAGCGGCCGCACGCCCCAGGCGCACATGCGGCAAGCCACAATGGTTGAGGGACTTCGTCCCATCCTAGGGGGGAGGGATGTTATGTATGCATGTACAATGTTACTTTAAATATATGAATGTAACCAGTCCACAATCACAATGTATCTCAGCTGTTAAGGAACGCGAGCAAGCCGCCCATAGAGGGCAGTTGCGAGCGTTCAGTCTCACATGGTCCACATTGCCCAAATCACGAACAGCCACGGGAATTTCCCCACATGATCAGGAGCTACAGAAAACAACTGCAGAAGAGAGGCGTGACCTGGGCGAGGCCACGCCGGTAGCAGCCAATAAGCTACCGTGCAACAAGATTCAAATGTATTGTGTTATGGTATATAATGAGATGTATCTCCCCCATTACCACATGTTCGTGCTGAGCATCAATGAATAAACCTGTGTTAGTCATTCCTGCGACTCCTTCTTTGTCTTCCGTGCAAGACACTAAAGCATCTCAACCTCCTTCCTATAAGCCAACTCCCCCTCCCCAGAAGTAATCAGACCAACCACCATCGTGTCCTCTGCAAACTTAATGATCTTATTGCTGGGGTAACTGGGAACACAATCATATGTGTAAAGCATGTACAGAAGCAGGCTCAGCACACACCCCTGCAGCGTCCCCATACTTATACTGAGATCCACAGAGATGTGAGAGCCCATCCTGACCTGTTGGGAAAGATCTGATAGAAAATCTAGTATCCACCTGCATAAGCATGGTGGAAGCCCCAGATCTAATAATTTGGGCACCAGTCTATGCAGAAGAATAGTACTAAATGCAGAACTAAAATCTACAAATAACAGTCTTGCACAAGTCCCTTGTTTCTTCAAATGGGTCAGAACAGCATGTAGGGCCGTAGCCACAGCATCCTCCGTGGATCTCTTTCTCTTATATGCAAATTGACAAGGGTCAAGTCCAACTGGTAAACAAGCCACAATACGGTTCCACACCAACTTTTCAAAGCATTTCATAAGAACATAAGAACAGCCTTGCTGGAACAGGCCACAGCCCATCCAGTCCAGCATTCTGTCTCACACAGTAGCTCACCATTTCCTTCAGGGTATTCCCAAGGAGATGCCTTCACCTGCTTAGGATTCCCTGGAAATGGCATTGAGAGATATCCTGCCTATCTCTCCAACCCGGAGGTTGTCCTTAAGTATCCATAATTATAGCCATTGATACCCTTGTCCTCCATGAACTTGTCTAATCCTTTCTTAAAGCTGTCAAGACTGACAGCTATCACCACTTCTTCTGGCAGGGAGTTCCATAGACAAGTAATCCTCTGGGTGAAAAAGTACTTTCTCTTATTTGTTTGAGAACTAGTACCCAAAAGTTTCATGGAGTGCCCCTTAGTTCTAGTGTTATGCGATAGGGAAAACAGTTTTTCCTTATCTACTTTGTCCACACCGTGCATGATTTTATAAACTTCAATCAGGTCACCTCTTAGACACCGTCGTTCAAGAGTGAAAAGGCCCAACCGTTGCAGCCTCAGATGGTAAGAAAGGTGTTCCAGTCCCCTAATCATTTTGGTTGCCCTCCTCTGAACTTTTTCCAACTCCATAATATTCTTCTGGAGGTATGGCGACCAGAACTGTACACAGTATTCCAGATGGGGCCTCACCATAGATTTATAAAGAGGCAAAATGACACTTGCTGACTTATTTTCTATACCCTTCCTAATGATCCCTAGCATTGAGTTTGCTTTTTTCACTGCTGAGGCACACTGGGTTGACACCTTCATTGAGCTGTCCACCAGGACACCAAGATCCCTTTCCTGGTTTGTCGCAGAGAGTTCAGAACCCATCAGTTTATAAATGTAATTGTTTTTTTTTTTTGCCCCAACATGCATTACTCTGCACTTACTAATGTTGAAGCTCATTTGCCACTGTTTTGCCCACTTCCCCAGTGACAAGAGATCCCTCTGGAGCTCCTCGCAATCTGTCACAGTTTTCACTACCCTGTATAATTTAGTGTCGTCAGCAAATTTGGCTACCTTGCTTTTTTCTCCTACCTCTAGATCATTTATGAAGAGGTTGAAAAGCAGGGGTCCCAGTACTGAACCTTGGGGGACTCCACTCTTTACTTCCCTCCACTTGGAGAAGTGTCCTGTCCCTTAGCCAGTTGCTGATCCAGGACAAGACCTGTCCCTTTATTCCACGACTGGTAAGTTTATTCAAGAACCTTTGATGTGGGACCTTGTCAAAAGCCTTCTGAAAGTCCAGATAAACAATGTCAACTGGATCCCCCTTATCCACATGCTTGTTGACACTCTCAAAAAATTCCAACAGATTAGTGAGGCATGATTTGCCCTTGTAAAAGCCATGTTGGCTCTCCTTTAGCAGCGCCTTCTCCTCTATGTGCCTATTAATTCTATCTTTTAGGATGGTTTCCATCACTTTACCTGGGACACATGTCAAACTGACAGGTCGGTAATTTCCTGGATCACCCCTGGATCCTTTTTTGAAAATTGGTGTTACATTCGCTACCTTCCAGTCATCAGGCACAAAGCCTGATTTGAGGGAAATATTATATATTTTGGCTAGGAGATCAGCAATTTCATCTTTAAGTTCCCTGAGAACTCGTGGATGGATGCCATCTGGTCCTGGTGATTTGTTAGTGTTTAGTTTAACAAGACATGCAAGGACCTCCTCCCTGGTTATCTCTATCTGGCTTAATTCTTCGGTTTCATTATGATGGGTGTAAGCGCCATGGGGTGGAAGTCATTCAGACTATCTATATAATATTTTTTGGCAGAGGTATTATGGTAGAGTATTTCAGACAAGATGGAACAGTGGCTTGGGCCAAAGATCGATTAAAAATCTTCATAAAGGTTTCTGCCAGCTGTTCTGAGCAGTCTTTCAGCGCCCTACCAGCCATTCCATCAGGACCCATAGCCTTCCTTTAATATTCACCTCACTTCTCCCTCTTCCACTCTGGCAACATTCCCTATGGGGAGTAATGGTGATGACTCTGACAACGCTGCTGGAACCACTACTGGTGTCACCTCAAATCAGGTGAAGAAGATATTCGCTCCTTCACCAGAGAAGCACTGCTCTCTACAGATGATGGATTACTGGGTTTGTAGTCAGTAAGGTGCTGGACCCCTGCCACATGTTGTTTGGATTGATTAAAAAGATGTCTGATAGGCTCATATACTTGGATAAATGAAACATTGCAGATTTGTAGAATCAACAACAATATCAGGAGATGTTTGACAAGAATGATGAAAAATGGAACATTATCCTAATGATAAATGGTACTTAATTAGGAAATACAAGGATCAGGAGAGGCATATTTCAATGTGATTCATTCTGACGTTTGTTATCTGTAACAGCCATGGTATCAGTAATACTATTGATGATACTGTTGAATAATGATGGTCATGGATATGAAGCATTGAGGACATTGGAAGAATTTCACACCTGCTGTATATGGATAATCTTAAATTGTATGGGGAAACAATACAGGAAATTGAATCACTTGAGTAAACGACCCAAATATTCAGCAATTATATTGTGATGGATGTTGGAATACAAAAGTGCAATTTTATCAGTGAGGAAAGGAAAATTTGTGGAGTCAGAAGAAATAAAGCTGCAACGTGAGAATCTTGAAGAAACTTGGATATGATAAAACTGTACATGTTTGGGAGTTTACAAGCAAATGACATAAACCATGCAATAACAAAATGGAAGCCTAGCACAGGGTACTTGATGAGAGTAAGAAAAGTCCTGAAATCAAGACTTAATGGAGGAAATATCATAAAAGCAATAAATCTGTGAGCAATACCAGTGATGAAAGATATAGTGCTAGCATTGTAGATTGGATGGTGACTAAATTGGATGCTTTGGACCTGTTATATATGTTAACTGTGTTTTCTGACAGGAGCGGAATGTATCTTTTCTCATGTATCTATTCTTATGCAAATAAGTGGATCAAAAATGTGCACACTCTGTTAGCCAATGGGCTTGTTGTATTATTGTTACTGTTACTGTTTATAGTGCATATAAGTCCGAGTTTTGCCCCATCCAAACTGTGATCAAACCACACTAATAAAGAGCTGAATTTCACTACTTCACTTGCCTGCTTCTTCATTCCCTGAACACGAAACTGGCGATGAAGGTGGGATGGCGTCCCCACATGGCAGCAACATCGTTCCATTTCACCCAGCGCGTCCAGAGAAATGGGCAACATACGAACGCCGATTCTGCCACGCAATGGCCTCACAGAAGATCACCAACGAAGACCAGAATTTGCTCCTGTTTCCTTGCTCAGTGCGGTTCAGAGACGCTTGAGCTGGCAACCCACCTTGTTCTCCCAAGGGATGTGGATGTCGTACCACTCGCAGAAATCATGTCAGCACTGAGGAAACACCTGCAGCCAGAGGTCTTGATCTTCCCGGCCAGGGTGGCCTTCCACAGAAGGGAGCAGCGACCTGGGGAGTCCATTGCAGACTACGCCACCACTCTGCACATTGCTGCCACCCTGTGCAAGTGGGACAACATCAAAGAAGCACTCCGGGACTGTCTGCTGGCCGGCATGAGGGACGAAGATGCTCAATGTCGCCTCATGATCAGGAAGACGCTAACTTTCAAGGCTGTCCTAGAAGAGGCGGTAGCATCTGAGGCTGCACGGAACGGCATCAAGCTTTTCCGGCATCGCCACTCCACCACCAGTGCCACCGACTCAGCTATACAAGTTCAGCAAAATTCATCTTCATCCTCCTCAGCATCGCCTGGTTCCACCTTTTCATCGGAGTCCAGCAACACAGAGGGAGAAGTCCGAGCGGTCCGACGAAAGCACTGAGAGCATCGTGATGATTGGGAGAAGAAATTCCTTTGCAAGTGTGATGGTTGCGGAGCCCGGCATGACCGCAGGAAGTGCCCCTTCCGCACCGCAGAATGCCACAACTGCGGGCGACGGGGGCGCATTGCTAAAGTATGCTGACAGCGAAAGCAAATAACTCCAACACCTGAGTCCAAGAAGAGTCATCACCACAAAACATCCATCGCCAAAGTGTCACCAGAGCCTGAGCCGTGCCAAGTGGGCATCATCAGCGAGCATTTCTTCGCAGACCTGAGCCTATAGGACGTCCCCTTCAAGATGGAGGTGGATTCAGGTACTACCTTTTCCATAATCCCACAGTGGGAGTTTTTGAGAATTCCCCTGCCTCTCGGCCCAAGCTCAAATCTTTTAAAACTTCACTCTGGGATGTGCAAGGTTGCCAGATTCCGGTCCTGGAGGTGGGAAATTTCTTGGTCAAATTCAGAAACATTTGCACTTCCTTGCCATTGGTTGTAGTTAAGCAGGGCACTAACTGACTTATTGGGACCCAATGGTTTAGGCCCCTAGGAATCCGGCTTTCTGGCATCCACGCAATAGACTCTGACCCAATCCGGGATGTTTGTGCTGCACATCCTGAGGTGTTCAAAAAGGGTTTAGGGTTATATAAAGGACCCCCTGTGGACTTTGAGCTTGACCCGACCATCTGGCCCATCCGGATGAAGCCACACTGGGTACCCTTTGCTTTAAAGGAGAAGATAGAAGCCGAGCTGGACAAACTGGTGGGGCAGGGCATCATAGTGCCAGTGGACTCAGCAGAGTGGGAGATACCAATAGTGACTGCTTTGAAAGTAATGGGGAGGTCAGGATATGCACTGCCTTCAAGTGTACCATCAATAAAGCTATTTGCCCAAATGCATATCCTGTGCTCGTGGTAAGCCACCTCCTTGCCTCCTTGCATGGAGGAAATTGCTTCGCAAAACTTCACCTTGCCCAGGCTTACCAACAATTGACTGTGTTTCCTGCTGCTACCATAGCCCAGACCATAGTAATGCATAGGGGGGCATTTAAGGTAACTAGACTACAATTCGGGGTGAATGCAGCCCCCAGAATATTTCATTCTCTTGTAGAACGTATTTTAAAAGGTTTGCCCGGTGTTCTGCCATAGTTTGACGATGTCCTGATCACCGCTAAGTACACCATCAAACTAGCGGCCAGGCTCAATCGAGTCCTCTCCCCGTTTCAAGAGGGCTGGTCTACGTCTCAGAAGAGACAAATGTTTGTTTTTGGCACAGGAAGTGGAGTTCCTGGGGTACCAAATTACACCCCAAGGTATCATGCCCTCTGACTCCAAGGTGGTGGCCATGCGAAATGCACCCAGGCCAAAATGTAAAGCCGAATTGCAATCATTTCTAGGATTGTTAAACTTCTATCACGCTTTTCTCCATCGCAAAGCCTCAGTTGCCAAACCATTACATCAGCTTCTTAAGAAAGATACTGTTTGGCACTGGGGACATTGCCAAGAGAAGTCGTTCCTAGAACTCAAAAGGCTGCTATCTTCGGATGCTGTATTAACTCATTTTGATCCTAACAAAGAAGTTGTACTTGTGTGTGATCCATCCCCTGAGGGGGTGGGAGCTGTGTTATGCCATGTACTAAATGACGGGAGGGAAGCCCTTGGAGCATTCTATTCCTGTTCACTCTCAAAGCCTGAGGAAAAATTACGCTTAGACAGACAGGGAGGCATTGGCAATCATGGCAGGCACTAAGAAATTCCACGATTACCTTTACAGAAGAACTTTTACCATCGTAACTGACCACAAGTCCCTCCTTGGAATCTTTGTGAACCCACGCCTCAAATTCTGTCTCCAGGATGTTGCGTTGGGCAATTTTCCTAAATGCATATGATTTTACTTTGGTGCACAGGCCCGGCAAGAACATCAGCCACGCTGATGCCCTGTCACGTTCTCCACTGCCAGGGGTCGGGGAAGCCGATTGCGAGATCGAAAGCGACCATCAGGTCCTTATGATTGAGGCTTTTGACTCGCCCCCAGTCGTCCCCTCAGATATAGCCAAGGCTACGGCCAAGGATGTAACATTGACTAAAGTAATGTCTTGGTACAAAAAGGCTGGCATGACTCTCCTCTAGCCAAGAAATTCAGAACATTCCACCGCAAGCGTTTGGAACTGTCAGTGGAACGAGGTTGCCTTCTATGGGGCCAGCAGGTGCTCATTCCTGTCACTCTCAGGAAAAAGGCTTTACATCTACTTCACACAAGTCACCCGGGAATTGTCTGTTCCAAAGCCCTTGCCCGTAGCTACTTTTGGTGGCCTCAACTGGACCAAGACATAGAACAAATGGTCGGCATTTGTGGCAGTTGTCAATCCTCTCACCCAGAGCAATTGCACCTTCCCTCTCGGGAATGGGATTCTGCTCGGGGCCCGTGGTCCAGGTTGCACATAGATTTTGCAGGCCCATTTAGGGGTGCCCTATTTTTGTTGGTTGTGGATTCATTCTCTAAGTGGCTGGAAGTGATTAGGGTGCCTAATACCACTTCAGCCACCATGATAATGCACCTAAGAAGGCTGTTTGCAGCATTTGGACTTCCAGATGTGCTGGTGTCCAACAACGTGTCCATGTTCACATCTGCAGAACTCCAATCCTTCATGGAAAGGAATGCAATTAGGCACATCACTGCCGCCCCATTCCACCCAGCCACCAATGGCCAGGTAGAGCGGCAGGTGCGCATTACTAAAGACACACTTCGGCATATGGGTGAATGGGATTTGGAGCTCCAGTTATGCCAGTTCCTTTTCACATATAGGCTCACCCCCCTTGCCTCAGGGCTGTCCCCTGCTGAATTGCTCCAGTGAAGGAAACTGTCATCCTTGCTGGTCAGATTGGATCCCTCTAGGATAGAGGACAAAGGCACAAATATAGCAATCCAATACCAGAATGGTTTCTCATCCGGAGACCCTGTACATTGCCGCAATTATGCAGCTGGTGGTCCTACGTGGGTGCCCAGGTTTGTAATCGATCAGACTGGGCCTGTTTCTTACAGAATTGAAACAGCCACCTGTCTGATCTGGAGGAGGCCCAGAGTACTGGACCCACAAGACGAATACAGACACTCAACGCTAGGGTTGTCCCCCACCCGTTTAAACCCACGGGGCAGAGGTAATAGTCAGCAGGCAGCCAACATTGACCCAGAAGTGTCTTCTAGGAACTGATTTCAAGGGGAATTTGTGGAATGCTCCCCTATTCTGGCCAGGTGTACCCCTACACTGTCCCAGCCTAGCACTCTGGATTCCTTTATTGATGATGAGCAATTTTGTTTGGAGTCACCCTCCACTCTTAGTACACACAGGAGGGACCCTGAGTTGTCTTATTCATCCACAGAATTAGATTTTGGTTTTGAGCGATCCCCTGCTCCTCCATCTGACAAACGGGGCTTTAATTTGGGTTTACAATCCTCCCCCTCTAGTCAATTCCTCACTCTAGTTGGGTCGCCCATCCTACGAGCCCCTGAGCCGGCTCAGCCAAGTGTCTGACCCAGAAGGGAAACTAGACCGCCATCCTGGTTAAGGGATTTTGTTTTTACCTAGGGGGGGAAGAATGCTATGTATGTTAACTGTGTTTCTGACAGGAGCGGAATGTATCTTTTCTCATGTATCTATTCTTATGCAAATAAGTGGATCAAAAATGTGCACACTCTGTTAGCCAATGGGCTTGTTATTGTTACTGTTACTGTTTATAGTGTATATAAGACCGAGTTTTGCCCATCCAAACTGTGTTCAAATCCCACTAATAAAGAGCTGAATTTCACTACTTCACTCGTCTGCTTCTTCATTCCCTGAACACGAAAGGACCAGAGAAAAGGAAGTTGATGATTGCAAATCAAGCTCTTCATCCATGAAGTGACATGGATATATTATATCTGTCATGGAATGATGGAGTGTGAGGATTGTTGTAAATAAAGTGAATGGTGGGAGAGCAGAAAAGATCTCTGAGTAAATATGTTCATAGCAGTAAGAAGAGGGCATTGAATGAAGTTTCTAGGAAAAGTATCACAAAGGCAGCAAAAGAGGAATCTGGGGAAGAGGTGTTAAAGCAGCCCCACCCACCCCCCGAACGTTTCAGGCCATGGGCTGGTCACGTGGTTTCTCACACTAGAAGTGGAAGTAAAACATGCCCCACATGTGCAAAATTCTGCCGTAAAGCACCCACGGCTGTTGTAAACACATTTTGCACATGCACAGGTGCCTTTTACTTCTGCTTCCAGAAATGGTGAGGGCAGCACGGGCCAGATTATTAGGTGCTATGGGCTGGATAATTAGATGCTGTGGGCAGGTTCCGGACGATGAGCCATAGTTTGGGCAACCCTGTGTTAAGGAATAGAATAAATGCTTGGAATAATAAACCATTATATGCTCAATATATAAAAATATTGAAAGTAAAGTGGATAAATGGCAAGAGTACACAGAGGAACTATACAAAAAGGTCCTCAACACCCCAGAGAATCACAATGATAAGAACATTGAACTTGAACCAGATATCCTAGAGAGTGAAGTCAGAAAGGCCCTAAAAAGCACTGCCAACAACAAAGCTAGTGGAGAGGATGGTATCCAAGCTGAATTTTTCAAAGCCCTAAAAGATGATGGAATCAAATTATTGCATTCTATATGTTCAGCAGATTTGGAAAACAAAATAATGGCCACAGGATTGGAAAAGATTACCCAAAAAGGGTAATGCCAAAGAATGTTCAAATTATCGAACAATTGCGCTCATCCCACATGCTAGCAATGTTATGCTCAAGATAATACAGGATAGACTTCAGCAGCACATGGAGAGAGAATTACCAGACGTGCAGGCAGGGTTCAGAAGAGTCAGGGGGACCAGAGACCACGTTGCCAACATACATTGGATCATGGAGAAAACAAAGAAATATCAGAAACAAGTCTACTTCTGTTTCATTGACTACACCAAGGCCATTGACTGTGTGGACCACAACAAAATGTGGCAGATAATTAAAGAGATGGGAATAACAGAACACCTTATATGCCTCATGAGAAATCTATACATGAGTCAAGAAGCAACAGTTAGGACAGAATACGTAATGACAGTGTTTTGGAATAGGAAAAGGAGTAAGACAAGCCTGCATTTTATCACCCTGCTTATTCAACTTATACACATAGCACATAATGCACAATGCAGGGATGGAAGAATCACAATTTGGGATCAAAATTGCTGGGAGAAACATTGACAATTTGAGATACACAGATGACACTACCCTAATGGCAGAAATTGAGGAAGATCTAAAGAAGCTCCTGATTAGGTTGAAAGAAGAGAGTGCAAAAGCTGGCTTGAGACTCAACATCAAGAAAACCAAGATAATGGTAACAGGCCCTATCAGTCCCTGGAAAATAGATGGAGAAGAAGTAGAAGCAGTGACAGATTTTACTTTCTTAGGATCTAAAATCACTGCAGATGGGGATTGCAGTAGAGACATCATCTTGCAAACAAAAATTCCCATAGTCAAAGCAATGGTATTCCCAGTGATAATGTATGGTTGTGAGAGCTGGACCATTAGGAAAGCTGAGCACAGAAGAATAGATGCCTTTGAAATGAGGTGTTGAAGGAGAGTTTTTGAGAATCCCCTGGACAGCGAGGAGAACAAATAGATCAATTTTAGAAGAAATCAACCCTGACTGTTCCTTAGAAGGTCAAATAGTAAAGATGAAGCTGAAGTACTTTGGACATCAAATGAGAAGAGAGGACTCACTTGAGAAAGCCTTGATGCTGGGAAAGGTGGAGGGCAAAAGAAGAAGGGGGCAGCCAAAGATGAGGTGGCTAGATGGTACTGTAGACACAGTGGGCACAGAGTTGGGTGGGTTGAGGAGGATGGTGGAGGACAGAGGTGCCTGGAGGGCGGTGATCCATGGGGTCACAAAGGATCGGAATCTACTGTGCAACTGAACAAAAACAACAAAATTGGATAGGGCTAATAATTGGATGTGGCTTTAATTGTGTCCAACGACAAAGTCAAGTAAGTGCCTTCATTTTGATAGTCCAAAGTTTGATCTGGACATGAGAGAAGAAGATTGGATATGGCTGAAAACTGGTATACTAACAAAGGAGACAGAACAACATATATTTACCATCCAAGAACAAGCAGTATGAACCAACATATAGTGATTAAAACAAAAATTGAAAAAACTGGAAACAATAGTATGTGTAGGCCTTGAAAAGAAAAGATGAATCAATGGATCACATTACCAGTGGATGCAGTAAGAGCAGACAGACTTACTACAAAGGATGCCATAAATAAGTTGCAAGTTACTTTGGAATCTGTGCAAGAATGATGGAATACCATTTCCAAAGTACAGTACTGGTGGTTGAGAATGAGGATAAGACACTTAAGATCTTCCGGAACTTTGAGATCCAAACCAAAAAAAAGCTTGAACACAGCACTCCAGACACTACTGTGGTTGAGAAAAAATTTAAAATGGCCACTTAAAGTCGTGGGAGAGGGAATGTTGCTTGCTGTGATCCCCATATCCAGATAGCATTTTGCTCCTCTGATGGGGCTGAGGCAGTCCCATTTGCTGCTTCCCCCGTCAACTGTAAATTAGCTTTTATCTCCACCCTTGGCACTGAGCCTCATTAGCAGTGGGGGCGTAGGTAAAATACACTTTCCAGGTGATGGATAGATAGCCCCACAGAACCAGTGTGTTACTTGTACAGACATCAAAAGAGGCAGCTGTTCTGGCAAGAGATATAAAGGACACAGATTTTACATGTTTGTTATTTTGTCATGCACAGATTATTTCCTGACAAGATTAAAACACTCAGAAGAGGCTGCTGACCTGATGAAGACATGAGCTCGAACAACAAGGATATACCATGAGTGTTTTAATCTTGTCAGGGATTAATCTGTATATGACAAAATAACACAAGGAAACCACACTCTAATCCAGAGTATTTCAGCCAAATGGTTTCTCTGATTTACTTTGAGTCTACTGCCAATCAATTTTGCAGGGGGATACCAAATTCTAATTCTGATGAAACACCAAGCAACTATTAACAGACATTTAATTTTTGCAATGTAGATGAGACCATCCATCTGTCACAACTGCTTTGACTTGGATTTCTGCTGAGCAGGGGGTTGGACTTTGTGGTCTTATAGGCCCCTTCCAACTCAATTATTCTATGATTTTCTGACAAGTGGTTCCAAGGGAATGACACTCAGGGTTGGATTCAGATTAGAGAAAAATCTCAGTCTTCTCTGCCAAAAAATGTCCTTCTAGAGGCAAGCCATCAGCACTTGAACTAACCTGGAGTTGCATCAGCTGTCAGTAGAGGGGCAGCTCTATCTTTTGTACCTTGGAATATTACAAGTTAGTTGAAATCTTGTTTGCTTAGACTATACCACATTCAGGATATTTTCACTGTCAGTACCAGTTCCTCCCATCTTCCAGTCCCTCCTCCTCTTCTTTTTCTTGATTCAAGAGGGATTTAATCAGTGGTGGGCTCCAAAAAAATATACTATCACACTGTGTGTGTGGTATGGTGGGCGTGTCCAGGGGGAAAGCCCTGCATTGCACCCAAATTAGGACTACTTTATTTCAAAACTTGAATGGGTGGGGCTAGCCAGAATTTCTGCTACTGGTTCTGGCGAACTGGTGCGAACCTGCTGATGCCCACCACTGGATTTAATCCACATTAAATCCACATTAGTGCTTATGCACTGGATCCTACAACTCAGTATGCAGCTAATAATGTTTATGTTGATTTCTTAACTGGGGGCAATTTGCCTCTTATAGTTATGCTATTTGTAATATGTCAGCATAAGTAGATAAGCAGATTTGGGCTGTTGTATTCAAAAACTGGCCAAAGGACTTGCTCAAGGTTGCTTCAAATGGCAGCTGACAAGGAATCTAACCTTCTAAGCTAGATCATGAAATTGAGATCTGAATTCTTTTCAGATCATTTCTGGCTAATAGAGCCAGCCTTTGGCACACAAGGAATAGAGCAAAGGAGACTTTGGAAGGTATCTGTCTGAAAGTAGACCTCTCTGTCCTTCATTTCTGCCCTACCAATCACTTGCCTCCTCATAAAACCTGGAGTCCTGTTTGGTCCCCAGCAGCATCATTTGATAACACTGATGATGCTGGAACATCCAGATTTATGATGGGAAGAAACTGTGTCTCTGTTGGTGACACTGCTTTTCCTCTTGTCCTCATCCAACACTGTCATCGGATACCCAGTCCAGTCAAATTCTAAGTTTCCCAGCACATTAGGAACCAAGGTGGGCATGTCTTGCCAACAATCTGATCTATGTAGATGCTGGCAATCTTTCCAAGAAGGTCTGCCAATCTGAATCCTTACAACAGCCATTCAATCCAGAAAGCAACCATGCAAAAGAAACCACTTAGCAGCAAACAGATAACTACTTATATGCAGAAGGCTTTTGTGTTTTATTGCACAAACAGCTGAGGCAATAGACCAGTTTTACAATACTTTGGGGCACACTTTCTCCTTGTATGGCTTTGGTAGCTCCATTCTCAAGAATTTCTGCACTGCACCTAACACAGGTGAATTCTGAACCAGAGGCACCTTTGGGACACAAATACTAGACTGCTGTGTGGAGATACAAAGAAGGTGCAGGTGGTGCGCTCAGGCCAACAGGAGTGTATTCCCTGGAGCAGGTTGGGCATACAGCCAAACCTCAGCTTATTGCAGCCAACAGATCGAATCAAATACAGTACAAGTAACTGTACATATTTAAATTAAGTGTAATACAAGATTGATGTCCGATATGCTACATAGCATGGGAGGATCTAAATAATACAAGATAACAGGTAACTTAATGCCAGTGCAACTCCCTGGAAATCTTCTGTTCATATCAACTACTTGCCTCCTAAGTGTCATGGCTACTGACAAAAATTTATCCACAGCTAAGTGATGCTCTTAGATTTTTGTCTGGTAGTATGCCTGCCACATGTCCATGGAAACGTCTGCAGACGCATGCAGCACTGGCTCTTCGACTATAAACAGAGATGAGCACTGAACCCTAGAGTTGGATATGACTGGATTTCGAGCAAGGGTGACCTTTACCTAATCATTTGGAAAAGGACTGTAAAAACCAATGACTGATGGACAAATTCCAGTGTATACCGTACAAAACAAAAGGACAAACTTCACTGCTTCTGCCTCCTGGTAGCTATGCACAATAGACTTCACAAATCAAGAAACAGCAGCATACTGAGTCTTTAACTAGAGTGAAAGCAAAAGATTAAAATGAGCTGAGTGTGATACCTAATGTGGTGTAGTGGAGAGAGTAATGCACTAGGACTCGGGAGGCTAGGGTTAAAATTCCCATGTATCCATGGAAACTCTGTGAGAGTGTAGACCTGGTAAATATCTTTACCTTGAAAGCCCTGTTAGGGGTCGCTATAAGTTGGTTCTCATATGCGAAAGCAAATAACAAAAGTAAAAGTAAAGCAGTATTCAGAACTACTGTACTAAATATTTCATCTTTCCCAGAGAAGGAGGTCACACGAGAAGCCAAATGTTCCTAAAAGGAAATATGAAAAAGGTGAGCCATTTTTCCTCATAATATATCTCAGTGTGTGAAATTCTCCTCTGCCAGAGATGTGTATATCTCAGAACCCCCACTCAGTATGGCCAAATGGAAAGGACTGTGGAATCTATACTCTTGAAACATATGGAGGGATAAATGTTCCCAACAATATTTATTCAACTTTTAACATAGCTTTCCTTTCAATAGTTCACTGTGGCTTTTCTGTTTTTATTCTAACAGATGCCCTTCTTAGTAAAGAATGGTAAGAAAGGGCAACTAATATGAAGTTTCTCAGTAAGCTTAATGATTCAGCAAGGATTTGAGCCCAGTTCTCCTTTCCTGTTGGAGCCAACTTAAAACCAACTTGTATATTTAGCAGGATGAGTAGATTTACTGCTATAAAAGCTTTACGAATATTTTCAGCTAGGCTTGCTTGCTTCACTCCTCTTGGAAAATTTTGCCTTTATCATCCTGAGTGCCTTTTGTAATATTAACCATTTGAATAACTGCAGCCACAGTGATGAGATAATTTTGAAATGTGGATATGCCAAAGAGCTATTTATCAGCTTGCTGTATTTTACATGTTGATAACTTAGTATTCTTCATGTCAAAAGGGTCAGAGCATATCCTGTTGCCCCTATACAGGTCTAAGTAAATAAATCATTTGTCAAAGCAGAAAAGTCAAAGACCAAAGAGTATCGGTTACCTCAACTAAACCAGCCCACATTCATCAGGCCCTGACATGCACAAAGAACAGTTTATGATTACTGCTTCCCATAAATCTAGCCTACAGGCTCAGAAATGGTAGCAGAAGCATTAGAAGCAAGCTCCCATGGTGTAGCTTCTGCATGTTAGGTAGAGATAGGCAGATCATTTTGAGCTGGGAAAGGCAATAGTGGAGAAATGTTGCTTTCATGTTGCAAGTAAATTGTTCTAAAAATAAAGAGCACAAATTGTTCATGCCTGGAGAAGAGAGTTCCCAAGTTTTTAGGATGAGGCACATGCCCCTGTCCTCAATAGACGCTGCCTCTCACTCCCTGTTAGGGATCGTAGACTCACAGGAACTGCAGCCCAGTGTATTTAAGCAAACTTGACACAAGGCTAAAAATGTGGTGTGGAGATACTCAACACTGAATTGACTGAAGAGCAGAGGCATAGCTTATTCAGAATGGTTGATTAATGGAATGATGGTGATCTCAGCAGCTAAGCACTCGGCAATAATTAAATTTAAAGGTGTGAGCCCTTCATACAGAATCTAAGAAAGTGAGACCAAAAGAAGAAAAAGGAGAAGACAGAAGGAAGGAAAAAGGAGGAGAGGCAACATTTAGAGTTCAAGAGAAGAGGTATGTTTTCAAATAGTCATTGAACAATAAAAAGAAGGAAGGGTGAAGATGCCAGAAACATACCTGTCAACTGTGGCTCCGGACAATCCAGGACCTGCACAGAACTGTTCTGCACAGGTCGCTTTTTACACATGCGTAAAAGCCTTCTACTTATGCGTAAAAGCAACTTGCGCAGAACCGTTCTGCGCAGCTCACTTCTACGCATGCGTAGAAGGCTTTTACACATGTGTAGAAGGCTTCTACGATCCCCTTCTGCACAGAAGCCTTCTACGCATGCGTAAAAGCCTTCTACGCATGCGTAGAAGCGAGCTGCGCAGAAGGGATGCGCAGTAACGCCTTTCCCCCCCGCTGCCAAATTCCGGGGTTTCGGCAGCTGCGGGCGGGAAATGGTGAAAATCAGCGCTGAAAAATGGGAAATCCCAGCCAATCCAGGAAGGTTGATAGGTATGGCCAGGAGTTCCAGAGAAAACATACCAGACACTTAAAACATTAAAAGTACTGTTTATTATAAACCTACCCACCCCAATGGAGAAATTTTACATGTAGCTTGCAAGAGAAAAGTGATGGATAGTTAGTGCTAAAAGCTGTCAGTCTGGAAGCACAACAAACAATACTACAATACAACTAAATATGATCCACCCCAAGTCATAACTATTGATCACCTTTAACAGGATGAAATTGAGATGTGAGGTTCCTTTAACCTGACACATAACCTTTCCTTTTATTAAATTGAATAGTTATCTGTAAAATGAGATGGTCATGAAGAAGCAATATTTCCCCAGCAATTTTTTTTGTTCAACTCACAGCCACAATGGGAAGAAAGAATTTTTGAAGAACACAACTGTATAGTGGTGACTGCAAAAACATTCATGCTCTCTCTCCCTGTTTGGAGAGAAGGGAAGGTTAGAAATAATTAGCAGGGCATTGCTTTCTAAACTGTTCACAACATCACATTAATGAGGTATCACGTCAGTCCACTGGGTTTGGAAGCTTTCATTCTTGCTTCCTGAAGGGGATTGCATTAGTGATGAAATAGCTTGGAATAATTTACTCAAAGGGACCAAAATGCAGACTGATATACCTCAAAGTCACTCTTGTGGAATCAGTTGTCTAAAGTGAAGGCTGCTATCCAGTGATGCACTGCAAAATTTTTTACTGCCTGCTCTGTGGGCTGGTCAAATCTGTGGGTGGGGCTAAATCTGTGGGCATGGCCAAACATCCTGCATTATAGGCTATGGAGGTGGGCATGGCCAACCAAGTGGGCATGGCCTGGGGGAATTTCTGCTACCGGTTCTGCAGAACCTGACAGAACTTGCTGCAATGCATCACTGCAGTGCTATCCTATGTGTGCTTACCTAGAACGAACTCCATGGAACACATTTTATCCACATTAAACTCGTGGGCGGAATCAGCTGGCTTCAAAAGCAGGCACCTGATCACACCAGAAGAGGTTACTTTAATGGGACTAATCTCCCTGAAAGTAACCCATCCATCTTCTGGGGAATCAGTCCAGCCAGGCCCCCCAAAATAGAAACCTTACAACTTAACCCAAAAAGTTCCATCTTGGGGACGGATTGTTTTTGGAATGGAACACATTTCCCTGTGTGTTGTGTGATCACCAAGAAATAGGTCACACTGGACCACTTCACCCAGAGTTGCAAGGGCTTCATTTCTCCAGTTACCATGTTCTTTTGGCAAGGCAGAAAAATCAAAAACTTTTCTGCCTTGGAAAAATAAATAAGACTGTCATATCTCTTCAAGCTGCATAGCTAGCAAAACAAACAACTTAACAAGCTTAGCATCTTTTCCCACCAGTACTTCTGTTTGTGTTACACCTGTTAATGACCTGAGCCTCTTGATAACAAAACAAAACATGGCAATGTTAGAGAGGTAGCTACCTTAGAAACAACATAATGGCAAGCAGCAACAGCAACTTCAGCACCATGGCTTGTTAACAAGTATAATGAGATCCCGTAGGCACCAGCAAGGAATCTTTGCCATGAGAAAGTGGTGAATCCCAAAGCCTGTCCTCTCCATGCCTCCTTTCTTTCACCTTCTGGGAAATTCGACGTTGACTAGTCCCCCAAGCCTCAGTGTTGTGCTGTCAGAGCCCTTTGGCAGGACTGTATGGTTGACTATATGGTTAACTTACTCATGTTGTACAACTTAACCTCCTCACAGTCCAAGCTGTCAAGACAATTACTGGTCCATAAGAAAATGCCACAATACTGAAGTACTTTTGTTAGACCTGAGCAACGTGTGTTAATGTTTGGATTCTCTAAAACTCTTCATCAGATAAGAAGGTAAGAGGGGGAAAGGGAGGAATAGAAAAATTAAGGTACTGTACTGTATTATGTCTTAACCTCCAAAATATCAGTTCTTAAAATGGAGTATAGGAGAAGGCAAATAGTTATAAAATTGGATTAGTTTTACTGAACCCGACAGATTGCAGGGTGTGTTTGGGGCTATTGAGAAAAGATTGTCATTGTTTCTTCACCCTTGAAAATATGAACTCTTACAGGTTCTGTCTCTAGCCAGAACAGGAACAATGGAGAGTAATCTGCTGTGATTCAGTACAAGTGCATTTCAGAGAAATCCAGCGTGAGGCTAGAATTTCATGTAAACACTGGTGGGTGTATTATGTGTTATCATGTAAACTCTGACTTAAAGCAATTCTA
Source organism: Bradypodion ventrale (assembly GCA_035047345.1). NCBI lineage: Eukaryota > Metazoa > Chordata > Lepidosauria > Squamata > Chamaeleonidae > Bradypodion > Bradypodion ventrale. Next base: position 353,390,142 of record JAWDJE010000001.1, read on the forward strand.
GTATGGTTTCTGAATGCTTCAGGATTGGTTTTACCCACAGCACCCACCAGTGAGTTTCCACAACTGAGCTACCATTCAAACTCACTCCACCTGAGTCTTACTCTATCATTTTAATCACTACTCATTACACTAGGTCAAGGTCAAGGTCAAGATTTCCCTTGCTCAAAAGCCAGTCATATCCAACTCTAGGGTTCAGTGCTCATCTCTGTTTCAAAACTGAAGAGCCAGCGTTGTCTGCTTTGCAGACGTTTCTGTGGTCATGTGGCAGGCATGACTAGACGCACGTAACACTTACTCAACACTACAGCGGCTCAAAGGGAAGCCTGGACTGAAATCCTCATTCAACCATGTGACAGTTGCTGTGAGAATTAAACAGAGAATATTCTAAGCATGTTGCTCTGAGGACATTGAAGAAATAATATTGAATAATACAGGATCTGGAACCTCAGCTCATCACTGAGGCAAAACATATGCCTATTATTTTTCCACTGCCAGGAAAGTTTCCCCACATAGGGATTCTCTCACTTCAGCCCTCAGGTTCTAGGCTTAGAAAGATTGGGGGTGGGGGAGAATCTAAGAATTGTTTTTTTTTCCTCCTGAGATCCTGCACAGTTGCTGCTGTTTGTTGGCAGTAATGTCTAAAGTATTCTGATTCAATATGAAGAAATTCCTGTTGCCACCATCAGCTTCCAGGTGATTATTGCTTTCAACAACAGGTCAAAAGAGCAGGATAGAAGGGGAAGGGGTGTTACTAGGGGAATTGGTGACAAGATTTCCTTTAGTTGAGTTATGTGTTCCTAATGAATAATTATAATCCCTCATTTGGAAATGAGGTTTCCACAGAGAGCTAACAAGACAGATCTAGAAGATAAAGAATGGAGTGAATCCTATCTGCTTGTAGGAAGCTGCCTCACAATATCTGCTTTCTAATGAGAACTTTTAACTCAGATAATCTCCGTGGACCCTCCAATCTCAATGTAGACAGCAGACCAGCTCACAAGAGGCTGCTGGGAAGCTGCCATTGGGTACAAAAGAGGACAGAGGCCCTGTACTTTTAAAAAGATATGTAAAAGAGGGAATTTCAGCAGGTGCAACTTGTCATGGAAAGCTATCTTTTTGAAATTCCCTCTCTTATAGAAACATAAAGGTTGCAGGAAACCTGTTCTCTTTTACACTTGGCCACCCTGCTTCATGGACCACAGGCCAAAGAGAAGCTGAATCGATGCCTTCCAAGAAGAACAACACCACCTCCACCCCATCTAGAGAAGCTGCATGAAACTAGTTCTCCACACCTCCTTCCTACAAATAATTCCCCAGCTCCTTTTGCCTTTCTTTTTGCACTTTTTATATTGGGAAAGGAAGCAGCAGTAGCAGCATACTGTAGGAATTCTTCTCTAATAAGTTTATCTCTTGATTGCCCAATATTTAATTATTTAGCTGCCATTAAATATCCCTGGGGGTTAAAATATATACACAGGTACATATACTATACAGTGTGTGTGTGTGTGTGTGTGTGTGTGTGTGTGTGTGTGTGTGTGTGTGTGTGTGTGTGTTGAGCTGGGTTTGGTTGCAGGGGTCCGCAGTGCTGCTTCCCTGAGGTGAACTGCTTATCTCTCTCAGTATCCTGGAGTCTCTGGCCTTTATAGACCAGGCTCCTTCTGGGCTACCCACCCCACCCCGCCTCTCTAGCTTGCTCATGGGAAGCGTGTGCTGCCGCTTGATGGTGCGGGCAGGGGGGGCACCTGAGGCCTTGTATACAAAGACAGCTCTGTGAGCCTCATTGGCTGGGAACTGCCTTTATCCTTTGTTCAAGGGAACACTTGCCGTTTGTTTCTTTACACACACGCGGCCCCCCTGCTCTGATTGACTTGTGAGCCTTTCTTTCTTTTGTGTACTCTTTCCTCTCACACTTTGTCAACAATCACATGGATTAAAGGACAGCCTCACAGTCTTCTATACAGACATATCCAATGAAAAAGAACCACGCCACCATCCAGCTCCCTGACTCCTACCACGCACACGACAATGGTCACAGTCCCATTGGAGATGACATACCAGATCTTGGAATAACAGCAAATAACAACAGTTTGCATTCACTCACTCAGAGCTTTAACATCTCAAAATGCTTCAAAACACAACCTCAACAACCCTTACGATTGTTGTGTGAAGGTAGACAGTAAGAACAGTTGTCTAGTTAAGTTTTATTAATGGCCAAATCATTATTCATTATTTACTTATTGTTGTTACTCTGTGCTGTCAAGTCACTACCAAATTAATGGCAATCTTACCTGGGTTTTCAAAGTTATATTGCATGTTCAACAGGGTTGTTTACTGTCCTTTGCTGCCACACCCTCCAAGTTAATTTCCAGGCCAAGCAAGGATTTGAACCCTGTTCTTCTTATTCTTAATCTGACACTTTGGTGCAGACTGCAGCAAACTAACTTTCATAAGTTTGAAAATACATTTATTTGATAATTTGCCTAATAATTGCATAACTCCATACAATTGTAGTATTGTGGGGAATTACTGGGTCACAGAATATGATGTCTCAGGGAAAATACACTAGCACACTGTTAGGTAAGTCTCAGAGTGATCACAGGTTGCAGCATGGCAAAGCAAAATTGTGCAAAGTGGTGTCCAGTCTTTATATGGGGAGTCTTTACTGGCACAGTAAGCATACATTACCATTCTTTCATTTGCTCACCTGCTAGCCATCTGAATTAACCTTAAACCCTCTCTATAGAACAGATATAAGCTTGTCTTGGTGTTTGTTCACCACTGCTGGATTGTTCACCCGGCTATATTGTTATTGTTTTTCAGTTAGGAACAATCACAACAGGAAGCAAATGAAAACCCAGAAAAGTAGCTTTGCCTATAAGCCACAATCTGAGTCTCATGATCCGATTTCAGACATTTCAATAGGGTAATAAAGAAAATAAAACTGGTTGTGTAACTTTCACTCTCCCCACCCCAAGCCCTACTTCTGCCTCAACAAATATCATATAAAAGGTCTAACAACACAGGACCTGATTAAAGGAATGCAAACTACAAAGGAAATGTTTATGTTTATGTTTATGTTTATTTGATTTGTATGCCGCCCTTCTCAGCACATGCCGACTCAGGGGGGCTCACAACACATCAAACTGTTGCAATGGCTCCCAGGTGTTGGAGTGGCTGGCCGCAAGGAAGACACGCGAGACAATCGTGCGGTGAAGTCGGGTGGTACATATTTATTACCCTGCCTGGGGGTTGTGACACGTGCCTAGGGCACTTGTGCCACCCCTGTACAGAAGGCTTGCGTATGTGGCGTTTTCCGGTGGTCCAGCTACAATGAAAGCTCTTGGAAGTTACCCTGTGGTTAATGGACAACTCGCACTTAATTGCCGTGGGCTGGCGAAACCCATTGTTCCTGCCCTAATCTTGGAGTCTATGTGTATTGACTCCGGGTACCTAGCTTGTTCTGCTGACTGGCGCGGCTTGTTTGCCCAACTTAATCTGCAGCCAGAAGCGGAGGATTGTGTAATTCCATTAGGGTCATATCCTTGGTTTTTGCCCTGTTTCTATCATAGCCATCAGCCAAGGATTTATTATTTGCCCCCCAAACTAACTAGCTAACCCACACCCCAATTGCCTTTCTAGCAAAGTCCAGTTGGTCCCCGGATCTGTTGAAGGCCAGGCGAACCCCTGGGGAAAGGTTTGGCCAATTATTCCCGTGGGCAACCCACATCAAACAAAATACAATATAGCAAAAAAAATACAATAGCAAATACAATGTAGCAAAAACAAAATACATAATAGCATAGAGCAAGGACAAAAATACAAAAGCAGACAGTAACAATAATAACTCAATAATACAATACAAAGTGAAAAGTGATGGCAGCAGAGTCTCGCTGCCTCAATGTCCTTTAAGTCCTGGCCGGCGGCAGCTGGAACCCAGGAATGCCGGTGGTGGTTTCAGCATTTGGCACTGCGAGGGTTCCTCCTCCCTGCCAGGAGGGCTGGAAGCGGTGGTGAAGTTTCGCTGCACCAACGGCTTTTTGAGTCCTGGCTGAAGGCAGCTGGAGGCGGGTCCCAGGAACACCAGCGGTGTTCTCGGCGTTCAACGCTGCGGGGGTCCCTCCGCCCCACCAGGAGGGCCGGAGGCAGTGGCGAAGTTTCTCTGCCTCAACGGCCTTTTAAGTCCTGGCCGGAGGCAGCTGGAGATAGGTCCCAGGAATGCCAGCAGTGGTCTCGGCGTTCGGCACTGCAGGGTTCCCTCCACCCTGCCAGGAGGGCCGGAGGCGGCGGCAACATCTCGCTGCCTCAATGGCCTTTTAAGTCCTGGCCGGAGGCAGCTGGAGGTGGGTCCCAGGAACACCGGCAGTGGTCTCAGCATTCAGCACTGCAGGGGTCCCTCTGCCCTGCCAGGATGTGCTCCGATTGGCCAGGGAAGAAAAACAAGAGTGTGAACAACAAACATGTCAAGCCACTTGTCCCTCAAACACATTTTTAGATAGCTTAGTGTATGAGGTCACTGACTTTGGTCTTATCCTACATCAGGATTTTAGAGATGCTTAGGTGGGGCATGGCCAAAAAAAGTTTGGTAACCACTGGAATAGGCAGTTTTGGGCCTTGCTGCTTGTTAGAACACCTCTACCATATTTCAACTGCCTACTACACTCCTAGACCTACTGAGTCTCTGTGGCTGGGGGTATTTACCCTGAGGGAGGCTTGCAAATCTTCAACAACAAAAGTGCCTTCTAAGAGGCAGCACCCTCACTATGGAATAACCTTCCTCATGAAGTCCATGAGGTTCCTTCCCTCCTTTCCTTTAGGAAGCTAATGAAAACTTTGCTTTTTAGGGAAGCTACCTTCCCTACTACCACCAACCATCAGTTTTTTATTTAGTTTGTTTGTATTGTTTATATGTTTCTATTTTTTCAATTGTGTAAACCACCCAGAGTAGCTTTTAAACTAGACTGGTGGTATGGAAATTGAATGAACCGACAGACAGACAAACAATTCCAAATTAATATTCAAAAGATGATATGAATTGTATTGTAATAAATTATTTAAGAATATTTGGTTATATCACTGTTGATTCCAATGTTGGGGGCAGGTTTCTTTCCCTTTACCCAAAATTCTTCACCATTGAGGTCAGCTCTAACCCAGTGATCTTGTAGATTTACAAAAAGAATCCTTTGGAAACTGGAATTTGGAATCAGCTAAAATGTGCTGTTGCTGAGACTACCATGAATGTTTGGCTCACTTTTCATGATATCCTACAGATAACAACAACAACAAAAGTTGATGACAAAGGAAAGAACGGCCAAGCCAGCTCTTACTTTGACTTCCTATTAATTTTAATAGATGGAAATAAGTGGACTTATTAACTGGAAAGAGAAATGCTATGGCCCAACCTTTTCAGGACAAACAGAGGTACCACCCACGGTTAGATTGATTGAGTCACCAGGGTTTCAGACTACAGAAGGAGGTGGATCCAAGCAAATCCCAGTCCTTACAAACTAGCATTTAACATTCATGATGCAAATCATCATAATTCACAATGACCTTTGAGAAAGTTTGGGTGGAATTTCATCACTATTTTTCATATATTAAAATATATGAGTTTTTTAAAAGTATTAAACATAATTTCCATAATCAGGTTGTGTCCTTCCTTCTTTTTACTTCAGTGAACGAAAGCAAGAATCTTTCTGTTGTGTTTTGAGGCATATTTGCAAGTAGTGCAGGAGCGCTCTTGCAAGAAGAAAATGGCGGTTTCCCACCATCCTAATTAGAAGCTTAAAGTGGCGCGAAACCCCTGCAAAAAGGGTGTGCCAATTATGCTAAATCAAGCCCTGCCATTGGTCACAGTTTTGGATCCTGCTTCCCATTGGGTAAACTCATATTCTCCCTTATATGATTGGTTAGTTGCATTTGTCCAGCATGTCGTTACCTTGTATCCAGTAGCCATCGCTGGGGAGACACTATATAAGCCCCACGGACAAACAAGGGTGGGACCGGATCTATACTTCCTACACCACAGAGATATACTTCCTACACCACAGAGATAGCCTTGATAGCGCTAAGCTTGGGTCCCTCCATTATGCTACAATCTAGGTAGCTAGTTTATTGCCTAATTTCCGGGCAAGAGTTTGGAGGGACTGATTCCGTAGGATTCATATAGCCATCTTGGAATCTGGAACACCTTGTAAGATTATCTGTAACTGACTCTAAAATAAAGCCTGTTGCTGTTGGTTCATCGTTGTCTTGGACTGGTGCTTATAAGGGCCGGATTTAACACTTTCCTATACCCAAGCTGAATGATCCTTCTCCTTCTAAACAACCTGAGGAAATATGGATCTGTTCAAAACCAATGGATCTTCTAGAATAGCCTTTTCAACTGACCTTTGGAAGGCAAGCAAGGAGCTACCAGACAACTGGGCAGAACCACACAATTCTCTACCGCCTGGCCACGAACAACCATGGCCTGTGTGGAAAGATTTAAACAGACTGCACACCGGGGTAGGAAGATCAAGGGCTAATCTGAGAAAGTGGGGTTTCCCTGTAGATGGTAGCCTGTGTGAATGCAGAGAAAAGGAAACAATCACCCATATGATACAATGTACACAATGCCCCTCAGCTTTTGAAATAAGATTCTTGTACAGTGATACCTCATACAACATCCAAACTTGGTTCCACAAGTTTGGACTTTATACGGATTTGGACTTTGTATGAGGCATGCAGAATCCTAGCCGCGATGCCTCATAAAACGTCCAAATCCTTACTGCGATGCCTCGTACAACGCATACCTGTCAAGTTTTGGATTTGAAAATAAGGGAAATTTTGGCCACACCCCTATGTGGGTGTGGTCAAATCTGTGGGTGTGGCCAAATATAGCCATGTGACTTGCTGGGCTCTAGTCATGCCTGCCACATGGCCATGAAAATGTCTGCAAACACAGACAGCACTGGCTCTTTGGCTGTAAATGGAGATGAGCACTGCACCCTGAGTTGGATACGACTGGCAGAATTTACTTTCTTAGGATCAAAGATCTCTGCAGATAGTGATTGCAGCCGTGAAATAAAAAGGCGACTGATGCTTGGGAAACAAGCTATGAGAGACCTGAGGAACATAGTTAAAAGTAGAGGCATCACCTTGCAAACAAAAAATTGCATAGTCAAAGCAATGGTATTCCCGATGGTAATGCATGAGTATGAGAGCTGGACCATTAAGAAAGCTGAGCGCAATGTTAGAAATAGGTCGATCCTAGAAGAAATCAACTACGACTGCTCATTAAAGGTCAAATAGTAAAGATGACACTAAAGTACTTTGGACATCAAATGAGAAGAGAGGATTCACTTGAGAAGGCCTTGATGCTGGGAAAGGTGGAGGATGCTGGGAAAGGTGGAGGACAAAAGAAGGGGGTAGCCAAAAATAAGATGGCTAGATGGTATTGTAGATGCAATGGGCACAAAGCTGTGTGGGCCAAAGAACCCTTTCCCCATCTTCTTGGGGGAGTTTTGTTTTGTTTTCTTTCTTGTTTACTCAGTGGCTTAAGTGATTAAGATGCTGACTGGGAGGCAGAAGGTCAGCAGTTCGATTCCCGAGTACTGCAGGATGGAATGAGCTCCTGTCTTTGTCCCAGCTCCTGCCAACCTAGCAGTTAGAAAGCATGAAATTGCAAGTAGATAAATAGAGACCACTTTGGTGGGAAGGTAAACAGCGTTCCGTGCACTCTGGTGTCTAGTCATGCCTGCCACATGACCACGGAAATATCTGCAGATGCAGACAATGCTGGCTCTTCGGCTTTGAAACAGAGATGAGCACTGAACCCTAGAGTCGGATACGACTGGCTTTCGAGCAAGGGAAACCTTTACCTTTACCTTACTCATTTTTAATTAATTTTTTTTCCTGGGAAGCAAGAAAGTGCAGAATAGTAAACCAGCCCCCTAGGGTTACCAACTGCTTGTAAGCAGCTTGGCTTTAATGAACTATCCCTGCACATGGCTAGACACCCCCCCCCCCCAATTAGGGTGGAGGAGAAAGGGATTAACTCCCCCAAATTAACCAATCTATTTGTTCCTCACTGCAACCAAATAAAGCACCAACACCTGAGAATGTCGGATCCAGCTTAAGGAAGGGAATTAGTAAAGAAGTAAAAAGCAACCTCTGTAGTTTCCAAACCTCCCAGTATCTGAGGAGTTAATCTCCAGATGGTTTGTTAGAAGGTGGGGTGCTCTCTCTTTCTCTCTCTCTCATATAGTGATCAAGCAACATCCCCCCCAAGTTAACTCTAGAACATAAACGGAAGCCTCCAGCCAGGAGGCAGGGCAGAAACAGCTCAATAAAGCATGAGAGTGAGAGAGAAGTCTCTCACTTATTTGCCCCTGCATATATGAAATATCGCTCACCTCTAGAGTAGACTCCCGTCCCATGGTGGCTCTGAACAGCAGCAGCAGCAGCAAAAATGAAGCCTCCATGACCATGTGGCAGGGAAGGGAAATGAAAAAGAAACTTCAGAACACCCCCACCACCTTCTCTCTCTCCCCTTCCACAAGCAAAAAGCCACACAGCGACCTCTGGTGGCCGAAAAAACATACTGTAGCCTGTGGGGGCTCCGGTCCGGATTTTTTTTTTTAAAAAATAAGGGATATTACAGGGAAAAGAATAAAATGGGAGGGGGCAGGAAGAGGGGTAAAAATAAGGGGTTTCCCCGAGAAAAACGGGATACTTGACAGGCATGGTACAACGTCGTTTCCATAGAGATACATTGTACTGTAACAGCACAGACTTCAGGGCAAAGTCAAAGAAACAGACAGGAAACTGACAGAACTTTAAGAAATCATTGTCTAAAGGCTAAATACATTACAAAAATATGTCAAACAACCCTGATTGTCCATGAACCTGAAGAATGCTGCAAAAAATCCCAGAAATGCTTCTAAAAATTCTGATGAAAAAATTCAAAAAAACCCAAAATCGCACTCAAAACTACTCCTAAACATTCTTCGCCTCATGCAAAACCCACAAGAACAATGCACATATGTGTCCTGCCTTTTATACTGCCCAGGCACAATGCAACCTGGAAAAAACTCCAATGCCTCATACAAAGTCGCTGCGACTTTGTATGAGGCAACTTTTTTCAAGGAATTAGGCGATGTTGTATGAATTCGATGTTGTACGAAGTGGACTTTGTATGAGGTATTACTGTATTCTGTAATTCTAGGTAGGCTTGTAAGTATTTATCTACAGCATTGGAACCTAAGTGGAGAATTTTTTTTCAGTCTTCAAAAGTGCATTTTCAACAGTGATGCAATAGGATGCTGAAGTGCAGAACAAACATTACCCAAGGCTCATTATAACCATGGGAACCATGTTGATTTTCAATTGTCTAGCAGTGTTTTGCAAAATTGCTTCCCTTCATCCATCCACACTTGGAACACTGGTTCCTACTGTCATCATATTCCCTAGTCCAGTGATGGCAAACCTTTTAAAGACTGAGTGCCCAAACTGCAACCCAAAACTCATTTATTTATCGCAAAGTGCCAACACAGCAACAAGGGAGGGAGGAAATACTCCAATTGGGCTGCTGGACAGATGTGCAGGGTGAACTCTATGCTGGGGGGGAGAGAGGAAGTGCTCCCATTGGGGTGCTGGGCAGAGGGGCAGGGAGAACTCTGTGCTGGGGTGACTGCATGGGTGCCCACAGAGAGGGCTCTGAGTGCCACCTTTGGCATGCGTGCCATAGGTTCACCACCACTGCCTAGTCTTTCTTTCCAGACCTTTCTATCCCTTGAATACATCAATTTAGTTTTGAATAGACCAGTTCTCCACAAGTTTAATTGGATGTTCTAATTTTACTCCATTTGTTTATCAGTTCTAATTTTGCATGGTATTTGTTTTACATTCCTGTTGTTGGGGGGTGGGGTGGGTTGCTGCTTGTGTTTTGAAGTACAATAAAAACCCCTACTTATATAAAAAAATCTGTTCCATGGGCTTTTATGTAAATCGGTTTTTACATAACTCAAAACAAACCCATAGGAAAAATGAATTTTTTACTTAACTTGAAGCAAACCCATAGGAAAATGATATTTATATAAATTGAAGCAACCCCATAGGAAAAATGGATTTTTTACATAACTCGAAGCAAACCCATAGGAAAAATGGATTTTTTTTACACAACTCAAAGCAAACCCATAGGAAATTGTGTTATGTAAATTGGTACATTTATGTAAATCGGGACATGGTTTTAGTGCAAGTCAACATATGTAAGTTGGGGTTTTACTGTAATATGTTTCCCCTCTTGTTTTGTGGTGTATCTATTTAAGTCCAGATAGTCAAACACTTTCTGGAAGTCAGTGAACTGAGGAATTGTTTTGCCCTGGGGTTGTGCAAGTATTTTTAAACTTTTTATAATATACAGATGTGGTTGCAGTTTGTTTTCAACTCTGGAAGTGAATATAGTTTTCAATCAATTTTAGTCTGGTGTCATATCACCTGAATGTAGCTGCAGTGTTTCAGTGGTTAAGAAACTTGCCTTGTAAGCTGGAAGGCTGGCAAGTCGGCAGTTCGAGACTTGGTTACTGCATGACAGATTGAGTGCCCGTCTCTGTCCCAGCTTTTGGGGACATGAAAGGAACCTCTTTCAGGCATCCCCTGAGCAGAGTTTCTCCAGAAAAAATCCTTTCAACCCAGAATAATTTCTGACATGAAATTATTATTATAATACCTGAATACAATGCATCTCAGAATAGAGGCACTGAGGAAACAACCCTTCCTGTGTGGGAAACACCTAGACAACAAGGCACTTGTTGTACAAATTCAACCCAACAAGATGCCCAGTTGCTAATGTAGTTCCATGGGCACTTCTGCTTTCCCAGCTATGTGTAAGTGGATGGTGACTAACACTAAGCAAGTTTTACAGCAAAATGTTAATATTCTGTAGTTACAATATTTTGGAATACAATACTGGTTAAAAACAAAAACAAGTGTCCTTCTGAGGCCAGTATAATGAATATCCAGCATGTTGGGGACATAATGCTAATTGCCTTGTGAACTGTCTAGAGATTGCTTTAATTTAAGCACTATGGAATATTAAAGGTAAAGGTTGTCCTTGTTCAAAAGCCAGTTGTATCTGACTCTAGGGTTCAATGCCAATCTCTCTTTATAGCCAAACAGCCAGTGCTGTCTGCATCTGCAGGCGTTTCCGTTGACATGTGGCAGGCACGACTAAATACGGAACGCTGTTTACCTCCCCACCAAAGTGGTACCTATTTATCTGTTTGCAATTTATTGCTTTTGATAGGCTGGCAGGAGCTGGAACAGAGACGGGAGCTCACTCTGTCATGCAGCACTCTGGTCTCAAATTTATTTATTTATTATTTATTTATTTTTCACGCTTATATACCGCCCACTCAGGTACAACCCAACTCAGGGCGGTTTACATAGCGGACAGTAAATACATAAAAAGACACATGATAAAACAAAGTTTAAAGTTTAAAAACCCACCCCTAAAAGGTGCGCAAGTACCAAAGGGACCTTGGGGGAAGGCACACTTCTCTATACCAACCACCCAACGGAACCTCCATCCCCACCCGCACCCCAAACTTGGCCTGCCAGCCAGGTCTTTAGTTCCTTCCTAAAGGGCAACAACTCCATCTGGAGATGCAGTTCCACAGGCAGGAGGTTCCAAAGGGCCGGTGCCGACCTTCCAGTCGTCAAGTTCAGCGTCTTAACCACAAAGCCACCGTAGTCCCTCTATGGGGGTATTACATATGTGTAATTGCTATTAAAATACAAAAGAAATTAAAAACCCAATCAGTCAAGATGGAAACAACCAAATTAAAGTGAAAGGTCTAAGAATTTTTTTGAAAGGGCTTTGCCCGATGTCAAAATCTCACCCAGTCTGGTAAGCTTCCCAATGGAGAACATTCTACAGTAAAGTCACCAACACTTTTCTTCTGGTTTTGGGAAGCTGACACTAACAGCTCCATTTGTACAAAGAGAAACCTATCACCAAGTCATCCACCAATGTGCCCTTCCTCTAGACATGGACCCAGAGTGAAGAAGTCCCTTCCACTGGCAGTATGCTGTGATGAACTATAGAGTTTACTGAAATCTATCCTCCTTTGAGTTTTTGAAGCTTGAGAGGAAATGGGGAGGAGGAAGAGCTGAGAAAATTCACTTTTATAGCCTATTGCTTCCAGAAATTCCCTGTTGGGGGTGGGTGGGAGAGAATTCTGAGGACATTAGTTAATTTTAACAAGTCCAAGCTCAAGAACTGAAACTTCCTTGAGCTCACAATTGATTTTAATGGGATTGGATTAATTTACACCACTTTTCTGGCAGGTGTAACATTAGTTGTTTTAATGAAACTGATTCCCAATGTAAAATTCCAACTAAAGATACCTAAGCCACTCGATAGCTCCATGGTTTAGGTATTTGGCTGTGTAGCCCAAGGCTTGGAGTTAAATTTCCTACTGTGCCTCCTTGACAGAGGCAGGTCTTGATGATCCATAGTGTCTCTTCCAGCTCGACAGTTCTAAGATTGTTACGTCACTTATCATATCTTCCGTGCCTCTCTGTTTCCTGGCTTTTATTAACAGGATAACCCACATGTAGAGTCCAGTCAGCATAAGGCTAATGCCATTAGTTAGGCCTGGTGCACTACGGGGACAAGTGTCTTTAGGGGCAATTCTATTTTTTGGCTGGATTGTGTGTGTGTCAAAATTCCTGTACCTTTAATAGTTGTATGAAAGAGATAATTTTAAAGGTGTTGCTTTGCGTGACAAGCTGCAGATGCAGGGCCTCTTTTGCATCTGACCACCCTGTAATGTAACTCTAGGAGAGGATATCTCTCTGTGTTGAAAAAAGGTTGAGTACATGTACCAGCGTGTTTTGTTGTTTGGGAATTTCAAAAAGCTTATTATCTGCCTCAGTTGCTTGCTTTCATTCTTTAGTTCAAACCCAATGCTTTACAGGGTGGATGCCCAGACTAACAAGAGAGATGATGGGGAGTCCTGTGTCTTCACTGCCTCCCCCTGCATTCCAGCAAACTGATCTGAAGGTACTCCTCCTGGAGCAACACAGAACTCTCTCTCTCTCTCTTTGCAGTTGCCATGCTTTCTCAACACCCTTGGTTTCCTTTGACTGCTATCTTTCATTTCTCAGAACAAAAGGAAAGCCCAGGGATGAGAACCTATTTTAGGTATGCAGCATGGTATACAGTACACACAATGTTCCATGTGGGTTCTCCTTTCTATTGTGCTCTTATCACCTTTCCTAGCACTTTTCTCAGGCTTGTAATCTCATCAGTTGGACAGTTGGCACTTTGATGACTGCTTCCATCTTCCCAAACACTCACTCCTTTTCCTTGTTTGGCTTCTTCCCCTTTGAAACCCTGTTGGACTTTCTGGAATTGGACCTGCCCTTCTCCCTCTCTGACACCTGTCACCATGGGGTTGTCTTTACTTAACTCAACTGACTCTGCAAGCATTCTCAGGCTTGGGGCTAGTAAAGGTCAGTTCTATATATGCATTTTTATTTTAGAAATGGAGATTTTCCAAGGAGTTTGTTCACTTGAGATGGAGCTAGAGTGCTCCTCACAGCTATTGTGCCAAGAACATTTTAGCATCTGACGAAACTGGCTGTCTTCTTAGATGAGAGCTAAAGGAGAACCAAGATGCAATTTGTCATATTGTGTGACTTTGGACCAATCACTCTCTGTCAATCCAATCTACCTCACAGGATTGTCATGGGGGTAAAAAGGAAGGAGATGGTGGGAACCACCCACATCTGCTGCAGCAAGATCCATGGGTGGAAGCACAGCGTACCAGAAATAAACAACAACATCAATAAATCAATGCATTTGCATGTCCAGAGTTTAATTTCATTTTATTTTTCATAAACACTACTATCAGCTTTGCATCGGATGAATCAGGCTGCAGTCCACAGAAGTGTATGCCTAAGTTTGTGCATAAAAGGTACACGCCACAAGGCTCTTTGCTGGTTTTGTTGGAAAGGCTGACACAGCCATTCCCCTTCTCTTGAAATAACAAGTTCTGCAGGAGTGAGTGCATGCTCATGTACATTTATGTGCAGGCTGGCATCAGCACCTTTAAGAATCTGTCCTAGTCCCATAGGTACTGATGGCATGCACCATGGAATCAGGTGGCATGGGCCACAGAGGATGTTATCCCATCCCACAATGTACTGGTGGGATGACACCTCTTGGGAACTGTGTGAAATGGAATCCATTGGGTCTCCTACTTCAGGGGTGGCCCAAAGGGCAGTTTGCCAAGAATGTGGAATGAGATGTGTGTTTGTGTCTCTATCCTCTTCTCCTGAGGAGAAACAAGCCTACCAGCTCTCTAAACATAGCACAGAGTTAAGGAACCTTAAGCCCACACTGTTTTTCCACTGAGCCTGCGGACTTCTTTTATTTCCATGCTATGTTGAATCTATAGTCACGTATAAGAATCTTGTTAACATATTCTAAGCAGGATAGGAGACCAGGCAGAGTATTGGGCCAGGACTCAGGAGACCTGGGTTCAAACCAGGTGTAGAAATTCAGAAGAGATGGGTGGAAATTGGCAAAAACACTCCCTGAATATCTCACATACCTCAAGAACCCTGCTATGATTGTCATAAGTGAAGTCTATGATTGCCATAAATGCCACTTGGCAGCACTTCACACACATACACACAATAGGTAAGAGACTTGGCTGACATACTTAATGGATTGAAAATGCACCCTGGGAGGTGATGTTCACATAAGAACAGCCTTGCTGGAACAGGCCACAGGAGCCCATCCAGTCCAGCATTCTGTCTCACACAGTGGCTCACCATCTGCTTCAGGGTATTATTCCCAAGCAGATGCCTTCACCTGCTTAGGATTCCCTGGAAATGGCATTGAGAGATATCCTGCCTATCTCTCCAACCCAGAGGTTGTCCTTAGGTATCCATAATTATAGCCATTGATACCCTTGTCCTCCATGAACTTGTCTAATCCTTTCTTAAAGCTGTCAAGACTGACAGCTGTCACCACTTCTTCTGGCAGGGAGTTCCATAGACCAGTGATCCTCTGGGTGAAAAAGTACTTTCTCTTATTTGTCTGAGAACTAGTACCCAAAAGTTTCATGGAGTGAAACTCGCAGATACTCATATAGGTTCAATAGGAGTGCCATAGGGATTTTTCAGCATGCAGGCTGGTATGGGAAAGGGTCTTTGTGGAAGCAAGGAATTTGAAACTAATGGCTGGAAAATAATCAGCAGGTCTAGAACAGTGTTACATAGGTAAACACTCTTATCTCTAGCTGCTTATCTCTAGCTGAGATGACTATTCAGGCAAATATTTCTATTTTCCAAATGACCAGCATAAGTCCTGAAGAGTAACACTTCTTCACTCTTCCCACAGCCACCCACCCAAATTTGGCTTGTGATAATGGAAGTTACATTCTAACAAACATTTCTAAATATGAGGAGAAAGCCATAGATCTAAACTACAAATGGTAAGACCTGCAAATAAAGAACATAATTATATAATCGTTCTGTTTCGGCAACACAGAACACACACTCTTAAGAGGGAAGCAAAGAAGATCAGTAGATCTTAGCAAGATGCCGAAAATCCTTATAAGGGAAAGACTAGAAAAGCAAACTGGTCGGCACCCAAATTAAAACCATAGCATCCCTACACAGTATATGAGACACCTTGTGGTCGATTTGAAAATATCCAACGCATTTCCTCACTTGACAATTTACTTTTCATGACAATTTACTTTTCATTACAGCGTCATTTGTCTGGAATTTGACGTGGGAGGTTGGGCCAGGTTTCAGTGACTCCCCTCTATGCTGCCTACTATTTTAACCTCAACGGTTGTTAAAGACTCCCACTCTCAGTTTCATCATAAAAATGGTGCCTTGAAGAATTAAATAGTGGCTATGAGAAAACTTTACAAGTCTACTTTGTGGGATAATATTTAGATATTTAAGTAGGACTGGGAGAATGTACACAATATCGAGGCATCTCATTTCTTGAGCCATGCAGGGAAAATGTATTCCAAGATAATAGATATACAGATGAGACCAGTTATAGAATCATAACTAGCAGAAGAAAGGGCTTGGGGGGGGGGGGGAATCAGAAGATATATAAATGCAATTTTCCCACTTAAACAACTAATAGAGAAAAATACAGAATACAATAGAAATCTCTTTGTCACATTTGTAGATCAAGAGAAGGCATGTGATAGAGTTGACTGGAAATTGCTATGGCAAACAATGGCCCAATATGGAGTCAAATGAACATTTTATTAGATATAGTGACTACAGAAGTGTAGTTAGGACCAATCAAGGAATATTGGAACCAGTGGTGGGATTCAAATTTTTTTTACTACCTACTCTGTGGGCATGGTATGGTGTGTGTGGCCAGGGGGAAAGCCCTGTGTTGCACCCAAATTAGGACTACTTTTTTTCCCAAAACTTGGATGGGTGGAGCCAGCCAGAATTTCTCCTGCCGGTTCTGGCAAACTGGGGTGAACCTGCTGAATCCCACCACTAACTTGGAACCCTTCACAATAACATCTGGAGTAAAGCAAGGATGTGTACTATCACCATTATTATTTATTACCTACCTAGACAGCATAAGCAAAAAAGCTAAGCCCATGAATGGAAACAATATGATCAAATTACTTTTTGCAGATTATCAGGCATTGATAACAAGTACAGCTAAGGAATTACAGCAACACCTTATGTCCATGCACCAAGAATGCAAGTTAAATAATATGAGAATCAGTAAAGAAACGGCTGAGGTAATGGCAATTGGGAGAGAGGAAAGTATAATTTAAATATTATAATAGAGGAAACAAATATAAAACAAGTGGCAGAATTCAAATACCTAGGAACAACATATACTGAAAATAGTAAAATGGATGAAGAGATTAATAAACAGTGCAGTAAAGCAAACCAAATATTGGGACAGTTAGCTCTGCTCTTATAATATGGTATGGACTTTCAAGACATTCTCTCCAAATGGGCAAACCACTTTTTTCTTCTGTCTCTGAATGTAGTTTAAGATTGGTTCTATACCAATTATTTCCCTTATAATCTTATTCCTGATTTTATCCCTTCTTGTTAGCAGCCTTTCTCAGACATCTCATTTCCATGGTGAGTGGTGACCAATGTTTGCTTATGTTTTGTTGTAAGTGTCCATGTTTGGCACTGGTAACATAAAGTGGGGATTAATATCCTTTGTAAGGGGTGTTTCTTTGTGCTGGTCGGTATTGCATATGTGAAAAGAGCAGAAGGCCATTTATGACACTATAATATTTTATAATATTAACACTTGGAATTTATCCACTTCTCACAAGATCATAAATTTTCATGCAGCTTTGAAGAATCTTCTCCAGGTTAGGCACAAAGACTGTAAGATAAAATTTAATATCCCCCTATTGTGGGGAAATAGTTTTCCTATAGTATTTTTTTTTTAAAAATCCACACACAACTTGGTTCTAGGATTTTTTAATGACTAGCATAACAGAGTAACAAGCTAGTTTTGTAAACACACAGTAGCTTCAACCTTTAAACAATTAAGTTGCTATTTTGAAGTCTAATCTTATCACTGAACAGGGAGGTGCAGGGAAACAGGCTAATGGAGGAACACAACAGGTTAAATATCTAAAGGGTTCAGGTAAAGGTTGCACCTTGAACACAAATCCAAGAACATGTTGGTTAGAATTGGTGAGCTAGAGTACATTTGCAAAGTAGGAAATAGAAAAGTCTTGCCTCTATCTATATAATTAATACCATAATAAGGAGTCATCTTTCAAAATGTGGCACTACATGGCAATTGGGTGGATCCAATGTGTGATGCAAAGGACTTTTAGCTTGTCAAGGCAGAAGTCAAAAAGACTGTGATAAAGTTACAGTTGTGTAGGCAGAACCTCTGTAATTTTGTGGCTCCCACCCAATCATCCTTCTGCCACACAAGCACACTCTTGGCACAATTTATGCACACAGTCTGCACAGAGCCTCTGTCTCAGTTGACAGCCTTTTCAGGAACTTTGACATAATGTGTCTCCACTGACATTCACAGCCTAAATGTCAGGGGAAGATTTAGCTGTGTATTATTATTGAAAGTAATAATAATAATAATAATAATAATAATAATAATAATAATAATAATAATAATAATAATAATAATAATAATAATAATAATAATAATAATAATAATTTTATGTCAGAAATTATTCTGGGATGAAAGGATTTTTGTGGGAGAAACTCCACTCAGGGGACCCCTGAATGATGCTCCTTTCATTTCCCCAAGAGCTGGGACAGAGACAGGCACTCAATTCGCCATGCAGTACCCAGGTTTAGAACTGCTGACTTGCCAGCCTTCAAGCTAACAAGGCGAGCTTCTTAATCACTGAGCTATGGCAGCCCCAATACTTTCAATGAGCCATATGTAATATCATCATCATTGTCAGCGGCAGTGGCGGCGGCTGCAACTCGTATCCGAGAATGCATTTCCACCCCCTGAAACAGGAAAAATGCCATGGGCATGAATTTGTTTAAAGTGGATCCCAGTTTGCCATGAAGTGACCCACACACTATGATCATGGAGCCATCTCCTGTGGCACATATGAAATGAGACATACAGGATTTAACACCAGGACTACAATGTACTGCCACAACCCTGAGGATATTATCAGGTGTGCCTTACAGCCAGTCCATCTGGAATGGCATTTTCTGGCTCCATGACCATTGGGAATCAGAATTTCTCCTCCACTCATTTTGCCGTTGGGCCCAATCTGATGGTTTTCTGTTGTGTTTTGGGATCAAGGAGACAGCGGAGGCTTGATTCATGAAGAGGCAATAGGGCAAGATAGCCCGGTCGGAGTTTATTAGGAATAACAGGACAAAGGAAATTCCAGACAAGGGTATGCAATATATCCTTATTGGTTACCTGCGATAGCATAAGGTTACTTAATTGGCTAAATATCAGCATGTCTGCCTCGTGCTCACCTTGCTAATTGGACAGAAGCTGCGTGCTAGCTGAATGACTGCGTGCCATCCCTGGGCATAGTGGGGAGGGCCAAAAGGCCTTGAGTCAGAGGCCCAAACTGGGGCCTCTAAGTTACGGTGTAAAAACAGATGAAGCAAGGAGAACGATCACCCACGATTTATGGCCATGGTTTGCCATTAGCCACAGCGATCGTGCTGTGAACCTCCTCACAGTTTTCAGTGGTATTTTCTCCACTGAGGGGAGTGATATGTAATATATAGAGATGGAGTAGGTTTAGCCTTTCCAAGATCTTCACAGCCCTATCAAGATGGGTATTAAAAAACCTGGAGAAAGGATGAGGATAAAAGTTATTGAAAAGTTATTGAACTTAGCCAGATGTTTCACCTATGGGAACTGCAATTAATTAAATTCCCAAATGGAGATTGTAAACTGAAAGAGCTGGATTCAAATGCAATCTTACCAGATTACATCTCAAGGGATACAGAATTATAACTGAGTATACCTAAATATGTATAGTTTGCATGGGGACAGACTCAATATGTTAAACTTAAGATGCACAAGAAAAGGATAATGTCTATAATCAGTGGTAGGCTCAAAAAAAATTTACTACCACACTGTGGTTGTGGTATGATGGACGTGGCCAGGGAGAAAGTCCTACATTGCACCTGAATTAGGACTACTTTATTTCAAAACTTGGATGGGCGGTGCCAGCCAGAATTTTTGCTACCGGTTCTGGCGAACTGGTACGAACCTGCTGATGCCCACCAGTGTCTATGATCATCTTCTTTGCATTTACTGAGGGAAGTTGGTTACAGACATCTCAGCAGTGACTAATTACTTTTGTGGCAGTATGGGAGGAGCTAGATTATATAGTGGTACCACACTTAAAGAGCATAATGTGTTCCACAAGATTGTTCTTTAAGCGAGTTTGCTCTTTAAGCAAAACACCATTGTAAGTGACCAATTGTGACTTCTGGTGGGGTGGGTGGATTGCAAACCCCGATTTAGTTGTTAAGTGAGTTTTTGATTGGTTTTAGTTGTTAAGCGAGGCGACCATTCAGAGAAAATTCTGCTCTTTAAGCGAGTTAGTCTCTAAGTGATGCACTCTTTATGCGAGGTTTTAATGTATTCTAAAAGTAACATGAGTAATTATAAAGTTACTTTTGAGCTGAAACAAGTACCATTTCATGTTTACTTTTAAGGTGCATTTTAATGTTCATTTTTAGAGACATTTTGATAGAAATTATTCAAGATAATATCATCTTCTTATCCATGCTAAATTGTAGATGATATACTGTTTTGTTTTTCCAGGTGCAGTATTAGAACTGGCTAAAATAGAAGACAGAACAGAAGAATGACTATATTTTTCTAGCATGCTGATAAGGATGAAAAAACATATTAAGAACATAAAAAATGCAGAGAATGCATGAGGAAGGCGATACCTTTATTGGTTCACTTAAAACAAAATGTTGCAAGCTTTCGAGAACAAGTCTCTTCTTCAGGTAGACATAAGATTATTAATAAAAGTTGTTTTGCATATTAAGAACATGTAATCCAAGGACTACTTTTGTGGAGTAACAAGGATAATTATAATGATAATGTGTCTGCCACAATGTAATGAGTAATGCAACAAGTTCCTCTTGAAAAATGAAATTCCTAGCCCAAGCCTTAACATCTGCAGTCAGTCCTAAACAATAGTTTAAAAGTAATGGTTCTGTTGTATTTTTTGCCAAATATTTTTTGTGTCCATTGACAAAATGAAACGTATCAGAGGATGATGATAAGTATGGTTACACAATCTGGAAGCCAAGTCCTATAAGGGATATTTGAAAGAGCTGAGATATTTAACCTAGGGTGTGACTACACTGCAATTTACTCTGGTGGTTGCGCCAGAGTTGTTCAATTAAATTTGATGTATTTTCCATTAACCAATCATACCTGTCTTTTATCGTGGTCATTCATTGCTTTTCGTTCAGCTGGTAGGAGCTAGTGCTTTTTTGTAGCATTTCTGCTCATATCACCTTTCCCCCATTTCTAGCATTGTCTATATCAGTCCAAAGCAGCAATGGTAGGGGTCTTTCTAGGGTGACCTTGACAGTGAGGTGCCTTTTTAAAATGGGCAAGTACTGAATTAAGATAACAACTTGTGAAACTTCAGTGCTTATGTGATGTAGTGCTAAAATGGAAAGACATAATTTTTTCAATTGTTTGGAAGAGAGGAAAGAGGTGATCATTTGAGGGAATATTCCTGAGGCCTGGAGTGGTGAGATATGCTAATTAAGGAGGAACATCCCCCCCTTAATTGAGCACCTCTTCTTTCTTCTCTGAACATTTTAAAAAACATTATACTTTTCCATATAGCGCTATGTCAGATAAGCACTGCAGTTTCAAAAGTTGTTGTCTCAATTCTGTGATATGCCACTTGCCATAAATTTATTTTAAAGACAACAAGGATGATGGCTGTGTTAATAACAGAGAAAAATGGGTGACTGGTAATTCTCGTGAGAATTCTAGTGATTTAAGGTGTGGTATGGGCTCTTGTCCTGAAAATTGATCTGGATAACTAAATATTAAATTAGAATAACTACAGTGATTTAAAGGAATCTTGACATCCACCTGAATCATCCCAGGATACTTTCCTTGTCTAGTTGCACCCAGAGAGAAGATTAAGGAAAGATTTGATAGCTATATCTGCTCATACCTGACAGGCTGTCCTACAGCAGACAAAATGCCTGTAGTTGTGTTGTGTCCTAATGGTTTGATCCTCCACATGGATAACAATGTATCTGAACCAATGTAACCTTGCCTATGGGCAACAATGTAACCTTCAGCTGTATCACATAAACCCTGTAATAGGACGCGAGCTAATGACCACCAGCTGGCAGCAGCGAGCGTCCAAGCTCTCTTGGTCCAAACTCATCAAAGGCAACAGCGCGGGAAGTTTTCCCGCCACCACCTACACCTGGACAAGAAGGGCGTGACCAGCAATGATGTCACGCAGACAGTAGCCAATGGGCTATCATGGAACCACGTTCAAATGTGTTACTACAGTATATAAAGAGCTATTGATCCGCCATTACCTCATGTTCCCTCTGACCACCATGCAATAAACCTGAGTTAACCCAGCCCGAGGCTGTGTCCTGTGTCTTAGTTCTCATACACTAAATTGGCGACGAAGGTGGGATTATGGATCCCCAAGGAGCAGCCAGGGCACAGAGCGGGTTCAACATCACCAAACCGCAAGACTGGGAGCTTTTTGAGATGGACTTCCAGGCGGCACTGGTGGAACTCAAAGTCAAAGAAGACGATGAGGAGAGAAAGAGGGCCATCCTCACCAGAATGCTTGGGATAGAAACCAAGCGAACGCTGGTGGGCATCATTGCACCGAAGAAGGTGAGCGAATTCAAAGCAGACGACATCATGAAGCTGCTGCGTGAGCGTTTCCGTCCCTCGAGGGCAATGTTTCCCGCCCGGAGCGCGTTTTGGAGGCGAGTCCAAGCGCCGGACGAGTCGGTTGAGGCATTCGTAACAGCCATGAGGATAGCCGCCGGCCCCTGCAGATGGGACGACCTAGAGACGGCCCTCAGGGACGGAGTGCTGTGTGGCCTGAAGGACAAGGAGGTGCAGCGCAGCTTGATGAACAAGGAGCCACCACCCACGCTGGCAGAGGTTGTAGAGGCCGCGGAAGCCGCGGAGTCCACGAATGCTGGAGTGGACGAAATGCACCAGTGGCGTGAGTGGCGTCCTAGAGCCGGCAAAGCGGAGAATTCGGTGCACGGAAAGTCCGGACAGTCGGTGCACGCAACCCGAAGGGCCTCAAAGTCGTCTACGGAAGGCAGCGACGGCGAGGAGGTCCAAAGGGTCCGAAAAGGGGGGCGCCGCTGCGATGGTTGCGGAGCGGCCCATGAGCGCGCGAGGTGCCCATTCAGGAAAGCCGAGTGTTACACCTGCGGCCGTCGGGGGCACATCGCCAAGGCGTGCAGAAAACGGAAGGAGGGCCGGAGGCAGTCACAAGACCGCTCAACCAGACCGGACCGTCCAGCAAGGTCCAAAGATGGCGCCCAGACCACGAGGAAGCCGGACGGCGTGGGCCGCATCTCGGACGACAGCGAGGACGACGCTCCGGTGTTCAGCGTGTCCGCGGTACAGTCCCATTACTTCGTTGAGGTACTAGTACAAGGGGCCCCTATCAGGATGGAAATTGACTCGGGGTCCTCCTATTCTATAATTCCCCAGAAAGAGTTCTTGAAAATCGACCCCCACGTGCGACCCAAACTTAAAACGTTGAGGTCCACGCTACGAGATGTACAGGGGAACAGCATTCCAGTGTTGGGGGTCGGGAAATTTCGGGTCAGTTTTAAGAGACATTCTGCGGAACTGCCCCTAGTTGTCCTTAAGGGGGGTAGTTGTAGCCTCCTAGGGACGCAGTGGTTTCAGCCCTTAGGTTTGTTCATAGGGGGAGTGCATACCGTGGGGGTGGATCCAATACAAGCGGTGTGCGACGCGCATCCCGCCGTTTTTAAAAAAGGACTTGGAAAGTTCAAGGGACCCCCTGTAGCCTTCGACCTAGACCCGGAGGTCCGCCCGATAAGACTCAAACCGCGCAGGGTGCCGTTCGCACTAAAGGACAAAATAGAGGCGGAACTGGACAAACTGGTGGGCCAGGGGATTCTTATTCCTGTTGATTCCGCGGAGTGGGAAACTCCAATTGTAACCGCTCTGAAGGCCAACGGGGAGGTGCGCATTTGCGCTGATTATAAGTGTACAATTAATAAGGCGATCCGCCCTCATGCATACCCGGTGCCGGTGGTCAGCCACCTGCTGGCCAGGCTGAATGGGGGAAAGTGTTTCGCTAAACTCGATTTGGCTCAAGCTTATCAGCAACTCCCTGTAACTCCCGCCACAGCCGCGGCACAAACGATAGTCACACATAAAGGAGCGTTCCAGGTGTCGCGTTTACAGTTCGGCGTGAACTCGGCACCCGGCCTTTTTCAGTCGCTTGTGGAACGCCTCCTGAAGGGGCTGGAGGGGGTGTTGCCTTATTTTGATGACGTGTTGATAACAGGGGGGAGTGAGGCCGAACTGGCAAAGAGATTGGATAAAGTTCTGACTGTCTTCGAGAAAGCGGGGCTACGACTGAGAAAAGACAAATGTGTCTTCTTCGAAACTGAGGTTGAGTTTCTAGGGTTTCGAGTCACGCCAGAGGGTATTAAGCCATCCAAATCCAAAGTGGCCGCCATCAAGAATGCCCCTTGCCCCACATCCAAAACCGAGCTACAGTCATTTCTGGGGCTCCTCAACTTTTACCATACCTTCCTTCCGCGGAAGGCGTCCGTGGCCGAGCCACTCCATCGGTTGCTAAAAAAGGAGGAAATATGGGTGTGGGGTGATGAGCAAGAGAGGGCGTTCAAAGAGTTGAAGCAACTCCTAACATCCGAGGCAATCCTAACGCATTTCGATCCCAAACGGCCAGTGGTCTTAGTCTGTGACGCATCCCCGGTGGGGGTGGGGGCGGTACTTTGCCACGTGTTGGACGACGGAAGGGAAGCCCCGATAGCGTTTTATTCAAGGTCCCTGTCCCAAGCAGAGCGTAATTACGCGCAGACCGACAGGGAGGCACTAGCGATAGTAGCGGGAACCAAAAAATTTCACGATTTTCTGTATGGTCGGCCGTTCAAAATCGTGACTGACCACAAGCCTCTATTAGGAATTTTCACTGCAAGTAAGCCCACACCACAGATCCTGTCCCCAAGAATGCTGCGGTGGGCTATTTTTCTCAACGCATACCAGCATGAGCTGGAATACCGGCCCGGGAAGGAGATCAGCCATGCCGACGCACTCTCGAGGTCTCCTTTGCCCTTGTCGGGCGTCCAAAGGGAAAGGGCAGAAAGAGATCACCAGGTTTTGTTAATAGAGGTTTTAGACTCACCCCCAATAGTACCAGCCGACATTGCCAGGGCCACAGGTAAGGACAGAACGCTAGAGAAAGTTAGCTCATGGGTACAGAAGGGGTGGCCGGCGTCATCCCCAGGTACGGAATTCGACCCATTTTTTCGAAAAAAAATAGAGTTGTCCCTAGAGAGGGGCTGCCTGTTGTGGGGCCAACGGGTGGTGGTCCCTACGTCCCTGCGACCGAGGGTACTCGAACTGCTGCACGTCAGCCACCCCGGCATCGTCCGGTCCAAGGCGCTGGCCCGGAGTTACTTCTGGTGGCCACAGCTGGACGCGGACATTGAGCACATGGTCGGCACTTGTGAGGCATGCCAGGGCTCCCGACCAGAGGCGGCCCGTCTTCCGCATAGGGAATGGGACACAGCAAGGGGTGTGGTCCAGGGTGCACGTAGACTTCGCTGGCCCATTCCGAGGAACAATGTTTCTCCTGGTGGTGGATGCGTTCTCCAAGTGGTTGGAGGTTATCCCAGTAAAGAGTACGTCCTCCGCCACTACAATTAGTCAGCTAAGGAGAGTCTTTTCCACGTTCGGTTTACCCGACACTTTGGTCAGCGATAACGCTAGTTGTTTCACCTCCGCTGAATTCAAGGCATTCATGGAGGCAAACGCCATTCTGCATGTCACGTCCGCGCCGTTTCACCCCGCCACGAATGGCCAAGTGGAACGGCTGGTGCGAACGACAAAGGATGCGCTGCGGCGCATGGGCCCGTGGGACCTAAATCACCAAGTATGTCAGTTTTTGTTAGCGTATAGGGTGACCCCCTTAGCGTCAGGTTACTCGCCGGCAGAGCTGCTGATGCGGCGAAAACTGACCACGATCCTGTCCAGGCTAGACCCAACGAGAGTCGAGGACAAAGGAAAAAACATAGGGCTGGCAGTCTCGAAAGGTTTCGCCGCCGGCGATCCTGTTCACTGCAGGAACTACGCCAGCGCAGGTCCAGCCTGGGTACCAGGGACGGTTGTGGAACGGACGGGGCCAGTGTCGTACCGGGTCGAGACTAGCACAGGTCTCCTCTGGAGGAGGCACGCGGACCAACTTAGGCACCGAGTGAGTGGGGGGCCGGTCAGTGGAGCTCAGCGACAGGACTCAGCGTTAGGGTTCTCCCCCACCCGTTTAGCCCAAGGGGGGGACAGCAACGGACAACGGTCCCAAGCAAGGGGGGAAAGCAGCGGCCCCGACTCATACCCTTTTGATACGCCAGCTCTATCAGAGGCTGGGGAAGGGGGAGAGGAGTTCGCGACCACTGCCCCCGAATTTAATTCTGATTTTGATTTTGAGAGCCGGGGGGGTTTTCGGGAGTGTTCCCCCACCCGTCCAAGCGAGAAGAGGGGTTTTTCGTTAGCCCCCAGTGCCCCCGGTTCTTCCCCAATAACGCACACACCTCCCAACAACGCCGCGGAGCCGCGGCAAGTCACTAACGAGTCTCCCTCTCCAATTACAGGGCAGGAAACCAGGGGACAAAGAGAAGGTAGCAAACCAGGGGGAAGGCAGCCCGCACCGAGACCCCAGCGTGTTCGAAATAAGCCATCTTGGCTGAGAGACTTCGTCTCATCCTAGGGGGGGGGGAGTGTGGTTTCGAGACTTCGTCTCATCCTAGGGGGGAGGGATGTTGTGTCCTAATGGTTTGATCCTCCACATGGATAACAATGTATCTGAACCAATGTAACCTTGCCTATGGGCAACAATGTAACCTTCAGCTGTATCACATAAACCCTGTAATAGGACGCGAGCTAATGACCACCAGCTGGCAGCAGCGAGCGTCCAAGCTCTCTTGGTCCAAACTCATCAAAGGCAACAGCGCGGGAAGTTTTCCCGCCACCACCTACACCTGGACAAGAAGGGCGTGACCAGCAATGACGTCACGCAGACAGTAGCCAATGGGCTATCATGGAACCACGTTCAAATGTGTTACTACAGTATATAAAGAGCTATTGATCCGCCATTACCTCATGTTCCCTCTGACCACCATGCAATAAACCTGAGTTAACCCAGCCCGAGGCTGTGTCCTGTGTCTTAGTTCTCATACACTAAAAGTTGTTTCTTTGTCATTTAGGGGAACAAATCTAGAATCAAGGGACAACAATGTAAGGAAATTGTCTTCAGCTCAACATTAGGAGAAAATTCCTAATATTGCAAGCTTCTCAAGCATTAGCTTAACTCTCTGCCCTCATGAAACATTGACTTCAGGTATTTAAGGCAGGTACTCGATGGCCATCTGTCTACAATCTGGCATGAGCAGAGGCTGGATTAGATGACCTTCAATAGTCCTTCCAACAGTCTAAGATCCTAATGCCAGACGTGATACTGCCAAAATGTTCAAGACTCTAAAGCAATGATTCAGTAATGTCAAAGAAGGCTTCACTGCTCAGTGTGTATACACAAATTTCTTTCAACATGGTTTCACCTGGTCTAACAGATTTTTGAAACACTACAAAATCTTGCAAAGTATTTTTGTTTAAAGAAAGAGTAAGGTGTGCATACACCAAAAGCAGTTGTTCCTTAACCCACCTTAACTCTCTGAGGGGAAAAACCTCAAAGATAATAATGTGTCTCCACTTTAAATCTTTGTTCCAATTTTTCTTATCATTATGAAGAGTGGTTTCCTGGAGAGCAGAGGAAATGCTGCAAAGAACTTGCTTACAAGTTCCCGAGAAGCAGGTGAGAACAAGCAGTTACTTGAACACCTTTGGGGAGTACAGTCAGTAGCCAGAATCCTACTGGGATTTTACCCCGGGATCAGTGAAATCACATAAACTATAGTGGCAAATTACAGCTAATAAATGATATGCCCATCATGTGATTGTGACATGAGAGATCAAACTATATGAGAGTCATGTGATTGGAACATTGTTTATTCACTGCAGTTTGCCATAGTGATTTTGGCCATTTCACTTGCTCTGGAATAAAATCCCAAACTGGCCACAGTTTGGTATAAGATTTAGAAAAGCTACTTTTTAGAGTTGGATGCCAAGAATCCCTCACATATGCTTGTAGGGGGAATCTTGAGTTTGTCATTAAGAAAATTACCTTTTCCACCTATGACCTGTGCTTTGTTTTTGATTTCAATATGATTTAGAAGGATTGATCCAATACTGTAAAACTCTGAGACCCAGTCTGCTTTGTGTAGCTCTTGCTTACACAAGTAACTAGAGTGTTGTAAGACCTGACCAGTACTTAACTCATTGAGTATAGTATAGTATAGTATAGTATAGTATAGTATAGTATAGTATAGTATAGTAGGTGCAGCGTTTTCTTACTTCGGACTATGTGAACACAAGGAAATACTTCCAACCTCCATGCAGTTTTCAGGGTGGACTTAATCCTGCTTGAGTACTAAGGCTGACAGGAAACTGAACAGGTGCAGGTGTCAGGTCAGGTTGAGGAGAGGATTAGCTGAGCCTAGAGGACATCCCTGCAGGTGTTCTGCTGTCTCATTCCACATAATCAGTAAAAGGGCTGAACCAGTCACTGGCTAGTAAGGACACTAATATTTCTCCAGAAGGCCACAGGGAAATCACCTGCAGTGTCACAAACATCTTGTTGTGCCATTACTGGATTGGAGGAAGGGGGAGATTATTCCTGCTGTGCCTATTTTGGGTTAATGCTTAAAACATACACACCTGTGAGAGAATGATTCCAACTGGGGCAGTTCATGGACTGGTTCAGAGTGGTGCTTCCTCTAAGTGGTAAACAATATCCTATAGTTCCAAAGGAGGATATCATTAAGGCAAAGATTTGAATATGAGCATTCTAGTAACCTTTAAAATCCTATTCAAAACCTACCTTAAGTCAAGTGTATGTCTTGTGTGAGGAACATTCTTCTGTGGCCTTAGTAGTAATAGAAGAAACACTAGCCATTTCATTTATATACCACCCTGTAGGTTTTTTTTAGAGATTGAGTAGGTTTGAAGACCAATCTTACTGTTGTAATGTTTTAATTTTGTGCTTTAAATTGCTTAATTATAAACCGCTTTAAATATCTTATGTTCTAAAAATTATTTTCTATGGCTCCGTAACCCAGTCTGAGGTTCTGTGATAAAGAGTGTGTATTGGGATGAATGGACATTGTCCTGATGTTTGTCCTTTATTTTCTTCAATGGTCAGACAGTGCTAATTCTAAATGGATCCATTCTTTTTCTCTGTGTATCTGGTATATTTTCTTCAGGCCCCAGGTCCTCTTTATTTTGCTGGTATTTCTTCTGGCATTTTTGAAGGTTCAGAACTGCATCATGCCAATTATTATTTTTATAGTCCTTCTGGATGTTGATGGGCATAACTTGGGAGCATAAATCAAGATATATAAATGGATGGGGGATGAACACCTTTGCCTCTTTCCTCCCACTGGTTTCCATTGCCACTGAAATTACCATACTTTTTCTTTACATTTTGTCTCAAATCTGCAACTGTAGCACTAGATCAATTGCCATTAACTGAAAAAGTTTTATGCTATTACTGGCACACTGGCATATCATTTCAGCACTACATTGTTTGTTTTAAAATATTTTTAGAAAGAGTTTTGAATCAGCTGTCAGGTGAAATGAAAGCATAATACCTGATAAAATGTTTGTGTTTGTTTGTTATTCCAAATGGCATGATGGGTACAGGCGCTTGTACTTACCAACTCTCTCTTCTGTCCTTTCTCCTTGCTGATAGCTTTTTGGTGTGCTGGTGTTGGGCCTGTTTTGCACTTTGGAGTAGGACAAGAGTCCAACATCAGCAATGTGTTAGAAGTCTTGCTGTTGTGGAAGCCCAAACACAGTGGTGATGAACCTATGGCAAATGTACCAGAGGGGGCATTCAGAGCCCTCTTTGTGGGCATTCACACTGTCTCCCCAGTGCAGAGTTTGCCTCACCCCTTTGTTTGGGCACTCAATCTCTAAAAGGTTCATCATCACTGCCCTAGCAGAAGCAATGCAACTCTAGTAAAAAAACACTCTGATGTCACAAGCGTTTTCATTCCCAAGTTTGAGTAGGTGGCCCTAAAATCTCAATGAATGTTACTGGGCTAGCATCCATTTTGATTAACTTCCTCTTTTAAAAAGCTTTAGTTATTCAACCTTTTAAAAAAATGTGAGTACTTTACTTTGGTGCTCTAATTTTTATCAGGTTAAAATATATTCAAATTTAATAAACAAAGTAACTGAGCAATCATTTTAAACTCACACAATTATTCAGTTAAACTGAAGAATGAAAGAAATAGCCATTCACTTATCTGAGAGAAATAACAACCATGGCATGGGGGATATGCAATAAAATTCTTCTTGCTAATATGCAGAGTCTCAGACTAACTATAGTGTTTCTTGTTTCTGCCCCTCCTGACTCTACTACAAAGGAAGTACATACCTTGAAGTAGAGATGAAAATTCTTGGATTCTTAAAAATGTACTGTAGTTTGGCAGTTTATTTCCTGTCCGAGGCATCTGAGTCAATTTATTTCATAACCATCACTTTATCCTCTATGTTTCATCACTAGATCAGAATGTTACGTATGTCCTTGGTCTGACCTTGTCTCTTCTTGACATAGCTGGAGAAAAGCCATTTTGAACTTTAAGTGAACTAAGTGTAAAAAGTCCCCCCTCCTATGCCTCTGGGTATCTGTTAAGAAAAGTGTTAAAAGTCACTCTCACAATCCTCCTACCTCCACCTTGCCTCTAGGCATTTCTATATGTTAACTCCCATTGTCACCTGTTTCTGGAGGACAGGAGATAGTCCTTAATGGCCCAGCCATCAAAGAAATGGCCCTGAGATGGTTGAGCCCTCAAACTGACAAGTCTGTGAAAGAGAGGCAGAGCTCAGGATGAAGTAACAGTGAAGCTATGATTTCTAGACTTGCCTTTTATTAATCTATAAAAGTGCCTGTGCTCCTGAACATCTTGACTCTCCCCCCCTATCCATCTTGTGAAGAAGGGTGGATAGAAGAGGGCCCTTTTGAAAAATAATCTATCTATACTTATAAATCCAAGGGTTAACCGTTGGAACTTGCTATACATTTCTGCACCCGTCCATCCTATCCCATACCGAGCCTCCTGCACTCACCCGAACCCGGTCTGGAGGTTAACGCAGGGTTGAGAAACGTGGCAGTGGGGCAAGAGCCCCACGAACACGAACAAAGGGAAACAACTTCAATTCCCAACATTCTCTGCACCGCGCCGCGCCACAGCCCATCAGGCTGAGAGGCGTGAGCAAAAGGAACATTGGGAAATGTGGTGCGGCCAATTAAAATCGAGCCGCAGGAAAAAAACCGCCACACAAACGGAAACCACAAATGCAAAACTACAAGCCCCAGCGTCCTGCACGCAGTGAGCATGCAGAACGCTGAGAAAGCCGGTGCGCAAAAAATAAAATTACAAAATGCAATGGGAGCACAAGTGCACCACAGGCCGACGCAGCGCCTCATAGCCTCGCAAAACAAACAAGCCACAAAAATCCACCACGAGACACCTGCCAGCCTTCTTTCCCAGAGCAACGGGGAGAAGAGGGACTCCCTCTCCTCCACGCTACCCCGCTGAAGACACGCCGAGACCACCACCGGCCTCAAGGAAAGTTGAGCCAGGTGGGAAAAAAGCCCCAAAACAGGCAGCAGTTCATCAGGGGAAGCACCCTCCCTGGCTGATGACTGGCTGCTGCCTTTGTACTTCCGATGGAGGTAATACAAAAGCAGCAGCCAGCAATCCGCAAGGAAGAGCACCACCCCTTACGGATCGCTGCCTGCCGATCTCCGGTTAGGTAAGCCAGGAGAAAAAGGAGACAGAGAGGAGAGAACCATCGTGAGGCAGAGAAAGCTCTTCTCTGCCTCCTCCTTCTCCCCCAACCTACCTAACAAACCTTACCAGGGGAAGAGCCAGCTGATTGCCTCCTCCTCCTTTCCCCCATTGCTGCATCGAAACCAAAATTCGAAGCAGCAATGAGGAAAAGAGGAACCGACAGGTAGCCCGTTCTTCACGCTAAAGTAAACACCAAAAACAAACACCAAAATTAATAAAAATAATAAAACAAAAATAACTCAATAATTAAAAAAACCATTAATAAACAAAAAAGTTAACCACAAAATACACAAACAAAAACATCCACAATACCACAAAAGCACATACAAAACACCTAACTACAACACGAAAATACCTAACTCTAACAACACAACTACCACAAATTACACAAATAAACAACAACGAAATCACAAAAATTAAACAAAACCAAAAATAACCAAACCAATTAAACAAACCTAAAACTCAACCAAAACAAAAAAGAACAAACAGAAACACCTCCCAGCCCACCACCACAAAAACAAAACAAAGAAAAACTGCAGAAGAAAGAAAAACAGAACTCACCAGCATGTCCTCCCTCCACGACGACCGGAACAGAAATGAAGAAACAAATACTACTTACCAGAAGAAGCCCCACCCAGAGGCCAGGAGAGAAAAAACACATAAAATGAAAACCAAACCACTAACAGCCCCACCTGCAGGGTGGCATAGTAAAAACAACTTAAAAACACAACAGCCCCACCTAGAGGCCACAAGAGTAAAAACAAGTCAAAAACATAACAATAAATCAAAAGTTTACACAAATAACAAACATATGTTAAATTAAAAAATTATAGCATCCTCTGTTGATTTTTAACTCAAAAACAAAATCCCCCCAAAAAAGCAAAACACAATTTAAAACAGCCCTGCATCGCCGGGCAAACTATTCTAGTATATATATATAAAGCAGAGGTGTCCACTTGTATGTGATGAACACAAATCTACACCCCTGCACCGATTGCACTGTAACGTGGCACACACATACCTTGGGCATGCTGGATGGTCACTGCGGGGGTCCGGGGGGGGGGTGTATGCCCCTAAATTAATCTGCAAAGGGAAGTATACTCGACAGGAGGGTATGTGTGTGTCCCAGTGGTAGTATCCATAGTGATGCTAATGTCATAGCCCCAGGTAGGTCATCCGATTGTGACATCTTTCCAATTGAGCTGGGCAGGGGCCTGATACAGGTGGCCAGACACATAGTGATGCTAATGTCATAGACCCAGGTAGGTCACCAGATTGTGACATCATCGTGAAGTAATTGAGCTGGGCAAGGGCCTGCCACAGGTGGCCAGACACATGTATGGGAAAAACCCGAGCAAGGCCGGGTAATTGGCTAGTTATTAATAAAGCCTCTCTCTCTCTCTTTCTCTCTCTCTCCTAATTTTGGTGCATTTATTCCTTTTGGTACCCACAGCCACATGAGATGTGATTTGCCCATTTTCAGCAACATTGATCTGATAAAGAAGTTGCTGAGTGGGGCTGATACCTATGGTAATTCTTTCTCTCCAAAGCTGCTCTCACCATTGCTTTTCAGCAAAACATGCATATGTAACGAAACTGCAGATGGAAGGTAATATATGAGGAGGACAAGAAGCCTGCTTTGTAAAACTGCCTCAGGAGCAGGAAGAAGCTGATTCTACTCAGTCTCCTTTTGTCCCCAGGGCATTTGCAGATACTTGCCTGAGTAGTGAGTAAAGCATCCCAAGCCAAATCTTTCCTGCCCAACCCATGATTTCTTTGTGGGCAGGACACTTAATTATTAGCATGACCAAGGTGAAGAGGGGTGGGGAGAAAGTTGCTTCAAATACAGTTCTCCAGCCCAGCTAATGTTTGCATTCTGCCATCTGGCAACAGAGATATGGTGGTGCATGAAGGAACTGAGAGTTGTGTGTTTACATTGATGGAGTGGAAGGACATGATGGTGTTGAATTGTTTTGATCCTTTCATACATTCCCAGTCTCTACTGCAGTGGCTTAGTTGTTAAGACACTGAACTTGATGACCAGAAGGCTGGCAGATCAGCAGTTTGAGACCCGAGTGCTGTGCGACGGAGTGAGCTCCTGTCATCTGTCCCAGCAGTTTGAAAGCAAGAAATTTCAAGTAGATAAATAGATATCACTTCGGTGGGTAGGTAATAGCATTTAGTGTTTAGTCATGCCTGCCACACGACAATGGAAACATCTGCAGACACAGACAACACTGGC
Source organism: Bradypodion ventrale (assembly GCA_035047345.1). Lineage (NCBI taxonomy): Eukaryota > Metazoa > Chordata > Lepidosauria > Squamata > Chamaeleonidae > Bradypodion > Bradypodion ventrale. The sequence goes on from JAWDJE010000001.1 coordinate 353,424,097, forward strand.
TCTTTGGCTGTAAATGGAGACAAGTACCACCCCTAGAGCTAGATATTACTGGCTTTTGAGAACGGGAGACCTTTACCTCTTAACCATGTTTTGGCATCTTCCCTGTGCTGCAGAGGGACTCCCTTTACAGAAGGAAAGGAAGAGGAATTGATTATTATCCCAGGACAGAATGAGCTCCCGTCTTTGTCCCATCTCCTGCCAACCTAGCAGTTTGAAAGCAAGAAACTGCAAGTAGATAAATAGGGACCACTTCAGTGGGAAGGTAACAGCGTTCCGTGTCTAGTCACGCCTGCCACATGACCACGGAAACGTCTGCAGAAGCAGACAGCACTGGCTCTTCATCTTTGAAACAGAGATGAGCACTGAACCCTAGAGTCAGATACGACTGGCTTTCGAGCAAGGGCAACCTTTACTAATTCCTATAGCACATTTTTCCTTGCTTGAAGTGTAAATTGGTTGTAAACAGGGACAGATGAAACTATCAGATTTGCTTTCTTCCACACTGACTTTCAGTGAAAAATGCCAAATCTTTCTTGTTGAGTTTATGAATAAATTTACAAATGAGTTTATTAAAAAGAGGCAAACAACAGTCTTCCTCATCTGTATTGGCCAAATTCAAAAGGTGCAGCTGTTCCCAGCACAGAGAGGCCTGTGCAGCTGCTAAAGTCATGAGCCTGTCAGAAAAAAAAGGTTAAGAATCTCAAGTTAGCACTACAACCATGGTTTGAATACAAGGGATTCTTAGCTGGAATTTTAAGAACCGGGCACTGAATGGCCTCTGCTTTGAATCTGTCCTTACCTTGAAGGTTATGATGCTTGCATATTTTGGGAGATTCTTGCCTGAAAAATGAAAGCTCCTTATCCCTAGTTATAAAATACCAAATAATTCCTTAACCATCAACCGTAATAGACTGTCTATTGCTAAAAATAAAAAAATGGAAAACTGACTACAAAATAGAACTGGAAGATTGGTATAGAAAAATATGGAATATGGCAATAAATTACAGATTATGTCAGAATTAAGTTTTTTTAAAGGAATTTTAAAGAAATCAGATTTTAGAGAAATGTGGGGAGAATTTCTTGATTACGTTTTAGTAAAATGGAAAGGAGCCAAACCAGGGCAAGAATATACAGTACATAATTTTGGAAAGAGGAAATAACTATAAATTAAAACAGTTGGAAATAAATAGTAGATTGTACATAATCATATATATTGTCCTGCTGGGTGATGGGTGTACATATTAATATATAATATGTTAAAATGGTGTTTTTATTAGGATTGTACCTTTTCCCCTTTTTTCTTGTTATTTGTTGGTTTACGGTTTTTTTGTATTATTAAAATATATTAAATAATAAATAAATAAATAAAAACATCAGCAGTAGCTTAATGGGAAGAATTTCAGCCAATAATCTTTTCCTAGCTTAGAGATATTTCCTGACAGAAAAAGTGTGTTATGTACAGGAAGACCAAACATAAGAGAAGTCTTTGTTTCCTAGGTTCACTGAGTCACAGAAAACTCTCTCTCTCTCTCTCTCTCTCTCTCACCTTTATTTATTCTGTGTACTGCCCATTCTTCCCACCTTGCTCAAATATAAACCTGATTACACTAATCATGCAGTTGCCTTGGAAGCAAACAGTCTTCAGCAAATGTCCTTCACAAATACATAATCCAAAATAGTTATATTACTATTGCTGTTTTAAGCAGAGGGATGAGAAAGGTACCCACTATCATGAAAGGTCACTTTATTACTTCACTGGATAACTCTGATGGTTGGTCACATGGTTCAGGATTTCTGAGATTGTGTATTTCTCAGTTCTACATATTTGTTGCTCAGTCGCACAGTTGAGTCCAAGCCTTTGCGACCCCATGGACCACCATACACCAGGCTCCTCTGTCAAGTTCTACTTATAGACAGGTAAAATAAATCTCACATATTGTTGTTCTGCTGTGTACCTCCATGGAATTGTAGTGACAGTCTTTCCTCCTGCTGGGAGATCTTAGGAGGACTCATTTCCAGGAGATACCATGGAAATGTAAACTCCTTGCACCTGCTTCCATAACCACATTCCCCCAAACCATCATCACCATCCTAAAATAGTAGCTAAGAGATCTGGAAGATTGGTTTACTATTAAGCAGAGTTAGATTCTGTTGTGACCTGGGTAGGGTTTTCATATGTCCCAGAAAACCGGGAATGTCCTGGATTTAAGATCAGAAAAATTGTTCTGGCCAGTTCAATAAAAATCATGCTAAAGTCCTGGATTTTTAAAACTTACTGATTGTGTATTATAACACACATTAAAATATATTCAAACTCTCACCATCAAACAAGCGATTTCCTGCCACATTGGGGTTGGAGTATACCTGGAAACAAATCTTAACATCCTCGGGCCCCACACCACTGCCTGATAAGTGTGACCAGTGTGTTTCCTGGAACTGAGGAAGTTAAGATTTGACCATGATGTGACTTCTCAGAAGTACAACAGATCATCTTACAGTAATAATTAACTGTTGTAAATAAATTCATTTATGTATTGATATATTTAATGTGAAAGTGTTTTATAGCTGTCATTATATTAAGTTTGTTTGTTAAAAGGTTATTTTGTAGATAACCTGCCCATTTTTTATCAAATACTAGCATATTTGTGCCCAGCCAGCCGGGCATTTTTAATGTGTGTGTTGGTGGTTAGGGGTGGTTTTGGGTGTGCACAACCCCCACCCCCCCATACAATACCACTCCAACCACCAACACACACATTAAAAATTCCTGGCAAGGCAGGAGTGGTGTGTGTGTGTGTGTGTGTGTGTGTGTGTGTGTGTGTGTGTGTGTGTGTGTGTGTGTGTGTGTGTGTGTGTGAGAGAGAGAGAGAGAGAGAGAGAGAGAGAGAGAGTGACAGATACGGTAGACCACCAGAGGGGGTTAGTGAGTTAGACAGAGAAGGGAAGAGGGCGGAGGCTACTTGCTGATGCTGCATGCAGGTACGTTGAGAGGGAAGGTTTGTTGTATGTATGTGTGTGTGTGTGTGTGTGTGTGTGTGTGTGTGTGTGTGTTTGTTTGTGTGTGTGTTGGTGGGTGGGTGGGGTGGGGGGAGGGTTCCCAGCCAACCCAGAGAGAAGTGATTCCTTCTCTTCGGGAAGTAAAGGCACCTTTGCCTCCCGGAGAGAAGGAATCCACATCACGGAGATGCTTTGCTTCTCTCTGGGTTGGCTGGGAACGAAAGTTCCCAGCCAACCCAGAGAGAAGCTAGTCCTTCTCTCCGGTAGGCCAAGAGGTGCTCCGGCCTCTCCTTCGTCCATGCAGGCATCGAGGCCACGTCACCCGCAGGGATGGAGAGGCCAGTGCTTCTCCCTATGCAGAAGGCCGTGAAGGGAGGGAAAGACTTTCAAAGACCCATCCAGAGCAGGGAAAAGGTAGGTGCAGTCGGTGGGGGTTAGGAAGGGGGCTGGGTGGTGGGGCGGGGTGGCATGGTTACCGGGGCCATGCCTCCCCCCTCCCTAACCCCCTACCTTTCCCCAGCTCCGGATGGGTCTTTGAAAGTCTTTCTTTCCTTCCTCTTGGGCCGGTGCAGTTTGTCTTTTAAAACCACTGCACCGTCCTTTCCCAGCCTCCTCTGCACTCGGGTTGTGCAGCGCAGAGGACTCTGGGACTCATAGTTGTTGTTTTTTTGTCACGGTTGTGGGGCGGCTGCTCCACTGGCAACCTCTGGACCCCCATGACATTGGTGAGGTGGGGGTTAAGGTAAGTGCAGAAGGCTCGGTTGGGGATGGTTGGGCCAGGTGCTGGAGCCTTTGAGCGAACCCAACAGTTAAGGGGCCTTTTTATAGGTATAGATACTTCTGTCCCAGTTTTGTGGGAGAGAATTATGGCACCCTAGACCTGGGTGCAAGGAGGAGGAGGAGGAGGACAGTCAGGTGACTCAGTCGCCTGCTGCTGGCTCCGAACTGGAGTCTCAGCCTGAGGAGGACCTGTTGCCAGTCCCTCAGGCCACGGCTGGCCCAGATCAGGATGCTGAGCAGGAGGACATGGATCAGGCACCAGCCCTGCAGCCAGCTGTCACTTTGGAACTGGTCCTTCAGGGCCAAGCCAGTCCAGATGATTGGAGCTTGACAGCTAGGCCAGGTGCCAGCAATCAGGATGACAAAGAGCAAGCCAGCACCTCTAAGAGATGTAGGGCCTCATTAAGACAGGCCTTGCAGCTGAGGAGAAGGAGTACCTGGACACGCCTCTTGAGCCAGCCGTCAGCTGTGGGCTCTGAATCTCCTTTAAGCTAGGGCGTGCCGGCAAGCTCTTTGTTCCTACTTTGGGTAGCAATCTTTCCCTACTTGAACCATGACACCAAGAGACCTGGATTGAAACCCTGAACCCCTGCATGTAACTTTGACAATGCCTCCAGAAAACCCCTTGAACCTACAGTTGCTATTGACTGGCTTTGACCTTGGACTCCTGGCGACGACCCTGAAAACCTACTGTAAAACTCTCTCTCTTACCTTCAGTGCAGCAGCTGCCAGCTGGGCAGCCCTGCTGGTGTCCGGGCCACAACAGGTTCCTACTTTGGGTAGCAGATTCCGTCGGTCACAAAAGGGAAGCAAATCTTTATTTATGTTCTTGTTATTATATTTTTACAGCAAAAAAGAAGGAGATATTCTTATGAGATTTTCTGCCTCGTACTCCAAAATAAAAATGTCTCTTCATTTGAGTTAGATAAGTGCAATTTGCTGTTCTGCCTGAACTTAGCAACATATCTTGAGATCCCAGCCCTTGAACTCTGTCACAAAACAGAAGGATAATGGGGTTCCTCTTGGCCCAGTAATTCAAGAACTGCCACACAGAAGGGCTTGTGAGAAGGGACTCCAAATCAACAGGCGTTGAGCATCTCTGTTTTTCATAGTGTCAAGGCAGCATGTGCAAAACCTATGGCCATCTCTGGATGCAAAATAAAGGCAGGCCTACAGTGGTGTCTTCAAATTTGTCCTCTCAGAGGCCTACCTTTACTGAGTGCCTGGTCAGAACCAGGTTTCCAGGTAAAAGGAAGATTTTCCTTTGGGTTCTGCCCTGACGTTCATTCTGCCAGTAGGCTGCTGTGTGACGTGGAAGGTTTTCCCACGTGTGTCTGGTTTCTTCCTTGCCTTACCTTTTTTCTGGTCTTGCAACTCAGAGGTGTTCTTCAGTGTCTTCTGTTCTGTGGGAGACAAAGGTGGTGGCTCTACCTTGATCTTGGGGATTTGGAAAGTTTTTGGGTGGCTTTTGCATTCCTCCACCTGATTATTTGCATCTGACAGCTGCTGTGCATCAAAGATGGCCTTTGCACCAGAGAGTCGACGTTCTGGGTTATACTGGAATTCAGACTGAGTCTTGCGCAACTTTGCTAGCTGGATTTTACACTCACGCTCCAAATCGCGATCTGAGATGGGTACATCATGGACCTGCCAATACAGAAAAAGCAGCAGGAGAGTTTTGAGCTCTTGAGGCCTCAAACCTATACTTCTAGGAAGCTATGAATTTGGAACTGGTGCAAGAGGAAAGGAGAGTTCCAATAGAACTTCCTTCTGGGAAGATAAAGTGCTAATGTCTATCAGCAGATTGGAAAATGAGATGGGTGAAAGAAAGAAAAACAGAGGATAGTAGGTAAAATAGACTGAAGGTTTCCTTTACAGCAGAGGTAACCAGTAGATCAGCCAGAATTTTAGCTCTGAGTGGTTTAGCAACAATAAAAAGTTGTTCACCTGTTTAAAATTAGATGGCCAAAATGAAGGATATTTGAAGGAAGTAGAAACAGACTTGTGCTTGCATTGTGAAAGTTTTACTATTGAACTCCAGGGCTATACAATGTCTTAGAGCAGGGGTGCTCAAACTTTTTGGGCCATGGGCCAGTCAGGTGGTTCAAGGAGCTGGTCACTATGGCCCAGGGGCTGGATCTGGCCCCTGATGCCAATTCATCCAGCCCACAAAGCCCTCATCACTCCTGGAAGTGGAAGTAAAACACGCCCACATTTTACTTCCACTTCCGGGAGCGATGAGGGCTTTGTGGGCCCGATGGATTGGTGTCGGGGCCGAATCCAGCCACCGGCCATAGTCTGGGCACCCCTGGCTTAGAGAAATCTTTTCCTTCAATTCCATGTCAGCATTTCTTCCTGAACCTGTAATTTCTCCCTGATCTTAGTTAGTGGATGGGATGATTTTTATGCAAAATGGAAGATCTCACACACGACTTTGCAGCCCAGTTTTGCAGAGGCCGTCCAGTTCTAGATAGCAGTGCCAGATGGTTACTCTGCAGGATGTGGCAACTGAACTGGTGGCAGGGAAACAAAGGCTAGTGGCTGTTGTGTTGTCAGAATTGCTTAAGCAATCAGCTGGGATGAGCATCCAAATGTTTGGCTAGTGAAGAATTGCCCTCAAAAGATTCCTTCTCTTACTAGTACCTTTGCATTTTTATAGAGAAACATATAATAAAATGAAAAAATATTATATGTAAATGCAGCAAATGTTCTTGGTAGGATGTGTAGCATATGCTGTAGCGGATTATCAGTCAGCAAAGCTTTAAATGTAGTGCCAGGATGTTTCTTATGGGAGGGTTGGGGTGTGGTCAGATGTGCTGTTTTTAGTACATGGAAGAATCACAAAGCTGTCAAGGGATAATGTCAAGGCCCTCACTAACCCACTTTCCTTCCTGCATAGTTCCCACCCCCTCCACTTCAGCAGACCAAGAGGGCTGATACGGGTGACAGTCTCTCAAGGGGAATTCTGTGGCTCAGATCTTCATGCTACGCTTTACCTTCTTTCCCCCCTGCTGCTTCCTCTACTTGCAGTTTTAGTAGGAATCATGCAACAGACACTGCAAAAACTGCAGGCAGTATTTCAGGCTGAAGAACATGTGGTCCTTGAGATGCTGCTGGACTATCACAATACCAATATCAATACCAATAAGCCCATCCTCCTTCACAATTAGCTACACTGGCTGACAGTGGTTACAGTCCAACCATATCTCAAGGGCTCCATATTCCTCACCATTGCTATAGTCAACCTTGAAAACACCATATATTTATCCTCTCTTTGATCACGTATAGCAGGGGTGTCCAAACTATGGCCTATGAGCCGGCCCTGGCCTGTGGCATGATTTCATGTGGCCTGCTGCTGCTCTTGCCGCTACTGGAAGCAGAAGTGAACGCATTTACAACAGCCATAAAACGTGCCCATGCATGCATAAATGCACCCATGTTTATGACAGCCATGGACACATTTTACAGCAGCGTTTATGGCAGGATGAACCACGTAATCAGCCTGCCCAGCTGTCTGGGGTGTGTGACACAAAAAGTTTGGGAACCCCTGATGTATAGAATAGCAGGAAGATGGAGAAACCAGCTGCCTCCCCAACTCTTCAGAAAAGTTGCATCACATTGAAACTGAGGCTACAAGGTTAAGGACTGCTTGATTCATAACTGAGCTGAAGCTTGGAAATGATCTCCTCTGCCCAACAAACCAGGATCACCAAATTTTTAATTATCTCTCACAGTAGTGGTTTTTTTTTAAAAAAAACTCTGGCTGGATCTGCAGATGTTTGGATTTGCAATGCTATGAAAAGCTACTTCTGTCTGTTTCTGCCCATCAAGACACACAACACCCAGAATAGGTTAATTGGCAACTCTAGACCAAGTGAGAGCCCATTCAGCATTACAGACAGGTGGGGGCAATGGAGGGAGGGAGCTACTATTGCCAGTAATATAAGCAGGTTCTGCTTCTGCTCCTACCTCCATAAAACATGCTATCAAGCGCACAATGCAATGTATAGAAAACAAAAACACATTTATCTGGCCACAGGGGGAAATCCACATGCAAATAATATACAGTAAAATCTCGCATAAAGAGCGCCTCGCTTAGAGACTAACTCACTTAAAGAGCAGAATTTTCTCTGAATGGTCACCTCACTTAACAACTAAAACCTCTCACAACCTTCCACACCTAACTGCACCCCAAAACTGGGCTCCCTTCACTTCTTCCATTCGGGATAGCAGCAGGGTGCACAGGTGAAGAGGATGAGGAACCAAGATCCACCCAATTCTGGGACAGTTAGCCGGTGTATCAAGGCCCTCCTCTCAGACTGCCAGGCAACAGATTTTTACTACCATGGTAGATCTGAGAAGATATCTGCAATCTGTGCTGCTCCTTTGACACACTCACACCCCTTCTCCTGGGCGAGTTTCCCAAGGTCTTGCAAGATTTCACACTCCTGTAGCACAGTTTATCTCGACGCATGAACCAATAATCCAGTTCACAAAACAAAACGTCGATTTGTCTTTCTTGGAAGGGAAACTAATCCTGGTTCCGTCTCCCTTTTTATTGTAGAAGCGATGAGAAGCTAAACATAATCCAATGAAATATCCAAATGAAAAGCATAGCTAAACCTAAGCTAATAAATTCATAACACATTCTAGAAATAAAATTCTCCATTCCTGGGTTACCAATTTAAATCTACTCTATCATGCAATTTATACTGAAAGATAAGAAAATGTGCAGATTCTAAGTATCGTCCTGGACTCATCTCTCCCAGAGTTAAAGTCCAGCCTTGCTGTAATTTCGGCTAAGTGTCAGCCTGCCAAGATTTCTTCTATCTCCCAAATAGGCAGCCTGGCTTGGCCCCATAGAATCAGAGTGTAATCTCCCGATGTTTTCCCAATCTTATCTCACTCCTACGAGGGCTTTGCCTTCTTTGAAGAAGAACTCTCTAACTGAACAAAATCAGGGAGTTTTATATACAATTTCCCCCTCTTCCTCCCTTCTAAGGAATTTTCAGGTGGCCTTGGACTCAGATCTTGAGATAACACTTATCTCCTCAAAATCTTTCAAGGTCAAGGCAAAGTGTCCAGCTCTAATTTTGTCCCCCCCTCCCATCTCTTGGCAAGGTCATTGACCGATGGTTTAAAAGGACAGTAAACTTGAGTTGCAAAGTTCACTCCCATTCATTTAACTTTGTTCCTCTGTCCACTAGAGGCACTAATCCAGATGACATAATGTATCCAGGAATTGCTTTGAATCGCTGCACTTTTAAAGCTCCATTTCTCAACCTTGAGACACAATGAAAAGCAACTTAAAACATAGTAACTTTTCCAAGTTCATGACAAAACCAAACAAAAACCTGCTTAACAACTAAATCAGGGTTCACAATCCCCACCACCACCAAAGTGACATTTGGTCACTTACAATGGTATTTCGCTTAAAGAGCAAACTAGCTTAAAGAGCAATCCTGTGGAACACATTATGCTCTTTAAGCGAGATACCACTGTACAACCAGGTGGCTTTGGGAGCTCTCAGCCAACATTGGTTTCTCCCAGGAAACCATCCCGGAATTAGTAGTGGAGAAAAATAATGTATAAAATGGACATTAGTGGCTTATTTGGGGACTCAACAAGATTTATACTTGGGGAAGGCTGCTGCTGAAACAGGGCATTATCAGATATCACTAGTCCTTGGCATGTGTTGTCAGTCACTGGTGTATGTGAATTATATTTTTGGAACACTGGGTTTAACCTATCTTCCATACATAGAATACAGTACATGGACCTTGCCCTGTTCTTGAACTCTTGTGTGTTATTTGTTATTTTTATTGGACACAATATAGTTTATATATACACACACAAGGATCTTTCACATGCATATAAAAGATCCTTTTATATATTTGCATGTGTATTTTAACCTGTGACCCCATAACCTCACAGTGTGTTTGTGTGTGTGTGCCTGGCAACCTTTATGTGGAAGTGACTTGTCACTGTTGTTTCCTGATTGCATTCCTACTTCTGCTTCCAGCCACTGATGGAAACCCATTACGATAAGGAGAGAAAAACAAGAGGAGGAAGGAACTTCTGGGGCCTCTACCTCAGCCATGAACGTGTCCTCTTGTAAGAGGTGAGCTGGGATACAACGCAGCTTCTCCAATGTCTCCACCAGACCTGTGCACCCACGCCGTTTCTCTGAAGAACCCAAGGCCAAACGGACTAACAGCAGCCCCACACGAAATAGTACTTTGACCCCTAAGGGAGGAAAGGGTACAGGTAGATTTTCAGAGAAGAAAAAGGCCACTTGGAACTGCCTTGTATCAAAACAGACTCTTTCTTTTCTCTGGCTTCCTGAAGCTAGACAAGACCCAAGAAAGATGGTGGAGGACAGGCACCCTTCCAGATATTGTTGAACTACAGCTCCCATCATCAACTCATTATTGGTTGTGCTGGCTCAGCCTGATAGGACCTATAATATAATAATATCTGGAGTGTCACATTAGCATGAGTAGCTGTTCCACACAAATCCCTCAATTCTCTAGTCTATCCCATTTCTTCCCTACTATTTCTCAGGAGGAGGAAAGGGGTGATATTTTAACATAACAGTTGATCTACAGCAGGGATTCTCAACCTGCGGCCCACGGGCTGAATGCGACCCAGGGGACCATTTCATGTGGCCCCCCACTGCCTCCACCACACCCAGAAGTGCCATGTGCTGGAGGAAAGACAAAATGGCTATCTGGGTCCCGAAGCTGTCAGAGGAAGCGTGATCCAGCCCCCGGCTTAAAAAGTTTGAGAACTGATCTACAGCAACCATCTCTTAGAGCCGTAATGATGAACCTTGGTACTTTTTGTACTTCAATTACCAGAAGCCCAAGTCAGCACTCCTGCTGATCAGGGGTTCTGGGAAATGAAGTCCAAGAACACCTGGAGTGCCAAGGTTCACCATCACTGTAGATGGCTCCCCAGTGGCTTAGAGGTTAAGATGCTGAGCAGGAGACTGAAAGGTCGGGTTTTGATACCCAACGACTGCACTTAGGGACATGAAAGGAGCCTCATCTGGTCATCCCCTGAGCAGAGTTTCTCCAGCAAAAATCCTTTCAACCCAGAGTAATCTCTGACACAAAATTATTATACTGTACTGTAGAGTAGACTTAGAACAAAGATCCTTCTTCTTCAACCAACATGCCCTCTTTCCACTCTATCCCCTCACATTGGCCAAACTGGTATTGCTCCTCTGTCCCTCCCTCAAATCTTCCCAACCATCTCATGCTACCATAGTTGTTGACTTGCAATGGCTGGCCATGAGCTTCCTCTGTTCTCCCAAAAGACCAGACTGCCCCTCACCTTCACTTAAGAAGGCATCCCAGACTCTGAGAACAGTGGGGAAAGGCAGCGTGCGGACGAAGAGGCAAAGAAACCACTCTGGAAAGTAAAGCAATGGACCCACTCCATGTTTCTGCAGGTGCTTCAGGGCTTTGGGGCATATATGGCGCAAGAGGGCAACAAACACCTCACTATCCAGCAGCAATGCCTCCTAGAGGAAAAGGGAGTAAAGTGTCACCACATGGTTGGCAACATGTTCTCAGATGCCCTCCTGTAGAGCAGCATCCTTCTGCAATTTAGCTCAGGGGAGAATTTCTTACCATCTTAGGACTGTAGTAGCCAGGCAAGTAATGTTCACAGATCTGCACCAGGCACCAGAAGGCTTGCTGGAAAGGACAGAGAGATGCCATCAGTGGCATTCACAAGGAAAGGGGGAGGGAGTTGGGCAATGACAGATACAGGAAAATGGAATTGAGATCAATTGAGAGTTAAATCTACTGAATTGAAGAGAAGCATTGAGAGAAAGAGGCTATTTGGCAGTAGCAGCATCTGCAGAGGTGAAGGGTATTCTGAGCTTTGCATTACACTCACCTCTGGAGGCATGTGCATGAGTAGCAAGGCACCCAGCGGTCCTTGGGCTTGACAATATCCCTCCTGGGGCTGGTATACAGTGTAGGCTTTCAGTACTTGCAGGAGTCCTTGCTGCCTACAAGGAAACAGAGGCTTACAGCATGACCTGGAATACATAGACACATCCTCACCTTAACTCCCCCATACTAGGAGCAACCCATCATGGTAACCTGATTTTTGTTCTTCTGTTGTCTTATATTCAACCAAGACACCACTGTGATCTTCATCTTACTTCAGCCATTGGCTTCCTCTGAGATGTTCTCCTTCCTACTTGCCTTCTGACCAGCATTACCTTCACAGTAGGATGTATTCCATATGTTAATGAACTCCTCCATACCTGAATCCAGATGGTCATCCCAGCTCAAAGAGACCCATACAATGATATGTGCTCATCCTTCAGCAAACGATTCAGTGGACATACTCTGGCTGAGATGTGCAATTTGATTTAGGTCATGGAGAACTGGGCATCCTAATACATCACTTAACTAGGTCACTTAACTATGGAATGAATTCACCAAAAGGTGGCTTTGTTTTGGCAGTTTTAAGTCTGGCCTAGACATGTAGAAGAAGTTAACCCTCCATTGCTGAGTGATATGTGGGGAGGACAGTAGCTTGAGAAGGTGTTGTCCCTACTGAAGTCAAACAAATGCAGCTTTGAGTGACTTCAGTTTTAGAGTTAGAAATGTGTGCCCTGCAGAACAACTTGAATTTATTGCTATGGCTACTCTTCTTTTGTTTATGTGCCTATCTATTACCAAATTTCATTGACATTCTTTTCTCCAGCTCAACTCATCTTTGTCTCTTCCTCTCCATACTTGTTAGACTATTCCAAATAGTGTGAAAATTTAAAGATTGAAACAGAATCAATTATGCAAATGTATACATAAATTACAAAGTGCCTCTGGCAAGCAAATTTTGGATGACTAGTTTGTTTTTTGTGCCAGACTATGTACACTTCTATGAATACAACTCCCTAAGTTGTTGTACCAGGTGTTTGCCAAGTTCTTGGTGGGTAATAGGCAAAGTAGGAAAAATGTTTCAGATGATGTTTGGTTTTACTTGGTGAAATCAGACAGGATACTGGTGGAAAAACTATCTGACTTGTTATAAGACAGCTTCTTAAGATCCCAGCCCACCAACATGATATAAAACCCCAATCTGGCTGCACATTCACTGCAATCTTATATCTGTCTGTTGTGAAGTGAGACCCATGAGTCAAGCCACTATTTGGAATCAAAGCTGCACATGCAAAGGTAATTAACTATGCAAGCCATTGCTTCCCTTTGGAACGGTAGACATCATGTGACTGCTAGCACACTTGTAGAGAAATCAGTCGTGTGACCAATGCCCCATCATAGAAGGCAAGTTACTTGCATGACTACTCCTGCATGCATAGTTTATTGTAACACAATTCAGACCACAGAGTTCAAACAGAGTTATTCCTTAGTTGGTAGGTACAGGATGGTACTCTCAGTGCATTATATGCAGTAAATACAAGTCAGTAAGGCAAGCAGAGGAAGATACTATTAGAACACATTAATGAAGTATTCTATCTGTATATGTACTGGCAGGGATAAAACTACAGAGGGACTGCAGTGGCTCAAGTGGTTAAGATGCTGAACTTGAAGACTGGAAGGTTGGAGTTTGATTCCCGAGTACTGTACAACATAGTGAGCTCCCGTCTCTGTCCTAGTTCCTGCCAACCTAGCAGTTCGAAAGCAAGAAATTGCAAGTAGATAAATAAGTACCACTTTGGTGGGAAGGTAAACAGCATTCCGTGTTGAGGCATGCCTGCCATGACCACAGAAATGTCTGCAGACGCAGATAGTGGTCTCTTTGACTATGAAACAGAGATGAGCACTGAACCCTAGAGTCGGATACAACTGGCTTTCGAGCAAGGGGGACCTTTACCTTAGTCATCTGGCTGTGGAACCAGAGGTTGGGAGTTCAATTCCCCATTGCTCGTCCCCAAAGAGCCTTCCTATGTGACCTTGAGAAAGCTGCACAGTCCCAGGGCACCCCCCCACACACACAAAGGGAATGATAAACCACTTCTGAGTACTCTATACCTAGAAAACACTTAAAAGAGTCACCAAAAATCGGAATTGACTTGATGGAGCACAAAAAATAAGCTCAAAGATAAAGCCTCATGGGGCCCTCTAGAGGAAAAGAAGCAAACAAAAGATGCAGGCTGTTGGTTAGTTTTAAAATATCATCAGAACTGTTCTGGTATTGCCAGTTTTTCAAAAGAAGCTCATCATGATAGGATGTTTTCCTCCCTGAAGCTAGTAGATGTGTTAAAAACTCTTGAAAAATACTTAAGATTATATCCTGATGAAGAAAATTTCTTTTGGAAAATTGGCAATACCGGAACAGTTTTGATGATATTTTGTTTCTTCACTCCTTTACATTCTTGCAGTAAAAGAGACTTGAAAGATACTCCTGCCTCTCTCTCATTTGCATCTGCACCGTTTGGCCCTATTGTTGTGTTGGTTAGTTTTGCCTGTCACTTACTCTCTGCTGACTCAACCCGTGCTTGACAGAAAGCTGGTTTTGCTTCTATTTCATAGAAATACAGCCGTTGGGGCTCTCTAAGAATAAATGCCTCCTTCCTATCTTTTTTTTAAATAATTTTTTTTATTACAGACACTAAAACTATACAAATACAAAAACATTTCAATACAAGTACAAATGTAAGAAGAAGGAGAAAAGAAAAAGAAAAAAAGAGGGGAAAAACAATATGCTAGGGTCCTCAATGTTGTTACAATGTTTTTCATTTTCATTGTTATTCTTCACTTTTATATTTGTATAATTTATATTATAAATCATTTTAAACTGTCTTTTTCTTATACTACCTTTTCCAAAATTTGCTTTATAACACTTTTTACACCTTAAATTTCACCCAAATAGCCACACAGCATACTTATATTAGTTAAGATAATATAAACCTCAGTGATATATACAAAGCCTCAGAGATTATGTTTTCTTTTAAATACACTTACTTCCAGAAATTCATTTGATCTGCTGCTGGTGCGTTACCTTTCTTTCTTTTTAGTGTGTAAGTCAAAAATGGGTTCCATATCTCATAAAAATTATTTTCCTTTATAATTCCCTTTTTTTTGGTTTAATTCCCATGTGAGCTTATCATTTAATGCAATCAACCACATTTCATTATACCATTCTTTAATATTCAACAAATCTCCACTCTTCCAAGTGCGCACTATACATATTCTTGCGACTGTTGTCATAATGATTATCAAATCTTTCTTATATCTATTAATGTTTAGATCATTCGTCTCCATTAGCAATACCATATTAGCCTCTATTTTAATATCTTCAGCAATTATCTCTTTTATTTCCTTCATAATTTCAATCCAAAATTGATTTAACACTCTGCACCCCACCACATATGAATATAAGTTCCAATGGTATCCTTACAGCTCCAATTGTTATGTAAACAATTAAGAACTCTCTCTTTTTCTTTTTATAGTGGGTGGGATGGGTGGGTGGGATATGGGTCTTTTAAAGTGTTTTTATGTGTTTTTAGAACTTGTTGTAATGCCGCCCTGAGTCGGGTTCTGCCTGAGTGGGCGGCATATATAAATATGACTATTAAATTAAATTAAATTAAACACATTTTTGAATAGTTGGAACAAGAGGTATATGGATAAAATAAGTTTAAATAGAAATAAAACAGAATTTGAAGAATTAGTGTGTAAAGTAAGAATGGGGGAGGTAGAAATGACTGGTTTAATAAGTAAACTATATAAAATGATGAATAAGGGAGGGAACCAACAGAAAATATTAAAATCGCTTTGGGAGCAGGATTTAAATTTTAAAATAAGTGACTCAGATTGGAAGAGTAAATGGAAAAAAGAGGGTTATGAATGGCTTATCGGTTAGGATTAAAGATCATAATTGTAAATTACTATGGAGATGGTATCTAACACCTGTAAGGCTTCATCAAATTTGCAATCAGAAACTTCCTATCTTCATGCCAATATATGTATACTCAAGGGGAAGTAAGTTCATATCACCTGTGAAGAAAAGAAGGGATCTCTGTGCTATCATATAGATCAGGGATTCCCAACTTGTAGCTGTGGGCTGAATGCAGCCTGTGGCACCATTTCATGTGACCACCCACCCACCTAGTGGTGGGCATCAACAGGTTTGCACCAGTTTGCCAGAACCAGTAGCAGAAATTCTGGCTGGCCCCACCCATCCAAGTTTTGAAATAAAGTAGTCCCAATTTGAGTGCAACGCAGGGCTTTCTCCCTGGCCACGCCCACCATATCACACCCACAGTATGGTAGTAATTTTTTTGAGCCCACCACTGCTCCCACTGCCTCCACCATGCCTGTCAAGCGCAGCTCTGGAAAATACAGGACCTGCACAGAAGCCTTCTGTGCAGAACCCTTCTATGCATGCATAGAAGCCTTCTGCTCAGAACCCTTCTGCGCAAGCGTAGAACCCTTCTGTGCATGTGCAGAAGGGTTCTGCACATGGGCAGAAGGGTTCTACGCATGCGCAGAAGTGTTCTACGTATGCACAGAAGGGTTCTACACATGCGCAGAAGGGTTTTGCGCAGAAGGGCATGAGCAGTAACTACTTACTTCCAAATTACGGTCAAATTACGGGATGGCAGCGGCCAGCGAGTGGCTGAAGCGGCACGGAAATACGGGAAATTCTGGCCAATCCGGGATACTTGACAGGTATGACCATACCAGGAAGTGCCATGTGGTGGAGGAAGGACAAAATGGCTGTCCAGCCCCTGAAGCTGTCTGAGGGAGCGTGACCTGGCTCCCGACTTTAAAAGGTTGAGAACTCCTGATATAGATAGCGACCCATTCTGAAGTTCCGATCGAGTCACGTAGCTCACTAGGTATCCTTAGAGGAGTCCCCATATCACAGCCTAACTTAATTTGCTTGGTTGTTGATTAAAAATAGAGAAATCTTAAAGTAAAGGTAAAGGTCTCCCTTGCTCAAAAGCCAGTCATATCTAACTCTTGGGTGCGGTATTCATCTCCGTTTACAGCCAAAGAGACAGCACTCTCTGCATCTGCAGACATTTCTGTGGTCATGTGGCAGGCATGACTAGATGCCAAAGCACATGGAACACTGTAACCTTTCCCACCAAAGTGGTACCTATTTATTTACCTGCAATGTCTTGCTTTCAAACTACTAGGTTGGCAGGAGCTGGGATAGAGACCAGTGCCGGGGTTGGCCATATAGCAAGAGTGGCAAATGCTACAGGCCTCGCACACCTGGGGGGCCCTGCGCCACACAGTCCAGGGGATGGCCAGGGTGGGCTTTTCCCACCCTGAGCTAGCAGTTTGCCCACCCTCAAACTTCCTGCTGCTTTCCAGGAGAAGGCTTTTCGGAGTTGTCCCTGACCCCACTGCCCCATGCACGCAGGCTCCATCACAAGCAAGGGCATGTTTGGGGGTGTTGTGTTCTAATAGTGTAACCGTCTTCATGTGATAACAATGTATCTTAACAATGTAACATTTCCTACCAGTAACAATATAGCCTTCAGCTGTATCACTATAAACCCTGTATGAGGACGCGAGCTAATGACCACCAGTGGGCAGCGGCGAGCGTCCAAGCTCTCTTGGTCCATACTCATCAAAGGCCACAGCGCGGAGTTTCCCGCCACTACCTACACCTGGACAAGAAGGGCGTGACCAGCAATGACGTCACGCGGACAATAGCCAATAGGCTCTCGTGGAGCCACATTCGAATGTTTACTACTGTATATATAGAGCTATGCATCCGCCATTACCTCATGTTCCCTCTGACCACCATGCAATAAACCTGAGTTAAACCAGCCCGTGGCTGTTTCCTGTGTCTTGGTTCTCATACACTAAATTGGCGACGAAGGTGGGATATGGATCCCCAAGGAGCCAGGGCACAGAGCGGGTTCAACATTACCAAACCGCAAGACTGGGAGCTCTTTGAGATGGACTTCCAGGCGGCACTGGTGGAACCCAAAGTCAAAGACGACGAGGAAAGGAAGAGGGCCATCCTCACCCGAATGCTTGGGATAGAAACCAAGCGAACGCTGGTGGGCATTATTGCACCGAAGAAGATGAGTGATTTCAAAGCCGAGGACATCATGAAACTGCTGCGTGAGCGGTTCCGACCCTCGAGGGCAATGTTTCCCGCTCGGAGCGCGTTTTGGAGGCGAGTCCAAGCGCCGGACGAGTCGGTTGAGACCTTCGTAACAGCCATGAGAATAGCCGCCGCCCCCTGCAGATGGGACAACCTAGAGATGGCCCTCAGGGACGGAGTTCTGTGTGGCCTGAAGGACAAGGAAGTGCAGCGCAGCCTGATGAACAAGGAGCCACCACCCACGCTGACAGAGGTTGTGGAGGCCGCGGAATCCGCGGAATCCACGAATGCTGGGGTAGACGAAATGCACCAGTGGCATGAGTGGCGTCCTAGGGCCGGCAAAGCGGAGAATTCGGTGCACGGAAAGTCCGGACAGTCGGTGCACGCAACCCGACGAGCCTCGAAGTCGTCTACGGAAGGCAGCGACGGCGAGGAGGTCCAGAAGGTCCGAAAAGGAGGGCGCCGCTGCGATGGTTGCGGAGCGGCCCATGAGCGCGCGAAGTGCCCATTCAGAAAAGCCGAGTGTTACAACTGCGGCCGTCGGGGGCACATCGCCAAGGCGTGCGGAAAGCGGAAAGAGGGCCGGAGGCATTCACAAGACCGTTCAGCCAGACCGGACCGTCCAGCGAGGTCCAAAGATGGCGCCCGGACCACGAGGAAGCAGGACGGCGTGGGCCGCATCTCGGACGACAGCGAGGACGACGCCCCCGTGTTCAGCGTGTCCGCGGGACAACCCCATTACTTCGTTGAGGTACTAGTACAAGGGGCCCCTATTAGGATGGAAATTGACTCGGGGTCCTCCTATTCTATAATTCCCCAGAGAGAGTTCTTGAAAATCGACCCCCACGTGCGGCCCAAACTTAAAACGTTGAGGTCCACGCTACGAGACGTACAGGGGAACAGCATTCCAGTGTTGGGGATCGGGAAATTTCGGGTCCGTTTTAAGAGACATTCTGCGGAACTCCCTCTAGTTGTTCTCAAAGGGGGAAGTTGTAGCCTCCTCGGGACTCAGTGGTTTCAGCCTTTGGGTTTGTTCATAGGGGGGGTGCATGCCGTGGGTGCGGATCCAATACAAGCGGTGTGCGACGCGCACCCCGCCGTTTTTAAAAAAGGACTGGGAAAGTTCAAGGGACCCCCTGTAGCCTTCGACCTAGACCCGGAGGTCCGCCCGATAAGACTCAAACCACGCAGGGTGCCGTTCGCACTAAAGGACAAAATAGAGGCGGAACTGGACAAACTGGTGGGCCAGGGGATTCTTGTTCCTGTTGATTCCGCGGAGTGGGAAACTCCAATTGTAACAGCACTAAAGGCTAACGGGGAGGTGCGCATTTGCGCTGATTATAAGTGTACAATTAACAAGGCGATCCGCCCTAATGCATACCCGGTGCCGGTGGTCAGCCACCTTCTGGCCAGGCTGAATGGGGGAAAGTGTTTCGCTAAGCTCGATTTAGCACAAGCCTACCAGCAACTCCCTGTAACTCCCGCCACGGCAGCGGCACAAACAATAGTTACACATAAAGGGGCGTTCCAGGTGTCGCGTTTACAGTTTGGCGTGAACTCGGCACCCGGCCTTTTTCAGTCGCTTGTGGAACGCCTCCTGAAGGGGCTGGAGGGGGTGTTGCCTTATTTTGATGACGTATTGATAACAGGGGGGAGTGAGGCCGAACTGGCAAAGAGATTGGATAAAGTACTGACTGTGTTCGAGAAAGCGGGGCTGCGACTGAGAAAAGACAAATGCGTTTTTTTCGAAACAGAGGTTGAGTTTTTAGGGTTCCGGGTCACACCCGAGGGAATTATGCCGTCCAAATCCAAAGTAGCCGCCATCAAGAAGGCTCCTCGCCCCACATCCAAAACCGAACTACAGTCATTCCTGGGGCTCCTCAATTTTTACCATACCTTCCTTCCATGGAAGGCGTCTGTGGCCGAACCGCTCCATCGGTTGCTTAAAAAGGAGGAGACATGGCTGTGGGGTGACGAGCAAGAGAGGGCGTTTAAAGAGTTAAAGCAACTCCTAACATCCGAGGCAATCCTGACTCATTTCGATCCCAAACGGCCAGTGGTCTTAGTCTGTGACGCATCCCCGGTGGGGGTGGGGGCGGTGCTTTGCCACGTGTTGGACGACGGAAGGGAGGCCCCGATAGCGTTTTATTCAAGGTCCCTGTCCCAAGCAGAGCGGAATTACGCACAGACCGACAGGGAGGCATTAGCGATAGTAGCGGGAACCAAAAAATTTCACGATTTTCTGTATGGTCGCCCGTTCACGATCGTGACCGATCACAAGCCCCTGTTAGGAATTTTCACTGCAAATAAGCCCACGCCACAGATCCTGTCCCCGAGGATGCTGCGGTGGGCTATCTTTCTCAACGCATACCAACATGAGTTGGAATACCGGCCCGGGAAGGAGATCAGCCATGCAGACGCACTCTCAAGGTCTCCTTTGCCCTTGTCGGGCGACCAAAAGGCAGGGGTAGAGGGAGACCACCAGGTATTGTTAATAGAGGTCTTAGATTCACCCCCAATAGTACCAGCCGACATTGCCAGGGCGACAGGCAAGGATAGAACGCTGGAGAAAGTAAGCTCATGGGTACAGAAGGGGTGGCCGGCGTCCTCCCCATGTACGGAATTCGACCCATTTTTTCGGAAAAAAATAGAGTTGTCCCTAGAGAGGGGGTGCCTTTTGTGGGGCCAACGGGTGGTGGTCCCTACATCCCTGCGACCGAGGGTGCTCAAACTGTTGCACGTCAGCCACCCGGGGATCGTCCGTTCCAAGGCGCTGGCCCGGAGTTACTTCTGGTGGCCCCAGCTGGACGCAGACATAGAGCACATGATCGGCACTTGTGAGGCATGCCAGGGCTCCCGACCGGAGGCGGCTCGTCTCCCGCATAGGGAATGGGACGCAGCAAGGGGGCCGTGGTCCAGAGTGCACGTAGATTTCGCTGGCCCGTTCCGAGGAACCATTTTTCTCCTGGTAGTGGATGCGTACTCCAAGTGGCTGGAGGTGATTCCGGTAAAGAGCACGTCCTCCGCCACTACAATTAGCCATCTAAGGAGAGTCTTTTCCACGTTCGGTTTACCCGACACTCTGGTCAGCGATAACGCTAGTTGTTTCACGTCCGCTGAGTTCAGGGCATTCACGGAGGCAAACGCCATTCGGCACGTCACATCCGCGCCGTTTCACCCGGCCACGAATGGCCAAGTGGAGCGGCTGGTGCGTACAACAAAGGATGCGCTGCGGCGCATGGGCTCGGGGGACCTGAATCACCAAGTATGTCAGTTTTTATTAGCGTATAGGGTGACCCCCTTAGCATCCGGATACTCGCCGGCAGAGCTGCTGATGCGGAGAAAACTGACCACGATTCTGTCCAGGTTAGACCCGATGAGGGTCGAGGACAAAGGGAAGAACGTAGGGGTAGCGGTGTCGAAAGGTTTCGCCGCCGGCGATCCTGTGCATTGCAGGAACTACGCCAGCGCAGGGCCAGCCTGGGTACCAGGGAGAGTTGTAGAACAGACGGGGCCAGTGTCATATCAGGTGGAAACGAGCACCGGTCTACTTTGGAGGCGGCATGCGGATCAGCTCCGGAGCCGGGTTCCCAGGAAGCAATCCACGGACGGCACGGAGAATGCCTCAGCGTTAGGGTTCTCCTCCACCCGTTTATCCCAAGGAGGAGACAACGAAGGGCAACAGTCCCAAACAAGGGGGGGAAGCAGCGGTCCCGACTCATATCCTTTTGATACGCCAGCTCTATCCGAGCCTGGGGAAGAGGGAGAGGAGTTTGCGACTGCTGCCCCCGAATTTGATTTTGCGAGCCGGGGGGGGTTTTGGGAGTGTTCCCCCACCCATCCAAGCGAGAAGAGGGGTTTTTCGTTAGCCCCCAGTGCCCCCGGTTCTTCCCAAATAAAGCACACACCTCCCAACAAAGCCGCAGAACCGCGGCAAGTCACTAACAAGTCTCCCTCTCCAATTACAGGACAGGAAGCCAGGGGACAAAGAGAAGGTAGCAAACCCGGGGCAGGGCAGCCCGCACCGAGACCCCAGCGTGTTCGAAATAAGCCATCTTGGCTGAGAGACTTCGTCTCATCCTAGGGGGGAGGAGTGTTGTGTTCTAATAGTGTAACCGTCTTCATGTGATAACAATGTATCTTAACAATGTAACATTTCCTACCAGTAACAATATAGCCTTCAGCTGTATCACTATAAACCCTGTATGAGGACGCGAGCTAATGACCACCAGTGGGCAGCGGCGAGCGTCCAAGCTCTCTTGGTCCATACTCATCAAAGGCCACAGCGCGGAGTTTCCCGCCACTACCTACACCTGGACAAGAAGGGCGTGACCAGCAATGACGTCACGCGGACAATAGCCAATAGGCTCTCGTGGAGCCACATTCGAATGTTTACTACTGTATATATAGAGCTATGCATCCGCCATTACCTCATGTTCCCTCTGACCACCATGCAATAAACCTGAGTTAAACCAGCCCGTGGCTGTTTCCTGTGTCTTGGTTCTCATACACTAAAGGGGGCCGAGTGGAAGCAGGCATGAGAAGGAAGTGCAGGAGCAGCAGTTAGCGTAGCCCAGCCCAGCTCAGCTGTGCCAAAGTTCAGCTGCCAGCATACCTCAAGCTTCTGCTGCTGCCTGAGAGTGTCGTTCTCAGGCTAACAGGAGTAGAATGCGGGGGGGGGGAGATTCATGTGGGGAGGAAGGGGCTTGATGGGGAGAAAGGGGCAGAGGGGGTTTGGTTTTTATCCTCCTTTTTATTTTTTTTATTTTATTTTATTTTGGGGGGGGGGGAGAGAAAGAAAGGTTAGGAATGGAACCCAGTGTCCCTTGAAGAGCCTCCCTTTATCGTTACTAAAGGGGACATGGGAAGAGACTGTGAGATTGTGCCCCCTAAATCTAAGCAAGGGTCCCTTGGCATGATTTGCTATGGGCCCCGGGCTGGCTTAATCCTGCTCTGAGGAGTTCACTCCATCGTGCAACACTCAGGTCTCAAACTGCTGACCTTCTGACCTTCCGGTCATCAAGTTCAGCATCTTAACCACTAAGCCCCTACAATCCTTTATACACTGCTGTAAGCTTCTCGGAAGAAAGACAGAATATTTCAGATAGACACAAGCACTGTTTTGCTTTGATTAGACTAGTGTAATTTTATCTTTATGTCTTCGTTGAGGTCTTCCAATCTGTAATCTAATCAGAGTAATTCAGTTGTGCTGTGGCTTGATTCGCTGTGCTTCTGTTCAGATTAGGACAGTGATGGCGGACCTTGGCACTCCAGATGTTCTTTAAATTCAATTCCCAGAATCCCTGATCAGCAGGAGTGCTGACTTGGACTTCTGGTAATTGACGTCCAAGAACACCTGGAGTGCCAAGGTTTGCCATCACTGGATTTGTGATCACACAGAGACTGTAGATTGTTTTTGTACCAATGTCCAAACTGGCCCCTCAGCCAGATGAAGCTTGATCTGTACCAAAGGCCACATTCGCCCTTCTCTCATTCCACATTCTGCCAATCCTTGGCTTTCCTTTTATGTTTCATTGTAAAGTTGGTGGGTTATTTAAAGTGTTGCATAGTGCTTGGGGAAAGAGTCAGTTTCCCAAAGTTCTCCATATTATAGAAACATAGTAATCTGTTGTAGCTCATCTCAGTTGCTTCTGGTTCATATCAATTTCTATCTTTCTTTCTTTTTTGGCTCTGTGCAGAGAACAGTATTAAATTAGTATGTCAGTGTAGCAATAAGGTGATGTAGTGATAAACTCAATGGTAGTTAATTTTTAAAAAAAACTGGAGAGGGTGGGGAGGGGACTAGGGAGAAAGATCATGATGGCGGGTGTTCCTGTTATCTCAAAGCATCAAGTCCCAACTTAATACATCATCAGAACATCACCCACAGCAATAGGCCTCCACTCTTCTGGAGAATTAAACAACTGATTACACACAGGAAAGCCTATTTGAATTATTCTGACTTGAAAAAAGTTGAGGTTCCCAGCCACAGAGTGGAAAAAAAATCCCACATTCAGAGCAAAAAGGGCCAAACTGATTTGAACGGACATGTCATGTGTGAATTTATCCATTTTACATCTACAGCAAATTCCATTGTATATTGGTCATGTAGTTGCAGACTAAGAAGGGGATTTTTAAATGGGATTGTTTGTGCTTCTTTCATTTTTAAAGTGTTTTTAGTACTGCTTTTAATCTACTATTTTTAATATTATATTAATTTAATTCTTTTTAAATATCTTAATAATTTATTGATTTTAGCTGTAAATAATTTGGACGGATGGACAGACTGCTGCCATGTACTTGATGGGTAGGATGTGGTCTGGTTTGGTTTGGTTTAGGAGGGAGGGTTCCAGTGATGCCAGTGAAGGTTTGCTTCCAACTGAGGTTTTCTTCTCCTTTTTCCTAAAGAACTGCTCACCGATGTGGATGTGTGATTTTTATTTTTAGAAAGAACAAAGATTTAACCTCCCCACCCCCATCTTGACCCAGATTAAGGCAACATCTCAAAGTTCTTTACATACATCGTCTCCTTCTCCATTTCCCTACTTTTCTCCCCAACCCTGCCCCCCAATGAGAAGTTCAAGAGTGCAGCTCCAGGACACTGGAAGTCAGGGCTGGGAAGAAGAAGGCAGCCCTCTGGGCAAGCTTTTCAGAAATCATGCCCTTCAATCACTCACTCACTCACTTTAGTGTCTTGCACGGAAGACAAAGAAGGAGCCGCAGTGAGGGCTAAAACACAGCTTTATTGCATGATGGTCAGGATGAACATGTGGTAATGGCGGAGGTACAGCTCATTTTATACTGCAGTAATACATTTGAAAAGGGTTGCACGGTAGCTCATTGGCTGCTACATGCATGACGTCATTCTGAGTCACGCCCATCTTCTCCAGGTGTTCCTTGCGCGGGAAGGTTCCCGCGGCTGCCGGTGATTGGGGGAATTCGAACCATGTGAGCTGAACGCTCGCAGCTGCCCTCTATGGGCAGCTGGCTCACGTTCCTTTAACAGCTGAGTTACATTGTAATCATTGTCAGGTTACATTCATACATTCTTAAAGTAATACTGTTATATACACAACACTCCTCCCCCCTAGGATGGGACGAAGTCCCTCAACCATTGTGGCTTCCCACATGTGCGCTTGGGGCGTACGACTGCTTGGCTGAGCTCAGGGGAACTAGGGGCTCCGAGTTCCGCAGACTCTCGTCCTGCAACGGAAAGGGGGGACTCATTAGTCATTTGACGGGGACTCTGTGACAACCTTGCGTTGGGAGAGGGGAACGGAACATGTAGCTGGGATGTGAACCCCTGCCTGTTGCTTGTGGCGCCTGGAGACCCCCCAGCACGAACCTCGGAACTGACAAGGAGACCCTTGTTGTCTCGCTCCGGTCTCTTGCGCCTGCAACCGGCGTACTTGCACTACCCCCTGCTGCCTGACTCGGAGTTCTTGGGGATGGAAAGAATGAACTTCCCCCTGCTGCCTGGTTCGGGGGTCTTGGTGATGGGGTAAACTCTAAAACAAAAGGACTAGGAGGACTGGAGGTACCAGGGGCTGAACTAAAAACCCTCTTCTCGCTCGGACAGGTGGGGGACCACTCCGTGACACCCCCCTGGTACGGCAACATAAAGTCAAACTCATCCCACTCTTTCAAAGTATCCTCGTCTGAGAATCCAGGGTATGCCTTTGTACCCAAGGACATCCCCGTGTCTCCCCCTTGGGTTACGCGGGTGGGGGAGGACCCTAACGCTGATTCTCTTTCACCGGTAACTCGCCCTCTGAGTTGGTCAGCGTGCCTTCTCCACAGTAGACCTGTGCTAGTCTCAACCCTGTAAGACACTGGCCCAGTTTGCTCAATGACCGTTCCTGGAACCCACGTTGGTCCCGAGGTTGCATAATTCCTGCAGTGGACCGGGTCCCCTACTGCAAAATTTTTGGAGCTTCCTAACTCTCCCCTCATCCTCCACCCTGGTCGGATCCAACTGATCAAAAAGTGTTACCGGCTTCCTCCGCATGAGGAGCTCAGCCGGCAACAGTCCTGAAGCTAGGGGAGTTGCCCTATAACAGATGATGAACTGACACAGTTGGAGGTTCAACTCACCGGGACCCATGCGCCGCAGTGTGTCTTTTGTAGTGCGCACTTGGCGCTCTACCTGACCGTTTGTGGCAGGGTGAAACAGGGCAGAGGTGATATGCTGGATGGCATTCCTCTCGATGAACGCCTTGAATTCCACAGATGTGAAGGTACTGGCATTATCGCTCACAAGGACGTACGGCAGGCCAAAACAACTGAACACCTTGCGCAATTGTTTAACGGTTGCGGCAGATGAGCTGTTGGACATGGGAATGACTTCCAACCACTTGGAGTATGAGTCGACTATCAGCAGAAACATGGACCCGAGAAAGGGGCCAGCGAAGTCGACGTGTACTCGGGACCATGGCCTGCGGGCCGTGTCCCATTCCCTATGGGGCAGCCGGGACTCCTTGGGCCGAGAGCTCTGGCAGCTCTCGCATGTGCCCACCAAATGCTCTATATCCGTGTCTATCTGGGGCCACCAGAAGTAGCTCCTGGCCAGTGCTTTGGAATGCACTATTCCCGGGTGGCTGGTATGCAGTAGCCTCAGCACCTTAGCTCGTAACTTCTCTGGGATAACTACCCGCTGGCCCCAGAGGAGGCAGCCCCTTTCAAGGGAAAGCTCTACTCTGCGCCTGAAAAACGATTTGAATTCCTCCTCGGGGGGAGTTGTGGGCCACCCTTTTCTCACCCAGGAACTAACTTGGGACAGGATCTTGTCGGCCGCCGTGGCTTTGGTGAGGTCTGCGGGAACTATGAGGGGCGAGTCGAGAGACTCGATAAGCAGGACTTGGTGGTCCTGCTCTACCTCGCATTTGGGGTCTCCTAAACTAGGGAGAGGGGATCGGGACAGTGCGTCTGCATGCGAGATCTCCTTCCCTGGGCGATGTACCAGCTCATACGGATAGGTGTTGAAGAAAATCGCCCAACGCAGAATCCTGGGGGACAGGATTTGTGGGGTGGGCTTTCCTGTAGTGAAGATTCCCAAAAGGGGCTTGCGATCAGTCACAATCGTGAACTCACGGCCGTATAGGAAATCGTGGAACTTCTTTGTTCCCGCGATTATGGCCAGGGCCTCTCTATCTGTTTGCACGTAATTGTGCTCTGTCTTTGAAAGTGACCTGGAATAGAAGGCAACCGGGGCTTCCCGCCCGCTCTCTAACACATGGCACAGCACCGCCCCCACCCCCACTGGTGATGCATCACAAACCAAAACTACTGGTTTCCTCGGGTCGAAATGGGTCAGAACGGCATCCGAGGATAAGAGCGCCTTGAGCTCTTTGAATGCTTTCTCCTGCCTATCTCCCCACCACCAAACCACATCTTTCTTAAGTAGCCCGTGCAGTGGCTCTGCGACAGATGCCTTCCTTGGCAAGAAGGAATGGTAAAAATTCAGGAGCCCTAGAAATGACTGCAGCTCCGGTTTCGCGGTGGGGCGAGGGGCGTTTTGCACGGCCGCAACCTTGGACTCAGATGGCTTGATGCCCTCCGGGGTTATCTTGAACCCGAGAAACTCAACCTCCGTCACGAAAAACACACATTTGTCCCTTCTCAACCTCAGTCCCGCTCTCTCGAATATGGAGAGGACCTTGTCTAGTCTTCTCGCTAGTTCCAATTTGCTCCCCACTGTTATCAAAACATCGTCAAAATATGGGAGCACGCCTGGAAGCCCCTTTAAAAGGCATTCCACGAGGGACTGGAATATCCCGGGGGCCGAATTTACCCCAAATTGTAGGCGCGTTACCTTGAATGCCCCCTTATGTGTGACGATGGTTTGCGCAGTGGCAGCAGCTGGGGTTACCGCGAGCTGCTGGTACGCCTGCGCCAGGTCTAGCTTGGCAAAACACCTCCCCCCATGCAACGTGGCCAGTAAGTGGCTAACTACTGGCACCGGATATGCATTTGGCCAAATGGCCTTGTTAATTGTACATTTGTAGTCAGCGCAAATCCTGACCTCCCCATTGGATTTTAAAGCTGTAACAATCGGAGTTTCCCACTCCGCAGAATCAACTGGAACTAAAATCCCCTGCCCCACTAATTTGTCCAGTTCCACCTCAATCTTGTCCTTGAGGGTGAAGGGAACTCTTCTTGGCTTGAGACGTATGGGCCGGATTTCTGGGTCCAACTCAAAAGAAACCGGGGGCCCCTTGTAAGTCCCGAGCCCCTTCTTGAAAATGTCCGGGTGCACATCGCACACGTCCCGAATTGGGTCAGTCTCTATGGCGTTAATGCCGGACAGTTCAATTCCCAGGGGAGCAAACCACTGGGTTCCCAAAAGGCAACAGTTTTCCCCCTTGAGAACCACTAAGGGCAGTTTTTCTGTTAACCTTTTGAACTTCACCGTGAAGTTCTCCACCCCCAACACTGGGATCCCATAACCCTGCACGTCCCGTAAGTACGACTTCATGGCCTGCAACTTGGGCCGCGCATTTGGGGGAATGCGCATGAACTCCTTCTGGGACAGGATGGAGTAGGACGACCCCGAGTCTATTTCCATCCTAACCGGAACCCCTTGTAACAGTACCTCTACGTAGAAGTGCCTGTGCTCCAGGCCCACGCGGTTCACGCCTGCCGTGTCGTCGTTGGCTGAGACCTTTCCGATGCCGGCTGCCTTGCGTTGGTGTGCTTGAGGGTGTCTCGATGCGCCTTTGTCCTCGGTTCGCCCGCGCCTACAGACCCTGGCGATGTGGCCTTTCCGGCCACAGTTGTGGCACTCGGCCTTCCGGAATGGGCACCTCGTCCGGTCGTGAGATGCCCCGCAGCCATCGCAACAGTGGTTTCCTTGCTCACTGGTTCGGCGCCTTTCTCCGTGCCTCTTTACTCTCTGCATGTCATCGTCCTCGCTGGAGCAGGAGCCCACAGTCGTGGATGACTCCTCGGAGGTTGCTGGGGTGCCTGTGGGCTGTCGGGGGGCCCGCCAGGCTGCCTGCGCTGAGGTCCACCAGGCCACTTGCACGGGTGACTTGACCCTCTCAGGTGCAGCCCCTCGGGACTTAAAAACTCTGACCCCGCTCCTTGCCGCCTCGGCCGCTTGGGCCTCTCACAGTACCTCGTTGAACGTGAGGCGATGGTCGCGGGTCATCAACTTCCTCTGGACCTCTTCGTCCCTCAGGCCACACAGCATGCAGTCTCGAAGGGCTGTGTCCAGGTCCTCCCATTGGCAGTGGACGGCCACCAGCCTAAGGGCCGCCACGTAGGTGGATACAGATTCCCCCAGGCACTGATCCCGCCTGTGGAATGCGACCCTGGCCAGAAAAATGGAAACGGGCGGCTGGAAGTGCTCCCTCAGTATCGCAAGGATGCGGTCAATGGGCACCGCGTCGACTTTCCGGGGAGCCACCAGGTTCATCAGGATGCGTAGCGTGGCCGGCCCCACCTGGGCTAGGAAGTGCGAGCGCACCTTCCCTTTGTCATCGATGCCTGCAGCGTCCATGGCATGCCGAAACTGGCACTCATACAGCTCCCATTGCTCGTGATCGCTGATGTCGAACTGGTGAGGCTTGATCTTGGGATGCGCCATGGATCCCACCTTCGTCACCAATTTAGTGTCTTGCACGGAAGACAAAGAAGGAGCCGCAGTGAGAGCTAAAACACAGCTTTATTGCATGATGGTCAGGATGAACATGTGGTAATGGCGGAGGTACAGCTCATTTTATACTGCAGTAATACATTTGAAAAGGGTTGCACAGTAGCTCATTGGCTGCTACCTGCGTGACGTCATTCTGAGTCACGCCCATCTTCTCCAGGTGTTCCTTGCGCGGGAAGGTTCCCGCGGCTGCCGGTGATTGGGGGAATTTGAACCATGTGAGCTGAACGCTCGCAGCTGCCCTCAATGGGCAGCTGGCTCACGTTCCTTTAACAGCTGAGTTACATTGTAATCATTGTCAGGTTACATTCATACATTCTTAAAGTAATACTGTTACATACACAACACTCACCCAGGTCCGTCAGGTGCAAGAAACATCTCATGCAAAGGAAACTGGCGGTGAATGTCCTTCATAATGATGTCCACCCATTGTGGGTCACCAGGGGTATTGTACAGTTCCTGCAACAAGAACAAGTAGCAAAACATGTTTAAGATACTCTGTATGGAAAGGGAAATCAGAGCACCATCTCACTCATTCACTCTTTCTCACACACAAACAGACAGTAGAGCAGGGATAACCAATTTGATGCCATGTGTTCCTCAGACATATTTCAAAAGCCAGTTGAAATGGATCAGTTTAAATCTCTGGCAGGAACAATGTCCTTTTCTCTTGGCAGCCTGCTGCTTCACTGGAGACAAATTTTATGTGTGAGAGTTTAGTGTCTTGCACGGAAGACAAAGAAGGAGTCGCAGGAAGGACTAACACAGGTTTATTCATTGATGGTCAGCATGAACATGTGGCAATGGCGGAGGTACATCTCATTATATACAGTAGCACAATACATTTGAATCTTGCTGCACGGTAGCTCATTGGCCGCTACCGGCGTGACATCGCCCACGTCACGCCTCTCTTCTGTAGTTCTTCTTCTGTAGTTCTTCTTCTGTAGTTCTTGATCATGCGGGGAAGTTCCCGCGGCTGTTCGTGATTTGGGGAATGTGAACCATGTGAGGTTGAACGCTCGCAGCTGCCCTCTATGGGCGGCTTGCTCGCGTTCCTTAACAGCTGAGATACATTGTGATTGTGGACTGGTTACATTCATATATTTAAAGTAACATTGTACATGCATACATAACATCGAGAGTGTGAACATGAGCATGAGTGTGAATGCAAGCGTGAGTGTTGTAATGGAATGAAGCATACCCTGTTCTTTATTCTCATCCAATATGGCGATTTCAGATCAGGGGAGACAAAATGGAATGTAAATAATCTGAACCTCGTGGCTTTAATGAAATGAAACCTAATGTGTGATTGACATGTCTTGTTGTAAGATCATTGGCCCAAAGGTGGACCCTTATGGGAGGAGACATAACCCAGAGAGACACGCACACACACAAACCGACACAGAGACATTCTCTGAAATGCTGTGCTTTTAAGCTTGCCAAAATGTAGATGCTTGGGAGAAAGGGAGGCCCATGAGGCTATCCCTGGAACATGCAGCTTGCTTTATTTCTGCTTTAAAGTGCTTTCTTATCTTTTGCTGGACTGTATCATGAATCTTGCTATGCTTTCAATATATTTCTAAAAATACCTGAAGAGACTCTGGAGTGATTACTTGCCACACGTTACTTGAATCTACACTAGTTTCATGGGCACCCTTTGCTCACTAGCTAGATTTCGGCCGGGTGTGACTTGGCATACCAATAGGAAAAGCTCTGAACTGTTGGTCCAATCTGGGCCAGGGAAGCAGGATCAGGCACAATCCCATCACCAGGAGGCCGGAGTCCTACCGAGTCCTACCTGGGAGTAAGCGGATTGTTACAAGTGTAAGAAAGAGACATTTGATTATGGACTCTTTGACTACTGACTTTAGTCCCACCAGTTGCCTCTACACAGCTTGCCCAACTGAAAATGAAGACCTTTGCAAAAGAAAAGAGAAGGTTGCCCACATATGGAGACAGGGCCTTTTCATATTGTAAGAACTCTTTTTGATAGGAAATATGTATGACGACATCTTTGTTTGCTTAGCAAACAATTGTTTCCATTTGTATTTTGCCAAAAATATGCTGAGCCCTTGGAATGATGGCTGTTTTTAATTTCACTGTTTTTATTTGCACTTTAATTCTGTCAACTGGATACAGTTTTATACGTGTTTTAGAATTTATCGTGTATTGTCTTAATGTTTGCAAGCTACCTTGGGAACACATTGCCCAGAATGCTGGCAGAAAATGCCTTAAATAATTAGTATATGCAAAAAGAAGCTTAGCTTTTCCATTTGCTCAGAACAAAACAAGTTTAACTTGCCAGTCCTCTGCTCACATACTTAGAAATCAGTTCCATTCTGGTAAATGCAACTTGTTCCCATGTAGGTGTCTACCAGACTGTATTGATCAATATTCTGTTATTAGAAGTTCTATTATTGCCTGGATCACTATCTTTAAGAGGTAGACAAAATATTCAATTCAAAAGCTTCAGAATAACTCCAGTCAGAAAGAATGTGGGGATGGATCGTGACATTTTTTTTTTATTTAGTATCATTTGCAGTCTGCCTTTCTCCCAGTGATGGGACTCAAGGTAACTCACAATATTAAAACAAGTAAAACTAAACACACAGACACAGACACAAAATATAGATTTTTAAAACAGCAATTCAATTAAGGCAGTCATTAAAACCCATTAAGCAATTTAAAAAAATCTAAATTAAAAAAACTAACTTAGAAAAGATAACAATCTCTATACAAGGACTGTCATGGTTATTAAAAAGCCTGTCAAAAGAAGTAGGTTGCCAGTGTGGGCAGAAGGATGAAAGGGAGGAGGCTAATCTAACCTTATGAGGGAGAGCAGACCACAACATGGGGGCAACCACAAAGAAGACCCTCTCTTGTGTCCTCATTAAACATGCCTTTGATCGTAATGGGACTGAGAGAAAGGCCTTCTCTGAAGATATTAAGGACTTAGAAAGCTCATCTGGGGATAGATCAGTGATTCTCAATGTTTTCAGGCCACGGGCCTGACCACACCTCCAGGGCAGCTGATTTGGCTGGTCACGTAGTTCCTCTCACCCAGAGGCAGAAGTAAAACTTGTGCCATGCACGCACATAATGCATTTAGCAGCATTCTGCACATGCATGGTGCATGTTATACTTCTGCTTCCGGGAGCAGTGAGGGCGTTGTGGGCCGGATGAATTGCCATCAGAGGCCAGGTCTGGCCCACAGGCCGTAGGTTGCAAATGCAACCTAAAGTGTTGCTTTACAAAAGTGGGCATTATAAAAAAAACAGGGGAGACAGACAGGGAGAGAGTCCATGGCAGAAGAAGAAGCAAGCAGGGGGCACAAATGTAAAATTATAAGTGATGTGGTCTTACTTGATATTTCCCTGGGTTCTTCTCCATTGTGGCATGCCCTCCACACAACAGAGGCCAACAACGGGCACGTACAGATGACGGGATCCCTTTCCGGCACTGCTGTTTTACCTGAACAAACAAACCTTATCCAGCTCATTATTTTGCCCTCCATAAAAGATATTCCACTACAGTCACAATATGGGCTGTCAGTGGCTAGCAAGGATCCATCTTGTCTCATATGTCTTTTTATACCCTCATTAAACCCCTTGAGAGAAGTTGTCTGGAGGTGGCATCAGTACTCCACTAAAGTCCAATCCTGACAAGATGGAGGTACTGTATTGTTACTACATAGTATCAGTGAAGACAGCATCCAACTTGTTCTCAGTGGTGCCTACATTTGCCCTAAAATATCAAGTCTACCACCTGAGGGTCCTTAAGTAATTAGGTTTTCACTTTTAAAATGCAGCAATGCCTTCAGTGAACATCCAAGTTACATTTGTAGTTTGGAGAGTCTTCCACCGACTGAGGCTAGGCATGTTAGTTGCCCATCCATGAAAAGACTATTTAGATATGATTCTTGGATAACCTCTACATGAGATTACTCTGAGTTGTTCCCTATGGGGCTGCCATTGAAGATTTATTGAAAACTGCTGTTATACACGATACAGATTTTGGGCTGTTACCTAAGGCCAGGTGAAGAGAATGTCTTTCACTGGTGCTTAAGCAATTGTACTGGTTTCTGTTCCATTTCTGGATATAGTTCAAGACTGTTGGTACTAGTCTTGTAAACCCAACCTATCGGAAACTTGGGCACATTAACTTTCTGTATTGTTCTATTTGTTTGCAATAGCAATTACACTTATATACTGCCCCAAAGCAGTACTTTTTGCCCTCCTTTTGGTTCCTTGGGCAGAAAGATAATAATAATAATAAAACACATTAAAACAATCTCATACCACAGGGCAATATAAAAGCAATCAACAGCACGACAAACAAACAAAACAGCAAGATAAATACAATATACAGAGAAATCAAAATACTTTAAAGTTGTGTTTTAAATTTTTTATTTTTTTTGTTCAGTTCATATTTTACCTATATTTGTTCCATTTCCCTGTAAGCTGACATGAGTCTAAATTCATGAGATAAAGTTACAATATAAAGTACTTTACAAAAATCTTAGGCCACCACCATCTAGTTTGGGTAAATTCAAGTGAATGATTTAAGGGAGTCATAAATCAGACACTCTTATGCCAAACTTCCCCGAAATTGTTGAGGGTTGAGAGGAGAGGCAGCAGAATACTCTTTCCAATTTTGATGTCTCTAGGTGGCTCAGAGACTGAATTATGTCCCCCCCCCCCTGACAAATCCTTCATTGAATTTTCCCCAAACCAGCTGGTGATGGCCTAAAACTTTTGCACAGTACTGTGAACCAAATTGAACAAATATAACACACAAACAGGCTGTAAATATATAAATAAATAGGCTAAGAAGATAAATAGGGTTTTGGTTGGAGTTGAAAAAGATCACTTGCCAAGAACTTTCCACCTTACTCAGAGTCATCCTATGAGACCTAAGTTGGTGAGAATAGAGAGAGTGCCTTCTCAGGGTTGGCATCATTTAGCTGAGGAGATTTGCCCAGAGAGAATTCTTGGAACATTGCTTATGCCAATCCCAACAGTGGTTTTTTTTTTAGGTAGGTGAGATGTTCAAGGAAGGGTCTACCATTGCTCCCCAGTGAGTTTTTGTGGCTGGGTGGGGATTTGAACCTAGTCACCCACTATACCACACTGGCTCTCTTTCTCTTTAATTGAATCAGTTTTGTAGTCTGGCGTTTCCTTTTTTATTTATTGTTGCATGATTTTATTGTTTCAATTGTCTAGTTGAAATTGCAATTTCATACCTGCCTTATAAATTGTGCTTTGATAGGTGGGATAAAAATTCCCAAAGATGGGAAGAGCCAGCCACAGTGGAGTTTCTTGTGAAAATTAATAGCCATGTTAAATATGCAACATCTGAGCTGCTTGAGTGTGAGGAGGGAGAGAGAAAGAAAGGTGTTCCTTTTAAAAGTTATTTTGGGATTATAATATGACTCATAATAAAAGATCCTAGTTAAAGTGTACAGCAGAAACACCAACCAAGGCAATAATCTTTTATTCTCCCCATACCTTTCTATAGCGCCGAGCCATGGTTTTCTCCCAATGAGCTGTCATCTCCAGCCACTTGTTCTCACGGTGCCGGATGAGTTCAACAGGGAGTTGACCTTGGCTGCATTTAGAGAAGACACAAAGAAAGCTGAGAACTTCTCTCTGAGAGAACTTCGGAAGACCACCAGGCCACTCGCCTCTCCTTTTCTTGACTCTCTTGATTTCTTGTAACATGTCATCACAGCTATTTGGAACTTGAAAATAACATGGGACAAGTAACACTATTACTTCTTAGGTAACAATGTTACAAAGTCTAGCAAAAAGCAATCAAAAGTTATTTAAAATGTTTGGTACTACTAGTAACAATCCCTACAACAATGTTGCTTTGGGAGGAGCAGGATTAATACTCTTCTTCCATGTCTAAGGCCAGACATGAAACTGCCAAAATGAAGCCAGCCACCTTTAGGTGAGTTCATTCAGTAGTACAGTGGTACCTCGAGTTACAAATTTAATGCGTTGCAAGGCATTTTTCATGTTATGAAAAATTTGTAACTCTAATTTCCCATAGGAATGCATTGAAAACCAAAATTCATAACTTGAAACATGGTTTCCCATAGGAATGCATTGAAAACCAATTACTGTAATCTGTTCCAGAAAAATTCTTAACTCGAGCCATTATTTTCAATTGATTTTCATTCATCTTGTGAAAATTTTGAAACTCGAACCATTTGTAACTCGAGGTACCACTGTAGTTCCTTTCGCCTGACCTAGTGTGAGAAAGATTAGTTGGCAGAACAAGGTTGCCATTACCAGAGTAAGCCCAATTGTGGTTCAAAATACCATAATCCCCAAGGAGGCTCTTTCTGTGTACCCCAGCAGGATTACTTTGAGACCATTTTAAGCTGTCTTTTAAAAAAAAAGCCACAATTTCATCTTCTTCCATGTCTAGGCCAGACGTGAAACTGCCAAAATGAAGGTAATTGATTTTTTTTAAAGGAAAAGTTACACTCCAAGTGCTACTTTTCTTGGTTTGTGTCTAATTGATCTCTCTACTGTGTCTTTGCAGTGCCGGCCTGAGGCAAGTTTTAGGATGGAGCGAGATCCAACTACAGCCCCCTTGGTCACCCATAATATATGGGGTTAAACCAGTGATGGGCAGTCTTGGCCCTCCGGCTGTTCTTGAACTTCAATTCCCAGAAGCCCAAATCAGCACTCCTGCTGATCAGGGCCTCTGGGAATTGAAGTTCAAGAACAGCTGGAGGGCCAAGACTGCCCATCACTGGGTTAAACTAAAAGGGCTGGCAGCGGCAACACTGGCAATGTAACTGAGGGGTGGTGGCACTGGTGCCCCGCCCGGCGCCCATGCACTCAACCCGTGCACTCAACAAATAAGGTCATTAACATACATATGCTCACAATCAAAATATCGAAACCCCCCCCAAAAAAAAATTCCCCCTGGGAGTGGGCACCTGGAGCGACCGCTCCATTCGCCTTATGGTAGGGCTGGCCCTGTGTCTTTGGGTTATGATGGTTCTTTCCAACTCATTCCTAGACCTATGTTTATATTGTAATATACTGTACTAAGAGGTTGGCTACATGGAAGTTTAGCCAGCCCTGCAGCCCCTGATGGAATGGTTTGGAGTGATTTGAAAAAGGTCTACACAGCATTTTTGTTAGAGCATTACCTACTATCCTTAATGCATGCCAGCCCATTCCAGATATGTAATAGTGATTGTGGTCTATGGCAGAGGATGGCACCCTCCATCCTACTTTGAAGTTGGAGGGAAAAGGCATTTTTGTTTCAATTTTATTTTTAAAGAAAATATTTTTCACGATTGCCCCGCATCACTTAATCACTATAAAACTAGACGGTGCAGCTTTGCTTTTACAAACATTGACTGCCTTCTGGTTTTGTTTAGTTGACTTTGCTGATGATGTATTGCAGTACAGAACTTAAGAAAGGAATTAAAACTATATAACAGAATAGTACGATATGAAGTAATGTGGTGTTTTTTTTAATACTAAAATATATTTCATAAATGACAAGAGCCAAAGGATCACTTAGGGTTTTTCAATGATGGAACAATGAAATGCTATGCCACTTACCAATTTTTTTTAATTAAAAAAAAAGCGGAAAGGAGAAATACAGGCCTCAAACATGGCACACTATACCCACCCCCCAGCCCTGGTGGCACAGTGGTTAAACTGCTGTACTGCAGCCAGAGGGTTGTGAGTTCAATTCTGACCAAGGATCAAAGTTGACTCAGCCTTCCATTCTTCTGAGGACTGTAAAATGAGTACCCAGTACAGTATGTTGGGGACAAAATGTTAATTACCTTGTGAACTGCCCAGAATGTGCAATAAGTGGTGTCTAATCATGTCTGCCACATGTCCATGGAAACTTCTGCAGACACAGACAGTGATTGCTCTTTGGCTATAAACAGAGATGGACACTGAACCCGACTCAGATATGATTTGCTTTCAAGCAAGGGTCGCCTTTACTCTTTACTTTACTCTTTCATATGCTTTGAGTCGCCTTTGGGCTGAGGGAAGTGGGGTACAAATAAACCTATGATGAATGAATGCTTGAAACATAGACTAACATGGCTACCATTTCAAAAATCTGAGATGAGTTGTGGCCCCTCAACTCATGGGAGGTAGGGCCATTATGCTGTCTCCCCATCTCACTCACTCCCTGACCTGTGCCATACTCACATGTTCACTGCCTTTCAGCTTTCAACAGACAAACTTTTTTTCCAAGGACAAAATGTCCTGCATTTGCCTCATTTTTTCCAAATTCAGAATAAATTCAGATACCAGGAAAAAACATAAAGGTGGTCCAAGGGGATTCTACAGCCATGCTCATACCATTTCACAAAATCTCCACTTTCCCCAGTCCTCAAGGGGGGAGCCACAAGAGCTACAGTATAAAGTTGAAGTGGCTTTGCAGCATGGATGTAAAGCTGATGCCAGATGTAGTTTTGCAGGGCTCACCTCGCTCCTGTGTGGTACTCTACCTCATAAGCAGAAGATTCAAAGAAACTTTTCCGCTCCTAACCACTGTAACCACCGTCCCTGTTGCCATGAGCACCAGTTGCCATGGTCACGGTGAGAGGATGTGGCTGCGTAGGATTGCTAAAGCAGGATGTGTTTGTTAAATATGTCAGCAAAGGCTCTTTCGATCAACTCGCCTCCTGATTCTGTCTCTCTTGCGGTGAATCTTGAGCTGGTGACCTTCCTCTCTGAAGCTGATCTAGTTTTTAATGTTGATTTGGGGGTGGGGGGCAGAGTTACAAGACAACCCTCCAAACTATCTAGAATAGATGCATACAAGCCATGCCGTACAGAACCAACCCACCCCAGTTGGCACTGCACAAGAAATTCCAAGTAGATAAATAGGTACCACTTTGGTGGGAAGGTAAACAGTGTTCCGTGCACTCTGGTGTCTAGTCATGCCTGCCACATGTCCACAGAAATGTCTGCAAACACAGACAGTCCTGGCTCTTTGGCTATAAACAGAGGTGAAGCCTAGGGTTGGGTTCTAAGGCTGGGCTTAGCCCCCCCCCCCTGCTTTCAGGGCCCTGGGGACCCAGCCAACCCACCTGGATCTCTTCTTCTGGGCAGGGCAACCCAGGACTTCACAGGCTTCTGTAGCCTCTCAGCAGCAGAAGAAATAAACACAAGGCA
Source organism: Bradypodion ventrale (assembly GCA_035047345.1). Lineage (NCBI taxonomy): Eukaryota > Metazoa > Chordata > Lepidosauria > Squamata > Chamaeleonidae > Bradypodion > Bradypodion ventrale. The sequence goes on from JAWDJE010000001.1 coordinate 353,462,758, forward strand.
ATCCTTGGTAGTTCCAACATTTATTATAGCAAAAAGCCATAGGGGCCATTCAACAATTACATGATCCTCAAGGGGGAGAGGGTCTGCCATCTGAATTATGTAAAATTACGTGCGGGGTGGGGGGTGGGGTGGTGTCAGGTCAAAGATTACATAATCCATTTGGAACTGTTGTGGTTTCAAAACATGGCGCTTTTTTAGGTTTAAAAATGATCTCTGGGAATTTTGCTCCAATTTGAGAGTATTGAATTGTTTGTGCAGTCTATTACTGTTTCACCAGTAGTGAAAAGCTCTAAAAATTAGAGTTTTGATACAAAAGCTCTGGATTACATAGTTTTAAAGGGGGAGGGGTTTGGAGTGAAAATTATGGTCAGATTACAGGGGGGGAGCGGGTCAGTTCCCCCCCCCCCAAAAAAAGGGTAACGTAATTGTTGAATGGCCCCATAGCAAAGAGGAAATGCATTCAGTAATAGGGTGTATCAAAAATAAGAAAACTGCCTAGCTTGAGACCTAGGGACCTCATCCCCTAAATGCACAGTTGATTCACATGCCCAGGCTCTAAGATTGTGCATAGACTCCAAGAAAAGAAAAAACAAATTATCAAGTAGTAAGCAAGCATCTCTCTTAACGCACCATACAGTGTGTATATATATAAAAGGTATTCATGACTCCAGAACCCATTCTCCTGTTCAGGGATGTCATACACCGTTGTAACCCACAATCATTAACAGCATCTGGGGAAGCAAGGGGCGGCTCTCACTAGCTAGAAACCCTTCCCAAGATTCCCACTCCTGGCTTCCTTCCCTCCCTCCTATGGAATTCCAGGGGAGGCCAGAGACCAGATTGGGACCCTCTCGAAGACAGTTCACTCCCCCTTTTACAAACAACCTTGGCCTATCTTTCTCCAACAACACCAGCCTTCACTTTGATGAAAAATCTTCCTTCCCCTGTTTCCCAGCACATTTCGCCCTTCCAAGACCACCTCCATGATGGCAATTCACTCTCATCCTTACATTCTCCCTCCCCCAGGGAAGAACAGTGGGGTCCGAGGCACACCACTGAGCTTCCCAATTCTAGAGTGAGGCACCCTAGTTAAGTTACCGGCAAGCCAGCAGCACATAGCACACAAAATTAACATAAAAGGGAAAAGGAAATTACACACTTCAGCAACATGAAAGCAAAGCATTCACACGACTGGCTTTTGAGCAAGGGAGACGTTTTACCTAAGGATGTAAAAATGAAGACATGTATAGAAGTGCAAAGGGAAAATAGCTTTTCATAAAACCTGAAATGTTCTTTCTATACCCACATGAAAAGAATGCACAAAGCAATCCAGACCCAATTTAAGCCACACACAGAGAGAAAGAGAGAGACAAAATGATACTTTTTGGATTTCACCTCCGAGTTTCCCACAGGCAATAAGAGTGCTGATCATGACGTCCAAAGTATTTTGAGAACTGTTGTCCAGAAGAGCAGAGTTTCTAAGTGCTGGCCTATTTACATATTTTATATTCTTTCCTAGTTTTAAACTGCAATGTCAGAATGCATTACTAAGAAGTGTTTGTTAATTTTATGAATACTTCCTACATACTTTTAGTGTATGGGAACCAAGACACCAGGACAGCCGAAGAGCTGGCTCAACACAACTTTATTGCATGCTGGTCAGAGGGAACATGTGGTAATGGCGGACGAACAGTTCAATATATACAGTGGCTATACATTTGAATGTGGCTCCTTGACAGTCTATTGGCTACTGTCCGCGTGACGTCATTGCAGGTCACGCCCTTCTTGTCCAGGTGAAGGCGATGGCGGGAATCTTCCCGCGCTGTTGTTCTTAGGTGAGTCTGGACCAATGAGCTTGGACGCTCGCTATTGCCATCTGGTGGTCACTAGCTCGCGTCCTATTAGGGTTACAGCTATGCAGCTGAAGGTTACAATGTTACACATAGAAAGGTTACATTGGATACACATGGATAGGTACATTGTTTAAAGGCACAGGCTTTAGAACACAACAATACTATCCAACAATAATATTTGCATTACACTGAAAAACAGGCACCTCTGTAAACACTTCCTGCAGCTTAGTTAATTTAAATCTTTTCAAGGTCTGTATCATTACCACCTCTTCAGTAGTCCTTGCCAGCCTTACCAATTCCAGCCATTAAAAATAATGGGGTTCTGATTATGATTTAAGATTCCCTGGATTGGGGGGACCTATGCACTTGTTCCTATGATTTTACAAGTGGGCTTCCAAACAGAACCGGGTGATAAAACTTGTAATGGCTAAAATTCAGTGGAAGGACCTACTTTTTTTGGGCAGGATGGTGGTGGATTATTTGGCCTACAGATTTGTATAATAAAATAATAGATAATCGTATTTGTATTATTAAAAGGTCTTGCATCACTCCTTGTCATTTGCTAGGTCTAAAATGATTGGAGGTGGCAACAAACAATTCCCAGCTCTGTGCCAATTAATTAAAATGGAAGGAAGAGTGGCAGAAGCTGGCTCAAATTGTGGCAACTGTATATGGTGTTTAAACACTAGGACATCTTTCCCCTAATTTTGTTCTCAGCAGAGGTTTTGGACTACCCACCATCACCTTGTTGACTATTGGCCACTCCGATACTGGCTGCAGTCAAAAGCACATTGAGGTAGATGTTCCAAAAATGCATTGTGAAGGCTTACCTACCAAATGATCATTGTGAATTCCAAGACAAGGGTTTTGCAAATAAGCAGATTCATTTAGACCAGGGGTGGCTAACCTACATTCCATGGGCTGGACCCAGCCCACAGCACCATTTCATGTGGCCCACCACCACCCACACCGCTACCAGAAGCAGAAGCGGATGCATTTACAACAGCCACAAAATGCACCCACGCAAGCATAAACACGCCCATGCCTGCTGTAAACACTGCCATAAATGCATCCACAGCTGTTGTAAACACAATTATGACAGCCACAGATGTGTTTTATGACAGTGTTTACTGCGGGAGGAACCACATGACTGGCCCGTTCACCTGTCTGGGGGTGTGATCCAGCCCACGGCTCAAAAAGGTTGGGAACCCCTGATTTAGACCATTGTCTGTGCACGACGGTGACTAGGCATGCCTGCCAAATGTCCACGGAAATGCCTGCAAACGCAGACAGTGCTGTCTCTTTGGCTATAAACAGAGATGAGCACTGGACCCTAGAGTTGGCTACACCTGGCTTTCGAGTAAGGGTGACCTTTACCTAGACAGCACCCAAAAGGTCAGACACCAGCAGTCTGCAATACCAAAAGGGAAACCAAAGCAAACAGGATTGTGAACACAGTCTGGAAGCAAACGGCTAGGAGTAATGTAGGGCCATGTAACAATATAACCATGATTAACTATAACAGTTGCCTAAAACAGAAATAGGCAGACTAGGAAGACTGATATATAGTGTTATAGCAAGCAAGAGTCATAAACAAATGACAGGATGATTACATAAATAATTTGACCTGTTATCTGTATACATATTTTAAGTTGGTGTAATGGACATTGAATGTGGAATAAAGCCTGGCTTTTCCAAAAATGGCAAATTAGCACTGCCATTTTGACTCAGGGAGGAAGATCTCAAGTGCCTTGCCCCCATGCCCTTCCAAGCCCGTTGCCCATACAATGCTCTTTGGAGAAGAAACCATGTCTTACCCATTCTGGAGGCTACTTCCCCCAATAAAACCATAGCGATCCGTCTGGCGGTAAGGAAGTATCCCATTTATCTCAGAGTCAGAGCCCAGAGAGCTGGCATCATCATGCAAGGAGAAATCGAAGGAATCTGTTAGGTCAGCCACAGCTTGGCTTAGGTGACTGCCGTTGGGCATTTCTGCTGGAAGAGTGAGGTCTGTCATTGTCCTCTCCGAGGTCTTGTGATCTAACCTCTCTCTTCTGTCTATCCCGTAGCCTCCAACCAACATATTTAATGCCAGCTACATGACCCTTTGGCTTTGAGCAGCTCTAAAGACATCTTGCATCTACGCAGGTGCTAATTGAAGTGACGGTTGTGATTCAAGTTCCCTGCCCAGGCTCTGTGAAGCTGTTTCCTCCCACAACCATTTCCTGATGCAAAGGACTACACTAGTACTCTGTGAAAGATAAACAGGGTACAGGGCTGGGGGCAAATTTAGGAAGGAAACACAGAGCCCACATTCCAGGCAACTCAGGAAGTAACAGGCAAGACCTCCCCACAGCAACAGCTGATGCCTTTATCTTCCACTGCTTTCCTTTTAGGCAGGGAAGAATGAACAGGTTGCCTTTTAGAGCTCCTCCTCTCCCCTGTATGATACCAGCATCCCTTGTTTGTGGATGTAGTTTATATATTACATATTTATATATTACATTTATACCACTCACTTTTCTGTATGAGCTTAAGACCATGTTTCTCCTGATTAAAAGTCATCTGTTGGACTTAAACCTGTACCTGAGCATGTAACAAACAACTGCAGCTGGGAGGGGAGCTTGGACTCCTATCCCCCAAGCGGCTACTTGTCTTATGGAAAGCAAACACTCATGGTGCAAAATCTTTTCTCCTCTTCCCTGAAGGAAGCCACTTAGCAGCGGTTGTTTCCTTTTTCTTACAGGGAGGTGCTGTTGTTGTTCTTTGGTATCGCCCAGTTGCTTCTTCCTTGTTGTAACATCAATGAACTACAGGTAGCGACTCCTGTTGTCAACAGCCCTGCTCAGCTCTTGCAAAAGCAAGGCCATGGTTTCCCTTACTGAATCAATACATCTCATATTTTGGTCTTCCTGCCTGGATGCTGCTTTCAACTTTCCTCTGCATCATTTTCTTTCCCAGTGTTCTCATGAGGCACTCAAAGGGTGATTGCCTATTAAATCATGTTTTGCTTCCAGGGAGAGTTCAGGCTTTATTTGATCAAGAACTCACTTGTTTGTTTTTCTGGTGACCCAGGGAACCCGTGAAGCTCTCCTCCAACACCACATTTCAAATGGTTGCCGTTCACTGTTTATTTTTCACGCCCATTTATAATAATAAAGAATAGCATAATGCAGACAAGCTTCACCTTACCCTAAAGCAGGGGTTCTCAACTTTTTTCAGCTGCAGGTCAGACCACACACCCCCTCAGACAGCTGAGCTGGCCAAACTGGTGGTTCCTCCCGCCATAAAGGTTGCCATAAAATGCATTCACGGTTGTCATAAACACGTTTACGATGGCCACGGACTCATTTACAGCTGTCATGAATGTGTTTACAATGGCTGATTCTGGCGGCCAGAGCGGCGGCTGAGGTTGGAGCACAGTCATGGACTGGATTATTTTGCACTGTGGGCCAGATTTGGACCACGGGCCATAGGTTGAGAATCCTGCCCTAAAGGGTCTTTCCTAGTTCCTTCGTAGCTGCCCTTCAAAGTATCTATCTTGTGATTTCTTGCCTACTGTCTCCATTTGGATTGATGACTAAACAGAGGCATTCAACATGTTCACTATTTCAGTTTCATAATTTCCTACATGAAAGTTATGTAATTCACTTGTAGATTATTATTGATATGGATTTTTGTAGACGGGGTGTTTGTTTTTAATCTTGAGTCCTCTTAGAAGGTGGGAAATATAAATAATGAAGTCAAATCAATTGCAGCCCTGCCCTTTTCACTTTCTTCTGTATAGGGCTACAGTGGCTCAGTGGTTAAGAAGCTCACCTTGTTAGCTGGAAGGTCGGCAAGTCGACAGTTCGATACCTGGGTACTGCATGATGGATTGAGCTCCCATCTCTGTCCCACTTCCTGCCAACCTAGCAGATCAAAAGCAAGAAATTGCAAGTAGATAAATAGGGACCACTTCTGGTGGGGAAAAATCTTGAGGACATGAAAGGAGCTTAATTCGGGTGTTCCCTGAATGGAGTTTCTTCAGCAAAAATCCTTTCGACCCAGAATAATTTCTGATATGAAATTATTATTACTTTCTTCTGTCATCTTCATTCAGAGTAATTTCAAACCATTACTGCTTTATGCCAGTAATATGTCATTTGCATAGTTTCAATTGTTGATATTTACCTACATCCAACCTGCATACATAGAACTCAACTTGTAGGTACTTTTGCAGTGAGGCCTGGGGTTTCTATCCTGTAATATCTCTGAATGGATCTCCTTCAGCAATAAATATACATGTTCTATTTTTAAATAAATACAGTAAAACCTTGCATAAAGAGTGCCTCACTTAGAGACTAACTCGCTTAAAGAGCAGAATTTTCTCTGAATAGTTGACTTGCTTAACAACTAAAACCAAACAAAAACTCGCTTAACAACTAAATTGGGGTTCACAATCCCACCGCCCCACCACCCCCACCAGAAGTCACAATTGGTCACTTACAATGGTGTTTCGCTTAAAGAGCAAACTCACTTAAAGAGCAACCCCATGAAACACATTATGCTCTTTAAGTAAGGTAACTCTGTACAGGTTTGCTGAATAGTTACTAGTGTGACTATTTACATATCACCAAAAAGGATATCTATAACTATAAATCCGAGCGTTAACCGTTGGATTGTAACAAAGGCTCCCGCACCCGGCCATACTAGCCCGTACTGAGCCTCCTGCACTCGCCCAAACCCGGTCCAGAGATTACTGCAGGGTTGAGAAATGTGCCAGTGGGGCAAGAGCCCCACAAATGCAAACAAAGAAAAAGGACTTCAATTCCCAACGTTCTTTGCGCCATGCCGCAGCCAATCAGGCTGAGAGGCGTGAGGAAAAAGAACGTTGGGAAACGCGTCGCGGCCAATTGAAATTGAGCCGCAGGAAAAAAACCGCCACACAAACGCAAAGCACAAACGCAAAACTACAAGTCCCAGCGTCCTCCGCGCCCTGAGTGTGCAGAACGCTGTGAAAGCCGGCGCACAAAAAATAAACTTACAAAAAGCAATGGGAGCGCAAGTCCCCAGCAGACAGACTCAGCACTTCACAGCCAAGCAAAACCAAAAGCCACAAAATGCCACCGCAAGACACCCACCGGCCTTCTTTCCCGGAGCAACGGGGAGAAGAGGGACTCCCTCTCCTCCACGCTACCCCGCTGAAGACACAGAGAGACCACCACCAGCCTCAAGTAAAGTTGAGCCGGAGTGGAAAAAAACCCAAAAACAGGCAGCAGTTCGTCAGGGGAAGCACCCTCCCTGGCGGATGACTGGCTGATGCCTTTGTATTTCCGAATACAAAAACAACAGCCAGCAATCCGCAAGGAAGAGCACCACCCCTTACGGATTGCTGCCTGGCGATCTCGTTAGGTAAGCCGGGAGAAAAAGGAGACAGAGAAGAGAGAACCCTCTGCCTCCTCCTTCTCCCCCAACCTACCTAACAAAAAAAACAACAACCACAAAATACACAAACAAAAACATCCACAATGGCACAAAACCACAAAGAAAACACCTAACTACAACACAAAAAACCCACAAAGTACACAAACAAACAACAACTAATTACAAAAATAAACAATGAAATAAGAAAAATTAAACAAAACCAGAAATAGCCAAACCAATTAAACAAACCTAAAACTAAACCAAAACAAAAAAGAACAAACAGAAACACGTCCCAGCCCACCACCACAAAAGCAAAAAAAAGAAAACCCCAGAAGAAGGAAAACCAGACAACTCACCAGCACATTCTCCCTCCACGACGACAGGAACAGAAATGAAGAAACAAAGAGACTACTTACTGGAAGAAGCCCCACCCAGAGGCCAGAAGAGAAAAAACAGTGAAAGTAAAACATAACCCCTAGCAGCCCCACCTGCAGGGCAGAATAGTAAAAAACAACTCAAAAAGACTCAACAGCCCCACCTAGAGGCCAAAAGAGTAAAAACAAGTCAAAACCATAACAATAAATCAATTTTACAAAAATCACAAACATATGTGAAAAAAATAAAATAAATTTTTTATAACATCTAAACACAGTTTAAAAACATTGAATGTAAAAAACATGTACATGTACTTTCACGTTTTTAAAATTATTACCTACGGTACAACTATTAAAAAAACCCCCACAAAATAAAACATTATTTGGTTAAATAAAACAATTTGAAAAAATTATATCATCCTTTGTTCTTTTTTTAATCCACAAACATCCTTTGTTCTTTTTTTAATCCACAAAACCCCCAAAAATAAATGTTAATATATTTATTTATTTTTTAAACTATTTGTGTAACTAAAAATAACATATATGTTAAAACAAATATTCAAAAATACATTAGAAAAAATACAAACTACAAGTTATTATTATTTTATAGTATCAAAACAATACAATCTATTTAACAAATGACAACATAAAAAATGTACACAAATAAAAATTAAAAAAAAACCAATTACAGACTAACCTTTTTTTACATAAATTACCAAAAAAAAAACCCACCTTACAACACAATTTAAAACAGCTCGGCAACGCCGGGTAAACTCTGCTAGTCCATTATAAAAAGGAAGACGATAGAGAACAATGGTACATATAAAACTCCATATGCTGGTTATATGTACAGATGAAAAATTAGGAATGAATTTAAATTAATTTATACAGATTTGCAACAGTTCTCATGGTAGAGGGGAAGGTGGCAAATATACACCAAATGACTTGTGTACCTCCTGGATTTGCTGTCCTAATGCTACTTATAGCTGATTCCCTGATCATCTTTCTTACGATTCTTTACATTTAAATCAGACTTGACCCAGGCAGCCCTTCAAACCCTACATTTTAGACAAGATTGTCCCTTGCAGTGATGCTCTGCAAAAAAAATTACTACCACCACCCTGGGCGTGGCTAACTCTGTGGGTGTGGCTAACTCTGTGCACCACGCCCACTTGGCCGGCCACACCATGGCCTGGGGTAGGAAGGTGGGCGTGGCCAGCTAAATGGGCATAACCTGGGGAAATTTCCGCAACCTGTGCCCGCGCACCTGTGGGCATCTGGAGCAGAGCATCACTGGTCCCTTGACTACCCTTTGAATGGTGAACTCTCTTTCCTAAAACAAAACACAGTGTACGCTGTTTCCAGTGTTTAAGAGCAATGAGGTCCACAGTGACCTTCTGCACTCTATTAGCATAAAATACCAAACATTCTTACATTATCTTCATATTGATCCTGTGAGACAAGGCTAGGAAGGAAGGAAGGAAGCCTATCAGCCAGACAAAAATCAGTCTTGAGTTTCACTGCTGAATCACAATTTGAACCTGAGCCCTATCTGGCACCAGAACCTCTGGCTCACATCAGGGGCATCATCAACTGTGTGTAGCTGAGAAGTGATGCAATGAAAATCACTGCTGGGCACATAAAGTGGATATCTCCAGCAGTACTGACCACTCCTACCCTCATGTGAAAGAGCCCAGACAACCTGGATTATGTACAGATCAGCCAGAAACTAATGCTTCTGAAATGCTCCTGGCTGAGCTGGAAATCACTCAGCTTAGTCAGCCCCAATTCAAATAAATGAATAGATGTGACTTGCTGGGAAGTTTCATTTACACACAGTCTTATGGGGAATCTATGAAATGTCACAATCCAGACAACCCGAATCATGGCCCATATAAGGGGTTTTACAGCACAGAACCTGGGCTGGAAAGAAGGTGTGGAAAATAGAATCACTGAGAGCAATCTGTGCAATCCTACCCCTTTCGCCTCTTACCAGCATCTTATTAGGAGTCATGGAAACTGTTAGAACTCAACATCTTCAACAGAGGCAATAAAACAACTCTGATATTTATTTATTAAATTTATAGGCCGTCTTCCTCGCCTCAGCGACCCAAGGCAGCTTACATCAAAAAAAACTTATACAATTAAAAACCCACTGATAACACTGATAAAAAATTAAAATCTGTAAAGAAAATGCCTTAGCCAACATAGCCAAAGATGAGGGAAGGCCGAGAGTTACAGTCCAACAGCTGTTGGATAGGCATCAGGTTGCTGCTAATTTTTATTTGCATTTTTACTTTGAATGTAAAGTATATTACATTGTATTTAATCATTGTTTGTACTGTACATGCAATCACAGTTTGTATTATGGTATGTGCTGTTCTGGGTATGTTTGGGCATAAAGGTAAAACAAATTAAAGGATGAATAAATGCAGTTTGATGGGCTGCACTTAGCCCATCTCTGGCATACATTATTGTTGCTAAACCGTATGTAGATGAATACAGCTGTTCATCTACATGCAGATTGCGCATGCCTTCCTAAAGGGCCTTCTTTGTGTCTGCACCGGTCCTATGGAACCTCCTTCCAACAGAGCTACGGCTGCAGACGGAATTGCTGCCCTTTAGGAAAGAACTGAAAACCTGACTGGCAGGGCAGGTGTGGGGCACCGATAAAGGGGTGACCCCCGCCTGCTGGGTTATATAATTAAAATTTATCTCTCTCTTTTAATGGATGGGGTGAGTGGGTAAATTATTTAGAATTTTAATGTGATTTTTAAGGGCTTTTAAATTAGTTTGATGTTGCTTTTAATTGTTGTTAGCTGCCCAGAGTCGTTGCCGAGTTGGGCGGCAATAGAAATTTGAAGAATAAATAAATAAGTCAGGGGTTGGGCAACCTATAGTTAGGAATGGGACTTGGGGGGGAGAGAGAAGAACTCTCAGCCCTATAATTTGGTGGGAACCCACCAGCCTGGATTATGCAGCTGGGGCTCTCATCCATGCCCATGATAACCACAGCCTGTTCTCATACATTTCTCAGCCGAATTTCCACAGTTCTCTGGAACTGACCAGTTTTCAGTCTCAGCCAGAGTAACTCGTCCCTCCCTCCGCCCATTAGGTGGAGTGAAAAAAGGACAGGCAATGGAGGAACCAAAGAGAGCAGAGGGGAGGAGACAGAAGGAATATGAGTGTGACTACTTTTGACCTTAGCCCTGCTCACTGCTGACATTTGCCCCTGAACAGATTTATCCCTGAAGAAAGGTGGGCCCCAACAACCAAAGCAATGAGAGAGGGTTGCCTGCCCAATGCTAAGGAAACAGTTGCTTTCTATACAAGAAGTGAACATACCTGAGTGGCTCACCACCAAGACTGGATGAGCAACGAGGATTGACTCAATGCTTCCTCCTCAGCCACTCACTTTGTCTCGTCTCTAGGCATGGTTTTGTTTAGTTTCAGCTACTGCCTGTCCCCTCATATTCAAGAAATGAACATGGAAGAAAGCAGAGATCTGAATAAAAAGAAACCACCAAATGCAAGGACATGATTTCTAAGTTATAATGCATGAAACAGATTCTTCCAGTGTCAGTTTTTCTAATTATAAACGAGGAGGGCTAAGAAGTAGCATCACAGGATTGCTATGGAACAGGCGAAATGCCACCTTCTACTTTTTGGCACCATCACTGGTACCTAAATGATGTATTTTGCTAACTCAAAAAGTGTTGTGACTCTTTCGCCAGAGACAAGGAAGATGGTGTGACCAGTAACCTTCCTCTCTATCTGCTGCAGTTTCCAACTTTGTTGTTGTTGTTGTTTGTTGGATTTATATCCCGCTCTACTCAGACACAAGGCTGACTCAGAGTGGCTACAATAAATTAATATACATACAAATTACAATATAATAATACACATAATCACATATACCAAATAAATAATCAGAAGAATCCACAATGGTACAAAATCTCAACACGACATCAAAGTATCAACAATCAATAATTACAATTCAATTTACAAAGTAAGAAAAACATCAAAATGCACAGTATCAAAAGCATGTCACATCACTGGTACCTAAATGATGTATTTTGTTAACTCAAAAAGTGTTGTGACTCTTTCACCATCAAGCTGTCTCTGATTTATAGACAATCCTATGAATGAGAGATCTCCAAAACCTCCTGTCCTCTGTAGCCCTGATCAACTCCTGCAAGTTACAGCCCATGGCTCCCTTAGGGAATCAATCCATCCTTTGTTTGGTGTTCCTCTTTTCCTGCTGCCTTCTACCTTTCCCAGCATTGTCTTTTCCAGAGACTCTTGCCTTCTCATGATGTGCCCAAAGTAGGACAGCCTCTGTTTCATCATTTTTGCCTCGAGATACAGTCTTGGCTTCATTTGCTGTAGGACCTTTTGTGTGTTTCTAGCAGTCCAGGGCATCCATCAAGCTTTTTTCTATCACCATATTTCAAATGCACCAGGTTTTTTCTGTCAGCTTTCTTTACGGTACAGATTTCACACACATACATAGAGATCAGGAATACAAGAGTGTGAATGATCTTGGGATCCTTGGGAAGAGAGGTCCTGGATGTAGACGGATTTCGTGGCCAAAGAATCTGAGAGACTGGTGCGGAATGTCCTTGGAAGAACTGTTCTGGGGATTTTAGGACAGGAAGACTATCACCAAGATGATAGCCAATATCTGGAACAGATATGGCACTTGAAGAAGGAAAGATTATCTTGGTCTCCAATGACACATCCTTATACCTGAGGATCTTTTCTAATTCCTTCATTATTGCCCTTCCAAATCTTAATCTTCCTCTGATTCCTGGGCTGCAGCTCCCATGTGGATTGATGATTGAATCAAAGTATACAAAATCTTCCACTACAGTATTTCACTTTCCCCCCTTGTTAGCATTAAAGTTGTGTAGTTCTTCTGCAATGATTCTTCCTTCTTAATGTTCATCAGCAGTTCTGCTTTAGCACTTTCTTCCTTCACTTTCATAAAATGTTGTCCCAACCTAAGTTTAAGTTTCCTTTTGAATTCTTGGATCTTTTGAAACAGGTCTCTTCTCCTCTATTTCTTTGCACTGGTTATTGACATGTTCTCTTCCCCTCTTCATCCATCTGGCTCACAAGTACCAAGATTTTTGATTCTATCATCGGGCATAGTTGGAAGGGAAGTTGCGGGTGCTTTGGGGCATGAGAAAAACTGTACTTCAAATTCTGACCCTATTTCTAGTTTCTGACTAGACTCTGCAGATTTCTGTGCAGATTTCTTGGCTGCCATAGGTCTCCCTTCCTTGAAAACCATTTGTGTCCTAATCTAGGGTACGGTACCCATCTCTGTTTACAGCCAAAAGGCCAGTGCTGTCGGCATACATTTCCATGGTCATGTGGCAGGCAAGTGGTACCTATTTTTGTTGTTGTTCAGTCACACAGCAGAGTCCGACCCTTTTTGACCCTATCATACCCATCAAGCGCGGCTCTGCAAAATACGGGAAATTACTGCGCGTGTGTGGACGTGCACGCGCAGTAGCCTGTTTGCGCATGCGCACCATGTCCATGTGTGCGCAGTAACCCGTTTGCGTGTGCACACCGTGTCCGCGCATGCGCAGAAAGCCCTTTCCCCGCCATTCAAATGAGGCGGTGGCGGGAAAGGGGAGGAACAAGCACAGAAAAACGGGAAATCCCGGTCCATATGGGATACTTGACAGGTATAGACCCCATGGACCATCATATGCCAGGCTCTTCTGTCCTTGGCCATCCTCCACAGCCCCGCCAGATCTACACCCATCACATCAATGATTCCATCCATCCACCTCATTCTCTGCCGCCCTCTTTGTCCTTTTGCCTTCAATCTTTCCCAGCATCAAGGCCTTCTCAAGGGAGTCCTCTCTTCTCATTTGGCACCTATTTATTTACTTCCAACTTCTTGCTTTCAAACTGCTAGGTTGGCAGAAGCTGGGAGAGGTCACGGGAGCTCACTCCGCCGTGCAGTACTCAGGTCTCGAACTGCTGACCTGCCGACCTTCCATTTGTCAAGCTCAGCATCTTAACCACTAAGCCAGGGGTGCCCAAATGTTTCGGGCCACGGGCTGGTCACATGGTTCAGGGGGCTGGTTACTATGACCTGTGGGCCTGATCCGGCCCCTGAGGCCAATCCATCCGGCCCACAAAGCCCTCCTTGCTCCCGGAAGTGGAAGTAAAACGCGCCCATTCGGGCGCGTTTTACTTCCGCTTCCGGGAGCAAGGAGGGCTTTGTGGGCCGGATGGATTGGCCTCAGGGGCCGGATCAGGCCCACAGGCTGTAGTTTGAGCACCCCCGCACTAAGCCTTGGGCTGCCATACCTGGCCTTTCCCCCTTTCACATTTCTGCTCCTGCCACCCCAAATGTTGGCACTTGTGGGCCAGAAGGACGAGGAGACCTGGAGGATTCGCTTCGAAGTATTCCACAGAAAGCTCCCCCCCCCCCCCACCGACTGCGGGTCAAGTTTCTGTGTTGGCACGGGCACTCCTGGCACTCCTACGTCCAGGGTCGCTTTCCCCGAGGCCGCCCCCCCCCCCTGCCCCACTGTTCCTCGGGCGCAATCGCAGTAGAGACGGCCGCGTCGATTCCCTCCGGCCTGTAGGTGGTGGTGGCGTCGGCGTCTCTGCCAAGCGGGGCCTGGCCTGTCTGTGCTCTCCGCGGGCTCTCCGCTTCCTTCCCGGTTCGCTGCCTTCGACGGAGCGCCTCCTCCTCCTCGGCTGAAAGGAAGCGGAGAAGAAGCCCGCGGGGCCCTTCGCCTTCCTCCCCCTCCTCCTCCTCCTGCTGGCTTGCGAGAGCCCGAGAAGGCAGCCCGGCGCTTCCTGCTGCTGCTACTTCGGAGGAGGGACGCCATGTCGGACGGCGAGAAGCTCAACTTAGACTCGATCATCGGGCGCCTCTTGGAAGGTGCGTCCGCGGGGCTTGGGCGCACGATGGGGGGCGGGGGGGGGAGAAACCTCCCGAGGCCGCCCCATTCTCTCAACCCGCCCGGGGAGGGGGTCCCAACGCCAGCTTCCTGCCCCGCCCCGTCCGAAGGGGTCCCGGTGCTTCCACCATCCCCTCTTGCTTGCAAGGGCGGAAGGGGGTTGGACGGGGGGGGGGGGTGTTACTCGACCCCCGAGGCGGGTCCGAGTCGTGCGGACCCCCCTCCCCTCCCCCCCGGATCGGCTGCTCTAGTCACGATCGCGGTGCCACTGCCCCCCCCCCCAACCCACTTTGGGCACGATCCGTGGGGGCGTCCATCCTTTCTTCCCCCCCCCCCCAAAAAAAGCCCCGCCCGATCCTCCCCCGCCCAGCCGCCTGCCTTGCAGCGTTATTAAGTCCTTTTGCATTTTTTTTTGGACGGGTGGGTGGGAGACCTGCGTGAAGATCGGGGGCTCTGGGAGGCATTCTTGGGCAAAGGGGATTGGGGGGGGGGGGGGTCCGCCAGCAGGAGCTGTGGGTGGAGAGAGAGAAGAGGGGGGGGGCTCTTAGTTCCTGGAGCAATGGGGCCCTGGGCAGGATCAGGCCGGGGGTTCACCTCCTCCTTGCCCCATTTTCGGACGGGGGGGAACCGACTCCCCTTTCCCCAGACAGGGGGACGGAGCTCTCCTCGTCGCTCCGTCCAGGTGCGGGCCGGAAGTCCTTCCTGTGCCGCCGTCGAGGAGGGCCAGCCCCGGCTCCGTTTCCTCTGTGGGACTTGATTGGGGTGGGGATGGTTTGCAGGGCGAAGTGGGACTCCGAGGTGGGTGGGTGGGTGGGTGTGTAGGTGGGTCCTCCCCCGGGGGTTGGGGACCCCATCGAGGCTGGGCTTTGGTGATTCCGGCGAGGCAGGGGCTGGATCCTGGCAGGTGGGGTTGGCTTCGACGGGCGGGTGGCAGGGAGTCGCCGTCCACCCTTGCCTGGAGGGTCGGAGAGGGCTGGATCCGATCGGGAGGAGAGGCTGTTCCTGGCCAGGTTGGGGGGGGGGGGGGGAGACCCCTGCACGGGCCGGGGAGGAAAGCCTTGGCAAGGGGGACGACGTGGAGGGGGCCAAAGGGCCCTTGAGTTCAGGCGGTGTCCCTCCCGTCTGGGGTCAGGGGCTTCTTTTGCTTTTTAGCCTGCTCTGCCCTGTTCCATTAGGGTTGTTTCCTCGGAGAAAGGGAGGGACCCACAGCACAGCTTTCCTGGTGCCAAAAAACGAGGGAGTGATTTATTCTTGCTTTTAAAAAAACTATTGTTTTGCCTCCCACGTCAGTTTCTTCTCCTGAAACTGTGGCAGAGGACGATTTCCTTGTGAGCCTTTCTCGCTCCATTGCTGACTGTGGATGGTAATCCTGCTCTTCTCCGTTGTGATTTCAAAAGGCAGTGAATTTTGTGGCAGGAGAGGCCACCTGGTTTCTTTTCCTTCTGCCACTCATTATTTTAAAAGTCTGGCCAGGTTATTCTGTGGCACTCCAGATGTTCTTGGACTTCACTTCCCAGAAGCCCAAGCTCCCTCCCCCGGGTGAATCTGCACGAATGGGTTTACTGCGATTCATCCGGCCCGCGCTGCTCTCGTCACTCCTGGAAGTGGAAGTAAAACGTGCCCGTACGGTTAAGGCTCTTCTGGGTTAACCCTTCCTCGTTTTACTTCCGCTTCCAGGAGCAACGAGGGCGGCACGGACTGGGTGAATCGCAGTAAACCAATTTGTGCGGATTCACAGGAGGGGGCCTTGGGCTTCTGGGAATTGAAGTCCAAGAACATCTGGAGTGCCAAAGTTCGCCATCACGGTTCTATGGTATTAGAGTATACCAGACTGCCAGTGACTCAACGCCAATCACCAGGCAGCAGTTAACTAACATGCCAATCCCGAGGACTAACAGCCTTGGGTGCCAAAGTCCACAGAGAAGGGTGATGGTCCCCAAGTGGATAATTAAATCCCACTTGGAATCCATCTTGATGGAGGGCAGCAGCTTCATCAATCCTGGCCTGGGGCTGAGGAGGACATTTTGTTTGCCAAAAGGGCTCAGGACCAGAAAGTGACTCGCGTAACAGGATCAGTGGTACGAGAGTCATGCTGTGATTCAGAAGGCAGATGAATGGCCACTGTATTATATTGTCCCTAGGACAATCTTCATGGCTGATCGCAATGATGATAGCCAATATTCAGAAATGGATATGGCACTTGAAGAATTCATTATTTTGGAGTCTTTTTAAATCTCTTTTTATGGGATGTGATCAGGTTTCTAAGCAGCTCAGGGCAGATAACAGATTAGGGATAGAGGGGAGACCAGCTTCCTACCTAGGGATAGCCAGGCCACCTGGAATTGTAGCCCATCCAACCAATGATCTATGCAGGCTCAGAATGATGAAGTCCTAAGTGGATTTTGGGT
This sequence comes from Bradypodion ventrale, assembly GCA_035047345.1. Lineage (NCBI taxonomy): Eukaryota > Metazoa > Chordata > Lepidosauria > Squamata > Chamaeleonidae > Bradypodion > Bradypodion ventrale. The sequence continues at coordinate 353,479,734 of JAWDJE010000001.1, forward strand.
GGGGAAGACATAGCAAGGCTTTCTCCAGCCACCCACCTACCTCTCCACAGGTACCCAAAGGAATTGGGGGTTAACTGTTTGCAAAGTCACAGGGGAAAGCAGTATCCTAACCAGCCACCTTTCTGGCAAGCAAGTAACACGGATGCCAGAATAAAAACTGTGCTGGGGTAAACAATAATGTGCAGGTGTGGGTTAGCCCTTCCTGGGACCAGAGAGTTTTCTCACTACTTGTTGCTGAGGTTGATTGTGGTTTGGAGACTTTGGGGGAGCTGCATTCTGTTGACATTTCCATGCCAAGAATAATAATTCTTTTTTGGTGTGTGTGTGTGTAATAAGTTTCTTTGACAGGGAGAGATTAGAAAATAATTTGGAGAAGGCAGAAAATTTTCACATAAATTTCTAGTGTGGAACACCCCCCCCCCCCCAATCCTATATGGGTTCAGTAAGTCCCTTGTACCCCCTGTGGAGACATGAGGACACTTTTCCCATGCCTGAAGGAGCTGCTAGTATGTCCACGCTTCTCCTGCACCTCAAGTTTTTTTTAATATAAAAATAATAGCCGTTAGGTTTTTTGTTTCCCAGTCAATAATTGTTGAGGGTTCAAGTGCACTTTGTTAAAGGTCCGGGGATGGTTACGTTTGTGGTTCCTGGAGGCTTTCCATGCCAACCTGTATTACTAGCACCAAAGGTGTGAGGCACTCAGAATGGGAATGGTGTAGTGGTCGACAGTGTCAACAAGTGTCTTGTCCGTTGCTTTTTCAGTGCAAGGTTCACGTCCCGGCAAGAATGTGCAGCTGACAGAACACGAGATCCGGGGGCTGTGCCTGAAGTCGCGGGAGATCTTCCTGAGCCAGCCCATCTTGTTAGAGCTGGAAGCCCCACTCAAGATTTGTGGTAAGTGAAGGCTGCCCCAAAGTCCTCCTGATCTCGTGGAAGCAGGAGAGGTTTCTGTTTGCCAGGAGGTTGGGAGAAGAAGGACCTGCATTGGTACCTTTTATTTATTCCATGTGGAAAGGAAGAAGAATTGACTCCAATGTGTTGACCCTTCCATCACCTGCCCTCCCTTTCTTCCTTCTTTGCCCTCCCACCCTCTGTGTCCCTGTAGGCGACATCCACGGGCAGTACTATGATCTACTCCGACTCTTTGAATATGGGGGCTTCCCCCCAGAGAGCAACTACCTCTTCCTGGGTGACTACGTAGACCGGGGAAAGCAATCACTGGAGACCATCTGCCTGTTGCTGGCCTACAAGATTAAATACCCCGAGAATTTTTTCTTGCTGCGTGGGAACCACGAATGTGCCAGCATCAACCGGATCTATGGCTTTTATGATGAATGTAAGTGCTGGGCTGCCAACTCTTTGTCTGACTTTAAAAGCAGACAAGTGCAAAGCTTCACACCTAGAGAACAAAAACCAAATGCACAGTAACAAGATAGGGAAACTTGGCACAGGAATACTATAATTTAATTTAATTTAATTTTTAAATTTATATGCCGCCCAATAAGGAGAACCCGACTCAGGGTGGTGTACAACAGTTAAAAATGTATAAAAACAGATTTTAAAATCCCAAATTGCCCATTCACTTCCCCACCATACTACCCCGCACCCCAATTAAAATAATAAAAAAGAAATAAAAGGGAATTGGGGTGGGGGGTGGGATACAACAACACAAAGGGAGGGATATTAACTAAGTACTAACTGGGGATGAGCCAACAGGCTGGAGCCATATTCCCATTAAGGCCCCACACCTGCCCTGCCAGCCAGGTTTTTAGACTTTTCCTGAAGGGCAGCAGTTCTGTCTGTAGCCTCAATTCTGTTGGAAGGAGGTTCCAGAGGGCTGGTGCGGACACGGAGAAGGCCCTTCTTCATGTGCCAGAGAGGCAGGCCCCTCTATCTGAAGGCACAACTAGGGAGCCCCTCCGGTCCGCTCTGGTTGGATGGGCAGACACTCTCAGGATGATGCGGTCTCTCAGCGAGAAGGCTCTTGGAATTGTTGTAGATCACAGGCTAAATATGAATCAACAGTGCAATGTGGCTGCAAAAATAGGCCACCACTGTTTTAGGCTACATAGGCTCCAAAACCTAGTCCCCATCTATTTAGCACTCATTAGACCACATCCTAGAGCAGGGGTGCCCAAACTTTTTGGACCGCGGGCCAGTGACGTGGTTCAGGGGGCTGTCACTATGGCCCATGGGCCAGATCCAGCCCCCGACACGAATTTATCCAGCCCGCAACACCCTTGTTGCTTCCGGAAGCAGAAGTAAAACGCGTATGGGTGCGTTTTACTTCTGCTTCTGGGAGTGTCAAAGGCGTCTTGGGCTGGATGAATTGGTGTCAGGGGCTGGATCTGGCCCATGGGCTGTAGTTTGGGCATCCCTGTCCTAGAGTATTGTGTCCAATTCTGGGTGCCGCACTTCAAGAAAGATGCAAAAACATTAGAGCAGGTACAGAGAAGGGCAACAAGGATGATCAGAGGATTGGAAGCCATGCCATATGAGGAAACACTGAAGGAACTGGGCATATTTAGCCTTGAGAAGAGGAGACTGAGAAGGGATTTGATAGCACTCTTCAAATACCTGGGTATCCTCAATGAATTTTTAGGTTACCTGAAAGATGGTCAGAAAGAGGAAGGGCAGGATCTGTTCTCCATCATCCCAGAGTGCAGGATGCATGATAATGGGCTCAAACTAAAGGAAACCAGATATAGGCTACATATCAGGAAAAACGTCTTTAACGGTTAGAGCAGTACGTCAGTGGAACCCACTGCCTTGGGAGGTGGTGAGTGCTCCCAACACTGGAAGCATTCAGGAGAGAATTGGATCACCATCTGCCAGTTCTGCTTTGATTCGGATTCCTGCATTGATCCAGGGGTTGGACTCGATGGCCTGAAATGCCCCTTCCAACTCAGTTATTCTATGATTCTATAATATAGACGAGGGCCATTGGTGTTTTCCAGTCAGAATGGCTGCACATTATCTCCTATAACAGTACTAGAAGAGGTCAGGGTTGAAGCGTCCCATAGGCACCTAATGGGCCCTCAGGTATACAAGAGAATTGGACTAGAGGGGACCTTGCCTTAATCCAGCATGGCTGTTCCTACATTAGAACGGTAGGTGTCCAAGCATCCCTGAGGAGATGAGGGACCTACAGGCTGCTTCTACATGTTACAAGAGCGGGCAAATATGTGTAACCCTGAGTGCCACCCCAAACCGTGTGCTATCCTCTGGGTGGCTGAGAGCAGTACAGGTGCACCGATTTTGTCTCCCAACTGATGTTCTGCAGGAGGTATGCTAGGAATCCTTGCTAGAATGGCAGGGATGAGGAAGTGTGAGGAAAGCCATCCCTGCTAGTCTGTTTCCCCAGGAGATGTGGGGTCTGACCAGGTCACCCAAGAGTTGCTTTACAGTCTGACAGGAATCCTGTTTTGCATGGGAATGGGATGAATGAGGATGCCCACTTTGGAGGTCCTGCGTTGGTGGGATGGTTGCAGGAGCTGCACTGCCAGCCTCCAGTGGTTGTGTGCCAGCTGCAAGTTGGCCACTCCTGGCATTAGAGAACATGGCAGTCTTTGGTTCACAAAGGGTTGTGCCTCCCTGTTTGTGTCCCTACTGACTAAGCTCCCTCCCCGCCCTTCTCTATCCAGTTCCACCACTATGCAAGAAAACCACCACTTAGCCCATGCATCCACCTGCCAGGGCCACCTTAACCCTCACCCGTAACCCTCCTCTTTCATAGGTAAAAGACGCTATAACATTAAACTGTGGAAGACCTTCACGGACTGCTTCAATTGTTTGCCTATTGCTGCCATTGTTGATGAGAAGATTTTCTGCTGCCACGGAGGTGAGCTAGCCGGAAAAGGCAGAAGGATGAGCTTTGGGGGCTGGAGAGATGAGGAAACTGAGCTGCTACTCTTGTCACTTGGTGTGCAAGGCACCACGGGAGAAACAGAATAGCCACGGAGCCTGTCCATGAATCCATCTGGTTAAAGAGGAAAAGAGAGAACAGTGTGTCTTACATTGCTTTGAGTTGGCCAGTCGACTTTCTCTGGGTCAGAATGAAATCCGGGGGGGGGGGGGGGGGATGCAGTGAAGGGGAAGACCATCTCCCTTTTTTGCTGAAGAATTTCATTCTTCAGTTAAGGGGATGGGAGAACATAGGAGCCATCAGATGTTGTAGTCCAACTCCCATCAGTCCTGGCCAGCACAATTTTAGTTTTTTTAATGTTTTAATTTTTTTAATTGATGCGAGCCACCTTGAGTCGCTGAGGCAAGAATTGCGGCCTATAAGTTAAAAAATAAAATAAATAAGTAAATAATCAAGCAAGAAAGATGACAGGAGTTGCAGTCCTACCATGCCTGGAGGGGGCCACAAAACTAAAGCCTCTTTTGACACTGTAAGGGAACGCAACACCTTAGGGAAAGGGTGGTGGGGTGGGCTCAAGTGGGTAGATCTCCAGCTTCCAAGATTTCTAGAATACAGGTAATGATCCTGCTGCAAACCAGTGGATGCCAACAGGATCAGCAACTGAGGGCATTGCTGTGAAGCAAACCCTGGGAATCAGCTGCCTACAGAAGTCAAGAGGTGCATCTGAGTTGTTGCAGAGAGCAAGGATTCTAACACACCACTCTAAAAGCCAGTCAGCAGAAGTTTTAAGAAAGGCTGGGTCAATGGCAAACTGGTTAATGTTTTATAAATAAGGAATGTAGAGGCAGAGAGGAGCAATTAGTGTAAAGCCAGCATGGCAGAGAATATTTATTTCACTTCTCATTTTTAAGGAATACCAAACTCGGTCACATAAAGTCCCATTTTGCAACTGGGAAACACTGAGACTTAAAAAAAATACAGTGTGTTTGTGGTTCAGACAAGTGCTGCTTTTTCGTTGCTGCTGATGAGTAATTAGTGGCAGGTGTATATATTTTACCTATCACTCTGGTGAGCTCAAGGTAGCATATATGGCCAATGGTCTTGTGAGGTCGGTCAGGTTGATCCAAATTCACCCACTGAGTTTCATGGCTGAACTGGGGACTTGAACCTAGATCTCCCAGAATCTGGTTCAATGCTAATCCTGCATTGGCTTTCAGACTGAAACTGTTTGCCCTCCTTACAGATTTATCAGAGTCCTATAAGTGGAGCAGAGGGACATAATTATGCCAAATGAATCCCGTGGAAATTCCTGGGACATTCTCTGGATGGCAGCAGATGAATGGGCTGTGTAAGGAATGAGCTCCCGTCTTTGTCTCAGCTCCTGCCAACCTAGCAGTTTGAAATAAAGAAATTGCAAGTAGATAAATAGGGACCACTTCGGTGGGAAGGTAACAGCGTTCTGTGTGCTCCGGTGTCTAGTCATGCCTGCCACATGACCACGGAGACGTCAGCAGAAGCAGACAGCGCTGGCTCTTTGGCTTTGAAACAGAAATGAGCACTGAACCCTAGAGTCCGATACGACTGGCTTTCGAGCAAGGGAAACCTTTACTAAGGAAAAAAGTGAGTGCAGTGTTTAGAGTGGGCACACAACTCCCTTTCCGCTCTTCCTTCACAGTCTGAAAGACTCCATCTTGTCTTCCAGGACTCTCTCCTGACCTCCAGTCCATGGAACAGATCCGGAGGATCATGAGGCCCACAGATGTGCCCGATCAGGGCCTGCTTTGTGACCTGCTCTGGTCTGATCCTGACAAAGACGTGCAGGGTTGGGGCGAGAATGACCGCGGGGTCTCCTTCACTTTTGGCTCAGAAGTTGTCGCCAAATTTCTTCACAAACACGACCTGGACTTGATCTGCCGGGCGCATCAGGTGGGGACCCTGAAGCAGGGCTAGAAGTAGCAGAGGGGAGGGCGAGGGTCTGCAGCTAGGCCGGATGTGAGGCCAAGAGAGCGCTTGGGATAGAGAGACCTTTGCTTAGAGTTTTTAATAAGGATTTTTGTTCCTGTAGGAGTTTGGTCTGGATGACCCTTGGGAGCCTTTCTAACATTGCCCTCCTGAGATTAAAGACCCATTTCTCCCGGTGTTGGGACGCTGAGGATGGTGGTGGTTGCTAGTGGGGAAGTAGAGGGGCTGAACAGAGGGGAAAAGGTACAAGGTGGAACCTCAACTGGGGTAAGGTAGAAGTGTCACTGTTTTTCTTGTTGATTCCTTGTCTGCCTTCCCCCATGATAGGTAGTAGAAGATGGATATGAATTTTTTGCCAAGCGGCAGCTGGTGACACTCTTTTCAGCTCCAAACTACTGTGGCGAGTTCGATAACGCAGGCGCAATGATGAGTGTTGACGAGACTCTCATGTGCTCTTTCCAGGTAAAGACTGTTAGGCATGTTAGTACCGTGTGCAGCCCCTCCCTGTGAGAATTCTTCTTCTTGTGCCATATCCAATTTCAAATACAGTATTGGCAGTCATCAAGGCGGTCAGCCATGAAGATTGTCCTGGGTGCAATATAATGCAGTAGCCTTCCATTTGTCTTCTGCATTGCAGCCTGATCCCCGCACCACTAATCTAGCTCGATGAATCACTTTCTGGTCCTGAGCCCTTTTGGCACACAAAATCTTCCTCAGCCCCAAGCCAGTATGGATGAAGCTGCTGCCCTCCATCAAGATGGATTCAAGTGGGATTTAATCCACTTGGGGACCATCACCCTCCCCTGTGGACTCCGCCACCCAGGGTTAGTTAACCACCACCTGACACTCAGTGTTGAGTTGCTGACAGTGTGGTCTACTCTATTACCCTAGCAGGATAGCCTACATTCCTAATGGTAGTGGGCCAGGATACTTAAGAGACCACATCACCCCAAGGTTTTCGACCCATCCTACAAGAGCGGATCGTAGACCCGTCCTACGAGAGCGAATCGTAGGGGCACCTGAGTGGTCCCATCAGCCAGGGAGGCACACCTCATTGGGACCAGCAGGAGAACCTTCTCGGTAACCGCTCTGGCCCTGTGGAACCTCCTGCCACCTGAACTGCGCCTCCAGGCGGAGTCCCCCGTCCCCCCCCCCCCCCCCGGGTCAGGAAGGCCTTAAAAACGTTGTTGTGTCAGTAGGTGTGGGGTACATCTAGTACAATAACCCAGCTCTGCTGGCTTATTTAGCCCTGCCCGGGGCTTTTTCCTCCTGCCCGGGTGCCCCCCTTTTATAAGGACTGGAGACGTTTTATGGATGTTTTAGAAGTTTTAGTATTTGGTTTTAATTAATATGAGGGACGGGTTTTAACTAATGTTGTGAACCGCCATGAGTCACCTAGGCGAAAAAGGCAGCCATATAAATCTGAAAAATAAATAAATAAACCTGGCCCGACTTCTCCCTCTGAGAATTACTCTTCCCTTCTGGTAGTTCAGGCCCTGCAAGCTGGGCAGGGGAGGGGTGTGTGTGTGCAGAATTCAGGATTTGTTTGCTTGCTTGTGTTGTTATTGAAACATTGAGATTTGGGTTTTTCCTGATGCAAAAAAGTATATGTACAATTAAAGAATTTGGAGTACGGGAATTTGTTTGGGGCCCTGGAAGTAAACAGAGTTCTCAACCCTTCTTCCCAAACCTAATTCCTGGGTGCCTTGAAACTTTCTGCATTTCCAAAGCATAGTGCAAGTTGTTTTGTTTTGTTTTGCTTCTTTTCAACAGTTAAAAGTCAGATCCCTGTGCCAATTTACTGCATTCTGCCTATACTTGTAGGAAGCAAAAGGAGAGAAGTCTTTAAGGGAGGGGGAATGAAGGAAGAAAACATTGTGAGGTCTCAGGGATCCACTGTTACATGATAAATGCCAGAGTTTACTGCAGATCTCTGAACAGGATCACCCCTATAAATGTCTTTTAAAATCAGTCATCATTCAAAATGATATGTGCTGAATCCTGGCAACTCATATCAAGAGTGTGACTCTGTACCATGGAGGTATAAAAAAAACAGGAGATGGCACTACAGTCTTCATGCTGTAAGTTTTTTGAAGCCAGTGGGCGTGGCCTGCCGCCATAGTAGGTGGACCAAAACATTAGCAGACTACCGTTTATGATTGCTTCTTGTGTTGGAGGGTGATGGTGGATTGATCCCCTCTCCCTGGTCCCCTGGGTTGGGGGGACAAAAGGGGTCTGTCCCCCCAACCCTTCCAGAGCCAGGGGACCCGGCAGAAAGGGGATCCCCCCACAGGACACCCCGTTATTAAAGAGAAGAAACCAAGCGGTTTCTTCTCTTCAACAATGGAGTGTTTGGGAGGGGGGTGGAATCAATCACCTCTCCCGGGTCTCCTGGGTCCAGAAGGGTTGGGGGGGACAGACCCCTTTTGTCCCCCCCAACCCAAACCCAGGGGACCAGGGAGAGGGGAACGAATCCACCCACCCCCCCAAACACTCTGTTGTTAAAGAGAAGAAACCGCTTGCTTTCTTCTCTTTAATATGGGGGTGTCGGAGGGATCCCCCCTCTCTGCTGGGTCCCCTGGGTTCAGGAGGGTTGGGGAGACAGACCCCTTTTGTCCCCCCAAACCTCCCAAACCCAGGGGACCAGGGAGAGGGGATTGATTCCACACACACCCCAACACTCCATTTTTAAAGAGAAGAAACCGCTTGGTTTCTTCTCTTTAAAAATGGAGTGTTTGGGGGGTTGTGATCCCCCCCTCCGCTGGCTCCCCTGGGTCCAGAAGGGTTGGGGGGACAGACCCCTTTTGTCCCCCCAAACCTCCCAACCCCAGGGGAGCCAGCAGAGAGGGGGATCGCAACCCCCCACCCACTGATATTAAAGGGGAAACTCTGATCAGGTTCTCCTTTTAATATCAGGGAGTGGGTGGATTCGGTCCCGTGGGTCCGTGAGGGTTGGGGGGACAAAAGGGGTCTGTCCCCCCAACGCCTCTGTACCCAGGGAACCCAGCGGAGAGGGGGATCGCAACCCCCACCCACTGATATTAAAGGGGAAACCCCAATCTACTTTCACGACTCCACACAATCAAAGCACCATAAGGCAATGTTTTGGGCCAACTAACATGGTGGACTGTCAGATTAGTCGGCTCCAAGTTTGTGACGTCATGTCATCTGTTTTATTATACCTCCATGCTCTGTACACAGTGAGCGGAACTATGTAGCCAACCCTGTTTCTTGTTATTAATTTTTGGGCAACAGTTTATTACTAATATATAGTTAGGTAAGATATAATAACATTAACAAAATGTAGGTGAAGTTTAATGTTCTTTTTGAGATTGGAGATCATCTATTGTGAACTCTTCTTACTAAGGGGCCATTCATCAATTACTCGAGGGGGGGGGGTTGTCTGCCATCTGAATTATGGAAAATTACGTGGGGGCGGGGTCAGGTCAAAGATTACGTAATCCATTTGCAGCCGCTGTGGTTTCGAAACATGGCACTTTTTTAGGTTTAAAAATTATCTCTGGGGATTTTGATCCGATATGAGATTATTGAATCCTCACCGATACATTCTGCATTAGGCACCAATAGTGAAAAACTCTAAAAATTAGAGTTTCAATACAAAAGCTCTGGATTACGTAATTTCAAAGGGAGGGGGTTTGAAGCGAAAATTACGGTCGGATTACTGGGGGGGGGGGTCAATTTCCCCCAAAAAATGGATCATGTAATTGTTGAATGGCCCCTAACCACTCCTCTTGAACCTCTAGCGATAGCAGCAGAGGAGTAAGAGCGGAAAGCCGTGGAATCCTAATATTTAGGACTTTCTTAGGACTAGTAAAATGTTGGAAGTTACACTCAAGCTTTTGGGCTCCCCGGGCTTCTTCATTGGGCCTGAATGTTGAGCAAAAAAAAAAAGTGGAGAAAGATTCAGTGCTTTAGAATGGTACTAGAATTTCATAAGAGTTCCTACAGCATAGCCAAGCGGCTGATACATTTGGGGGAGATCCATCCTATTAAAATACCTTTGAATTAAAACCTTTGCTAAAATACTTTTGACCTGTGACTCTAGCCTTATTAAGGATTTATTAAATAACTAAGTACAGATCTAAGTATTGAGTGTGAGGGATGTGCGGACCCTATTCATGATCTCTCCATGTTCACGGGGAATGTCTGGAGCGAAACCAGCCAGAGGCTCTTAGCATACCTGGAGCAGCTGTATAATTAGGGTTTTTCCAGGACTGCAGGGGCTCAAGTGGCTAAGACGCTGACTGGGAGGCAAAAGGTCAGCAGTTCGATTCCCAAGTACTGCAGGACAGAATGAGCTCCCGTCTCTGTCCCAGCTCCTGCCAACCTACTAGTTCGAAAGCAAGAAATTGCAAGTAGATAAATAGGAACCACTTCAGTGGGAAAGTAAACAGCGCTCCGTGTGCTCTGGTGTCTAGTCATGCCTGCCACATGACCACGGAAACGTCTGCAGAAGCAGACAGTGCTGGCTCTTCGGCTTTGAGCAAGGGAAACCTTTACCTTTAGAGGCCTAACCATGATTAATTGAACATATTTACAAGTTTGCTTGAGACTTTTTCCATTAACACAGTGAGCTAAAGCACACTTCCCCCATCTAGATTTTCCAAACACCTTAATTCATTTAATGCAACAATTTTCTTTGTTAAAAGAATCAATTTTTAATATTGTTGCATGGGGTTGTTCACTTTTTCCTTTCTTCTATTTACTGCTCTTTCTACTCTCTTTCCCTACAGCCATGTGTATAATCCCCCCCCTCCCCGGACATTGATGTCTCTCTTTTCCTTTTTTAAAAAAATAATTTTTATTGAATTTTTAACATAAATACAATATATAAAGACAAACTTCAAAATCACATACAATAATAAAAACAACAACAAGTCATAAGTCTATAATTCTGTTGTGACTCGGTATTATATTGCTTCCCCCTTCAGTCTTATAGTTATGTTTATTAATCCCAAATTTTTATCTAATACCAAATCTAAATTTTTAATTTTTCACCGTCTCAGTATACATTGCATAATCTCTGTTATATCATATATCCACCAAGTCACAATTCTAACTCATGCTTTTTGTACAAAAATAACATAACTAAATATAAGAATGAACAATTTAACCAAAATTAAAAAGAAAAAGAAAAAAACTAACCACCATGTGTTATTTACATTGCCCTGGAGTGCACGGAGTTTCTCAGTAAAATTATTCCCAAAAGCTCTTGTGAGCAGGTACAGGTCTATTCAACTCTTCACCCTTCAATGAGTAATCCACAAAGGTTTTCCAAACCTTCCAGAATCTATTTTCTTTAATAATACCCTTTTTCATATTTATCTCATGTGTTAACTTATCATTCAATGCTAAATCCCACATTTCCTTATACCATTCCTCAATTTTTATATTAACTTCATTTTTCCATTTTCTCGCAATACACATTCTACCCGTTGTCAGCATTATTTCTAATAACACTTTTTTATCTTTACTTAAATTTATATCTTCCACATCTGTCAACATAATGGTATTTGAACCCATAATTTCATTTATTTCGTTCTCAATTCCTTCCCAAAAATTCTTTACCACTCTACAATTCCGCCACATATGTTCGTATGTACCCAGTGCAGTCTTACAACGCCAACACATTTTATCATTCTTTTTATCTATCTGATGTAATCTCACTGGGGTCAAATACCATCTCCACAACATTTTATAATTATGCTCCTTTACTCTTACCAACAGACATCTTTACTCTTACCAACAGAGTTCTCATAATTCTTTTCTTCCATTTATTTTTCCAAGAAAAGAAATTCAGAGCATTAAAAATCCTGACACCCGCACTGAAAATATTAGTAATAATTATTTCCTGTCCATTCTGACTTATGAAAATCCTTTCTAGGTAATAGAAAGTATTCAGAAAGTACCCAATTCCCATCTTCTGTAAAGGTCTCCCTTGCTCGAAAACCAGTTGTAATCAACTCTAAGGTTCAGTCCTCATCTCCTTTTACAGCTGTGTGTCGGCAGGAGCTCACTGTCATGCAGCACTCAGGTCTCGAACTGCTAACCAGCCGACTTTTTGGTGGTCAAGCTCAGCATCTTAACCACTTGAGCCACTGGGTTGCCCAAAACTATGCAGGCTGGTTCTTCTGTCAGGAGGTACAGTGTGGGGAATTGAACTTGAGACCTGTGATGCCTAACTCAGAGCCTGTCCAGACAGCCATTCAAGTCCACTCTTTGTGGTGTTTGGGGGCAAGCTGGCCTGTCCTGCCCCCCCATGTCTAGACCTATTAGATATCAGGGTGGTCCCAGCTGCCCCCACAAACGACTTTGTTTAAATGCTGCCGGGTGTGTGTGTGTGTGTTCCTATGTTTTGGGAGTGTTCACGTTTACTCTGCTCCCAGCAAATGTGGATGCTGAGAACGGGGAATTCAAAGAGAGCCTTGCAGCTTTGACAGTGGCTTCAACTGTCAACATTATCAGTGAAGTGACAAACCAACCGCGTCTCCTCAGCGGGGCTGAGGAGATGCTCCTGCCTCCCATCCCCAGGTCCGATGGAGTGAGCCCTGGGGAGATGCAACACGCCGGTGGTGGCGGGGCTCCGGCAACGTCTCCCTTTTGAAGCCCTCCGGGTGGGCGAGACTCAGTGGGGCTGAGGAGACGCACCTGGCTCCATCCCCAGGGCCAATGGAGTGAGCCCTGGGGAGAGGCAAGGCAGTGGCAGGGGGCTCCGGTGACGTCTCCCTTTTGAAGCCCTCCAGGCAGGCGAGGCTCGGCGGGGCTGAGAAGACACACCTGGCTCCATCCCCAGGGCCGATGGAGTGAGCCCTGGGGAGAGGCAACGCAGCGGCGGCGGCAGGGGGCTCCGGCGACGTCTACCTTTTGAAGCCCTCCGGGCGGGCGAGGCTCAGCGGGGCTGAGGAGACGCACCTGCCTCCCCAGCAACACGGCTGCGGCTGGCAGTGCAAAAAGGAAGCAGCCTTCACCCGTGTGCGTGCATGCATGCGCCTATTCCCAGTGGAAGTTTGCCACAGCAGTTCCCACACTAGGAAAATTTGCCAGTATCACGAAGTACCTGACGTGACACTTCTGGAATAGCAGCAAAATGAATACATCTCTGAACGGTGAGGGAAATAGAACTTTTAAAAAAGATTTTATGCAGCACAGGATGGAAATATTGAAACGCTGCATTTCCCCCAAACCATCCAGAGGTGTTCAAGGGAAGTACTCAATCCCTTCAGGATGGGAGGAGCACACCTAATGACATAATGTTCCCACCCCAACCATTCCTGATGTTTTTCAAGCCTGTACCTAAATGGGCAGTTTGGATTTCCTATGTAATGCTTCACAAGTAGTTTGAAAAAGCTTAAGTATAACACTGGCTTTGATAATGTCAGCATCAGTCAACAAATTTGCAGCACAGTTCTGTTTAGTCATGTAGTCTTTATTTACTCTTACAATTTACACATTCTTTATTCAAAGGAAGGAAGTTTTGTATCTAGTAGGCTTTGTTATATTATGTGTCTTCAAATCAAAACCGACTTACATGACCTTAATAGGGCTTTCATGGTGAGACATTTAAGGTGTGGTTTTTACCCCTTCTGTACCCCGTCCCCAGGGAGTTTCCATGGCAAGGTGGGGATTGGGACTCAGGTCTTTTAACTCTTAAGTCTTGTCACTCTACCCTCAGCACCACACTGGATATCCTAATAGGCTTTGTGTTCATTTTTTATTCTTTAGCCAGGAAGGGTGTATTCGCGCATCAATGTTTTGAGTGAAGAGGGGAGGGTTGGTCTGCAGTCTGCATTTCTTTACTTTTGGGGGTACAGCTGCAATTGTGTAACTTTCTGCATTAAACAGATAGTGGGCTGGTGTCACTTTCAAGGATGCAGAAACTAGAATTGGTCTCCATTCAAGCAGCTCCCAAGTTAAAATGGTAACTAGGGTGCACACCTGTCAACCGCAGCTCCGGACAATCCGGGACCTGCGCAGAATGGTTCTGTGCAGGTCGCTTTTTACGCATGCGTAAAAGCCTTCTGTGCATGTGTAACAGCGACTTGCGCAGAACCGTTCTGCGCAGCTACGATCCTCTTCTGCACAGAAGCCTTCTACGCATGCGTAGAAGTGAGCTGTGCAGAAAGGAAGCGCAGTAACGCCTTTCCCCCGCTGCCAAATTCCGGGGTTTTGGCAGCTCCGGGTGGGAAATGGCGAAAATCGGTGCCGAAAAATGGGAAATCCTGGCTAACCCGGGAAGGTTGACAGGTATGTTAGGATGGCTTCTTCATCTTGAAACAGGGGTTTCAAATTGGTGATTTTTACAAGGAGAAATACTTCCCAACTGTGCTTATGATATCGTTTAATCAAAATAAACCGATCATTCATCTCAAGACGTTCTTACTTAACAGTATAGGACAGTGGAGCAAGACAAGGGCTGAATGTGAATAAGTGAGGTTTTATAGACTTAACACTTGGTTATAATTGGGAATAGAGATTAAATCACTTAGATGGAATTATTTATCTGCTTTCCCCAGGAGCGAGTTGTATGAAGAGTTATTTAAATCCCAATGTTAGCATCTCATTTCCCCTTTCTTCTTTTCTTCCAATTTCTCAATCAACAGATCTTGAAACCAGCTGACAAGAACAAGGGCAAATATGGCCAGTTCAGTGGCCTGAACCCAGGCGGGCGCCCGGTCACTCCACCGCGCAACTCGGCCAAAGCCAAGAAGTAACTAGCCTTGCCTGCCTGCCTGCCCCCCAGTTCAAGGTGTGGGGCCCGGCCTGTCTTGCATAGCGGTTACACTGTACAGCGGCTGCCTTCCTCCCCAGGGCCTGGCCATGAAATTGTTTTTAAAATGTCTGAATTAGAATCCAATACCAAAAATTCTGCTCCCCTGAGGCCAGGGGATGTCTTTATTTTTGGAGGTATTTTTGATTGAACTTTTTGCCAATTTTGTCCCAACGAGTGCTCCCCCACTCCCCCATGGGGGGTACAACATCTTTTTGAATAAAACATGTAAGATTCTTAAGTATCTGTTCCAGTTTTATTGTTTTGGGAAAATGCTTTGTTTGGCCTTCAGCTTCAAAAACCTTTCTTGTGAAAAGGTGAGAGAATGTCAGATCCATGTGAGTTGGTTCGGATTGCTGACTCTTGGCAAGTTAGAGTAGCATAAAGCAAATAGGTTTGATATATAGCTGGTTCTGGCCTTCGCCAATCTCGACCTAGCTGTGGGACTTTCTGCTCAGATGGAGCAGGCAGCCAAGCAGTAGTGAGATATCGCTGCCTTAGTCTTGTACTGAAAAAGTGGTCGGTTGCAAGTGGAGGTAGGAGACAGATTGGAAGGCCATTCGTATCCACCCACAATACTGTATATCTTCCCTGATCATGCCTGCAAGAACCCTTAGCCAGGGCCCTTCTGTTGTCTTCTCTGACCTGGCTCCAAATGTGCTCTGAAACATGGCTGGTGAGCAACCAGATGTCTGGATTTCAACTTCCAGAAGTCCCAACCAGTAAAGCTAGGATTTTGGGCACTGCAGTCCAGAATATCAAAAGGTTAAACATATCACCTTGTTGTAGAGCTCTATTTTGGTGGCCAAGGTCCCTTTCCAGGTGGCTTCTCCCCTTGCACAACACAGCTTAAATCCAGACTTTTTCTTCTGTTTTGACTTCACGGAGGATAGCATTGCCCATACGTTTGAGCCAATAAAGCAGACTCCACTCATCTTGCTTGTCTTGGCTGCTGTTGTCTTAATTATTCATTTCCACTTAGCATTTCTGGAATACTACTCTTTGGTTTCCAAATTTTAAACTGAACAGTGGAGATGGCTGCTACTGGTATTGGTGGGTGGAGGATTCCCCTCTCCTCTTAGGGCCGTGATGGCGAACCTTGGCACTCCAGATGTTCTTGGACTTCAATTCCCAGAAGCCCAAGCACCCTGTGAATCCACACGAATGGGTTTACAGGTGGAAGGGTAATCTCCATTGGGTGGCTGGTGTAGAAGAACTCCTCCCCATGGTGCCTTTGGATCCTGCACCCCTTGTTTTAGGGGGTGGGTAGTTTTAACTGTTTTTAACATGTTTTTAAAATTGTCATTGTGAACCGCCCTGAGTCGGCTTTGGCCGAGTGGGCGGTATATAAATTTGACAATTAAATTACTGAGATTCATCCGGCCTGCACCGCCCTCGTCACTCCCAGAAGCGGAAGTAAAACACGCCCGTATGGTTAAGACTCTTCCGGGTTAACCCTTCCTCTGTCCGGGTGTGTTTTACTTCCACTTCCAGGAGTGAAGAGGGTGGCGCGGTCCAGATGAATCGCAGTAAGCCCATTTGTGTGGATTCAAAGGGTGCTTGGCTTCTGGAAATTGAAGTCCAAGAACATCTGGAGTGCCAAGGTTCGCCATCATGGTCCTAGGGGCAGGGGTGCCCAAACTTTTTGGGCCACGGGCTGGCCACGTGGTTCATTGGGCTGGTCACCAGAAGTAAAATGCGCATGAGCAGAATGCCACCGGATCAGGGCCCTGATGCCAATTAATCTGCCCCGCATCACTCCCCGAAGTAAAATGTGCCTGCGCATTTGCAGAACACTGCCTATGGAATGGTAAAAAGCCTATGGCAGTGTTCTGCATATGCGTAGGCATATTTTACTTCCACTTCCGGGAGTGACAAGGGCTGGATGAATCTGCATCGGGGGCCAGATCTGGCCCACGAGCTGTAGTTTGGGCACCCCTGTCCTAGAGGCACCACTTCTCAGCTCTGGTCGGCCTGGGTGTGCAATATGGCTACCATGAGCTGAGCTGCAGTAGAGACCTATTTAGAATGAGCAGAAGGACTGCTTCTTCAGATGACTTAGTACAACTTTATAACCACTGGTGGTTTACAGTGCCAGCTGGGACTAATGGAAACTGAAGTCCCATCAGCATCTTGATGCTTGCAGGTTGCCTCTTCCACTTCTGGTAGGGATTGCTCTTCCTCAACTTAGAAGTCTCTGACTTAAGGGTACATGCTGGATACCCTCCACAGCAAGGTTATTCCAGTGCATCTGGGGTGAAATTTACCATTCCATCTTCTCACATGGTGCTCCAAGCGGGGTTACCTAACAGCCCCCTCCTGCCAATCTTATAAGCTGTTTAAAGGATCCTTTGGCCCTGCTTCCTTATGTGAATTACCTCTCTTGGTGCCTGCTTAAGCTGGAGGTAAGTCCCAAGACACAGCGCAGCCCTGACTGCTTAATGCCATTAGCAGGAATTAGCTTTAATGCTGAGACAAGGCAATCGCAAGGGTTCAGCCAAAGAGGAGAGAAAGGGGACATTGGGAGCTGGAGGCACATGGAGGATAGATAGCCTTTCCAATACTCAAGATGGGGATGATGGGTATAGTAATCCAGCACTGTTGGAGAGAGCAGTAGGAAAAAAACTAAACAGTTACTGAAGCTAAACAAGGATCCACTTTTTGCCAAGGGAAGATTATAATCCTGATGAAGTGTATTGGGGTAACAAAGGACCTTTTAGCAAAAGAATTGCTAAACCAGGCCTTGTAGATGTTTTCATCCTCCAGGGTCAGGACTACCTGCAGCACTTGACTGTGTAAGAGGATTTGGCTTTTGGACACGCGCACGTGGCAGCATCCAGTATTGCCTTGCACAAGTAGTTGTTTGTGCTGTCTACCTGAGTTGGTCACCTATAAGTCGGGTGTGTGCAGCAGAGGCTCCCAGCTGGCTTTCCAGATGCCTTGGACAGCCTAGTGCTGTGCCAG
Source organism: Bradypodion ventrale (assembly GCA_035047345.1). NCBI lineage: Eukaryota > Metazoa > Chordata > Lepidosauria > Squamata > Chamaeleonidae > Bradypodion > Bradypodion ventrale. Next base: position 353,497,313 of record JAWDJE010000001.1, read on the forward strand.
TAGCAGCTGTGTCTTCCATCATTTCTGAATGGAATTATGTTGAAGAGCACTTGACCTGTGGGCCACAGGAACACGAACCAGATGTTCTGGACTGCAGCTCCCAAAATAACCCCTGCCAGCCTCAGCCCACGGCTTGCTTGGACCTCTGAGCGTTGGGAGTCCCAACAAATCCAAGGGGTGGAATTCCCTGTCCCTGCTTCATACCTTTTTGGCTCCAACTAGCAACAGACAGGGAACTGTAGACAACGGTCGTGGAAGCAGAAGCACTTGTTCTAAAGTGACAGCACAATCCAAAAAGTGCTTCCTGTAATCAACAGTGCTTATATGTGTGGTGATCGAAGCAGCTGCATCCATGAAACCAGTGCTTACATTAAATCCTTTGCTTCATCCCACAATACTGCCCGTGTCTTACTTGGTAATGCAGCTCTAATAACATCCTGGCTGACAGTTTCTATTCCTGCTTCAGCTCCAGTTTCCAAGTAATTTACCATTAATGATAGGTTCGTTAGTGTCCGCTAAATGCAAGGAGGTAAGGCAGCCTCAGGAAGCACAAAGTAAAGGTTTCTCTGTAACACAGCGGCAATTGGCATCTCAACAGAAACAGCGAGAATCTTAAACATTGTATAATACAGTAAAACCCCGACTTACAAACGCCTCGAGATACGAAATTTTTGAGGTATGAAATGATTTTTTCGTAACCGGGGTCCCGACTTACTAAAAAAAAAAACAAGTTATGAAATACTCCGACATGCGAAAATTCAGTTTTTTAGCACCCAAAATGGTCCCGCCGCCATTTTGTGCACTAAAAATCACTCCCAGCCACTCAGCCACACCACCAGAAGTGTAAGAAAAGGAAGCAGCAGCAGCCAGAAGGTAGGAAATCTCTGCATTTATTTTTTTAATGCATGCCTCAAGTTATGAAAAAAATTGAGTTACAAAATAGGCCAGGGAACCGATTTTCCCCCATAACTCGGGGTTTGACTGTACATGTTATTAGTTGCAACACCAGAGCAAGAAGATGCCGCCCACTGATTTATTCCCCTTTTCAACAGTAAATGAAACACTTGGAGGGCTAAAGTAGAAAGCATCCGTTTCTTTGGATGTACTGTATAGTATATCTGGAAATATGTACTGTGTCTCTGTAATTCAGTTCAGAAGGCTTTTCCCCATAGCACGGGTTTTTCAATTCATTTAATTAAAAATAAATAAAGCGCTGCAAGAAGAGGTTGTTGGCTGGAGTGACTGGGAGCCAGAAGACATTGAGTTGATGGTGGATGAGGCTCCTAACTCTCCAAAAGGAAACTTGGCTTGAAACATGTCTCCTTGCAAGACGCGGGAGTTGCCAGAGCTCGAGTGTAGATGGAGGGTCTCTCACGATTCTCCCTCGCTGTCTTCTGCCAGCACCTCTTGGCTGGAAAATGGCTGGGCCACAGACTGCGACTGGTTTAGGACCGATCCAAAGAATAAAGACCGAAACTGAGTGGGGAGAAAGCCAAGGAAAAAGTAAGCACAGGTGAGGCTCAGACATGCAAAAACACCACCAAGAAGTGTGCATAAGAAAGGCCTGAAAACTCACACATGCAGTGGTGTACTGCTTCAGGTTCTCACCGGATCCCGGGAACCGGTAGCGAAAATTCCCCAGGCCACGCCCACTTGGCTGGCCACGCCCACCTCCCTACCCCAGGCCATGGTGTGGCTGGCCAAGTGGGCATGGCCCACAGAGTTAGACACTCTCACAAAGTTAGCCATGCCCAGCATGGGGATAGTAAAATTTTTTTGCAGTGCATCACTCCACACATGGTACAGTTAGGGCTTGGAGAAGAACATGGAGACAAGCCAATCACTCCAAACCTCATCCCATCTCCCACATGTAGTTTCTACCACACCCTTTCAGTGTCTGAAAGCCCAGATTTTGCAACAGTAAGATTAACAAAGCCTGACTACAGCTGTTGGACATGCAGGATGTAATCTGTGGCTCTGCTCCAATTAAAATTAGTCATGACTTTAGTGAAACCAACAAACAAGTTAGCTGGCAAAGAGCAAGATTCCCATTCCTTCCTGTGGAAATCAACTTCAGCAACTTTGCATGTTTTACAATACTTGCTAGAGCATATGGAAACTGCAGTACATGTTGCCTTGGGAAACTGTACCGTATGAACAGACCATGTCACTGCAAAAGCATTTGGTGTCAATCCCACCTTCTCGCACTGAAGTGGGTGCCCATCCTTGCTTTTTTAGAGTAAGGTATAGGTCTCCCTTCCTCAAAAGCCAGTTGTATCTGACTATAGGGTTTGGTGCTCATCTCTATTTACAGCCAAAGAGACAGTGCTGTCTGCGTCTGCAGACATTTCCATGGACATGTGGCAGGCATGACTAGACACCAAACACTGTTGCCTTCCCACAGAAGTGGTACCTATTTATCTACTTGCAATTTCTTGCTTTTCAACTGCTAGACTGGCAGGGGCAGAGACGGAAGCTCACTTAGTCGCGCAGCACTCGGGTCTCAAGCTGCCAACCTGCCAACCCTCTGGTCATCAAGTTCATCAAGTTCTTTAACCACTAAGCCAACATAGTCCCTTTTTTTAGAGTACAAGAACAGAACTTAACATGCATCACTAGATCAGTAAAATGGTCAGTAGAGGTTGGAGGAATGGGTGAATGAAATCAACAGTTTACCAGGAGGTCATCTGCAAACTGCTTGAAAATAGGCAAATGGTAGAACCAGGGTTTGAGGATTTGGGAGGAACATGGAGACTATCAATCACTCCAATAATAACAAGGACAGCAGCAGCAACTCCTCTGGGTGAAGCATGGCCAACCTGACTGAGGAATTCTGAGCATCTCCACCCCAAAACACATGCCTTCCCAATTCCTCTTTCCACTATGGGTTGGTGTGCCAAGCAGACACAGTCGGCCTTTCTGTACATACCCGTTTTTGTGGCGGAGTGCCAAGGACGTTTCCTTCCTCGTCGCTCCCGGCCTCCTGTGCACCAGAGCTGGTACACCTCAGGGGGAAGGTGGGGCTGGGAGAAAATCCTGCCTCTTCTGAGGCCCCACTAGTCGTTTCCATGGCTATCATGTAGTCATCGATATCATCCGTGGTAAAGTCACACGCAGGGTTAAAGGGCTTGGATGTACTGGCAGGAGAGAAGTGGGAGTGGAACTCTTAGGTAGCCCTAAGCTCTACCTCCTCGGTGGAGACACCCACCCACCCCCATTCACCACAGGAAAGGCTTCCCTTGGCAGGATGTATAATTTCATACTGATGGCGCAATGGTTAAACTGCTGTACAACAGCCCAAATGTTGTGAGTTTGATCCTGACAGGGATTGAGGTTAACTCAGCCTTCTATCTTTCCATGGTCAGTAATGTGAGTACCCAGCATGTTAGGAGCAAAATGATAATTGCCTTGTGAACTGCCCAAAAAGTGCACTAAGCGCTATGGAGCGGTATATAAAGTGTAGTATTGCTATTGAGCTCTTCACCTACACCAGTTGAGAAAGTATACCCTCTTGTTATCGCTCCACTTAAGAGAAGGAGAAGTAGCAGTGGATGCTGAGAGAACTAAGCAAGAGAATGCCCCTCAACATCCTCTGAATGGATATGAGCCTCAAGTCTGCCAGCTCACATCCAGGAAGAGCTTTATGGCAAGAACAAACATTCTTAAGGGTAGCAGGAGCAAAACCAAGTTAGAAATGGAGGAAGGAGCTCACTGGATAAGGAACAACATTAAAGAAGGATCTGGCCGAGGAACTCAACCTCCCCTAGGTCACTTGAAGGACCATGAATAGGCTGAGAGTTGGAGTCCCTAAATGCAAGACTAACATACTCAAGTGGGGACTGCTGGTGTACAACAACACACTGTGTGAACGTGGAGAGATGCAGAACCCATCTCATTTACTGATCTGCCAATAACTGCTAGAAACATGTACCGATGAAGACTTAATTTTGGCCAACGACAAAGCCAAGAAAGTGACTTCATTTTGGCAGTCCAAAGAAGACGGAATTCAGCAAATTGTGATCTCAAGTACAAGGTACTTGACCCTCCCCTTACACAATACTGAAGTTAAAAAGAGGGGGCTTATCACAGCAGAAAATGCTGAATATAAGCTGGAGACACTGAACTGTTTCAAGAGTAACCAAGGCAATCAATAAACTTGCTTCAATGTCAGTTAACGCCGAGGAAGAGGAGATGACAGACAAATGTACTTGGAGGGCATTGTCCAAAAAAATCTAATTACAAGTGGCATTAATTGCATAGTTACACTGTCCTACATGTTGAGCAAAGGTGGAACTTCCATTTAATGCCCCTGTTATCTGGAACACCACCCCCATTCTTCCTCTGTGTGAAGCCAAGGGGCCTTCCTTACCAACTGGTCACCTGGCAACTGGGACTCTCTGGCTGTGCCAATGTGGCTAGAACGAGGTGCACCATGAGTACAGGGTCCTCCACAGTGAAGATGGCTGGCCTGCAAGGAGAAATCTGATGAGGGCAGAAGTCTTTAACAACAAGCATTTGGGTTAGAAGCAAATGCAAGAAAAACGTCTATGGGGCTAAGACATCTAACCAAAATGCTCACCGTTACAGTAGAGGAAAGCCAGCCACTGGCTGTTTATAGCAGGGGTTCCCAACCTTTTTATGCTGCAGGCCTAATGACCATGCCCCTCGGACAGCTGAGTGGGCCGGACCATGCCCCCTGGAAGTAAATGTGCCCGCTTCCATGTTTACGACAGCCGCGGGTGCATTTACAGCTGACATAAACGTGTTTATGCATATGTGGGCACATTTTATGGCTGTGGTAAATGCTTTCACTTCCAGGTGCGGTGGCAGCAGGCCACATGAATTGGTGCCACGGGCTGTGCCAGGCCTGTGGGTTGTTGGTTGGGAACCCCTGGTTTATAGTATAGAAAATAAATAGCATGTTGGCTGATAACAACCTTAGGAACAGCACTGGGTGGGGTTTCAAACCTAAAGCTTACACCAGCTCCCTAAATGGCCCTTGATTAGCAAACCAGCAGGTCATGAAGGCAACAGCACCCTGATACACCACTAACTCCCACCAATGAATATAAAATGGCACAGTCCACAGAGCCACCCTGGAGCTCTTCACCCAGAACTTCCGCAGGGAAGGCCTACCTGCCGGGAATGTCAAAGTAGATATTAAGAGGAAGATTTGAAGACTCAGCAAAACTCAAAAGACCCTGAGAAAGGAAAAGAGAAACAAAAGTGGTCAGAAAGAGCCTCCGCTGATATGTCTCTAGCCATACATTGTCAATGACTCTTGACAATGAGAGAGACCGCATCGTCCCAAGAGTGTCCGCCTGTCCAACCAGAGCGGATCGGAGGGGCTCCCTGATTGTTCCATCTGCCAGAGGGGCTCGTCTCTCTGGCACCCGAAGGAGGGCCTTTTCCGTGTCCACACCGGCCTTGTGGAACCTCCTGCCTGTAGAGTTGCGGGAGCAGATGGAGCTGCTACCTTTCAGAAAAGACCTAAAAACCTGGTTGGCAGGGCAGGTGTGGGGCCCAGATGGAAGAGTGGCCCCTGCCTGTTGGCTTATAAATTAAGCCCCCATTTATTTTAATTATTATTATTAATATTTTTTAATGTGGGTTTATGTGGGTTTTAAGAGGAATGGGGTAGGTGGGTGGGTATGTTGGGTTTTAATTGGTTGTGCTGTTTTACATGTGTTTTAACTTGTTGTGAGCCGCCCAGAGTCGGGTTTACCTGATTGGGTGGCATATAAAGTTGAATATAAAATAAATAAATAAATAAATAAACTTCAGGTAGGATTCTTTCCCAACTCTACCTGGAGATCCCCAATATTCCCTGGTGGTCAAGCATCCAAATACTGACCCGACCTGACCCAACCTATGTTTCTTACCTATATCTATACAAAGGTGTGGTCTTGTATGTCCGTGATGGGCTCCCACACCTGGACAGATCCTGCTGAAACTTGCCACACACCTTCCTTGGCCTGCCGAGATAGCCACTGGGGGGGTTGCAAACCCCATTTGGTGGTTTATACCCCCCAAAATTAGTCGCAAAGGGGACACCCCCACTGGCAGGACAAAATGTGACGAAACGACAGTACTGCACACGCCCAAGCCGAGACTACATTTCCCAGATGCCTTTGGTGGGTGAGTGGGGACGGGCGGGAGGTTCTCCCTGCGTTTTTGCACCCAGACTGTGCTTCGCTCCAACCTATATGGATGGGTGGGAGGGGGCAGAGCGACCGAAGCACTTGAAGAGAATCCGGGGGTTCGACCCAGCAGAGCGCCCGTGAGAGGCTGTGTATGACCCTCCCAGGGGCCGCGGGCTGGCCCCGTCACCGTCTCTCGCCCACCCGCCCAGGCAGGTATTGCTGCTGATGTAGCTGGCCGCGGTTTGACTTTACAGGAAAAAAACAATCCTGGGCAACGCCGGGTAATCGGCTAGTAACAGATAAGACTTGGTGTATTTCAGGCTCGTGTGATGGCAGCCATTTCCCCTTCGGGCAAGAGGTGGGAAGGACACTCACCCTGAATTCCTTGAGGCAGAATGTGACTTGGGTCTCTTGCTTGATATGAAAGGCCTGGAACTCCTCCTCATTCAAGCACAGCTCTGTCAACATTGTCCGGGTCAGCTCTGAGGCAGAGACGACAGTCAGATCAGCCTCGCCCTCCCACAGCTCCCCCTCCCCCCATTTCACATTGCTTCCCACAATTAAGAGCATTAATAAGTCAAGCAGCAAGGATACTACAATCTGTGTTCTACTAAAGGGAACCCACTATGCCAGAGACTCGACAGCCATATAAAGCTCTTTAACGAAGGCAAAAAGAAATCTCAGCTACGTTCAGCTGGAAACTGGATTAGGGTGACCAACTCACCTGTCTCTTCGTCCCGGTAACTGCGGAGGCTCACTTTCCCTTCAGGGCTGGTGCTCAGGGTCACTTCAGCCAGAGTCAGTGGGAAATGCACTACAGCATCGGCCAAGAGTCTGAATTGGATGAAGGAAAAAGCAGAGAATCGTGTGAACCGAGCAGATCTCATGACTGATTTCCCCAGCTCCCATCTGTACTTTCTGCCTGTTGACCTTATTGAATGATTAAAGAGAGTCTGTAAAAGGCCACCATGCCCCTGTCCAAATGAGCTCCACTAGCCTTAGGTAAAGGTAAAAGGTCGCCCTTGCTCGAAAGCCAGTCATATCCAACTCTAGTGTCCAGTGCTCATCCCTGTTTATAGCCGAAGAGCCAGCACTGTCTGCATCTGCAAATGTTTCCATGGACATATGGCAGGCATGACTACACACCAGAGAGCACGGAATGCTGTTTACCTTCCCACCAAAGTGGTACCTATTTATCTACTTGTAATTTCTTGCTTTTGAACTGCTAGGTTGGCAAATGGTGGGGCAGGTGACGCGAGCTCACACCATTGTGCAGCACTTGGGTCTCAAACCGCTGACCTTCAAGTCATCAAGTTCAGCGTCTTAACCACTAAGCCACCACAGTTCCTCACTAGCCTTACACTTGCATAATACAGTAGGGTTTTTTTTTTTTTTTGGAATAGTAGCTGTGTTAGCCTGTGTGTCATAATAGCTGTGTTACGTAATAGCTTTCCATGTTCATCACTCAGGGCTAAACCAGCATTTGAGGGAAACATCTCCCATGCAAAAAAAAAAAAGAAGCCTATTTTCTGAGACATTCGTCCCTCTGTTATCTATGTCTGTGAATTATGTCATGTTGGTTGCACTGTAGTCTTACCTGCCATGTGGACCAGCAAGTAAAGCTCCTGCCCACCTAAGTAATGCTTGGCTCCATCTATTTATCTTTAACTACCAAGATCGCCACCCATCCACTGCAATGCTCTTTGCTTGCAATACAATCCCACTCGACCACATCACAGCCCCACCTGGGAGAAGCACGGAGAGAATGAGCACATTTTGCTGTGTCAAAGTCAGCCTGTAGAGATTCACACTCTTGGAAAGACAAGTCATGCGTCTTGACAACACCTGGACAGAAAGAGACAGGCAGAGTGAGAAATGGCCTTAGAGCAGTGTTTCCCAACCTTTGGTTTTTGGACTTTTAATTCCCAGAGGAATAAGTCAATTCCCCAAAGCACTGATCAGCCAATGTACTGACTTAGGCTTCTGGGAATTGAAATGCATCTGTGGGGCCTTGGCCCCGCATTGGGAACCACTGTCTTAGAGCAACCTCATATCACACTTGGCACTCCAGTTGTTCTTGGACTTCAATTCCCAGAAGCCCAAGCACCCTGTGAATCCACACGAATGGGTTTACTGTGATTCATCGGGCCCACGCTGCCCTCATTGCTCCCGGAAGCGGAAGTAAAACGCGCCCATACGGTTAAGGCTCTTCCGGGTTAACCCTTCCTCCGTATGGGCACGTTTTGCTCCCAGGAGTGATGAGGGCAGCGCGGGCCCGGTGAATCGCAGTAAACCCATTCGTGTGGATTCACAGGGTGCTTGGGCTTCTGGGAATTGAAGTCCAAGAACAACTGGAGTGCCAAGGTTCGCCATCACGGCTCTAAGGGAAGAAGTGGCCATTCTCTAGAAATTTTCCACCCCTGCTATTTCAATAAAGGTCACCCCTGAAGAAGTAAAGAATGAAGGAGGGTAAAAAGACAGCAATTCTTATTTCCTTTACTAAGGCCTGAACTGGGGGATGGGTAGGAGGAAGCATGAAGAGATTAAAATTCATATGAATCATCTTTTTTCTAAGAAAAGGAAGCTTTGTTTAAATATAATTTTGTTACAGCAAGTTCTCGCTGCTTGATAATCTGGGATCTAACATTCCATACATTGCTGTGCAGAGCCTGGAAGAGTTACTTTTTAGGGCACTGAATTTCAGCAGACACCAAGCATGTCTAACTTTTCTCCTCAAGTACAAGCCCCCACCGACAACATGTGTGACAAAGTGAGCACTTTGAGCATCTCCAACTTGTACAAAAAAACATCCCTTGCTAGTTCCCCTCCCCTGTCTTCAAAACCCAAGCTGGATCATGGCCTCCAATTCAAACCCAGCTTCAACAGCAGCTACAGGTTCTGTGTAGCCCATAGGAGAGGAGGGAGAATCTTTGCTTCCCACCCCCTCGACATTTTTGTATCCAACTCCCAGAGTTCCTGGACATCAGTACGTGAAAACATCTGGCGGGCCAAAGTTCCTGACGTCTATTTCAGGGCATAGTGAAGTATGGGGCCCAGTTGCCCTTCTACAACTTGAGCTTAGATTCCTCCTTTTGTTTAAACCTGTATTCTGTCCCCTCCAGATGTTTTTGGAAACTCCCACATGATCCACTGTAGCTGGTTGTTCAGGACTTTCCCAGGGGACAACATCCCCTCCACCCAGATTTCCGCAGCACAAAAATCCAGCTACAATTTGCAACCGCGTCTTGTTTCCCCACTAATATTAACTTCCGCATCCAGGCCTCCCAGCGCTCACCGTACTTGCAGTGCAGCTGCACACGGAACCGGCTGGCACGGGCATTCAGCGAGATGAGACATTTCTCCACGGTCTTCTCCAGTGAAGGAAGGGAACGGAAGACAGCCAAAAAAGACTGGGGAGCAGGAGAAAACAGAGACGTTCTGTGCCTGGCTGCTTCCTACCAAACACTCCCCCCCCCCTGGAAGTTGGGGCACAGTGGTTATAAAAGTCAATAACTTTTTATTCATTACTCCATTTATGTCCTCCTCCCCTCCAGCAAGCTCAAGACAACATATATGCTTCTCTTCAGTGCTATGGGGTGGTATATAATTGTAATTGCAATTTCTATCTTCACCATAATGCTGCAAGATAGATCAAGCTCAGGTCAAGACCAGGCCCAAACTCTTCCAGTGAGATCCATGCTCAGCGTGAACTTGAAGCCGACAAGTCCCTGTTTGCTACTCAAACCACTACACAACGCTGGTGTTTTAGGGCAGGGGAGATCCAGTTTCATATACAGTACCTGCAGTAGTGGCCTTCACATTTTTTTACTACCACACTGTGGGCATGGCCAACTCTGTGGGTGTGGGCAACTCTGTGGGCATGGCCAGGTGACTGGGTGGGCGTGGTTAAACTGCTATATTTTAATGTGAGCTTTTGTGGATTGAGTCTACTTCGTCAGACCATTAGTTAGCAATTACACTTTGATGCTCTAATTTTCCATTAAAGAGTGACTGCAGCAGAGTAACTGCTGGCTCAGCTTCTCCCCACTCCGGGCGCCCGGACCCAGCAGCAAGGATGTTGGAGTCACGTCCTGAGTGGGGTGAGAGGAGGAGGAGGTGGGTGGGGTGGGGCAGTGGGCGGGGCCAGCCAGTTTTACTACCGGTTCTCCCGAACCTGTCCGAACCTGCTGGAGCCCACCACTGAGTACCTGTCTTGACATGAAACTCAGTGGGTATCTTTGGGCCCACTGATTTTTCTCAAGCTAGGGAGAGAGGACAATCTTCTATACTAACTCTGAGCTACCTTTGGAAACAAATGAAAGGCAGGATATAAATGCAAATAAACCAAATGTGACTCTATGATTACGAATTCTCACTCTCATCACAGAGGACTGAGCTGAGGTACCCTTATTCATGCAGACTTATTTCCATGCAGAGATAGGGCAATTCAGTTTTGTATGTCTCAGTAATTATTGGGACATGACACAGTTTTCAGTGCAAGCAACAGTAGACTGCTTGCTTTATAATTGGAAAGTATTTTGAAACAACAGAGGGTGCATAGATTGTGGGGAAACCGCAGTGGTTTACTGAACCACAAGTAATTAAAAGGCCACCCTCTCATCACAAAAATAAACCTGCTGGATCCCACCAAGTGTCTATCTAATGATACCTGCAGTAGTCACCCAGATGCTGCTGAGATGCTCATAAGCCAGATCTGGAGGTGATGGTCTGGCCCTAGATTTGTTAATAGCATTTGCTACTCTGAGGCATTACCACTTCTACACATGTGGCTCTTGGAGCTACAAGTCAAGCAACACATTTTCCGAGCTCTACAACACATCTATCCTCCACCATTATATCAGAAACAAATTTAGAGAGGGTGAAAGACATTGGTCTATCAAACCAAGGTGTGCTCCATTTTCTCCAGTGGCCTCTGTTAGAGAAAAACTCACTTCTGTGTTTTCTCCTGTTCTTATATTCAATGGTTGCAGGGAAATCTATGTGAAGGTTTGATTGCATGATTTATGGCTATGCCTTTGATGGTCCTGCATTGAGTACGTGAGTTGCTGCAGGGAAGTAGGAGGCTCATAAAATTGCCATCTGACCCCTTTGAGCCAATTAGGGGTACCTGGACCTTTGGGTGACATCACTGTTACATCAGCTATAAAACTGGGTGATCTGAAGATGTTCTTTCTCTTCGTCATGGACTGATCCTGAGCTGAGCCCCACGACAGGTGGGTAAGGAACTAGCTAAGGCCAGGGCCTAGGTAACGGTTTAAGTTTCTTATTTTTGTGTTTAACTTTGAATGACTGCATTGCAAGTTTTATTCCTCATGCTATACCTATTTTCTTAGCTCACTTTAATAAATATAATTACTCTGAGACCCTTTGTGTCTATTGATTTAGGAATTGAGAGTGGCTTGATCACGCAGAGAAAGGGCCACATCCCGCTACCCAACTTCTGATACCCTGTATGTTTGTCAGTAGGAGCCTGGAAAAGGGATCTGGCAAAGCAAGGCAGGAATGGTGGGTAAAAAAAAACCCAGTGAGGGGGCATCTACAGTGCCATGCCAAAAAAAAACATATGGCTGCATGCTGCAAAGCCCTGGTGTGCATCTGCCAGGTTTTGTGAATAAAAGATAAGATAGGAAAGATGCAGCTGGATTGCAGATGGGGAAGATCACACAAATAAGTGATTTCCCATATAAGGCTGACAAAGGAAGGGTTGCATTCTGCAACTCTTCCTTTGTCATTCCGTTCCCTCTCCATAGGCATCTCACCTTCATGAGCACTTTGCATCGGAAAGCCCCCACATCACGGTTGGATCCCGATTCTCCTGGCTGGTAGTGTTGGAAGAAGAGTGGGGCAAACAGGAAGCAGGCATAGGCTGAGTGAGATGGATTTATTGCACGCAAGGAGAGCTAGAAAGTGAGCACACACAACATCACTAACTCCACTGTTACCATTACAGAGCAAAGGACCCACTTCCCAAATTCTGTTCAATTTTCAAGCCCTAACCCTTCCATTGCACAAAACAGAGCCTCTGGCCCAAGCACGCAGACGCACGCACACACACACACACAAACGTTAGTTTGGATAGTTTTTGGTGTATGCAACTGAGTGACACACACTGGCTTAGGATATACTCATACCTACCCACTCAAAATTGTATCAGAACCTCTCCACTGAAGAGTCACCTGTCTCTAAGCCATGCAACTGATATGCCACCAATAAACACACTGTCTGAAATTTCAGCTTCAGTATAATGTGTTCACAATATAATCTCTTATGTTCTGTAGCCAGAATCTTATTGCTAATACAGTATAAGCTCTTGTAAGAGAAACTGGGTAACTATGGGTGGCAAATTGCTGTTCATTAACAAGCTACTATTTGTGTTTATGTGGCACAATGGGGTGCTGTGAAGGAGTATGCCTCTTCTGAGGAGATGGGGACCGCAAATGATACTTCTGTGTCATTCATCACAGGAGAACCAGAATCCATAGTCTCTGAAATTAGCAAACATTTATGAACCACTCTTTACAACTAAATTTCCACCACACAGTTCACATCACTGAGTTCCCTATAGGAGAATTAGCTTTAGTCCACCGAGTCACTGGTTATGGGTTGGGGGAGAGTTATCTTCATCACACCTTACACCAATACCTTCCAAGTAACAGTTAAGGCTTATATACTTCCAGGGTTTCTTCACAGATGTCTCTTGCCTGCTGTTTTCGGTGCTTAAATTGTATCTCGCTATGCAAAGAGCACTACAGATTAGCTCTTCTGGTTCTACAGGGTCACTCCTCTTGCCTTCCAGAAGGACCCACGTCTGGCCTTGCCATGCTCTCTATGGTCTTCTATTCTAAGTCCTGTCAGCAATGAACAGACTTCCCTGGTGGGCTTTTTCCTGCCTTCCTTATTTTATCACCCCTTTGGGTCCCACCAGTCTCTTGACCCCAGAGAAGAGTTCATCCAAAGGTAATATCCAGGAGAAGGGATCCATCCTGTACCCGTCATGTAACCTTGGCAGAGACTCATGGAGGGCCAATGGGACATGAAAGTGTGTACCCAAGCTCACCCACTCACAGGCACACACCCAGTAACACAAACAGGATTTCATTAATGACTGGCAATTTACAAGAACGACCTACACAATTTCTCTTAAAAGAGTAAAGCAGCAATATAATTCTGACCTTGGTGTTGTTGTTGCTGTCATGTGCCATCGAATCATTTCTGACCTATGAATCAGCAGCTTCCAAAAGCTGCTCTCATCAACAACCTCACTCAGGCCTCTATGTTACAGCAACTGTACACCCTTCTGCTTCCGATTTTCAAATGGAGAGACTACTTGACCCACATTTCCTCCCACAGACATTCATATGGAAACAGGAAGTCAGTATATTATTTATACTATGTAATGCTCCTTTCCCATTCACAAATGACATTCTCCTTTCCAATGCTCACAAACTCTCATGGCTAAGCCTTACCCCTTCCTGCAACGGCTCAATGTAGATTTCATCTCCAATGCGTGACAGTGAATGTACCGCTTTCCCCAGGGCTGCAAAGGAGCAAGAAGAAAATGATGCTGGAATTAATAAGATGGCGGATAAGTGTGTTAAAGTGCCTAATGTTGTATATTACTATACTTTCCCTCCTTTATTGAACCATCATCTAGGTTTATTGTTTACTCCTAAGCACTGCTGAAGCCTGTGCCCATGCCAGACAAAGCACTCTTTTCACAATACAGACCATCACATTTCACTTGCCAATCTCCCAAGCACACCCATTCACTCTTTCTTACTCCTGTCCTGCCATTAATTTCATTAGATTGATTGGAGTGAGAAACATCTTTTTCTGTTAAGGGATATATTTTCTCAGAGATAATCTCTTTAGGGTCACATCCCCACTGTATATGGAGTCAGAACTAGAAGTGAAGAATCCCATTGTTTCTTCTTTCTCTTCCCTGCCACCTTCTTTCCATCCCTTTTATCATCCCCTCTGTCTCTCTCTGACACTGCCTTGTATCTCTTTCTCTTCAAAGGCTGGGAAGAGACACTGCAGATATGTTTATGGTCTGAACTGAGAACTTGCAGACAGTATTTGAAATTAGAACAAGGGCCATCCCAAGTCAAATGGACAATAAGATCTGTCTAGATAGAAAGTTGTATGTACTGTAGATGCATATGCAAAACTCTTTTTTGGGGGGACAAAGCCCCACTAGTGTATTCTTCATATCCAAATTAACTTTTTTGGCTTACCTTTCACATTGCCCCCAGTAACTACACACTTCATGCCAAAAAAGAGTAACTAGGAAATCCCTTCACACCAAGCCCAAGGGGGTGGGACCAAATGCTTGCAATCTGATTCTTCAGCTGGGATCTTGTGACCAGTTTTGTTCTGTGCTATAAAGAATTTTCTAGGACTCCACAATAGACACTGAAAGAAAATATAAATTACATATCACAAATTCATCCGTGTAAAAAATGTTTCTAATAATGTTTGGATACCCTAAATATATTCTCTGCTAGTGCTATAACCACCAGAAGGATGTTTTAAAATCAAGTATATGCTTGGGGATGGTAATCCAGATATCTAAAAGTATCTAATTTACTCTATCTCTTTTTCAAAAATAAGCTCTTTTCCCAAGTGTAGGAGTTTAATAAAAATATGTGTCTATTCTGATGAATGGCCATTACAGTAAGGGTTGTTTAGACTCTTTATCCATTTTATAAACACAGTCCAAAAATAAGCTGCCTAGCTACTCCATCGTTCTAAAGTGAAGATACTGCAAAGCTGATTTGGTAGATGTTTGGCTAGCAACTGGCTTAATACCTTTCACAGGGCTTTCTGGCTAATTCTGGCAGAAGGGACAGTTAAATACCACTTTGGTAGCAAGATCTGGAGACAATTTACTGATCCTTACCGAACTGCCTAGGGGCTGCGGTGGCTCAGTGGTTAAGAAGCTCGCCTTGTTAGCTGGAAGGCTGTTACGTTGGCAGTTTGAGACCCAGGTACTGCATGATGGATTGAGTGCCTGTCTCTGTCCCAGCTCTTGGGGAGATGAAAGGAGCCTTATTTGGGTGTTCCCTGAGTGGAGTTTCTTCCGTAAAAATCCTTTCAACACAGAACAATTTCTAACACAAAATTATTATTGTTACCTAACTGCCTTTCCCGATGACAGATCTGTGACTGTCCAGATACTGCTGGACACCAGTCTCAGTTGGCCCCACCAACTGTGAGAGATGACATGTATACTCCTTCAACATGAGGAGGGCCACAGAGTCTCCTCCGCCTAATACTTTGTAAAAGGGTCTTGAAAACTATCTCAGAAGGCATGCATGAACAACATTTTACATGTCTATTCAGAAATACTCCCCTTCGTGAGCAGATAAATCAGTGTAAGAGTGCCACCTTTAGACTTGGGAGTTATGGTATCTGTCAGGTGATACACAAGACACTTGGGAAACACTGGACCACACCATAATAAATAACAAAAACATGAAAAAGCACCCAAATTCTTTGAAACACAAGAGTACTACACAGCAAAGAGTAGGCAAAGGGCAATCTTTTAGTACTGCAACTCCTGTCACTCCTCACCACTGGCTATGCAGACAGGCTGATGGGAGTTGAAGTACATGGATATTTTGGCTGCTGACCTTTCATTAGTCAAGTTCAGCATCTTAACCACTAAGGCACCGTAGTCCCTATTAGTGCCCCGTTAATTCTAAAGAGCCCTCCGTCCCTGTTTGTGCCCCCTTAATTTTAAAGGGCACTGTTTACTCCTTGCAAAAACAGGATGCCAGCCAATGGAGGGCTCTTTAGAATTAAGGGAGTACTAACAGGGACTATGATGGCTTAGTGATTAAGATGCTGAACTTGACAACTGGAAGGCCAGCAGTTTGAGACCCAAGCGCTGCATGATGGAGTGAGCTTCTGTCTTTGTCCCAGCTCCTGCCAACTAGCAGTTCAAAAGCAAGAAATTGCAAGTAGATAAATAGGCACTGCTTCCGCAGGAAAGGTTAACAGTGTTCCATGCACTTTGTTGTCTAGTCATGCCTGCCACATGACCATGGAAATGTCTGCAGATGCAGACAGTACTGGCTCTTTGGCTGTAAACAAAGATGAGCACTAAACCCTAGAGTCAGATATGACTGGCTTTCGAGCAAGGGTGACTTTTACCAGTTATATACAATGTTGAAGGAGTGGTTTAACTCTTGCCACCCCTCCCTGCATAAGTAAGGGGGGATTTGAACCCCAACGTTAGGAATTTGCAATTACAGGTGAAACTTGGAAAATTAGAATATCATGCAAATGTCCATTCATTTCATTTAAAAGGTGAAACAAATATATGAGATAGACTCACTACATGCAAAGCGAGAGATGTCATGCCTTAATTCGTTATAATTGTGATGATCATGGCGTGCAGCGTACATGAGATTATGTGATGATTATGGGGCACATGAGATTGGGGGGTTGGGGTTTTCATAAACTATAAAAGCAGAGACATCACATTGCAAACAAAAATTCGCACAGTCAAAGCAATGGTATTCCCAGTGGTAATGTATGGGTGTGAGAGCTGGACCATTAGGAAGGCTGAGCACAGAAGAATAGATGCCTTTGAGATGTGGTGTTGGAGGAGAGACCTGAGAGTCCCCTGGACAGCAAAGAGAACAAATAGGTCAATTTTAGAAGAAATCAACCCTGACTGCTCATTGGAAGGTCAAATAGTAAAGATGAAGCTTAAGTAGTTTGGGCAGCAAATGAGAAGGGAGGACTCACTTGAGAAGGCCTTGATGCTGGGAAAGGTGGAGGGAAAGAGAAGGGGGCGTCCAAAGATGAGATGGATAGATGGTATTGTAGACACAATGGGCACAGAGCTGGGCGGGCTGAGGAGGATGGTGGAGGACAGAGGTGCCTGGAGGACAATGGTCCATGGGGTCGCAAAGGGTCGGAATCGACTGTGCGACTGAACAACAACAAAGCCATAATATGCATCGATATTATACCAAAGTAAGGCTTGAACTATCTCGCTTTGCATGCAATGTGTCTATCTCATATATTTGTTTCACCTTTTAAGCTGCATTACTGAACTGAATGAACATTTGCATTCACGATGTTCTAATTTTCCGAGTTTCACCTGCATACTTATATCTATCGCCCCATAACACTTAGTGCACTCTCTGGCTGGTTCACAATGTAGTTAGCATTTTTGTCCCCCAACATGCTGGGTACTCATTTTACCGACCTGGGAAGGGATTGAAGAAGGCTGAGAGTCAACCTTGACCCCCGTCAGGATCGAACTCACAACGTTTTGGCTGCTGCAGTAGAGAAGCGAAAGGCTGCTCTCCCCTACATTGCACTGGCCCTGAAGACAAGTGACTCTCGACCCCGTAAAAAACCCTTTTATTTGCCGGCCACCACTGCAGAATTGGGTCCCGAGGGCCAAAAGACCCCCAAAACTCCGAAATGTGGCCACCCACCGACACGCAGCCACCTTTTTACCTTCCCCGAAGTCGAACAAGCGCGCCAGGCGACTCTAGTCTGGCAGCTGGCTTGGGGACGGAGGGCTTCCCCATCATCATGCTGCCTTCTCATTGGACAATACACCTGTCACGCAAGGGAAATCCTAGGGGGGAGGAGCGGGACTGGTGGCGGGCGAGTTAGAGCGCGTTCGACTCTTTCCGCCCACGTGACCAAACGAAAGTCGGAGACACACGCAGACACGCTTCCGGGTTTTCACAGGCCATCCATGCCGGTGGCCCCCCACATAGAGGTATAAGAAACAGGAGATGGCACTATAGGCTTCATGCTGTAAGTTTTTTTGAAGCCAGTGGGCGTGGCCTGCCGCCATATTGGATGCCCCAAAAGTTTAGTAGACAACCGTTTACGATGGCTTCTTGTGTTGGAGGATGTGTGTGTGGATTGATCCCCTCTCCTGGATCCCCTGGGTTGGGGGGGGGGGGTTTGAGGGATCAAAAGGGGTCTATCCCCCCAACCCTTCCAGAGCCAGGGGACCCGGCAGAGAGGGGATCCCCCCCCCCCGCAGGACACCCCGTTATTAAGAGAAGAAACCAAGCAGTTTCTTCTCTTTAAAAACGGAGTGTTTGGGAGGGGTGGTGGAATCGATCACCTCTCCCGGGTCTCCTGGGTCCAGAAGGGTTGGGGGGACAGACCCCTTTTGTCCCCCCCCCCCCAACCCTTCCAAACCCAGGGGACCAGGGAGAGGGGATCAATCCACCCCCCTCCAACCCTCCGTTGTTAAAGAGAAGAACCCGCAGATTTGGAAAACAAAACAATGGCCACAGGACTGGAAAAGATCAGTATACGTTCCAATCCCAAAAAAGGGCAATGCCAAAGAATGTTCAAATTATCGAACAATCGCGCTCATCCCACACGCTAGTAAGGTGATGCTCAAGATAATACAGGATAGACTTCAGCAGCATGTGGAGAGAGAATTACCAGAGGTGCAGGCTGGTTTCAGAAGAGGCAGGGGGACTAGAGACCACATTGCCAACATACGCTGGATCATGGAGAAAACAAAGGAATACCAGAAACAAGTTTACTTTTGTTTCATTGACTACACTAAGGCATTTGACTGTGTGGACCACAACAAGATGTGGCAAATAATTAAAGAGATGGGAATACCAGAGCACCTCATATGCCTCCTGAGAAATCTGTACATGAACCAAGAAGCAACAGTTAGGACAGAACATGGAATGACAGAGTGGTTTGGAATAGGAAAAGGAGTAAGACAAGGCTGCATTTTATCACCATGCCTATTCAACCTATACACAGAGCACATAATGCGCAGTGCAGGGATGGAGGAATCACAATATGGCATTAAAATTGCTGGGAGAAACATAAACAATCTGAGATATGCAGACGATACCACCCTAATGGCAGAAAGTGAGGAAGACCTAAAGAACCTCTTGATTGGGCTGAAGGAGGAGAGTGCAAAAGCTGGCTTGAGACTCAATATCAAGAAAACCAAGATAATGGCAACAGGACCAATCAGTTCCTGGAAAATAGATGGGGAAGAAGTAGAAGCAGTGACAGATTTTACTTTCTTGGGAGCAAAGATCACTGCAGATGGGGATTGTAGCCATGAAATAAAAAGGCGACTGATTCTTGGGAGACAAGCAATGAGAAACCTGGGGAACATAGTGAAAAGCAGAGACATCACATTGAAAACAAAAATTAGAATAGTCAAAGCAATGGTTTTCCCAGTAGTAATGTACGGATGTGAGAGCTGGACAATTAGGAAGGCTGAACGCAGAAGAATAGATGCCTTTGAAATGTGGTGTTGGAGGAGGGTTTTGAGAGTCCCCTGGACAGCGAGGAGAACAAACAGGTCAATCTTAGAAGAAATTAACCCTGACTGCTCATTGGAAGGTCAAATAGTAAAGATGAAGCTAAAATACTTTGGACATCAAATGAGAAGGGAAGATTCACTTGAGAAGGCATTGATGTTGGGAAAGGTGGAGGGCAAAAGAAGAAGGGGGAGGCCAAGGATGAGATGGCTAGATGGCATTGTGGACACAATGGGCACAGAGCTGGGAGGGCTGAGGGGGATGGTAGAGGACAGAGGCGCCTGGAGAACAATGGTCCATGGGGTTGCAAAGGGTCGGAACCGACTGTGCGACTGAACAACAACAACAATATAGGGGGTGTCGGGGGATTACCCCTCTCCGCTGGGTCCCCTGCGTTCAGGAGAGTTGGGGAGACAGACCCCTTTTGTCGCCCCAAACCTCCCAACCCCAGGGGAGCCAGCGGAGAGGGGGATCGCAACCCCCCACCCACTGATTCATTCATTCATTTATTTGATTTATATCCCGCCCTACTTGGCCAGGGCCAACTCAGGGGGACTTACAACAAGTAAATTAAATACAATATAACAAGAGGAAACAATATAAACACACAAAACACAATAGTATACAATTACAAATCAATACAAAATTAGTAAACCATGTACATAAGCAGAATACAATACAATCCATACCAATATACCAATACCCATATCAATATACAAAATAAATAAATAGATAATAAAATGCCAAAAGTCCAAGAAATACAATTCAAAAATACAATAGCATTATACATAATAAATACACCAAAATACTATAAGGTAAAGGTTTTAAACAAAATAACAAAACATCAAATACAATAAAATTATACATAATAAAATACCATAATAGAGTAATTACAATTAGACCACAGAACAGAACCACAGAAAACTCCGATCGGGTTTTCCCTTTTAATATCAGGGGGTGGGGTGGATTCGATCCCCTCTCCAGGGTCCCGTGAGGGTTGGGGGGGACAAAAGGGGTCTGTCCCCCCCAACCCTTCTGGACCCAGGGGAGCCAGCGGAGAGGGGGATCGCAACCCCCCACCCACTGATATTAAAGGAGAAACCCCGATCTACTTTCAGGACTCCACACAATCAAAGCACCATAAGGCAATGTTTTGGGCCAACTAACATGGCGGACTGTCAGATTAGTCGGCTTCAAGGTTGTGATGTCATGTCATCTCCTGTTTTTTATACCTCCATGGCCCTGACTCCGCCTTGGAGCACAGTGGGTGGGAATGCGCCTGGGCATTGTGAAACTGTGAGGATGGGAAAGGCAGGGAGGTTCTTGTGATGGATAGATAGAGCTAGTGGGAGTGAGTTTTGGAGCAGCTTACTTTTTATTTTACTTTTGCTGGGCAGAATCCAGTCAATCTTCCCCATGTTTGCATCCTGCTTCCCTGCCTTCCAGATACGAACGAGACAGCGGTTCCCCTTAGCAGGGATTCTCAACCTGCGGGCCAGATGTGGTTCGTGGCACCGTTCCATGTGTGCTTCCACCACCTCCTCCACACCGGGAAGTGTTATTAATCAATGTGTGTTATTAATCAATGCGTGTTGTTAATCCATTGCGCCCACTCCTGGTCCAGGAGGCCCTGCTCACGGTCACCCATGCCCTGGTCACCTCCTGTTTGGACTATTGTAATGCGCTCTACATGGGGCTGCCCTTGATGACCATCTGGAGACTGCAGTTGGTTCAGAACGTGGTGGCCCGTGCAGTTGTGGGGTGTAGTCGTTTCGCCTGCGCCTCAACGCTGTTACGGGAGCTGAAGTGGCTGCCTATATGTCTCCGGGTGCAATTCAAGGTGCTGGTTGTCACCCTTCATGCCCTTCATGGTAGCGGGATACCTCAGGAACCGCATTGTCCCTAGGACATCGACCCATCCCACAAGAGCAAACCGAGAGGGCATGCTTCAGGTACCATCTGTTGGGGAGGCTTGCCTCTCCAGCACAAGGAAAAGGGCCTTCTCGGTCGTAGGCCCCACACTATGGAACCTCCTCCCGGTAGAACTATGCCTCCAGGTCCAGTTGCTTCCATTTAGGAAAGAATTGAAGACGTAGTTGGCAGAATGGGTCTGGGGGCCGGGATGGTCAACAAGCTCCTCTTTTTGGCTCATCTGAGTCTCCCCCTGCCTGTAATTAATTTTTTAATGTTAAGGTTTTGTAGATTTTATATTTGTTTTTAGATAGTAAATGGCATAGCACGGGTTAATATTGCTATGTTTTTAAGGGGTTGTAATTGTTTTATATTGGTTTTAACTTGTGTACACTGCCCAGAGTCCATTGGATAGGACGGTATATAAATTTATTAAATTAAATTAAGTGCCATGGGGTGGAGGAAGGGCAAAATGGCCGTCTGGCCCCCCGAAGCCGTCTGTTTTATAAAAATTACATTTTGCACCCGAACAATTCCCTCTTCAATAATCCTTTCAACACGGGTTCCCTAATTTGGTCCTGTTGCTTCCTTTTCATATATTATTTATTACAAAAACTGAGGCAGCCTTATTGCTTTGTAAGAAGAGAACAAAGTTGAAAATGCACATGGCCAGTACCTGCAAGATCACCACCTCAAATTCCACAGTAGTGTTAAAGCTTTTGAGTTTTGCAAGTCAGTAAGACTACATAAGGTGGGACTGCAGTGGCTTACTGGTTAAAATGCTGAACTTGACGACTGAAAGGTTGGCAGTTCGAGACCCAAGTACTGCAAGAGTGAGTGAGCTCCTGTCTGTTCCAGCTCCTGACAACCTAGCAGTTTGAAAGCAAGAAATTGCAAGTAGATTTGGTGGGAATGTAATAGTGTTCTGTGTGCTCCGGTGTCAGGTCATGCTGGCCGTGTGACCACGGAAATGTTTGTAGATGCAGACAGACTTGGCTCTTTGGCTGTAAACTGAGATGAGCACTGCACCTTAGCATCGGATACGATTGGCCTTCGAGCAAGGGTGACCTCCTTTACCTTTACATAGAGAAAGTGGGAAAGTATGGATGTGCAACTATTCTGTCAACTCAGGCCAGGGTGCCTTCAGTTACATTTAGTCCCAAAATGGGGATGCAAGATTCATGAATGCTTGGTATATTCAGAGGTATCCCACTTAGTGGAACAGGATGAAAAGGGCCAAGGCAACTTATAACTGAGAGATCTGACTTCTGCTCACATGTGTTGCTTGTTGGCCTGGTGTCTTCTAAATGTTGCCTCTTACCAGGATCTCTGTCTTCTCAACTTCCAGATGCCACGTGTGGTCATCTGTCCAATCCAGGAGACCACAAGGAGTATTGGGGAGTAAGGAAGCCAGTTATCCTGTGTGTCCTTTTGATTCTCTGATCCCAATCTCGTTGTTCTGTGCAGGACAATGACAATAAAGATTTATCTTATCTTATGGTTACTGTTAGATTGATATTTTCTGTATCTGCCTATCAATCTCATTGTCTTTTCTAAAGAAACTCATTTCCTATTTCCTCTCTTGGGCACATATCTAATTTGGATTACAGTTTAGACATTTCTTCTGCCTTAAACATAAGTTTCTTAATAAAGGTCAGTTTGATTTTAACTGTGTCTTCCTCTTTTATTGTTGGACTAACAGCCCATGGGTCTAGGGCTAGGCAGTGTTTATACTGCTGCTGAGAAAGGTCAGTAGTTTTGCTTTTCTCACCTTATAAACACAACATCTTTTAGGTGGCATGCAGAGGAAGACACACACACACACCCAACACACACACACACACACACCCCACACACACACACTACATCAACACAATTCTTAAATAAAGTTGAGATTAAATTCCAAGTAATCCACCAGTTTAAAGAGTCAACTCAGGATGATTTGATAGTGTTCAGTTTATTTATTTATTTATTTATTTATTTATCATTCACATTTGTAAATGCCGCCCACTCAGGCAGAACCCGACTCAGGGCGGCATTACAACAACTCCAAAAAATACATAAAAACATTGTAAAACCTTATAAAACCCACCCAATAAAAAACCCACCCAATAAAAAAATCCGACATCCACCCCCATTTAAAACCCATATCCCACTCACCCGTCCCACCTACCACACAGAGGGAAAGAGAGAGAGTCTTATAAAAGCCAGCCGGTGGGGGCCATAGTCCCGTTCGGGCCCCACACCTGCCCTGCCAGCCAGGTCTTTACTCCTTTCCTGAAGGGCAGCAATTCACTTTGAAGTCTTAGATCTGTTGGTAGGAGGTTCCAGAGGGTTGGTGCGGACACGGAGAAGGCCCTCCTTCGGGTGCTAGACAAATGTGCACCCCTCGTTGATGGCACCATTAGAGAGCCTCTCCGGTCCGCTCTGGTTGGACGGGCAGTCACTCTTGGGACGATGCGGTCTCTAAGGTATCCTGGCCCCCTGCCATATAGGGCTTTAAAGGTCAAAACCAGCACCTTAAATTGCACCCGGAGACAAACTGGTAACCAGTGCAGCTCCCGAAGCAGCGGTGAGGCATGGGCATATCGCCCACACCCCATCACCACCCGGGCCGCCGCATTCTGGACCAGCTGCAGCCTCCGAATGGTCGTCAAGGGCAGCCCCATGTAGAGCGCATTACAATAATCTAGTCGGGAAGTAACCAGAGCATGAGTGACCATAAGCAAGGAGCCCCGGTCCAGGAGCGTGCGCAGTTGGCGAATCACCCGAAGTTGGGCAAAAGCCCCCCTGGCCACAGCTGCCACTTGTTCTTCCAGCAGGAGCCGTGAGTCCAGAAGGACCCCCAAGTTGCGCACTGGGTCTGTCTGGGGCAAAACAGCCCCATCCAGTACCAAAGATGGTAACTCCTTGGATAACGTGGGGCCCCTTATCCACAGCCACTCTGTCTTGCTGGGATTCAGCCGAAGCCCATTGGCCCCCATCCAGACCCCAATGGCCTCCAGGCATCCGGATAGGATTTCAACAGCATCACTGGGGTCCCCACGGGCCGAGATGTACAATTGAGTATCATCCGCGTACTGATGGTACCGCACCCCGTGGGAACGAATGATCTCACCCAGCGGCTTCATGTAGATGTTAAATAAGAGAGGAGAGAGCACAGATCCCTGAGGCACCCCATATTTGAGAAGCCTAGGGCTGGACCTCTCACTCTCTAACCACACCGACTGGGTACGGCCCTCCAGAAATGAGGAAAACCAGGACAACACAGTGCCCTGGATCCCCAATCCTTCGAGCCGTTCCAGCAGGATACCGTGGTCGACGGTATCGAAGGCCGCTGAGAGGTCAAGAAGAGCAAGGACGGACGGACAACCCCCGTCCCGCTCCCGCCAGAGATCATCCATCAGTGCAACCAATGCCGTCTCCGTTCCATATCCGGGCCTGAATCCCGATTGAAAGGGGTCTAGATAATCCGCTTCCTCCAGGACACTCTGCAGCTGGCGCGCCACCGCCTTCTCCAAAACCTTACCCAGAAAGGGCAGGTTGGAAACCGGCCTATAGTTGTTAAGGACAGCTGGGTCGAGGGACATTTTCTTCAGGAGGGGGCGCACCAAAGCATGTTTTAGCTGTGCAGGAAATACCCCCTCCCGTAAAGAAGCATTTACTATCCCCCCAACCCAGCCCCCTGTTACCCCCCTGGATGCTTTCACCAACCAGGTGGGACAGGGGTCCAGAGGACATGTAGTGGCACGAACATCTGCAAGGAGCCTGTCCACTTCATCAGTTCATCTTTCGGTGGAGATTTTTTCTGGTCGTAGATTCTTATTTGTTACATTTATATCCTTTCTTACTGCCAATGAATTTTTACTGTTTTCCTCCTCCCAGCTCTATCTTAATAATATTCCTGTGCAAAAAGTGAGAGAATGGCTAAAATCCTGTTGTTTAGTGTTGTAAATTTTAATACAACCAGCCGATTGAATCAGAGAAGCTTTAGTGAGTCAACTCTTTTGTAAGCTCCATTGGTTCAAATCAACTTATTCTAATTGTGACTTACTATACTAAAGTAAGTTGTAACTAAATTAGGCCTATTGAATCAATGGAATTTACCACATCCCCATTGATTCAATGGGCCTTCTGTATGACAACATACAACATTAAACAACAGGATATCTGACTGAGGGTGATGAGGTTCACCCACTGAGTTTCATGGCTTAGAACTCAGATCTGACAAGATTTAGTCCAGTACTGTAACTCCAACTTCTTTCTAATTTCCATCCTATTTTGGGCAATTGTTTGTCTACGGCCATTCAAACTAACTATTATGTTGGAATTAACATCAAAAATGCATTGTTAAAATGCAACTGATGGGACAATTGTTCTACGAAACCTGAGCAAATGTAGCCCCTTGAATGTTGCTGTACAACAATTTACCCTTTGCCAATGACTATGCTAGCTAGGACCAATAGGAACTGAAACCCAAAATATTACAGTTGCACACCCTGGTCTATGCTGAAGTCGTTTTATTTGGAGGGATGTCCTGGGATGTTTAGATATTGTGGTCGATATTGCACCTTGACCATGACTTGATTTGCAGTAGGTGAACCTTCACATCGTAGAGATGCCAACATTACTCTGAGCTAAGTTGGCTGTTAGTGAATTTGAGCACCAAAGACCCAGGAATTAGGAATTCAATTCCTTATCATCTTTCCTGGCAGAGAAGCCAGCCTATGTGGCCCTGGGCAGATTTATAGAGTTCCAAGGCATCTTGAGAAGAAGAGAAAGGCAAACTATTTCTACTTAGAAAAGGGTATGGAAAGAGTAGCCCTAAATGTAACTTGACAGCATATAAATATTATAGTGTTTGCATATCAAGCTGTTGGCACACGCACCAATTGGTTCAAAAGTTCGCAAAAGTGGGGCTGGATGGAATTAAAATGTTAAAAAGTGCCAATTCCTTTTATGTCAATATTTTTTTATATTTCTCTTTTTTCTATACTCACTCATCTAAAACCTTTAATTGTGATCTCCAGCTCACCCAAACTCATGTATAATATGTTGCCAATTGAGGCAACATGCCATGCATCTTATAGACTGTAATTCACAAAGGTTTACCAAAGAAAACCTTTTAGTTGTTCACATGCCGCATGATAATTTCCCAGTTTTATTGCAGCAGACAAATATGACAACTTTTCCTAGCGTGAAACCTATCAGCTTTCTGTGAAATAAATCTGGGACAACTCACAAATTTCTTCATTAGGTTGACTAGGCATAATTCATATTTTGTACGAATCATCTCTGTCTGTGGGGTTTTATTGGCTTGCCCAGTTTCATTATTTAAAATAATGATGTATTTTACAGCATTTTATATGCATTTATTTAATATCTCACCTTTCTTCCAAAAATAGCACCCAGGACAGCTATATAATACAATTCAAATATAAGCAGGCATAATGAAAACATATTAAAAATGTAGTTTATTAATGTCAGATTGAACTCAGAGTCTACCTCCATCCAGCTTAGTTGCTCTGCTCATAGGACGTGCCTCTACACAATTTTTCGAGACCTCCTCTTTAAAATAGTCACTCTATTTAGCAGGGTTGCTTTAGTGTCTTGCATGGAAGACAAAGAAGGAGTCGCAGGAAGGACTAACACAGGTTTATTCATTGATGCTCAGCACGAACATGAGGTAATGGGGAAGATACATCTCATTATATACCATAACACAATACATTTGAATCTTGTTACACGGTAGCTCATTGGCTGCTACCGGCGTGGCCTCGCCCAGGTCACGCCTCTCTTCTGCAGTTGTTTTCTCTTCTGCAGTTGTTTTCTGTAGCTCCTGATCATGTGGGGAATTTCCCGCGGCTGTTCGTGATTTGGGCAATGTGGACCATGTGAGACTGAACGCTCGCAGCTGCCCTCTATGGGCGGCTTGCTCGCGTTCCTTAACAGCTGAGATACATTGTGATTGTGGACTGGTTACATTCATATATTTAAAGTAACATTGTACATGCATACATAACATCCCTCCTCCCTAGGATGGGACGAAGTCCCTCAACCATTGTGGCTTGCCGCATGTGCGCCTGGGGCGTGCGGCCGCTTGACTTAACACAGGGGAGCCGGAGGCTCCTGGTTCCGCGGAGTCCTGCCCTGCAATGGAAAGGGGGGACTCATTAGCGGCTCGGTGTGGCGTCTGTGGTAACCTTGCATTGGGGGACGGGAATGGAATGAATAGTTGGGAAGTGAATCCCTGCCTGCCGTTTGAGGAGTTTGGGGACCCCCCCAGTACGAATCTCGGGACCGACGAAGAGGCCCTCGTGGCCTCGCCACCCCCCGCTGCCTGTCCGGGCGTTCTAGAGACTGTGGTGGGCGGACTCGCCCCTGTTGCCTGTCTTGGGGGTGTTGGTCACCGGGGAGCAGGAGCTATTGTATACTCCAAAACAAAAGGCTAGGGGGACTGGAAGTACCAGGGGCTGAACTGAAACCCCTCTTCTCACTAGGACGGGTGGGGGACCACTCCGCTACACCCCCCTGGTACCGCAACTCATAATCATCATCTAACTGATCCCTCTCTTTCGAGGTATCCTCCTCCGTGGTTGGGAACCCAGGATATGCATCCGTGTCCGCGGGTTCCGCCGTGTCTCCCCCTTGGGTAATGCGGGTGGGGGAGGACCCTAACGCTGATTCCCCCTCGCCGGTGACTCGCCTTCGGAGTTGGTCGGCGTGTCTTCTCCAGAGTAGACCTGAACTAGTCTCGACCCTGTAGGATACCGGCCCCGTTTGCTCAACAATTGTCCCTGGCACCCACGCTGGCCCCGAGGCCGCGTAGTTTCTGCAGTGAACCGGGTCCCCTACCGCAAAACTTTTGGAGCTCTCTCCCCCTATGCTTATGTTTCTCCCTTCATCCTCCACCCTGGACGGATCCATCCGGTCAAACAGTGTTACCGGACGCCTCCTCATGAGGAGTTCGGCTGGGGAGAAACCTGACGCTAAAGGGGTTGTCCTGTAGCAGATGAGGAACTGGCACAGATGCAGGTTCAACTCACCGGGACCCATGCGCCGCAGTGCGTTTTTCGTAGTGCGCACTTGGCGCTCTACCTGACCATTTGTGACGGGGTGGAACGGGGCAGCGGTTATGTGCCTGACGGCGTTCCTCTCCATAAACGTCTTGAGCTCTGCCGACGTGAAGGTACTAGCGTTATCGCTCACAAGGACGTCTGGCAGGCCGAAGCAGGCAAAGAGCTTGCGCAACTGTTTAATGGTTGCGGCAGAGGAAGTGCTGTTCATGGGAATTACCTCCAACCACTTGGAGTAGGAGTCGACTACCAGGAGGAACATGGACCCGCGGAAAGGGCCGGCGAAGTCGACATGGATCCGCGACCATGGCCCGCGGGCCGTATCCCATTCCTTATGGGGTAACCGGGACTCCTCGGGCCGAGAGCTCTGGCAGCTCTCGCACGTGCCCACTAGGCATTCTATGTCCCCGTCTATCTGGGGCCACCAAAAGAAACTCCTGGCCAGAGCCTTGGAGCGCACGATCCCGGGGTGGCTGGTGTGCAGTAGCCTCAGCACCTTGGCCCTCAGCTTCTCTGGGATAACCACCCGCTGGCCCCAGAGTAAGCAGCCCCTTTCCAGAGAAAGCTCTACTCTGCGCCTGAAAAACGGCTTGAAATGTTCCTCGGGGGGAGAGGTGGGCCACCCTTTTCTAACCCAGGAACTAACTTGGGCCAGGATCTTGTCGGCCGCCGTGGCCTTGGCGAGGTCGGCCGGCACAATTGGGGGTGAGTCGAGAGACTCAATCAGCAAGACTTGGTGTTCCTGCTCTACCTCACACGTGGGGTCCCCTAAACTAGGGAGAGGGGATCGGGACAGGGCGTCCGCATGGGAGATCTCCTTCCCTGGGCGATAGACCAGCTCATATTGGTAGGCGTTGAGAAAAATGGCCCAACGCAGCATCCTGGGGGATAGAATTTGTGGGGTTGGTTTGCCGGTAGTGAAGATCCCCACCAGCGGCTTGTGATCTGTCACTACCGTAAACTCGCGGCCGTATAAGAAATCGTGGAACTTCTTGGTTCCCGCGATTATTGCTAGGGCCTCCCTATCTGTTTGCGCGTAATTGCGCTCGGCTTTCGAGAGGGACCTTGAGTAGTACGCCACCGGGGCTTCCCTCCCGCTCTCCAACACGTGGCACAGGACCGCCCCCACCCCCACCGGGGACGCATCACAGACTAGCACCACTGGTTTTTTCGGATCAAAATGGGTCAGGACCGCATCCGAAGACAGGAGTGACTTAAGCTCCTTGAATGCCCTCTCCTGCTTGTCCCCCCACCGCCAAACCGCGTCCTTCTTAAGTAGCGCGTGCAGTGGCTCCGCGACCGATGCCTTCCGAGGCAGGAAGGAGTGATAGAAATTTAGGAGCCCTAGGAATGACTGCAGCTCCGGTTTCGCGGTGGGGCGAGGGGCGTCTCTCACGGCCGCTACCTTGGACTCGGAGGGTTTGATTCCGTCCGGGGTTACCTTAAACCCTAGAAACTCTACCTCCCTCGCGAAGAATACGCACTTGTCCCTCCTCAATCGAAGTCCTGCCCTCTGAGAGAACCCCATCTAGCCTCTTGGCTAACTCTAATTCGCTCCCCGCTGTTATCAACACGTCGTCGAAGTATGGGAGGACGCCTGGAAGCCCCTTTAAAAGGCGTTCCGCGAGGGACTGGAAAATTCCGGGGGCCGAATTCACGCCAAACTGAAGGCGCGTTACCTTAAACGCCCCCTTGTGCGTTACGATCATTTGCGCGGCGGCAGCAGCCGGGGTTACAGAGAGCTGCTGATATGCCTGGGCCAAATCTAACTTGGCGAAAAACCTCCTCCCATGTAGCGTGGCCAGCAAATGGCTGACCACGGGCACCGGGTATGCATTTGGCCGAATGGCCTTATTTATCGTACATTTATAGTCCGCACAAATTCTGACCTCCCCATTTGACTTGAGGGCTGTAACAATCGGCGTTTCCCACTCCGCCGAGTCAACTGGAACCAAAATCCCCTGCCCCACCAATTTGTCCAGTTCCGCCTCAATCTTGTCCTTGAGGGCGAAGAGCACTCTCCTTGGCTTGAGGCGGATGGGCCGGATTTCTGGGTCCAGCTCAAAGGAAACCGGGGGCCCCTTGTATTTCCCGAGCCCCTTCTTGAAAACGTCCGGGTGTGCGTCGCACACGTCCCACATTGGGTCAGTCTCGATGGCGTTAATGCCGGACAGTTCGATCCCCAGGGGAGCAAACCACTGCGTTACCAAAAGGCAGCACCTCCCCCCTTTTAGGACTACTAGGGGCAGTTTCTCGGAGTAGTTCTTGAACTTCACCTTGAAGTTCCCCACCCCCAACACTGGGATCCCATTTCCCTGCACGTCCCGTAGGTTGGATCTCATGGCCCGCAGTTTGGGCCGTTTCTCTGGGGGAATGCGCATAAACTCTTTTTGGGACAGGATGGAATAAGAAGAGCCCGAGTCTATCTCCATCCTCACTGGGACCCCCTGCAACAGTACCTCTATGAAGAACCGCCAGTGCTCCAGGCCCACGCGTTTCACGCCGTCCTCGCTGTGGCCGGCTGAGACCTTCCTGGTGCCGGCCGCCTTTCGTTGGTGCGTCTGGGAATGGCTGGAACTGCCCTTGTCCTCGACTCGTCCGTGCCTGCATACTCGGGCGATGTGTCCCTTTCGGCCGCAGTTGTGGCACTCGGCCTTCCGGAACGGACACCTCGTGCGGTCGTGGGCTGCCCCACAACCGTCGCAGCGGCGGTCCTGCCGTTCTCGGGTCTGCCGCCTCTCACCTCGCTTCTTGATCCTCTGGACGTCGTCGTCCTCGCTGGAGTAGGGATCCGCTGTCGTGGAGGACTCCTCGGACGACGTTGGTGCAGCGGCGGGCGGCTTGGGGGCCCGCCAGGCCGTCTTCGCTGGTGTCCGCCGGGCCGCCTGTACTGGTGACTTGGCCCTCTCGGACGTGGCCCCTCGGGACTTGAATAGCCGGACGCCGCTCCTGGCCTCCTCGGCTGCTTGCGCCTCCCGCAGTACCTCGTTGAACGTGAGGCGATGGTCGCGGGTCATGAGCCTCCTCTGAAGCTCCTCGTCCCTCAAGCCACACAGCATGCGGTCACGGAGGGCCTGGTCCAGGTCGTCCCACTGGCAATGCACCGCTGCAAGCCTGAGGGCCGCCGCATAGGCGGACACGGATTCGCCCGGTCGCTGGTCTCGCCTGTGGAACGCGACCCGGGCTGGGAAAATCGAGACGGGCGGCTGGAAATGCTCACGCAGTCTCTCCAGGATACGGTCGATGGGCACCTCGTCCACCTTCCGGGGGGCCACCAGGGTCATTAGGATCCGCAGCGTGGCTGGCCCCACCTGAGACAGGAGGTGGGAGCGCATCTTCGCGTCGTCGTCGACGCCTGCAGCCTCCATGGCGTGCCGAAACTGGCACTCGTAGAGCTCCCATTGTTCGGGCTCGCTGACATCGAACTGGTATGGCTTGACCTTGGGATTCGCCATCGATCCCACCTTCGTCGCCAATTTAGTGTCTTGCACGGAAGACAAAGAAGGAGTCGCAGGAAGGACTAACACAGGTTTATTCATTGATGCTCAGCACGAACATGAGGTAATGGGGAAGATACATCTCATTATATACCATAACACAATACATTTGAATCTTGTTACACGGTAGCTCATTGGCTGCTACCGGCGTGGCCTCGCCCAGGTCACGCCTCTCTTCTGCAGTTGTTTTCTCTTCTGCAGTTGTTTTCTGTAGCTCCTGATCATGTGGGGAATTTCCCGCGGCTGTTCGTGATTTGGGCAATATGGACCATGTGAGACTGAACGCTCGCAGCTGCCCTCTATGGGCGGCTTGCTCGCGTTCCTTAACAGCTGAGATACATTGTGATTGTGGACTGGTTACATTCATATATTTAAAGTAACATTGTACATGCATACATAACAGTTGCCCAGTTCTTCTTGTGCCGTATTCAATTCCAAATATTGGCGATCACCATGGAAATCAGCCATGAAGACTGTCCTGTGAATATAATCCCATGGCCTTTCATCTGCTTTCCATATCACAGCATGACAAACCGTACCACTGATCCAGCTCCGCGAGTCACTTTCTGGTCCTAAGCCCTTTTGGCATGCAAAGTCCTCATTGACCCCAGGCCAGTATTGATGAAGCTGCTGCCCTCCATCAAGATGGATTCAAGTGGGATTTAATCCACTTGGAGACTATCACCCTTCCCTGTGAACTTTGCCAATGCTGCTATTCCTCAGGGCTGCTGGCAGTATGGTCTACTCTATTACACATAGCAGGATAACCTGGCCAGTTCTCCACACAACATTATTTGTGGACAGGCTTCTATGGGGGAAGGGAGTGGCCAGAGAAATACACTTCTATCAGTCTAGTTGTACACAGCAAAAATCTAGCATCATCTGAAGCAACACAACATGGGGGACCTTAGGCTCACCATAAACGTAGAGGAAAAAGCACATAGCTATGCAAA
This sequence comes from Bradypodion ventrale, assembly GCA_035047345.1. NCBI lineage: Eukaryota > Metazoa > Chordata > Lepidosauria > Squamata > Chamaeleonidae > Bradypodion > Bradypodion ventrale. Next base: position 353,530,203 of record JAWDJE010000001.1, read on the forward strand.
ATATTGTTGATCCTTCACAACAGGTGGGGAGTGGAGATTAAAACTGTGAATCTGCCATTTATTTAGTAATAACTTCCACTAAAAACAATGGGATTTATCTTTGAGCATACATGCCTAAGATTCTGCTGCCTCTTTGCGTCCGCTCAAATATTAGCTGTATTATTCAATGTAGATATTTCATTGTGAGTTTCTCTCTATGACACAGCTATTGGGGAGAAATGCAGTAATTGTACTTTTTTAAATTCTGAATTTTGAAAGTCTGAATGTTTCCAGCACTGGGCCTGCATACTAGAGATGTAAATTTGATTGGCTTCAGAGGTTGTCTGTTCTTTGTTAGCTTTACTATAATTATCATGAGCTATGAAACACAGGGAAAAATTCCTTCTAAAACAAACACATGTTATATTTAAACAGTTTCAAAAGTTGCTCTTGAGACTGTTGAAAATTCCCCCCTTTCTGCCTTTCCTTTTTTCAGCACCCCCACCCCAAAATAGTACCCCTGGGATCATTACCTAAAAAACCCATTAAAATTCAAATAGATTTCCTCTCTGGAAATAAAATCTCTTGCCAATACAAGCAGGCATTTTTAAAAAACTCACAAAAAAAAACAGAATAAGGTAATATTTGCCTATTTTAAATGAACACCTGGGATTAAACTTGGCACCTGGATGCTACAAAATGTAATTAAAAGGTAAACTTATGACCTCATTGCAGCTATGCACAATTTAATCAACTCCAGGATATATAAATATATACAGTATAAGCAAAAATAAAAGTTGTCCATAAAACTAGTTGCACAAACTCTGATTACTAGCTGTGTTCAGTTTGTATGTTAGCAGTCTTGTGAAGCCAGCCACCAAGACCAGGAAAGCATTTGGAAGCTTAATTGTCTACTAATATTTACAGTAGTCAAATCTATCTCCAATCCAGGCAAAGCCAAATTACTGGGATTTGATCTGAGTAGGTTATATAAGGGGATTAAAAAATCCAAGTGTTCTGTCTCGTTGGAGGATATCATGGATCAGGCTATTAAACAGAAATAGCAGCAGTCCAGAGAACTCTTGAAGGAGTCTAGCGGCCCAGTAGGCACTTTAGTCTACTTTCTCCAGGAGTAAGACTCCATGTTGCATAGCAAACAGTCTTAGAAACTCACAAGAGTTTTAATATAAGTTTGTAGTATAAAATGAATGACATGGGATTTTTTCTCTAGAATTGTCAGAAACAATGCTTGAAGGAATTTTCTGAGGGCTAAATCTGGTGTGTCAGAGGAAATCTGTCACAAACTCTCTTCCTTTCTTTCAAACACTTAAAAGTAACTCTTGGAAGGGGAGTGCAGGGGTGCCCAAACTATGGCCCACGAGCCGCATCTGACCCACACCACCAAATTATCTGGCCCGTGCCGCCCTTGACACTCCCAGAAGTGGAAGTGAAATGCACACGTACATAACGTGCCTGTGCCCGCACATAACACTGCCATAAGTGACCCGCGGCTGTTGGAAATGTGTTTACAACAGCCACTCGGTCATTTACATCAGCGTTATGCACTTGCGTGGGCATGTTTTACTTCCACTTCTGGTGGAAGGAACCACATGACCAGCACGCTCAACCATGTGACCAGCATGTGGCCTGAAACGTTTGGGCACTCCTGGCTTAATGGTTAAGATGCTGAACTTGATGACTGGAAGGTCAGCAGTTTGAGACCCGAATGCTGCACGATGGAGTGAGGTTCCATCTCTGTCCCAGCTCCTGCCAACCTAGCAGTCTGAAAGCAAGAAATTGCAAATATATAAATAGGTACCGCTTCGGTGGGAAAGGTAACAGTGATCTGTGCACTCCAGTGTATAGTCATGCCTACCACATGACCACAGAAACATTTGTAGATGCAGACGCAACTACCTGGATCAATTCCAGCCATGCTTTAGGCTATGTCATGGCACCAAAACCACACTGGTCGTGCTGCAGGATAATCTTCCCTGGGAAGCGAGGTGGCTTCATCTTTCCTGGTGCTCCTGGATCTCTTGGCAGCTTTTGATACTGTCAACCATGGTATCCTATTTGGTAGTCTGCCAGAGATGGGGGTTTAAGGCACTGTTTTACAGTGGCTTCACTCTTTCCTGGTTGGTTGTTCCCAGAGTCCAGATTGGGAAGTTTATGTCCACTCCTTGGGCCCTACAATGGGGTGTTTCCCAGGGGTCTATTATCTCCCCATTATTATTTAATATCTATGTCAAGCCACTGGGAGGGATCATCCAGGGATTTGGAGTGTGGTGTCACCAATATGCGGATGACACGCAACTCTACCATTACTTTTCATCCTTGGCAGTGGACACAGTCTGGTGCCTGGATGACTGCCTAGCGGCCATAATGGAATGGACCAGAGTTTAACAAGCTGAAGCTGAACCCTGACAAGATGGAGGTTCTGGTGTTGGAGGGTCCATCTGGGTGGTCTAGCCCCTAGGTTGGGTGGGGAGGACTCTCACTCCTAGGAACCAGGTTCACAACTTAGGTGTCATATTAGATCCCTATTTGACCCTTGAGGTGCAAATCACGGTGGTTTGCAGAGCCGCTTTCTTCCAACTGCACCAGATTGTTCAGTTCCGTCCCTACTTGTACAGACAGACTCTCATAACACTAGTGATCTCACTGGTAGTCTCACGTATTGATTACTGTAATGCTCTTATACGTGGGGCTTCTTCCTCTGTGCCTGTTACGGAGGCTCCAACAAGTTAAGAATGCAGCAGCCAGGCTGGTTATAGGAATGAGAAATTTTGATCATATTTCCCCTGCCTTGGCAAGGCTGCACTGGCTCCCATCTTTCAGTATCAGGTACAAGGTGTTAGTTTTAACTTTCAAAGCCCTAAACAGTTTGTGACCTTCCTACCTGGTGGAACGTCTTACCCTCAGGACAACAGCCTGCATCACTCACTCCTCCATGATGATGCAGCTCCAGGTGCCGACCCTGAGATTAGCTAGGAAGGCCATGACTAGGAAGAGGGCCTTCTCGGTGGCGGCACCAATGCTGTGGAATTCCCTCCCAGTGGAGCTGCGCCTGTTACCATCTCTCCATATTTTAAAAAAGCAATTGAAAACTTCCCTTTTTTTAAAAAAAGGGCTTTGGCAATATTTTACCATCGCCCGATTGTTAGGCATTTTGTTTTGCCCCACTGCATCCAAAATAGGCTTTCTTATTAGGGTGTTTGGGTTTTGAGGGGTTTATATGAAAATTTTAATATTTGTGTCAGTTTGTATTTTTGAATTTTATGCTGTAAGCCGCCCCAAGTAGGAAAGTTTTTTTCCTAGAAGGGCGAGATATAAGTTTAATAAATAATAATAATAAATAGACAGCGTTGGCTCTTTGACTATAAACTGAGATGAGCACCAAACCCTTGAGATGGATATGACTGGCTTTCGAGGAAGGGTGACATATCTCTTGGAAGAGGATCAGTTTAAGGCAATGACAGTAGGGGAAGCCTCTCTCCCTCATGGTTCCTCAGCAGAAATCCCTTCCTCTGACATGGCAGGGCTAACCCTACTGCAGAAGTAAATGGATTCAAGTGGGATCTAATCACCCTTCCCTGTGGACTTTGGCACCCAAGACCTTTAGTCCTCAGGGTTGTCAGGTTAGTTAACTGCCGCCTGACACTTGGCGTTGAGTCGCTGGCAGTATGGTCTACTCCAGGAGTTCTCAATCTTTTTAAGCCGGGGGCTGGGTCATGCCTCAGAAAGCTTCGGGAGCCAGATGGTTGTTTTGCCCTTCCTCCATCACATGGCACTTCCTGGTGTGGTGGAGGCAGTAGGGGGCCATATGAAATGGTGCCGTGGGCCACAACTGGCTCACAGGCCACAGATTGAGAATCCCTGGTCTTTTATAGCAGGATAACCTGGCTAAACTCATGGCCTAGACATGGAAGAAAAAGACCCAATTAGTCAATATTGGTTAACCAATTTTGGTTTTCTTCAGCATGGGATTCCCATGCCCTTCACTGCTAAAATAACCTGCCTGGACTGAAGAACATCTCCAGAGGCAATGCTTTTGGTTGATAACAAAATACCCGGAAAGTGAATATAAGGGGCAGGGCTTTTTCAGTGGTGGTACAATGGCCAGGATTTTAGATGTGGGTGGGTGAAAGCCTCTTTTCAGTGCATTCCTATGGGAAACCATGCTTTGCACCCTCTAGTGGCCAACTGTTTGAAGGTGGGCAAACTGCTTACTCAGGATGGGCAAAGGTCACCCTGGGGCCCCTGGTTTCGGCCCTGACTATGGCACTTCAGATTCATCAAGCTTTCTCTATAAGCTCTGGAAATAGTTATTCAATAGGGTTTTGATATTTGAAAAATGGCCACCTTAGCTTTCTCTTTGGACTCATACAGAAGGAACATCTTTTCTCCTTTAAATACTAGGTTCTGCACTGATCCGATCAGTATTTCTCCCCATCCACAAGACATGCTACTCACCTCACTTTGCATGGTGCTTTTCTCCCTGACTTTCCTTTTTGTTTCTCCTGAAGCTAGTTAGTTTTTTGTGTTGTTTTATACAGTACAGTATATGAAAATAATGTAGGTGAAGCTCAGTTATTTGCCTTTTGCGGCCAGTAGGGGGCAATGTACACTCATCATGTTGAAGGTTGATGCTTCCTGTGAGTTCAGGATCAGCTTCAATGGGAGATGAGAAGCCAACAATAAGTTATGGTTGAAGAAAATTGAGTAAGAGCACAGTGAATTTTTTTAATAAAAAAAACAGCCTGTTACTAGTGTTTTAAGTTTCTGCTGCTTCATGGAATGATCCCAAAAATTGATAATCTCCTGTAATCTATACTAGTTCAATGTGCCACAACTACAATATGAGAAACTGAAAATATGTTTTGAACCATTAACAGGGAACAAAACGTTCATTTTAAAATTAAGTACTGTACTGGCTAGCTCAGAGTGAGGCATCTATCTGGCTGTGGCTATAGAGGCTGGGCGTTCAATTCCCCAGTGTGCATGCCAGAAGAGTTCCAGAAGAAAGGACCTGTAAACCACTTCTGAGTGCTCCATGCCTAGAAAAATCCTAGAAAGGATTGTCATTTGATAGCACATAATAATTATTATCATTATTATCCATGATTTTAAAAATATTTATAGATTATTTAATATAATCAATTTAAGTAGCTTGTAAAGTTTTCCCTTGCTCGAAAGCCAGTCGTATCCGACTCTAGGGTGCAGTGCTCATCTCTGTTTCAAAGCTGAAGAGCCAGTGCTGTCTGCTTCTGCAGACATTTCCGTTGTCATGTGGCAGGCATTAGACACCGGAGCGCACAGGAACTCTGTTACCTTCCCACCAAAGTGGTCCCTATTTATCTACTTGCAATTTCTTGCTTTCGAACTGCTAGGTTGGCAGGAGCTGGGATAAAGACGGGAGCTCATTCAGTCCTACAGTACTCGGGAATTGAACTGCTGACCTTCCGCCTCCCAGTTAGTGTTTTAGCCACTTGAGCCACTGCAGTTTATACACTACATATAATTAAAGTGCATATGGGCTGTAATATGGGCATATTGAACAATTAGCAATTTCTAGCACAAATAGAGCAGTGTCATAGTTCCTTAGGAACCAATACGTTTGTGTAAACAAGCCAGTTTTTTTAAAAGAACTTACCAGACTTGGTCGTTTGCTGTTTTAGAGACTTGATGTCACCCTGAGAATACCTGCTGTTAATATGTTAACAATGGTGACATTCTTGGTTGTAGAAGGACTAAAGATCTCAAATTCTGCTAGCTATATACACAAGAAGATGGGATGGTAGGTATCCTGCTTTGGTGATGTTCCAATTGTATGTTGGCAAAAGAGCATTTCATTGTGAATCAGGATGCTAATAAGCAGTCAGAGCACTTCTTTTAATACAGGACCTTCATTATTCATATCAAAGCCTTGCACAGTTTAAAATTATGGATGTTTATGAAATATAGTAAAGGTAAAGGTCGTCCTTGCTCGAAAGCCAGTCATATCTGACTCTAGGGCTCAATACTCATCTCTGTTTATAGCCAAAGAGCCAGTGCTGTCTGCATCTGCAGACGTTTCCATGGACACGTGGCAGGCATGCCTCCACACCAGAGTGCATGGAACGCTGTTTACCTTCCCACCGAAGTGGTACCTATTTATCTACTTGCAATTTCTTGCTTTCGAACTGCTTGGTTGGCAGGAGCTGGGACAGAGATGGGAGCTCACTCCATTGTGCAGCACTTTGGTCTCAAACTGCTGACCTTCGAGTCATCAAGCTCAGCATCTTAACCACCAAGCCACTGCTGTACCTCGCATTTTACTTAACGCTTAAAACCTAGCATCCTTTTTGCACTTTTCCAGCCATCACTGCAGGGCGCCCTTAAATTCTCTTTAACAGTGGCAAAACCAAGCTTTCTTAACATTGAGAAGGAGACATAGCACAACAGGCCATGTTTCCAAAGCTAAGAGGACTCTTTAGAATTGCAGCTAGCCCAATACACCTTGTGTTTTGTGGTGTGTTTTTTTTTAAAAAAGTACTCACAGAAGTAAGCAAAGCAAAGCAATCACATTTATATACCGTCCCATCATGCTTAGTGCTCTTTCCATCAGTGTGGTGCAAGTACCTTGTTTAGAAGGCTACCGATGCTCCCTGGAATGCTATCAAATATAGAAGCAAGACACACAGTTCTGAATTTTGCTAAAATTATTTTCACTGACCATGTGATCTATTTCCTGCTGCCACCATGAATGGAGGGTGGGGGAGGCAGTTCTGGGCCCTCCCTGGACAAATGTTGGACATAATTCTCCTGGATCTTGTGGTTGCATGCCAAACCTCATGACACCAGGGAATTTTGGCAATGCCAAAGTGACAGTCAGACAGTATGAGGAAGAAACTATGGGAGATAGTTCTCAAGGTACAGTATTCAGTTCACTGTGCAATGTCAGGCTTTGAAGGTTCACATCCACAGTTTGAATGGAACCTGGAACTGAACCAAGATTTAGTGATGACCAATTCCTTAGATGTATTTAGACATGAGAATTGGTCTCTTAGGCTGCAACCTTACAATATCTCTGAGAATAATTTCATTCTCATTAATTCCTTACTTAGCAAGCATGGGGTTACACTGTTGAACCATGATGGGACCAGATTGCTGGCACTCAACATCAAAAAGGCTGCAGAGCAGCTTTTAAACTGATAACTGGGGGAAAGCCGACAGGAGCTGGGCAGCATCCGGTTCGGGAAAGTGTGTACTTGAGTAGTGAGGAGGATGCAAAAATTACTGAGCAGAGCCAGGAGCTAGTCACCAGCACTCTAGCAGAAGGATGCAAGAGGCAGTCTAACAATGCAACTGGACTCAAAAGACTGTATCAGGAAAGCATATACAAATGCTTGTATACAAATGCCAGAAGCCTCCGGAACAAAATAGGGGAGCTGGAATACTTAGCAATAGATAAGAATATTGATATTATTGGTATCACTGAAACCTGGTGGACGGATGATAACCAATGGGATACAGTTATCCCAGGCTACAAACTGTACAGGAAGGATAGGAAGGGGCAAACGGGAGGTGGTGTAGCCTTGTATGTCAAAGAAGTGATAAAATCGTACGAATTGGAATATCTAGGTGATTTGGAGTCACCATTAGAAGCTCTGTGGGTAAGAGTACCAGGCCACAAGGATGGTCTAACAGTAGGCATATACTATCGGCCTCCGACCCAAACTCTTGAGGGAGACTGGCAGTTGGAGAATGTTGTAAAGGAGGCATCCAAGAAGGGAAGCCTGGTTATAATGGGGGACTTCAATTACCCTCACATAGACTGGGTGAACTGTTGTTCAGCACATGATAAAGAGATAAAGTTCCTAGATATGCTAAATGATTGTTCCCTGGGACAGATGGTTGAAGACCCAACTAGAGGTACAAGAATCCTTGACTTGATCCTGAGTAATACTCAGGATCTGGTGCAAGATGTTAATGTGACTGATCCAATAGGGAACAGTGACCACAACTCAATTATGTTTAACTTGATCATAGACTGCAAGTCACTGATAAAATCTAACACAGAGACCTTAAATTTTCAAAAAGGAAATTTCCCAAAGATGAGGAAACTAGTAAAAAAGAAGCTGAAAGGGAAAATTGAGAGAGTCCAAACACTCCAAGAGGCATGGAGGTTGTTTACAAAAACAATAACAGAGGCCCAATTGGAATGCATACCCAAAAGGAAAAAGGGCACTGCCAGGTCCAAGAGGACTCCAATGTGGCTTACAGGAGCTGTTCGGGAAGTGATCAAGAGCAAGAAAAGCTCATTTAGAAGATGGAAGGCTTGTCCGAATGAGGACAGCAGGCAGAAACATAAATTCTGGCAGAACAAATGCAAGGCAACAATCAGGAAAGGAAAGCAAGACTTTGAGGAGCGTATAGCTAAAAATACTCAGAGAAATAACAAAGACTTCTTTAAGTACATTAGAAGTAAGAACCCAACTAGGAAGGCCATTGGACCATTAGATGACAATGGAAGGCAAGGAAACAGAGATTGCAGAGAGACTCAATGAATTCTTTGCTTCAGTATTCACTGAAGAAGACAGAGACCACATGCCCAAAACAGAGCCTATCTTCGTAGGGAGGGAAACCGAAGAATTAAGCCAGATAGAAATAACCAGGGAGGAGGTCCTTGCATGTATTGTTAAACTAAAGACTAACAAATCACCAGGACCAGATGGCATCCATCCACAAGTTCTCAGGGAACTTAAAGATGAAATTGCTGATCTCCTAGCCAAAATATATAATATTTCCCTCAAATCGGGCTTTGTGCCGGATGACTGGAAGGTAGCGAATGTAACACCAATTTTCAAAAAAGGATCCAGGGGTGATCCAGGAAATTACCGACCTGTCAGTTTGACATGTGTCTCAGGTAAAGTGATGGAAACCATCCTAAAAGATAGAATTAATAGGCACATAGAAGATAAGGCGCTGCTAAAGGAGAGCCAACATGGCTTTTACAAGGGCAAATCATGCCTCACTAATCTGTTGGAATTTTTTGAGAGTGTCAACAAGCATGTGGATAAGGGGGATCCAGTTGACATTGTTTATCTGGACTTTCAGAAGGCTTTTGACAAGGTCCCACACCAAAGGCTCTTGAATAAACTTACCAGTCATGGAATAAAGGGACAGGTCTTGTCCTGGATCAGCAACTGGCTAAGGGACAGGAAACAGAGGGTAGCACTAAATGGACACTTCTCCAAGTGGAGGGAAGTAAAGAGTGGGGTCCCCCAAGGTTCAGTACTGGGACTCCTGCTTTTCAACCTCTTCATAAATGATCTAGAGGTAGGAGTAAAAAGCAAGGTAGCCAAATTTGCTGACAACACTAAATTATACAGGGTAGTGAAAACTGTGAGAGATTGTGAGGAGCTCCAGAGGGATCTCTTGACACTGGGGGAGTGGGCAAAACAGTGGCAAAGGAGCTTCAACATTAGTAAGTGCAGAGTGATGCATGTTGGGGCAAAAAAAAAAACCAATTACATTTATAAACTGATGGGTTCTGAACTCTCTGCGAAAAACCAGGAAAGGGATCTTGGTGTCCTGGTGGACAGCTCAATGAAGGTGTCAACCCAGTGTGCCTCAGCAGTGAAAAAAGCAAACTCAATGCTAGGGATCATTAGGAAGGGTATAGAAAATAAGTCAGAAAGTGTCATTTTGCCTCTTTATAAATCTATGGTGAGGCCCCATCTGGAATACTGTGTACAGTTCTGGTTGCCATACCTCCAGAAGGATATTATGGAGTTGGAGAAAGTGCAGAGGAGGGCAACCAAAATGATTAGGGGACTGGAACACCTTCCTTACCATCTGAGGCTTCAACGGTTGGGCCTTTTCACTCTTGAACGACGGCGTCTAAGAGGTGACCTGATTGAAGTTTATAAAATCATGCACGGTGTGGACAAAGTAGATAAGGAAAAACTGTTTTCCCTATCGCATAACACTAGAACTAGGGGACACTCCATGAAACTTTTGGGTACTAGTTCTCAAACAAATAAGAGAAAGTACTTTTTCACTGTTGTGTTCTAATAGGGTAACCATCTTCATGTGATAACAATGTAACATTTCCTACCAGTAACAATATAGCCTTCAGCTGTATCAATATAAACCCTGTATGAGGACGCGAGCTAATGACCACCAGTGGGCAGCGGCGAGCGTCCAAGCTCTCTTGGTCCATACTCATCAAAGGCTGCAGCGCGGAGTTTCCCGCCACTACCTACACCTGGACAAGAAGGGCGTGACTAGCAATGACGTCACGCGGACAATAGCCAATAGGCTATCGTGGAGCCACATTCGAATGTTTGTACTACTGTATATATAGAGCTATGCATCCGCCATTACCTCATGTTCCCTCTGTCCACCATGCAATAAACCTGAGTTAAACCAGCCCATGGCTGTTTCCTGTGTCTTGGTTCTCATACACTAAATTGGCGACGAAGGTGGGATAATGGATCCCCAAGGAGCCAGGGCACAGAGCGGTTTCAACATTACCAAACCGCAAGACTGGGAGCTCTTTGAGATGGACTTCCAGGCGGCACTGGTGGAACTCAAAGTCAAAGACGACGAGGAAAGGAAGAGGGCCATCCTCACCAGAATGCTTGGGATAGAAACCAAGCGAACGCTGGTGAGCATTATTGCACCGAAGAAGATGAGTGACTTCAAAGCCGAGGACATTATGAAACTGCTGCGTGACCGGTTCCGACCCTCGAGGGCAATGTTTCCCGCTCGGAGTGCGTTTTGGAGGCGAGTCCAAGCGCCGGATGAGTCGGTTGAGACCTTCGTAACAGCCATGAGAATAGCCGCCGCCCCCTGCAGATGGGACAACCTCGAGATGGCCCTCAGGGACGGCGTTCTTTGTGGCCTGAAAGACAAGGAAGTGCAGCGCAGCTTGATGAACAAGGAGCCGCCACCCACGCTGGCAGAGGTTGTGGAGGCCGCGGAATCCGCGGAATCCACGAATGCTGGGGTAGACGAAATGCACCAGTGGCGTGAGTGGCGTCCTCGGGCCGGCAAAGCGGAAAATTCGGTGCACGGCAAGTCCGGACAGTCGGTGCACGCAACCCGACGAACCTCGAAGTCGTCTACGGAAGGCAGCGACGGCGAGGAGGTCCAGAAGGTCCGAAAAGGAGGGCGCCGTTGCGATGGTTGCGGAGCGCCCCATGAGCGCGCGAAGTGCCCATTCAGAAAAAGCGAGTGTTACAACTGCGGCCGTCGGGGGCACATCGCCAAGGCGTGCAGAAATCGGAAAGAGGGCCGGAGGCACTCACAAGACCGTTCGGCCAGACCGGACCGTCCAGCGAGGTCCAAAGATGGCGCCCGGACCACGAGGAAGCAGGACGGCGTGGGCCGCATCTCGGACGACAGCGAGGACGACGCCCCCGTGTTCAGTGTGTCCGCGGGACAACCCCATTACTTCGTCGAGGTACTAGTACAAGGGGCCCCTATTAGGATGGAAATTGACTCGGGGTCCTCCTATTCTATAATTCCCCAGAGAGAGTTCTTGAAAATCGACCCCCACGTGCGGCCCAAACTTAAAACGTTGAGGTCCACACTTCGAGACGTGCAGGGGAACAGCATTCCGGTGTTGGGGGTCGGGAAATTTCGGGTCCGTTTTAAGAAACATTCTGCGGAACTCCCTCTAGTTGTTCTCAAAGGGGGAAATTGTAGCCTCCTCGGGACTCAGTGGTTTCAGCCTTTGGGTTTGTTCATAGGGGGGGTGCATGCTGTGGGTGCGGATCCAATAAAAGCGGTGTGCGACGCGCACTCCGCCGTTTTTAAAAAAGGACTGGGAAAGTTCAAGGGACCCCCTGTAGCTTTCGACCTAGACCCGGAGGTCCGCCCGATAAGACTCAAACCACGCAGGGTGCCGTTCGCACTAAAGGACAAAATAGAGGCGGAACTGGACAAACTGGTGGGCCAGGGGATTCTTGTTCCTGTTGATTCCGCGGAGTGGGAAACTCCAATTGTTACAGCACTAAAAGCTAACGGGGAGGTGCGCATTTGCGCTGATTATAAGTGTACAATTAACAAGGCAATCCGCCCTAATGCATACCCGGTGCCGGTGGTCAGCCACCTTCTGGCCAGGCTGAATGGGGGAAAATGTTTCGCTAAGCTCGATTTAGCACAAGCCTACCAGCAACTCCCTGTAACTCCCGCCACGGCAGCGGCACAAACTATAGTTACACATAAAGGGGCGTTCCAGGTGTCGCGTTTACAGTTCGGCGTGAACTCGGCACCCGGCCTTTTTCAGTCAATTGTGGAACGCCTCCTGAAGGGGCTGGAGGGAGTGTTGTGTTATTTTGATGACGTATTGATAACAGGGGAGAGTGAGGCCGAACTGGCAAAGAGATTGGATAAAGTACTGACGGTGTTCGAGAAAGCGGGGCTGCGACTGAGAAAAGACAAATGCGTATTTTTCGAAACAGAGGTTGAGTTTTTAGGGTTCCGTGTCACACCCGAGGGAATTAAGCCGTCCAAATCCAAAGTAACCGCCATCAAGCAGGCTCCTCGCCCCACATCCAAAACCGAGCTACAGTCATTCCTGGGGCTCCTAAATTTTTACCATACCTTCCTTCCACGGAAGGCGTCTGTGGCCGAACCGCTCCATCGGTTGCTTAAAAAGGAGGAAACATGGCTGTGGGGTGACGAGCAAGAGAGGGCTTTTAAAGAGTTAAAGCAACTCTTAACATCCGAGGCAATCCTAACTCATTTCGACCCCAAACGGCCAGTGGTCTTAGTTTGTGACGCGTCCCCGGTGGGGGTGGGGGCGGTGCTTTGCCACGTGTTGGACGACGGAAGGGAGGCCCCGATAGCGTTTTATTCAAGGTCCCTGTCGCAAGCAGAACGGAATTACGCACAGACCGACAGGGAGGCATTAGCGATAGTAGCGGGAACCAAAAAATTTCACGATTTTCTGTATGGTCGCCCGTTTACGATCGTGACCGATCACAAGCCTCTGTTAGGAATTTTCACTGCAAATAAGCCCACGCCACAGATCCTGTCCCCGAGAATGCTGAGGTGGGCTATCTTCCTCAATGCGTACCAACATGAGTTGGAATACCGGCCCGGAAAGAAGATCAGCCATGCAGACGCACTCTCACGGTCTCCTCTGCCCTTGTCGGGCGACCAAAAGGCAGGGGTAGAGAGAGACTGCCAGGTATTGTTAATAGAGGTCCTAGATTCACCCCCAATAGTACCAGCCGACATTGCCAGGGTGACAGGCAGGGACAGAACGCTGGAGAAAGTAAGCTCATGGGTACAGAAGGGGTGGCCGGCGTCCTCCCCAAGTACGGAATTCGACCCATTTTTTCGGAAGAAAATAGAGTTGTCCATAGAGAGGGGGTGCCTTTTGTGGGGCCAACGGGTGGTAGTCCCTACATCCCTGCGACCGAGGGTACTCAAACTGTTGCACGTCAGCCACCCGGGGATCGTCCGTTCCAAGGCGCTGGCCCGGAGTTACTTCTGGTGGCCCCAGCTGGACACAGACATAGAGCACATGATAGGCACTTGTGAGGCATGCCAGGGCTCCCGACCAGAGGCGGCTCGCCTCCCGCATAGGGAATGGGACGCGGCAAGGGGGCCGTGGTCCAGAGTGCACATAGATTTTGCTGGCCCGTTCCGAGGAACTCTTTTTCTCCTGGTAGTGGATGCGTACTCCAAGTGGCTGGAGGTGATGCCGGTAAAGAGCACGTCCTCCACCACTACAATTAACCATCTAAGGAGAGTCTTTTCCACGTTCGGTTTACCCGACACTCTGGTCAGCGATAACGCTAGTTGTTTCACGTCCGCTGAGTTCAGGGCATTCATGGAGGCAAACGCCATTCGGCACGTCACATCCGCGCCGTTTCACCCGGCCACGAATGGCCAAGTGGAGCGGTTGGTGCGGACAACAAAGGATGCGCTGCGGCGCATGGGCTCGGGGGACCTGAATCACCAGGTATGTCAGTTTTTATTAGCGTATAGGGTGACCCCCTTAGCATCCGGATACTCGCCGGCAGAGCTGCTGATGCGGAGAAAACTGACCACGATTCTGTCCAGGCTAGACCCGACGAGGGTCGAGGACAAAGGGAAGAACGTAGGGGTAGCGGTGTCGAAAGGTTTCGCCGCCGGCGATCCTGTGCATTGCAGGAACTACGCCAGCACCGGGCCAGCCTGGGTACCAGGGAGAGTTGTAGAACAGACGGGGCCAGTGTCATATCGGGTGGAAACGAGCACCGGCCTACTGTGGAGGCGGCATGCGGATCAGCTCCGGACCCGGGTTCCCAGGGAGCAATCCACGGACGGCACGGAGAATGCCTCAGCGTTAGGGTCCTCCCCCACCCGTTTATCCCAAGGGGGAGACAACGAAGGGCAACAGTCCCAAACAAGGGGGGGAGGCAGCGGTCCCGACTCATATCCTTTTGATACACCAGTTCTATCAAAGAGAAGCAGCGGTCCCGACTCCCTATCGGACCCCGGGGAAGAGGGAGAGGAGTTTGCGACTGCTGCCCCCGAATTTGATTTTGATTTTGCGAGCCGGGGGGGTTTTTGGGAGTGTTCCCCCACCCATCCAAGCGAGAAGAGGGGTTTTTCGTTAGCCCCCAGTGCCCCCGGTTATTCCCAAGTAAAGCACGCACCTCCCGACAAAGCCGCAGAACCGCGGCAAGGCACTAACAAGTCTCCCTCTCCAATTACAGGACAGGAAGCCAGGGGACAAAGAGAAGGTAGCAAACCCGGGGCAGGGCAGCCCACACCGAGACCCCAGCGTGTTCGAAATAAGCCATCTTGGCTGAGAGACTTCGTCTCATCCTAGGGGGGAGGAGTGTTGTGTTCTAATAGGGTAACCATCTTCATGTGATAACAATGTAACATTTCCTACCAGTAACAATATAGCCTTCAGCTGTATCAATATAAACCCTGTATGAGGACGCGAGCTAATGACCACCAGTGGGCAGCGGCGAGCGTCCAAGCTCTCTTGGTCCATACTCATCAAAGGCTGCAGCGCGGAGTTTCCCGCCACTACCTACACCTGGACAAGAAGGGCGTGACTAGCAATGACGTCACGCGGACAATAGCCAATAGGCTATCGTGGAGCCACATTCGAATGTTTGTACTACTGTATATATAGAGCTATGCATCCGCCATTACCTCATGTTCCCTCTGTGCACCATGCAATAAACCTGAGTTAAACCAGCCCATGGCTGTTTCCTGTGTCTTAGTTCTCATACACTAAATTCACCCAGAGGATTACTGGTCTATGGAACTCCCTGCCAGAAGAAGTGGTGACAGCTGTCAGTCTTGACAGATTTAAGAAAGGATTAGACAAGTTCATGGAGGACAAGGGTATCAATGGCTATAATTATGGATACCTAAGGACAACCTCCGGGTTGGAGAGATAGGCAGGATATCTCTCAATGCCATTTCCAGGGAATCCTAAGCAGGTGAAGGCATCTCCTTGGGAATACCCTGAAGGAAATGGTGAGCCACTGTGTGAGACAGAATGCTGGACTGGATGGGCTCCTGTGGCCTGTTCCAGCAAGGCTGTTCTTATGTTCTTATACTGTTTCCTGCTCATGGTCATTAACTGAAAATTCTCAAGTTCCAAAGCATTTTATTTCTGGGATACTAGACACTAGGGACTCACAGTCTTGCCAACATTTCTACTCGTGGGCTTCCCAGAGGCATCTAGCTGACCGCAACTAGAAACATACCTGTCAAGTATCCCAGTTTGGCCGGGATTTCCCGTAATTCACCGCTCTGTCACGCTCCTTCCTGCTGTCATCCCGTATTTGAATGGCCAGGAAAGGGGTACTGCGCATGTGTGCCGCTGCCTCTGACGGGCACGCATGTACAGTAACCCTTCCTGGCCGAATGGGTTTCTGCGCATGCATGCAGGGGTTACTGCGCATGCGCGCAGGGGTTACTGGGCATGCACATTGCTGCCTCTGATGTCAGAGACAGCGGCGCACATGCACCAATGCCGGCGCCCGGAAACCTTCCTATATTTGGGCACCGGCAACTTGACAGGTATGACTAGAAACAGAAGATGGCGCTTGATTTAATCCAGGTCTTCCCTAAAATTCTTTTGTGGAAGTTAAGAGAAAACACACAGAATCAGAGTACACATACACACAGTGGTGGGGATCAGCAGGTTCGCACCAGTTTGCCAGAACCAGTAGCAGAAATTCTGGCTTGCCCCACCCATCCAAGTTTTGAAATAAAGTAGTCCTAATTTGGGTGCAACACAGGGCTTTCCCCCTGGCCATGCCCACCATACCATGCCCACAGTGTGGTAGTAAAAAATTTTTGGAGCCCACCACTGCATACACAGTCTAAAGCAGTGGTACCCAAACTTTTTGGACCGTGGGCCAGTCACGTGGTTCATGGGCTGGTCACTACGGGCACGTTTTACTTCCGCTTCCGGGAGCGACGAGGGTTTCATGGGCTGGATGAATTGGCATCGGGGCCAAAATCAGTATTTTTATTCTATAGATGGAGGTGTATCTGCAGAAGAAACTGCAGAGTGATGTTTTTAAAAACTGTAATCTTCTTTATATTCCTAAAAATAAGTCTCAGTCAGTGTGATTTACTTCAGAGTAAAGATGCAAATGATTGAGCTGTACTCCTGTAAAGTACCTAGTTTAGTCTCACAATATTGCTGTAGAATGTCTTTCTTCTGAGATAAATAAAGGGGGACAAAGGCATAGAAGTGGAGGGTTCCCCCTGCCCCATCATGCAACACTATAGGAGTGCTTAGGTTTACCTTCTGCCTAAGTGAGAAGTGGACGTTCGGTTCCTTTGTCCATCTTCAAGGAAGGATCAGTAGAACAAGCAGAAGGCTGTTCTAGAGCTATTCACACAAATTTTGGAAACACCAAGATTAGGGCAAAAAAAAAATCAAGCATTTATATCTGTTTATTCCTGGCAAAACTACCAGAAAAATTGCTGACTTTTCTTATTCATTTAGTAAAAATAAAACATATATACATTGAGAAGTATCTGTTTTTACACGATTTGACAGAGGATTGAAGCATCCTATTGTTTTATCAAGAGAGAGAGAAATTATTGAGCTGGGAGAAGAGAGAGAAAAGGAGTTTCTTCCATGAGTTCCATCAGTGAAAGTTAGTGAAGATGTTTCGTTAGTTTTCTATAGCCAATGATCTCTGTTAATATATAAATGGAGAACCTTTTATCCTGCAGAAGTTTTGGACTTCAAATTCCCAGGAACCCTAGTTATCAAACATTCGTAAATGAGTATGGTAGTAGTAATGCAAACCATCTGGCCATCCAAAGATCCTCCATCCCAGCTGTAGCATAATGCTTCCTCCTCCTCTTCCCTTTCTTCTTCTGGGGTTAAATGTTCAAGCAAGGCTGGAAGACCTTAATAGTGCCACCTATTGGTGTCTGGTACAAAGTGATATACCGGTACTGTACTGTATTGTACTGTATTATTACTACCCAAAAGCTGCAGTGGCTCAAGTGGCTAAGACGCTGACTGGGAGGCGGAAGGTCAGCAGTTCAATTCCCGAGTACTGCAGGACAGAATGAGCTCCCGTCTTTGTCCCAGCTCCTGCCAACCTAGCAGTTCAAAAGCAAGAAATTGCAAGTAGATAAATAAGTATCACTTCGGTGGGAAGGTAACAGTGTTCCGTGCATTCCGGTGTCTAGTCATGCCTGCCACATGACCATGGAAACGTCTGCAGAAGCAGACAGCGCTGGCTCTTCGGCTTTGAAACAGAGATGAGCACTGCACCCTAGAGTCGAATACGACTGGCTTTTGAGCAAGGGAAACCGTTTACCTTTAAAAGCTGCACACCTGAAAAATGCAAGTGGAAATCAAACCAGCTTTTGCCACTTCACCTGATGCAAGGTAAAGGTATCTCCCTTGCTCAAACGCTAGTCATATTTGACTCTAGGGTGCAGTGCTCATCTCTGTTTACAGTCAAAGACCCAGCACTGTCTGTGTTTGCAGACGTTTTCATGGTCATGTGACAGGCAGGCATGACCAAACAACAGAATGGAACACTGTTACCTTTCCCGCTGAAGCAGTACCTATTTATCTGCTTGCAATTTCTTGCTTTCAAACTGCTAGGTTGGCAGGAGCTGGGACAGATGACAAGACCTCACTCTGTTGCACAGGGTTCGGGTCTTGATCTGTTGGTCTTCCAGTCATCACGTTCAGCATTTTAACCACTAAGCCACCGCAGTCCATCCACCTGATGCAAGCCCTACTGTAATTTAAAATGGCACCCAATGTGCACTTTTTCAGGACACAATAGGGCTTCCTCTGAGGCTGGGTGGGGCAAGAGAGCCTTTCCTCTTCTCCACCACTTGCTTGTCCAGTACTTGGCCAGATGGCAGTGGCAACAGTGGCTGGGAAGTACTGTGTCCACTGCAATTGGGGAGTGGGCATCTTTGACAGCCACCTCCTGCCAGTGCTGGCAAGACCAATATGCTTCCTGGCACTGCCATCCACCTGCCTGCTGGACAAACAAGCCCTGCAGAGGAAGGATTCCCTCGCCCATTGTTGTTGTTCACTCGCACAGTTGATTCCGACCCTTTGCGACCCCATGGACCATTGCACACCAGGCACCCCTATCCTCCACCATCTTTCTCAACCCGCCCGAAGACTTAGTTAAAGCAGAAAGGGGGCTCTTTCTGTACTATCTTTGGGCAGCAAGAGTGGGGAGGACAGGGGAGAGCACATGTATACATCATCCTCTGTTTAGATGCAAAGAATCACATCAAAGCAGAGAACATGTTTTTTTTTTAAGATGGATTTCCTCTTGTTTGCTTGTAATGAGCAATAAAAAATCTTTGCTGCAGGCCCTCAAAACACTACTAGGGTCCTTATAAATGGGATGCAACGCGAAAGTACAGTACACAACACACACACATTGCCCTTGCAGCAGCATCTTGTTCATGAGCAAGGAGATGAATAGTGTGGGGCAGTGGTGGTTTATAACAGAGCCCCTGTGGTCTTTATTGTGGTGTGTAAGACAGAGCTATGCTTGCTCAAAGTCCCTTCCCCCCAGGATTGTTAAAAGCCCTGTCTGCTTTTTTGTGTGCCCACCCAAAAGATGAAATGGGAGGGATGCTTCACCTCCAAAATCCACTAAATGATTCTTCTTCTTCTTCTTCTTCGCCATCATTGTATAACCTTCTCCTTAGTGCTGCTGCTGGTAGTTCTATGGAGACACAGACCACATACCTTCTAGAAATGATTCACATAATAAGGGTAAGGATGCAATGAATCCGATGAGGAAAGAGAACTTAAGCCAGGGGTGCCCAAACTACGCCCTGGGGGCAGGATCCGGCCCCCGACACTGATAGATAGATAGATAAATCTTTATTGACATTGTCCTGCATAGAACAACGAGATTGGGAATTCATCCGGCCCACGAAGCCCTCGCCGCTCCTGGAAGCAGAAGTAAAACACGCCCATCCAGAAGCGACGAGGGCTTTGTGGGCCAGATCAGGGCCCCCAGGCCATAGTGATCGGCTCCCTGAACTACGTGACTGGCCCGCAGCCTGAAAAGTTTGGGCACCCCTGGTTTAAGAGATTTGCATCGTACCCTTCCTCTCGATTAAAGAACTGCGGGGATTTTGTGTATTGTAACTATATTAACAATGGGCAAACGTGGTTTTTTTTTTCCTTCTATTTTACAAGGAGAAAGGTCACTTGGCAGGGGGTTTTTTTTACTGATGGATCCTGTGAAAACAGTCTGGGAAACCGTAACATCAACCGTTCCAACTCGGCTTTTGTTCAGAGCGATGCTGCCAATGACGTCCGCGGAGGTTGCTTAACTTTTCCACACTGCGATTCCGCTCCCAATTTACTCGTATCTTTCTGCCCGGGCTTCGCTTCGGGCGGCTTTTCCCCTTGGGCCACTCATCCTGGCGACAGACACATGGCGAGAACGCTGCGCCGCCTGCAGGCAGGACGCGCAACTTAGGTCCGTCTTAAACCCAACCAAGCCAAAGAGACCGGGCTCTTCCATTGAGAAATCCCAGCCAGCAAAGAGAAGCGAATTTGGCCACGGCTGGGTTTCGCCTTGGTGTCAGGCAGCGCAGGAGCCTCGCTTTTGTCGGCCTCAGAAAAGTCTGCCTACATTTGGCTGGACTGGAAGCTTCCAAAACACTCAAGCTTATGCATGCTTAGCAGAGTCTTTTAAAAACTTGGCAAACGGATTTGCCAAGAAGTCTGCTCGGAAAGTGCGCCAAAGTAATTCGAAGTCCAGATAGAGAAACGAAGTGTTCCGCCCTTCCCTGGCCACCGGGAGGAGCTGCGATGTTAAGGAGGAGCGCAGAGCCTCAGTTGACCGGCCAGATTCTTGTCCTGGAGGTCAAGAGCATACCTGTCAGCTCCGGAGATTACGGGACTTGCGCAGAACGTTTCTGCACAGGTCCATTCTATGCATGCGTAGAAGGCTTTTACGCATGCGTAGAATGGACTTGCACAGAACGTTTCTGCGCAGGTCCATCCTACGCATGCATAGAAGGCTTTTACGCATGCGTAGAACGAACCTGCGCAGAACCGTTCTGCGCAGCTCACTTCTACGCGTGCGTAGAAGGCTTTTACGCATGTGTAGGCTTTTACGCATCCCCTTCTGCACAGAAGCCTTCTACGCATGCGTAAAAGCCTTCTACACACGCGTAGAAAGGACATGCGCAGAAGGGGTGCGCAGTAACTCACCCCCCCCCCCCCGCTGCCAAATTACGGGGTAGCAGCAGCTCCAGGTGGGAAATGGCAAAAATCAGCGCAAAAATACGGGAAATCCCGGTCAATCTGGGATACTTGACAGGTATGGTCAAGAGGAGGAACGGAAATGGAATGGAACTATCTGGGAGAGAGGGAACTATACGGTAACTTTTCTGCAAGTAGCGTGTGCCACGAAAGACCTGGGAAACTAGACTTCATTAAAATAAACGGTGCTTTCTCCGTGCCTTGTTCATCCCTTTTGCTTTTGATTGTAATGTCTTCTCTTTGTTAGCCTGGTTGGCCTTAAGCAACGTCACTGTGGCATTGGGTGATCTACAGCTGTTGTTTATGTAACTTTAATAGTGCTTAAAACAGTTTGTAATTATTATTGCGGGATCGGGGTGATCCTCCATTTTGTCCTCTTCATGGTACTAAGTTATCGCAGGACTTGCTTTCCCACGCTTTCTAACGAGACGCGCAAAGTTTCCCCAGTCTCTGGTCACCCCACGATAACCCCACTTCTCTCCCAACCAATCCTGTTGCTTCCTGCCCGAATGTATCCATTGTATTGTGTATATAAAGCGCTGCTGCGCCATTGCTGTTCATGTTCGGTTTGCTTACAATAAAAGTTGTGTTTGGCCTTGTTATGCTGGCTGCTTCTTTTCAATTCCCGAACATCAAAACAGCTCACCGGGCTGTTGTGTGGAATTTGGAGCTCTGAAGAACAACAGTCTTGTGGCACACGAAAAACTAGTGCAGAGGTGCCCAAACTTTTCAGGCCACAGGCTGGTCATGTGGTTCAGCAGGCTGGTCATGTGGTTCGTCCCACCGGAAGCAGAAATAAAACGTGCCTTGTAATCTGTTTTGCAACAGGATGAGATAGACTTTAAGCTGTCACTTTCTCTGCTTAAACCAGGGGTGCCCAAACTACAGCCCACAAGCCGGATCTGGGCCCCGGCACAAATTCATCCAGCTCGGGCGCATTTTACTTCCACAAGTGACGAGGGCGGCACGGGCTGGATGAATTGGTGCTGGGGGTCAGATCCGGTCCGTGGGCTGTAGTTTGGGCACCCTTGGACTAGAGTTTTATTCGGCACTAAGTGTGGTAGACCACAATCTGCTTCATCAGTTGCATGCATCTGGAAAAGGAGTAAGATAAGGCTGCATTTTGTCCCCCTGCTTGTTCAATTTATACACAGAGCACATAATGTGCAATGCAGTGATGGAGGAATCACAATATGGGATCAAAATTGCGGGGAGAAACATCAACAATTTGAGATATGCAGATGATACCACCTTAATGGCAGAAAGTGAGGAAGACCTAAAGAAGCTCCTGATTAGGTTGAAAGAAAGTTTGAGACTCAATATCAAGAAAACATAATGGCAACAGGCCCTGTCAGTTCCTGGAAAATAGATGGGGAAGAAGTAGAAGCAGTGACAGATTTTACTTTCCTAGGAGCAAAGATAACTGCAGATGGGGATTGCAGTTATGAGAAACCTGGGGAACATAGTTAAAAATAGAGGCATCTCACTGCAAACAAAAGTCCGCATAGTCAAAGCAATAGTCTTCCCAGTGGTAATGTATGGTTGTGAGAGCTGGACCATTAGAAGGGCTGAGCGCAGAAGGATAGACGCCTTTGAGATGTCGTGTTGGAGGAGAGTTTTGAGAGTCCCCTGGACAGCGAGGAGAACAAATAGGTCAATATTAGAAGAGATTAGCCCTGACTGCTCCTTAGAAGGACAAATAACAAAGATGAAGCTGAAGTACTTTGGACATCAAATGAGAAGGGAGGATTCACTTGAGAAGGCCTTGATGCTGGGAAAGGTGGAGGGCAAAAGAAGAAGGGGACGGCCATGGATGAGATGCTAGATGGCGTCATGGACGCAGTAGGCACAGGGCTGGCCGGGATGAGGAGGATGGAGGAGGATAGAGGTGACTGGAGCGCAATGGTCCATGGGGTCGCAAAGAGTCGGAATCGACTGTGCACCTAAACAACTACAAAAGAATGCTTATGCCAGCTTGAATTTGTTACTCTTTAAGGTGCCCCTCAACTTCTCTGTGGGTTTTTCCTCTTCTGCAAATGCAGAGCTTGCCCAGGCAGCTCTGGAAAACTTACCTGGTTCAGCACTAGTTGTTTTGTTTTTCATGCTGTCCAGACAGCACAAGGCTCAATCTGTTGAGCCTGAAGCCTTTCTCCATGCTTTTATGTTCGGGTGTTTTAGGATTTGCTCTGAGAGTGGAGTTTTAGGAGCATCGGGCTCTCTGTGGAACATTCTTTTCTGTGTCTGTGGCTCCCAGGTATAGGTCTTTAATTAGCTCTTAAATTTGGCTTTAAAATGGCAGGGAGCCAGGATAGCTCCAGAAACAAGGTTTCAGCAGGAAAGCAGATTTTACAGTACAGTAAAAACCCCACTTATGAAAAGGTCCGTTCCATAGACTTTTACTTAAATCGAATTTTTATGTAACTCGAAGCAAACCCATAGGAAAAATGAAATTTTTATGTAAATTGAAGCAAAGCCATAGGGAAATGAATTTTTATGTAACTCAAAGCAAACCCCTTAGGAAAAAGAATCTTTATGTAACTTGAAGCAAACCCATAGGAAATCATGTAAATCGGGACATGGTTTTAGCACAAAACCATTATGTAAGTCAAATTTTACATAACTCGAGGCATTTGTAAGTCGGGGTTTTACTGTACTCACTTTCAAACTAGCAATGTAGATGTGAATACCAGTAAGCAGTCATTCACTTCAGTGCAACCTAAACAATCATGCTCATTTGGTGCAAAATTTTCCCCCCTCTGGACACACCCTGCTGTGACTACCTTCCTTGAAAATTATTTACATGCATGATGTAACTGAAATGCATTTTTGAAATCCCAGGTCTTCTTTATAAGGTAAATGATTTGAGGAGCTGTACAAACTATAGGGACTACAGTGGCTCAAGTGGTTAAGAGCTGATTGTGAGGCAGAAGGTCAGCAGTTCAAAACTCGAGTACTGCATGACGGAATGAGCACCCGTCTCTGTCCCAGCTCCTGCCAACCTAGCAGTTCGAAAGCAAGAAATTACCTTCCCACTTCGGTGGGAAGATAAACAGTGTTCCGTGCACTTCGGTGTCGAGGCATGCCTGCCACATGTCCACAGAAACGTCTGCAAATGTAGACAGCTCTTCGGCTATAAACAGAGATGAACACTGAACCCTAGAGTTGGATACGACTGGCTTTCGAGCAACGGTGACCTTAACCTTTTACAAATTATAGAACAGGCAGTATCAGTCATAGTCAGTTAGAAGGAAGTATGTAAAAAAAAAGATATTGGTTCAGATGTTGAATCACCATGCAAAGTTGATCTGCTGGGTGTCTGCTTGTCCTGGTTGTGCTTTCAGCTTTGCGATCTATACCTATAAATCCAAGCGTTAACTGTTGGAATGTGACAAAGGCTCCCGCACCCGTCCACACTATCCCGAACCCAGTCCGGAGGTCACTAAATGTTTGAGAAACGCGCCAGTGGGGCAAGAGCCCATGAACGCGAACAAAGGGAAACAACTTCAATTCCCGATGTTCTCTGCGCCGCACCGCACCACAGCCAATCAAGCTGAGAGGCGCGAGCAAAAAGAACATTGGGAAACGCGGTGTGGCCAATTAAAATCGAGCCGCAAGGGGAAAAAAACACCAAACGAAATCAAACCACAAACGCAAAACTACAAGTCCCAGCATCCTGCGCGCCGTGAGCGCGCAGAATGCTGAGAAAGCCAGAGCACGAAAAATAAACTTACAAAACTCTACTGGAGCACAAGTCCCCAGCAGGCAGACTCAGCACCTCACAGCCATGCAAAAAAAAAAGCCACAAAACTCCACCGCGAGACTCCCGGCGGCCTTCTTTCCCGGAGCAACGGGGAGAAGTGGGACTCCCTCTCCTCCACGCTACCCTGCCGAAGACACGGCGAGACTACCACCAGCCTCAAGGAAAGTTGAGCCAGGGTGGAAAAAAACCTTAAAAACAGGTAGCAGTTCGTCAGGGGAAGCACCCTCCCTGGTGGATGACTGGCTGATGCCTTTGTACTTCCGAATACAAAAGCAGCAGCCAGCAATCCGCAAAGAAGAGCCCCACCCCTTACGGATCGCTGCCTGCCCATCTCTGGTTAGGTAAGCCAGGAGAAAAAGGAGACAGAGAGGACAGAACCATCGTTAGGCAGAGGAAGCTCTTCTCTGCCTCCTCCTTCTCCCCCGACCTACCTAACAAACCTTCCCGAGAGAAGAACGGGCTGACTGCCTCCTTCCTCCTTTCCCCTATTGCTGCATCTAAACCAAAATTCAAAGCAGCAATGGGGAAAAGAGAAACCCACAGGCAGCCCGTTCCTCAAGCTAAAGTAACCACCAAAAACAAACACCAAAATTATTTTAAAAATAATAAAACAAAAATAAATCAATAATTTAAAAAAACCATTAATGAACAAAAAAACACAAAATACACAAACAAAAACATCCACAATAACACAAAACCACATACAAAACACCTAACTACAACACGAAAAAACCCACAAATTACACAAACAGACAACAACTAATTACACAAATAAACAACAACGAAATAAGAAAAATTAAACAAAACCAAACATAACCAAACCAATTAAACAAAACTAAAACTCAACCAAAACAAAAAAGAACAAACAGAAACACCTCCCAGCCCACCACCACAAAAGCAAAACAAAGAAAAACCCCAGAAGAAAGAAAATCAGACAACTCACCAGCACGTCCTCCCTCCAGGACGACTGGAACAGAAAGAAGAAACAAAGAGACTACTTACCGGAAGAAGCCCCACCCAGAGGCCAGGAGAGAAAAAACAGTGAATCTAAAACAGAACCTAGCCCTATCTGCTAGTAAAAACAACTCAAAAAGACACAACAGCCCCACCTAGAGGCCACAAGAGTAAAAACAAGTCAAAAACATAACAATAAATCACAAGTTTACACAAATCACAAACATATGTAAAAAATAACATAAAAAGATTTATAACATCCTGTGTTGAGTTTTAACTCAAATAAAAACCCAAAACATCTAAACACAGTTTAAAAACACTGAATGTAAAAAACATGTACTTCCACATTTTTAAAAATATTACCTACGGTACAACTATTAACAAAAAAAACCCCCACAAACTAAAATATTATTTGGTTAAATAAAACAATTTGAAACAATTATATCATCTTTTGTTCTTTTTTTAATCCACAAAAAAACAAAAAAAAAGCTGATCAGTTTATAACAGCCCAGCATCACCAGGCAAACTATGCTAGTAGCAATCTAAGGCCATTTGATTGCATGTTATGCAGGTATTCCAACTCCCCTCTCATCAGATACATTGGGTTCTAATTCCCATGCACAGCCAATTGAGCATACAGGTTGGGATGGATTTGTAGTTCAACACATGTAGAAGGCGCTAGTATGGAGAAGACTACATAACACTATTCTCACTTGCCCCAGGGCTACAACTGCAACAGCTCATTTGAGAAAACAGTTGTCAGGGCACTGATTATCCAGTGTTCTTGCATGTGATAGCAAAGATGGTGTCTTATATGGTGGATAGTCTCCAGAAGTTATAAATGACAACAGAACTAGACTTACAGTAGTTGCAATGGTTAAAGAGGAAATAGTTTCTTCAACTTCTTCTCGTGCCTTATCCGAATCCAAATATTGGCGATCCTCATGATGATCAGCCATGAAGACTGTCCTGTGAATATAATGCTGTGGCCTTTCATCTGCCTTCCGCATCACAGCGTGACACCCGTACCACTGATCCAGTTCTGCGAGTCACTTTCTGGGCCTGAGCTCTTTTGGCACGCAAAGTCCTCCTCAGCCCCAGGCCAGTATTGATGAAGCTGCCTCCCTCTATCAAGATGGATTCAAGTGGGATTTAATCCACTTGGAAACCATCACCCTTCCCTGTGAACTTTGCCAAGGCCGCTAGTCCTCAGGGTTGTCATGTTAGTTAACCGCCGCCTGATGCTCAGCATTGAGTCACTGGCAGTATGGCCCTACTCTATTACCATAGCAGGATAACCTGGCCAGACTTTTTTTTCTTCAACTATAGGGGCAAAAAAACATAGAAGCAGATACCAGCATGACGTCTCTTTCAGGTATAGATAAACATTTAAACAGTCAGAGAACTAGGAGTTTCTCTCAATCTGGATACACTAGGTTTATGGGATCCAAGTGGAGAGTGGAAGACTAAAGAAAAGGAAGTGTGCAATGGGGGTATAGACTTAAAGTTATGAGAATTAGAGTTGCATCCTCACCTTTCCCCCTGAATTGCTGTTCTTTGTTCACACTATTTTTATGGAACATCCAGACACCATTATCACCCAGTGCCTTCTGTTTTGCTCTCCCATATTTATTTGAATATGACTGGTGGCAACATTTTAAAAAATTATGGGCTTTTATGCCTTCGATTGAAGTTTCCTTTTTATTTTATGGCTTCCTGTTGAACATGGCTGGGGAATATATAACAAACTGCTCCTTTCCCAACAATACAGTATATAATAGTGGATGTAGGTAAAAAAGACAGCGGCAAACATTTTTTATTTTTTCATTTTTAACTGTGAAGCAGCAGTTTTACTGTAAGAAAAAGATTAGTAGATTAGTAACAAAAGTTTTCCATTTCCTGCATAAACAGAAACTGATATGGAGGCAATTCTTCTTCTGTGTCTAGGCCAGACGTGAAACTGCCAAGATGAAGGCACCTTTTGGTGAATTCAATCTGCAGTTCCCTTCGCCTGACCTCGTGTGAGAACAATTAGCTGGCAACAAAAGGTTGCTGTTACCAAGGTATGCCCAATTGTGGTTCAAAATACCACAATCTTTGAGGAGGTTCTTTCTGTATACCCGATGGAGGCAATTAAGAGAAGCTATTCTAATGGAAATTAATCATTAATTCCCCAGCTGCTAGCTATAGCAAACAAACAAACAAACAAACAAAAAACAACAGAAATAAGATCCCAAAACAGGAAATTTAGGCTCAAACCATATACTGGATTCAGTACATTATGTGCAGATAACACACTCACTTTCCCCATATGAAAGTAAACATATGGTTCGCTGATCTGTTGTGGGATCACTGTATGCCAAGAGTTTAAACCTTACACTTCCCAAGCCACAGTTTCTGAAATTGAAAATCTCTTTGGGGGCAGAAACCTATTGATGGGGTATTCTGGGAATTGTACTAAAAAAAAAATTTCCATGCTGTAATTGCAAACTATACAAATTCTGAATTTCCTTTTTTCTTATGTTTACATGGATTCCTGGTTTGCTATTGGGCATACACTCTGTTAACCATTGTGAATAGTGTCTGACACGGAATTCCTGTGGTTGGTAAGTAAGTAAGTAAGTAAGTAAGTAAGAAAGAAAGAAAGAAAGAAAGAAAGAAAGAAAGAAATTTTACATCCTTTCCCCTAGTATTTATGTTTTTTTTACAATTACCACTTAGTTTTGTGAATTGGATCTACAGTCACACACACTTCTTTGCTTGGAGAAGTAAGTACACATGAAGCTACTTTAACCAGAATCAAAACATTGCTTACCCAGCTCAGCTTACAGCAGCTCCACAGCAAGTCTTGAGGAATTCTTTCCAAGACAGCTTCCTGAAATCTTTTGCACAGGAGTCATCTAGGATTGAACTGGATTCTTTCACACATCTTCTACCACTGAATTATAGTTGTTTTTCCCCCTGAGGATGATCTTGCCATATCTAGAGAGGGATAAAAACCTGTGTCTTTTTCAGACACCAAAATGATTTCTGTTCCTGGGCCTAACCTATGGCAATGTAAACACAATGGGCATTTTATTAAAACAGTCTTTTTCTGAATTAATGTATGCTTACACTTTCCATGGCTTGATAATGCCAGAGAGCTCGTCATATCTTAACTCTGCCTTCTTGGTAACCTATACCAGGATGATATACAGTATAAGGTACTAAACATTAATGGGGCTGCAAAACAGCCAGGATTTGGTTACACATTATCTCTCTCTCTGTTTTTTGTAGGAATCGGGGCCACTGGGGGCCGGAAGGTCCCGGAGGAGGACTGATCAAGTAACGACACGAGACAAGCTGCTGGATCGATCAGACACTTTATTGGTCAAAGGCAGAATTATTTATAGGGAAAAAGTGCAACGGTGGCAAACTGTCCTCTGGCAAGGCATTACCTCATGCGTTGACACATGTTAATGGGAAAACCTTCAAAGGGGAAGTTAATTAACTCGGGCAAACAGGGAACAAGATTGACCATTGTCTTGGGACTTAGGCAGGGGTAAACATGGCTTATTTGCACCAGGGATTTCCCCAAACCGGGAGATGAGTCATTATGGTTAATAGAATGCATGAATCAGCTATCTGCTTACTCGGCAGAGTCGCGGGTCAGGTCACCTTAATTGGGTGAATCAAGCCCTATACTTTTATTCACCCCCCTTAATTTGACGACCGGTGAGCCCACTGGTCGGGAGCCTGTCTCACCGCAGTGGTCTCTGGTCTATTCCGTGCCCTGTGGGGCACGGGGAATCCATATCTCCCCTTTATTTTCTATTTAAGAACCTGACCGGCGACCTTACGCAAGATAGGCATCAGCTGTTGAGCTGGGATGACGTCACGGGATTTCCCTCTGGGGCGGCACTTGGAGATCAGCGAGGGAATACACTGAGCAAAGCAACAGAGCGTAATGCCTAGTATGGCTATTCCCACCACTATCTGAAGCACCGTCTGTAGCCACCCCCAGGGGATCCATGACCACATCCAATTCCATAGGGAACCCCACCAGGCTCCCCACGCGGAGCCTTCCGTAATGCCTGCAACAATGGAATGCAGGTTCTTGATCTGGTTTTGTATTTTCCGGGAGTTGTCAGTAAGGTTAAAGCAGCACATCCCATGGACAGATTCGCACCCCAGGTGGTGCAATAAGAGGAGGTAGTCGATAGCCGCTCGATTATCAAGAACAGCTTGGCGGAGTTCCACCTGCTCTTGATTAAGGAGCGCTATCGCTGAGGAGGTATGATTGATGGTTTTTGCTAAACCGCAGGCCAAATGACCAATTCTCCGTGCGTTGCCGGTGGCCAACCCCGGCACGCCGATCAAACTGACGGATAGGGAAACATACTCAGCGGGACTCATTACTCTGATGCTGCTGTCACAAGAGCTGTCTAACTGGGTTGTGCGTGTGTGCCGAATGAGCGGGGAAACATTCACATGGGATACATTTGTGTCACTAGAACGTGGGGCAATCATGTCCCTGGTAGGGAGTACAAGTGTCAAGCGACTAATGCAACACATTGAGTCCGACAGATTGGCAGGGATGTAGTTCCAGGTGTGCTGGTTGCAGGTAAAGAACCACCCTGAGGGCAGGGTGACATGAGCGTACAATGAGATGAGGGTCTCCGGTTTATTGCAAGTCCAGTTGCCAACGCCAGGGTCAATACAGCGGCGCCGTGCCTGACCGTCTGCGGTGCAACCGGTCATGCGGGTACAGGCGGCGCCCGGGCTGACCGCCACCCGAGGGGTATGGAGGGTGGCTGCATCAGCCGGCAAGGTTGGGGTAAGTTGCTGTCCCCCCCAGCGTGCATATGCCGAGAAGGCGGTAGGAGAGTGAGGGGCAAAGGATGCTTTTCGCAACCAGGCACTGTCCTCGGTGTGCTCGTCCGGAGTATGGCACACCGGGATGAGACAGGTGCTGAGCATGGATGCAGAACCAACGTCCTGCTGTAAGCAAAAATCGGACTGGTTGACGAGACCCGCCAACCTTTCCCACAAGTTGTACTGCATTCGTGTAGACAGGTCTTCACCAGGCGACAAACCGTCGGCCTGGATTGAGGCTGCCTGGGCGCCTCCCCCCAAAAGCAGGGAGAGGGCCAGGACTATGGAGATCGCCATGGTGTTGGCGTGAATCTGGGCCAAGACTGCAGCTGTGAGGTTCTCCGGCGTCGGTTCCTTCCCCTCGCGCTGGACGGCGTCCTGAGCGTCATGGCAAAGAACCTTGACCATCCCCCAGGTGACTTTAGGGATCGGCTGTCGCCTCCTCCGACGGATCCTCTCGTGCAGGGTAAGGTCCTTCATCTCCGGTATCGGACTCGGGTCGGTCTGGTTCCACGCCATGCGGTTCCGTGTGAGGTTTGACACACCGAGCTGGGATCCAGATGACACCTGTAGGAGACATAACTGCAGCATACCCTCTCCCCCAGGTGACGAGCGGCACCGGCCCCCTCCAAGTGGGGTCCGGTGGCACCCGGTACCGGACCATTGGTCGCGGGAGAGCTTCCGAACGGCGGAAATGCCTCTCCTGCGGCGTGCAATCCGAAAAAACATTAAGGTGATTGTATGTGAACAAAACCTTGTTTAAGCAAAACTGTGCTGCTCCTTGTGACTTGGGGAGGGCAGGAGGTTCCCCCCTTTCTATTTGTTTGTCAAGGTAGGACTTTAGCGTCCGATTGACACGCTCTACAATCGCCTGCCCTTGCGGATTGTAGGGAATTCCAAAAGTGTGCTCGATGTTCCAAGTCGCCATGAAGGCGGCCAACTGCCTAGAGCAGTAGGACGGTGCGTTATCCGTTTTCACGTGCCGTGGCTTGCCCATCGCCGCGATGCAGGAAAGGAGGTGCTGCTCCACGTGGGTAGCCGTCTCTCCTTTCTGCGCCGTGGCCCAAACGAACTGGGAAAAGGTATCAATGCAGACGTGCATGTATTGCCATCTGCCAAACTGCGGCACATGCGTGACGTCCATCTGCCATACCTGGTTGGCCTCAGTCCCCCGTGGGTTGACCCCCCACGAGGGCCCCCCCGGCGCCCCTGCGCAATGCTGGCAAGAGCGGACTATACCCTGGGCTTGAGAAAGCGGCAGATTGAACTGTCTGGCGAGTGCCTTGGCATTTTGGTGAAAAAATGCATGGCTTTGGATTGGAGTAGTGAAAACTCCCAAAACTGAACGTTGCTGAATGTCCTTTGCGGCCGCGTCCGCTCTGCTATTGCCCGCGGAAATCGGACCCGGTAGGTCTTGGTGACTTCGGATGTGGGCAATATAGAGCGGCTCCGTGCGGTTTCGCAAATGAAATTGAGCGGTGAGAAACAGACTTAGTAAATTCTTGTCTATCGCGGGAGTGATGTAGGCTCCCGGTAGACTGTGCAACAAATTCCTTACGTACAGGCTGTCAGTAACAATATTCAAACGCTCCTGGGCGAAGGTGCGCAAGGCAAGGTTCACGGCTGCCAACTCTGCCCGCTGAGCGGACTTCTGTGGAAGAGTTAGCAGCGTGTGCCAAGCTTCGCCCTCCTGCCAGGTCAAAACACCATAGGTGCGACCTCCGTCTGTGAAAACTGTCCTGGCCCCCTGAAGCGGGACCAGCGAGAGCAATTCGAACAAGCTGACTGTTCCTGTCTGCAGGGAAACGAGTCTAGGGTCCTTGGGCAAGTGGTACGCTAAACTCCCAGTGAAACCTTCCAAGGCTATCGGAAGCGAGTCACCGAGCTGCACTAATTGGTGAATTTGTTCCTTGGTGAAAGGAACCACAATTTTGGCCAAATCATTTCCTGAAATGTCCCTAGCTCTCAGCCTGCCGCGGTAAATCACCGCGGAAACCAGCTCTTGGGGCGGAACGATGTTCCGTGGTGATGTGTTAGGCAAATAAACCCACTCCACAATTTTCGCTCCCTTCTCTGAGTCTACGCCTAACGCCCCAGTGAACATGGATCCTGACCGTACGATGTACAAATTCAGGATCGGGGCATAAGGCCCCTGGGCGATTCTATCAACCCATCTCTGGCTAAGGACTTGGTTAACTTTCTCGAGCGCCAAGCGCGCGTCTCGAGAGATTTTTATCCGGTCTGCCGGCTGCTTACCTAAAGTTAGCAGCGAGAAGAGCGGCTTTAAGAGATCCGTATCCAATCGGAAATACGGTCTGGCCCAATTAATGTTCCCTAAAATCTGCTGTAACTCTACCAGGGTGACTGAGTCCTGTAGATTAATTTGAGGCAAAACCGGCGCGGCAAAAGAACGGAGAAGCCGATGACCCAAGTAGGAAAAGGGCTCGGTTCTCTGCACTTTCTCAGGGGCAATGAGTAGACCTTTGTCCCCCAGGCTGGCCTGGAGGTCGGAAAACATTTCGCTGCCAAGTTGCGGCATAGCGACCAAGATATCGTCCATGAAGTGACAAACAATAGCTTTAGGGTAAAGGCTTCGGAATTTTTCCAGCGCGTTGTGAACATAAATTTGGCACAGGGTGGGCGAATTGAGCATGCCCTGTGGCAAAAATTTCCA
Source organism: Bradypodion ventrale (assembly GCA_035047345.1). NCBI lineage: Eukaryota > Metazoa > Chordata > Lepidosauria > Squamata > Chamaeleonidae > Bradypodion > Bradypodion ventrale. The sequence continues at coordinate 353,563,182 of JAWDJE010000001.1, forward strand.
CGCGTAACGGAGCGTGGGCTCACTGTGGTTCACAACCGGCACCGTAAAAGCAAACCTTTCCCGGTCCCTGGGGTCTAAGGGGATTGTATAGAAGCAATCCTTGAGATCTACAACTAGAATCTCCCACCCCTCGGGAATCATATTTGGATTCGGGATGCCGCATTGAAGCGGACCCATGGGCTGAATACACTTATTGATCTCCCTGAGATCGTGGAGGAGTCGCCACTTCCCCGACTTTTTCTTAATCACAAAAATTGGCGAGTTCCAGGGACTGGTGGACTGTTCTATATGTCCTGCGTCTAGCTGCTCCTTCACTAGCTGCTTTAGGGCAACCAGTTTCTCTCCCACAACCGGCCATTGTTCTACCCAGACCGGAGTGTCGGTGAGCCATTTAAGTGGCAACGCCATTACCCGAAGGTAAGGGTGGCACCGTACTGCTGGAGAATGTCTCGCCCCCAAAGGTTGACGTGCACGTCAAGAATGTGCGGCCGAATTACCGCCGTGCCGTCAGCCCCTGGGATCGTGACTTCTACCCACTCTCGGCTCCTAAACGCTTCTTGAACGCCACCTACCCCCCACACATCGGAGACCGGCTCAATGGCCCACTCCCTCGGCCACTGGCTCCTGCTTATCACGGATACATCAGCTCCGGTATCGAGTAGGCCTGAGAACACCCTTCTGTTCAAAAATACCTCGATAACGGGGCGCTGCCTCCACTCAATGTTGGTCTCCACTGTCGCTAAGACCTGGTATCCTTGTACCGCCTCAACCGCGCTCAGGCGGTCTGCTGAGCCGGGCTCTGAGCTGTCACTGAGCCTCCCCTGGCTGCCTGCTGGCGAGTGACAAGGAACCATGATCAGTTGCGCTAAGGAATCTCCCTTGTGAATGGTCTGGGGCAGGTGTGTCCAGAGTTGGACCTGGAGAACGCCTGAAAAATTCGAGTCAACGACTCCTGGAATTATGAAAATTCCGCGTGCTCCAGCTACACTACGGGGCAAAACTAAACCTAAAAAGCCTCTGGGCAGGGGACCCATGTACTGGGAATCGACCAGATAGACTGTGCCTGGCAGGTCGCATGTAACGTCTACCTGACAAGTCAATTCTAGCCCTGTGCTACCCTTGGGGCTGGCCTGTGCCCTCGTAGTGCCTGGAATATGCCTGGAACCTAGTCCAGCTCTGGGAAGTCCGGATTCTGGGGAATGAGAGAAGTCTCTGTTTGGACTGGGGCCAGAGACATGCCCGCGTTCCGGTTTCCCGAACTCGGACAAAACTTGGCCCAATGATAGCCTTTCCTGCACTTTGGACATGGGGTTTTCGGGGCTGTGGACTGGCTGAACTTTTGTCCGCCTCCCTTTGATCGGCATTCTTTAGCGAAGTGCCCGACCTTGCCACAAGAGTGACAAGCTCCCCTGGTCTTCCCCTTGGGGTGAGATCTTTTTCCCCCCTGCACTGCTGCCGCTAGCAGACCCATCTTGTAGGAGTCCGTGCCGACGTCAGAACAGGCCCTAATCATGTCCGACAGTGTCAGGTCAGGACGATTGCCTAGGGACTGCAAAATCTTACGACAGTCCAAGTTGGCATTGTCCTTGGCTAGCTTGATCATGAGCTCTTGCTGGGCTTGCTCATTGTCAATCTGCCTGGTGATGGCTTCTTCCAGGCGATTGATGAAGTCCATGTAGGGTTCCTGGGCTCCCTGCTTGATAGCGGTATAATTCTTAGCCGCTTTGCCAGATGCTGGGATCTTGAAGTACGCCCTATAGGCGGCTTCAGCGGACATTTCGAGAGTGGCGAGAGGCAAGTTGATTTGGGCGTTAATGGCCTCAAAGGCACCTGAGCCATATAGCTGCTCAGCGATTACCGCGCCTCCCATTCTCGCGGCTCTGGCCTGTGCCTCGAGCCGGTACTCGCTGTCCCAGATCATGTACTGGCTAGGGGTTAGCATCATCCTCATGACGGCTTTCCAGTCGTGAGGAATCCACATGGTGGCTTCACACGCTTGCTGAAGCGTGCCCCTAGTAAAACGACTTTGGAGCCCTGTCTCTGAGATTGCTTTCCGTAAAGCCATGAGAAGCTTGTACGGGACTGGGGAATGAACTATCTGTTGCGCGCCTGTGAGCGCGTCCATCTCCATTCGGATTGGACAAATCTGTCTAAGCTCAGCTAGTTGTTCTGCTGACAATTCCCCCTTCTTGAGCTCTATCTCTGCTGTGCGCTGAAGGGCACTCTTTACAACTAGGGAAGCTGGCGCTGTCAGAGGAACGCCTGCGCTCCTCATTCCTTGCGTTCCTTCGGTGACGTCTGCAGCTGTCACCGGGGGAAGGCTTCCCTCGCTGCTATGCTGATAGCTGAATGACGGACAGAGCGCCGTGGGCGCAGCCGGGTGGACTGGCTGGCCTGAGGGCTCTTCTAACGGGGGTTCTAGGGCCTCTGTCCGGGCTGGCTCGATCTGCTCTAAGAGCCTTCTACACTTTTTCCATGTGCTGACTACCCTGCCGGGCGCTTTGGGGGGCTGCTGGATGCAGTCTCCTATCTGATCCCAGAGCTTCAAGGTTAACGTACCTACTTCTGGGTAAAGTAGGCAGTGTCCCCTGAGGTACGCCAAAAGTCTCGCTAGCTCTCCGCTGTGAAATCGCAACTTAAAAACCCTGGCCAGGATTCTGAACTCTTCCTCACGAGTTCTTTGGCTAGCGGACGGACTTGGTCTATGAGAGCAAGTCCCCATATTACCTGTGATGGGTCCTCCGAAGTTTCCTTCTCGGGCCGAGAGTCGACGCGTCCTTTTACAGGTAACAGTTCTGGCGACGAGTGTCTGGGGTAGCTGTCGGAGCGCGGACCTTCCTGTCCCGGGCCCTCGGCGGCCACTGCAATGTCAGGGGCTCACAGCCTGCCCTGACCGGAACGCGTTTTTCCCTTCGCGAACCTCCCCAAAGCCGGGAAAAAGGTAGGTAGGAAAGTCTCTTGGGAATGCCTCGCCGCGGCCACTCCTCTGTCCGGCTGGCTGCCGACCAGAGTGCCGCGCAGTCCTCCGGGACAACGGGTCGCGGTTCAGGCGTTGAACCGGACCGCGTGGATCGTTACTCACGAGTAGACCTCTCCGGGGTCCTCTTACTCACGAGTAGCATCACGTCGGGGTCACCAGATGTAGGAATCGGGGCCACTGGGGGCCGGAAGGTCCCGGAGGAGGACTGATCAAGTAACGACACGAGACAAGCTGCTGGATCGATCAGACACTTTATTGGTCAAAGGCAGAATTATTTATAGGGAAAAAGTGCAACGGTGGCAAACTGTCCTCTGGCAAGGCATTACCTCATGCGTTGACACATGTTAATGGGAAAACCTTCAAAGGGGAAGTTAATTAACTCGGGCAAACAGGGAACAAGATTGACCATTGTCTTGGGACTTAGGCAGGGGTAAACATGGCTTATTTGCACCAGGGATTTCCCCAAACCGGGAGATGAGTCATTATGGTTAATAGAATGCATGAATCAGCTATCTGCTTACTCGGCAGAGTCGCGGGTCAGGTCACCTTAATTGGGTGAATCAAGCCCTATACTTTTATTCACCCCCCTTAATTTGACGACCGGTGAGCCCACTGGTCGGGAGCCTGTCTCACCGCAGTGGTCTCTGGTCTATTCCGTGCCCTGTGGGGCACGGGGAATCCATAGTTTTTACAAGATCACTTAGGAGAAAATAATAAACTGTTGTCAACTGCATATGGTGCATTAATGGCCAATGCCTATATTGGCACAAAGAAATCATCTCCTTCTCAGGAAAAAAAACCCTTTCCATTTCAATGTTCTTTTAGAAAGCAACTACAGTAATACCTCATATAAAGTCCGCTTCATACAACATCGGATTCATACAACATCGCCTAATTCCTTGAAAAAAGTTGCCTCATACAAAGTCATGCGACGTTGTATGAGGTATCACTGTATTTTTCAAATAGGTTTTTAACTGCACTGGGGCAAAAGTAGTGCCTTGCTTTTATTTTATGTTTATGGATTGATATCCCAATTGAAGCAAGCATTGGGTGGGTAAGCTGAAAACAGTGCCAATGCTGGAACAGGAAGCAGAGACATCTTTCATTTGCAGTACAAACATGGAAATAAGCTTGGCAGGAGACAAAAGACATACTGATTCCTGTTTTCAGGAGTGTCAGTCAGTATGTACTTGTTTCCTATTATGTAATTGCATGCCAACTTAAAAAGACTGACACATTGTATGCCTTCCTTACCAACAGAGCGTCAAGAACAAATCTGACATTTGCTGTAACCAAAGCTATGATCTCTTTAGCGTTCTTGTCTCATTTGTTTGCAAAAATAGAATGTCTGTAGAAATGGGAGCAAGGAAAATGGTATAGTGGTGTTCACAGATAACTCTAGGAAGAGATTCATTGAGGTTACCCAGTGACTATGACAGACTGGTCAAATTTGCTAGATAACTACTAAGTGCCTGCTTGTCTTTTCCTGTTCAGAGTAAGACTAGATTTGCAGGAGAGTCACAAGCTGATATCTCTCAAGCCTTTTAAATGCCATGGCTAAAATCCTCTTGGGTTACACAAAAATCACACAAGTGTGATCTGGCATGTGATGCTAGCTATTTTTCTGGCTTCCCATCACGTGCCCAGTTGTGCCGATTGTACAATTTATTGTGTACCCAGGTGTGGAACACATGGCCTGCTGGGTATAAGAAACCACTTCATGACAGCATTTTCACATGCAGCATAATGCAATGGATTTGAGCCAGTCCTTCTTAAACTTTTCCTGTCACTTTTCCAAGCAAGCCAGCGTCCAGCATTATTTAGGTTTGCTTAGAGGTCCCTGTGTATAACCATGTATGTACAGCTGCATATGACCACCTGCAGCGCAGGATATAGGACTAGTAAAGATTGCATGTGCTTTTAAGGAGCATTCCTCCTTCCCCTTTGCTCCACTCTTGCTCAGACGCAAACCGTACACTGCCATTAAATGATTAAATCCTTTAGCGACATGATTCAGACAGCTCTGCATGACTGAGTAATGATATCTAAGTTACAAATCTCCCAGTGCTGATCTGCAAACTAGAGGGGATGTGGACAGCTTTTGTTATGGTAAACTGATGTCCTTAGCACTTAATGTATTTATTCTTCAAATGATGGCCTATTTGTAGTTTATAGTTTGGCCTTTGCTCATCTACCAAGTCTAGCTTAGAAGGTAATGAGGGAGAAAAAAAATGGCTTCAATAGGTGCTTCATGGAGAATGAGGACCCCCCCCCCCTTATGCCAGATGGTCTGGAATCCATTCCTTCAGTTTACATCGGATGTGGCCCACAGCATCATTTCATGCCTCCCCCCCACTGCCTCCACCACACCAGGAAGTGCCATGTGGTGGAGGAAGGGCAAAATGGTCATCCGGCCGCCAAAGTTGTCTGAGGGAGCGTGACCCGGTGGCCCTTGGCTTAAAAAGGTTGAGAACTCCTGGTTTTACATACTCCCAGGAGAGGGCTGCTTCAAGCAACTTGGTACAAGGAGCCAATCTGTTGGCCTTGGCCCAACATTAAAAGACCTCTTGCAAGAGTATGCCCAGTGACGCACTGCAAAAAAAATTACTACCCCCACCCTGGCTGTGGCTAACTTTGTGGGCCATGTCCACTTGGCTGGCCACACCATGGCCTGGGGTAGGGAGGTGGGTGTGGCTGGCCAAGTGGGCGAGGCCTGGGGGAATTTCCGCTGCCGGTTCCCAGGATCCGGTGGGAACCTGGAGCAGTACACCATATGCCCTTCCATTAGCAGCCTGCTGGGTGGAGAAAGAGCAGGCAGGGAAGGACAGAAGGGTGTGGTAGAAAGAAAGAAAGAGTAAGGATAGACCTGGCCTACCTCTGTGCAGCCCTCCTGCCAAAATGATCAGGGAAGGGAGGCTCCCCACCCCGACTTAGGGCCTAAAAAGGGAATTCCCAACTTTGAATATAGACAATGCTGTGTAAGAACTATTACTAATCTGAACATGAATCTTAAGGAGGGCACCTCAAATTTAATGGGTGCTTTCATCATTTTAAAGTATACTTCATCAAGATGTTGTGAAGATAAAAAGGCATGTGTTGATAAGGAGGTTACAAGAAGAGTGATGTGGGCACCATCTTAGGGCAGATGATGAGTAAGCCTTTAGTCAGCTTGGCATTTAATGATTCCAGTAAACAAAGCCTAGAATTAAAATGAAAGATGAAAATAGAAAAGAGGGAAGTTAGTAAAACAGGATGAAATATTTCAGAAAAAAATAATATCTCCCCTTAAATAGCCTTTAAAACAATATAAACAAAAACAGCCTAAGATAAAAGTTTTCCTAAACAAACAGCCTAAGATAAAGGTTTTCCTAAACATGTTTGCTTCAGGTGGAATAGACAGATAAATGAGCGGAAAACTGAGCCACTTTTGGTGCAAGTGCTAATATGATGATATTAACAGCACTTCTTCCACATTTATCAATTGCTAAACTCTTTCTTGACTTTTTATCTTCTTTAAACTACTCAAGCCTATTCAACTTTTTTTCCAAAAAAGAAAAAAATTATACTATCATATTTTTTCATCTGATGAAGTGGACTCACCCTACAATAAATTTGTTCAAAACACCATAGGATTCTGTTAATCATTTTTTATTGTCATTTACAATTTTTTTTTTATCTTTTGGGAACACGGGATTAAAGCAAAAAACAACAACAAAGGTGCCTGGCTTCTTGGCCATAAAAGCAAAAATTCAGTAAGTAAAGTGAAAAATATAAACAGGGTGTATCTGCATGGAGTTCAAATGACAAACCGGAGGCACTGTTTTACACACGTTCTCTATATCTACAAAATGCTGTTTTGATCCTTGAGGTGCACAGCCTGATGTAAATGAGTAGTTTTTGTATGTCTGAGTTTAAGCCTCATGCTCTGTGCCTGAGAGTACGGTATACAAATACACCCTAAAAGAGGGTTTCATTTTGTTTAATGTAATGTATTGTAGATGATATATTTTTATGTACACTATATGGTTTCAAACCATTCCTGTACATACCACTGCTCCATAGAATGAAATAGATAAAATTTGTTTGGGATGGAAAATATATTACAGTTTGTTTCATCAGAAAGTAACTTCAATATTCAGCATAACTGCAGAGTGTTTCTTACTTGTAAAATGTTATGCTGCACTTTTCAATTTTAAGCAGCTATGGTTAGATTTGTATGTCACAATAAGCCACGGTTCCAAGGAAGTCCTAACTTATCTGGGATGAGCAGGAGGTGGGGTGTAACTATATGCAATTATATAGGGAGGGTCAAACCAAACCACAGACTCCTTTTCTTGACATACTAGAGAAACAACTCTGAGTTTGTTGCAAAGTAATTTCTCTGGGGCTGCGGAAGATGGTGGAGGATAGGGGTGCCTGGTGTGCTGTGGTCCATGGGGTTGTAAAGGGTCGGGCCTGACTATGCAACAGAACAACAACAACAAAAATTTATCTAGCTTGTTGAGGAAGAGACAAGCCACAGTGCCACCTCTGGCCAGCCTCCTCTGTCACAATAAACTATGGATGCAGAATTCATCTGCAGCAAACCAGAATTCCAACTTTTTGTGACATCTGAACACATTCACAGGTTAATGGGAGTAAAAGTTTCCAAAACACTTCTTCATCCCACTTGTAAAAAAGCAGTGCTGTCTGGTCTTTGCAGACTGTAATTTTTTAAAAATAAAAAATCCTGCTACACAGCGCTGTTAGGAACATGTTAAGCCAAGCAGAGAGGACAAGGATTGAGGTTGTGGCGGCTGGAGCGAGGGCCAGGTGATTTGGTGCCATGGGGTGGATCTGAGCCCACAGGCTCCCTGGTGTAGAACATAACCATGAACATAACCATGAACAATGCTGGAAGAACTCTGAAATTTGCAACACCTACTGATTATGGGGAGACAAGCAATGAGAAACCTGGGGAATATAGTGAAAAGCAGAGACATCACCTTGAAAACAAAAATTCGCATAGTCAAAGCAATGGTATTCCCAGTGGTAATATATGGGTGTGAGAGCTGGACCATTAGGAAGGCTGAGCGCAGAAGAATAGATGCCTTTGAGATGTGGTGTTGGAGGAGAGTCCTGAGAGTCCCTTGGACAGCAAAGAGAACAAATAGGTCAATACTGGAAGAAATCAATCCTGACTGTTCATTAGAGGGACAAATAGTGAAGATGAAGCTAAAGTACTTTGGACATGAAATGAGAAGGGAGGACTCACTTGAGAAGGCCTTGATGCTGGGAAAGGTGGAAGGAAAGAGAAGGGGGCGTCCAAAGATGAGATGGATAGATGGTATTGTGGACACAATGGGCACAGAGCTTGGTGGGCTGAGGAGAATGGTGGAGGATAGAGGTGCCTGGAGGGAAATGGTCCATGGGGTCGCAAAGGGTCGGAATCGACTGTGCGACTGAACAACAACAAAACTGTAGTTTGAAATTTATATACAGTATTTGAATTTGTAAGCCTTTATCAGTCTTGTTCCACTCAGATAAGCTTTTCATGTTTAGGAATGGCTAACTCTTCCCCTCTCAATTGTCAGTTTCTGTACCTGCAAAGTGACTACACTGCAGGGAGGATCCATCTGTGAACAAGAACCTTGGGAAATCTATGTTCTTGCTCATATGCAGAGGCTATATGTAAGCAAGCAAGAACATCTTGCAGTGCTGTCACTTTCCAAGTAGAGAAAGCAACAAGGAAGAGGGGAGGGGCTATCCCAGTGGTTCCCAACCTTTTTTTGGCCATGCCCCACCTAAGCATTTCTAAAATCCTGATCCCCACCCCCCAGTGGCATATAATTCTTATTACTCAAAAAGTGAACTCCTATTCACATAGAGGAAGCCTAAAAGGCCATTCACTGTTAATAACTCATTCTCAAATTGCCCCCCCTAAAATCAAATCGCCCCCCTGTGGGACATGTGCCCTACGTTGGGCTATCCACTTTCCTCAGAGCATAAAGAGTTAATCCAAGTAGGGATTAACTAAACAGGGCTCTTCCTTATGGTACAACGTGTTTGGGATATCAGATGCAATTTTTTTAAATCTTTTTTTTCTGCACCACTCAACTTTGTGTGCCTTAGGCAGGTGCCTCATTTACAGGCCAGATCAGGGGTAATTTTTCCAGTAAGGGAGAGGGGAAGCTGATGTTGCTAAAAATTCTGGCACTGAGAGTATGACAAGAGCGTGTAAGAAATGTAGAAGAGAGTATTTACAGGAATACCAGAGACATAAAACCAGGTATGCCACAGAGTAGAAAAAAGTGCATGTAACTGAATCTCATTTTTGTTTTATCAGTGTTGTCGTCGTCGGCTGCTACTCGTATCCGAGCATACATTTTTCCAGGAAGTCATTTTCTCAGTTGATGGATGTGTCTCTGGTGACTCAATAAACCGATCCTGGCATGAAACATGCGACCACACACATTACACTGAATAGAAGGTGAAGGGCGTAGTTGAGTTTGACAAATCTTCCGTGCTTGTCGCTTAGCCTCTTATATCAATGCATGATCTTAGTTACTACAGCTGGTAAGCCAACACCTCTCATGCATCACTAGTGTGACCAATAGCAAAGTCTGTGATGGGGTTAGCCCCATTCATCATCTCAGAATATTAGTTTTTTTTAATAAAAAAAATCAGTTATATCCTTTCCAATGCCATCAGTTCACCACCTTGCCAATCCCCATAGTGGGTGGAACAAGGTAAAAGGGGGAACGCCAGCAGGTACAGTAGGTTATGAACTTGGAAAGAGCAGCAATGGGAATGGGAGTGGAAGATGGCACTAGCACGTTACAGAGGGAGAGATGAGGGAGAGACAAGGAGGATCCAAGAAGACTGAGGGCACGATCCCTTTGTGAGAGCAGTACAATATTTTCAGCACTGAGGATAGAATAAACAGCCATCTGTAAACTTTAATTAGTTTACAGTATTGAATTGCAAGGCTTTCCCTCTGATGCCTGTGGGATCTTCCTAGTAATATCAATACAAAGTGAGGGCAGAGCCAGAACCCTATAATCCTCATGTCCCACTGCCCTGGTTTAAACCTCTGCCAAAGAATGACAAAGAAACCTCTCTACAGAATAGCTACAGGGGTGGGGAAAGAAGGGGCTGGGAGGGAACTCATGGAAAGGTCAGGCTGTGGGAGGTTTCACTAGGGCTGGCGCCACTGGGGAGTGAGGGAAGGAATCACCCTTCTTTGGTGAGCTCAGCCACCCACAGCACTTCCTGCATGAATTGAAGGGTGGTGGTGGTGGTGGTGGGGGGTTGAGACAGTCAAAGCTGGGGATGACAGAGCTAGGCAATTTCCCAGGACTCTGCAGCGTTCTCAGCCCAGACTTATTATGCCAAGGATGCTGTTGGGCTAAGGGTCAACCTCTTCACAAGGAGGCCAGAGAAGCAACTGTCTCAGAGAGGACTCTCCAATGCCCCAAAGGCCCTCATGTAAGAAGTCTCTCGTGCCAATGGAAGTAGAGGGCTGACTGTGGAGACAGGGATTTGCTAGTGACTCTGCTCTGAAAGGACATTTTAAATTCTGAAACATCAGCCTGACGTGGAGGTTTGGGGGTGGGGGAAGAAGAAGATTCCCTTTCCTTCTCTTTGATAAGGCATCTTGGGTATCTTCTTCTCTAGCTTAGATCTGGTTCTGAAATGCAGAAATAGCAGGCACGTCTTGTAGGGACAAATGTATCAAAACACAAGGTAACAAAGGCAAAACATATTCTATAGCAGTGATGGCGAACCTTGGCACTCCAGCTGTTCTTAGACCTCAATTCCCAGAAGCCCAAGTCAGCACTCCTGGTGACCAGGGCTTATGGGAATTGAAGTTCAAAAACAGCTGGAGTGCCAAGGTTCACCATCACTGTTCTATAGGCCATGATATGGGTTATAAAAATGAACACAGAGGGGAAAGGGATGGTAGGACAGAAAAAAGTATTATCCCAAGAGGGCAAAATAGCTGTCTGGACATAGATTTAGGATTGCAGCAAGACAGCAGTGGGTGCCTTGATAGATGGTTTATGGAGCCTGACAAAGAAAATAGGGCCAGCTTTTCCTCAGAAAAAAATGCCACCATGGCTTTTCATCTCACAACAGTGCTTGGACATGCACCCAGATTATTACATTGTTGTAGAGAGACTCAAAATTATTTCTTCTTCCCCATTCTTGGTAACATTCACACTAACTTCACAAAAACTGAATTGAGTACTGCTTTAATAGTTACTTTGTGCCTTACTTCTGTACTGTTCATATGCATTTTAGGAAACTAACAACATAAAGACAAGGAGTATGATCCCATCCAGAGATGTCGTGTGTATCCTAGCATTTCTCCTAGCTATACTTCCTTGAGTACAATTAAAGCATAATTTCTGCCATTGCTAGAGGCACCTATGAAGGGGGAAATGTTAAGGTCTACTACTACAGCATTTGAATACAAATGTACAGAGCAAGAATTATGGCATTTAAGATTAATCTTATGCTCCTGCCACTTCCACATTTAAACTCTTTTATCAATGTGAACAGTACACACATCAGAGAACATTAGTCACTACAATTGCTCATTAAATGTAAGAAGTCGTTTGCGTAGACACGGCCACAGGACAGCTGAAGATATGAAGTACTGTACTGTCTGCAAAAAATAATTCATGCGATATACATGACTATTTGGCATCTGGCTGTGGAGCCAGAGCTTGGAAGTTCGATTCCCCACTGTGCCTCCCAGGAGAAGAGCCAGGCCGTGTAGCCTTAGAGAAAACTGCCCAGTGCTAGAGTACCCCCAGAAGAAGGGGAGGGTAAACCACTTCTGTATATTCTCTACCTAGAAAACCCTGGAAAGAGTTGGCGTAAGTCAAGATTGACTTGATGGCATGGCATCATATTATTATACTAGCAGGGGTGCCCGGTTTCGCCCTGGTGGTCCCAACCCGGCTAGCTGAGTGCCATTGTTGCCCGGGAAACCCACTGGCCAGGGGTGGGCCTGTGATGTGAGCTTAGCAGTGACATCACAATCCCCCCTGGCTGGCCTAGCACTGGGGCAGACACAAACCCTCCTGTCGAATATACCCCCCTTTGCAGATCAATTTGGGGGCAACCCCTCATGGGCTTCAGGACCCCAACAGTGACCTGCTCACATGTGCAAGGTATGTGTGTGCCGAATCTCATGGGGTTTGGTCAAGGGGTGCGGCAGCCCATTCCGGACACCGAACCCACACCTTTGCTTTATAGGTATAGAAGATAAGATACTATGTGTTACATTCCACTAAGTCAATTCCACCAGTTCTGACTTGATGGCATAGAAAATACACCTAGATCTCTGCTTTAAATGGTGAAAACAGTATTTGCTAACTGTGTAAAGCCAAGATAATCTGTATTTGGGTTTCTTTGGCCAAAAGGTAGAAATTCATTCTATGTATCCTCTCAAACAGCAAGTGTATGTTTTTCTCCCCCCCCCCCTGTTGTTCTGAGAACAGAGTGACACAGACTCCTTTGATATTATTAGAAGAAAGGTGGGGTATAAATGCCAAACATACAACTATAACTCACCAAAGGTTCTTAAAAAGGAAACTAGCCAAAAGACAGTGTATGAAATACCAATTAATGTGAGTTTCCTAACAACATAATTTGAGTTGAAATTTTTAAAACTTACTGCTCCTAGAACATTTGAATCATTGATCTGTCTACCAAAGCACATCTTAATAAGGTCAGTTTATCTCCTGGCATGGTGGCTTGGGCACTGTGGTATTACATGAAAGTTAGGAGGGGCTGTGGTGGCTCAGTGGTTAAGAAGCTTGCCTTGTTAACTGGAAGGCTGGCAAGTAGGTAGCTTGAGACCTGGGTACTGCATGACGGATTGAATGCCTGTAACTGTCCCAGCTCCTGGGGACATGAAAGGAACCTCATTTGGGCATTCCCTGAGTGGAGTTTCTTCCACAAAAATCCTTCCAACCCAGAATAATTTCTGACACGAAATTATTATTATTATACAGTATTATGAAAGTTAGGTAGCACATTCTTCCCTCCAACACCACAGTGCCAAACAACTGAAGTATCCTACCATAAAGTGCCCAGTAGCATAACATATTCTACCCACATAAATGTTGAAAGATTTGTACTACTGTATTGAGATCTCTCAGTGATGAAGTTTGCTACCCAGCTCAAGATGAACACTGTACAATCTTCTCCCTTACCTTGTATCTCAAGGTTTTGTCCCTGGAAGAGAAGGAACAGAATACACATCACAGGACATTTGTGGCATGTCATCTCTCTGTGTGCAGTTGCATTTTTCAGTGCTAAAAGCAAGAGTTTGGGGTCTTTCGCTTGACAGATGAGTTTCCTAATCCACTCTCAACTGCCCACTGCTGGTTGTTCCAAAAGAAAGAAAAAAATGCAGATTGCAGAAAGGGACAAAAATAGGATCCTTTGTTTATCAGACCTCTTCAGCAAGATAAAAAGTAGAACTGCAGGTGGAAAAACACTCCTGAAAATGACTTGGGTCTTGAGAGTTGTTTTGTATCATCCCATCACCCCCTTCCAAAAAAAAAGGTAGTGAAGAGAGTGATTAGTAAAATCCTTTGAGCAAGTTTTTTTTAAAGCACAGAATGAAAACAATGACTGAACTACGGTCAATCTTACTGAGGTGCAGAACAACTTTGGATGGTGGCAGAAGAGAATTTAGTATTATTTTAATCCTTAAAGCAGAAACTGCTTGTATAAGAAATAAATATTATCTTACAAAGGCTTTCCTTTGGCTTCTGGAGCTACTCTCTGCAGTGGTTATTACACTCAGCACTTGAAGTCAAATTAGTTAGTCTTTTAAGGCAAGCATGACATGGCCCTTTTCATTTTTTCCCAGTTACCAATCAGGTACTTGCACTTTTCTAGAATATAACTTTCCTAAGGTATATATGCCTTTCCCCACTCTAACCCAGAACATCTCTGCTCTGTGTTTCAACATCCTGATCCATGCCAGTTTAGAATTCACAAAACTCTCAATGTCCCAAAGGGGGCAAATTGTCTGCAGGAGTATCACAAATACTTTTATTTGGCACAGTTACTGATCGTTCAAATTATCCTTCCCAAAACATATCTCAGGCAAGTCTCTCACCCACACTTCTGGGACTAACTCCAGGACTGCTTTCAGGGGAAAAACAAATGATGACCTGGGATCTAGAGACAGATTTTCATTTCACTATGTTTCATGGACTGTCGACATATTTTAAAGGAATGCATTTGTATGTGCTGGGGGAAATCTCTATGAGGAAACTCCTTCACCACCATTTCCCCAAACTTCTGTGAATTCTCTAGGTTGCCTCTTAGCATATATTCTATGTTCCAGTTTTAAAATGCAGCCATATTCGCCACTTATTACAAGAACTATCTTTTTCTATATATGTATAGTCCTGTAGAACATTTTCTGCAAATCCATAGAACAAAGTGGGTCTATTACATTCAGGGCTTCCCAAAAGTCCTTTTATTAAACTAAAGAAAAGGCAATCTGAGAGCTTTAGCTTCACTGTTTACTGTTTCTATTGCAAACCTGAAAGGATTTCTGACAGAGGTATCTCTCTTGTAGGTAGTAAGGAAGTTCACATCATAGATTTGCCTTCTGGGTCCACACCCTATGACACTCCCTCCCAAAGCCCATTTCAGTTAATTTTGTATTCTATTGCAGCAGATTAAAAAACACGGCATGGATGGATGAAGGAGCTCTGTGCCTCTAGACCTCTCTATGAACATGCATGTAAGTTTGTGTCTAGACAAAACACAACAATTTGTACAAGACTCTGCTTTTTTGTAAATATATAAATTGATGAAATGGCTGCCACTTACTGTACGTGTTTATTCTGTACAGTATATAAATTAAATCTAAACTCAAATCAGCTGAACCTGAGGTTCCAAAATTTTCATTCACATTTAAAATTAAAAAGGAATGCAAAATAGCTGAAAATAGTTATGTGAAATAAAGAATGGGAAGTCCACCTTCTGATGAATATATGGTTTAAAACATTTTATAAGATTTAAAATGCTGAGCAATTTAAATTTAGATTGCATTTGAAATGAATTCAGAATTTTACCCTTTGGAGGTGCAATCTGTTTTTTTGGAAATGGGGGCAAAACACTAGAATTAGTTGTGTCTGCAAGTGCCTTTGTTTTTACACAAAGCATTATGTGAAAGCATTCAGGGGGAGGGAGAAATATGTTTCCCTCACTCTTTCCTCCCTAAAGTTCAAAGCTTTATAATAGTTTTCCATGTAAATAACGAGTCAGGTTTTAACAATATATATATATACTCTCTCACAAATGCAATTAATTTTGGATGAAGTGATTGGATTTCCTCGAACAGCACAAAACCCTTCTTGTCCTTGCTTTTCTAGTTTGCAAGATATGTAAATATTTAGTAATGTGAATAAACAGGGTTTGGGTTTCCCCCCAACTTTTGTTATATACCTGACATGCCAGGTTTAATAACATTTGATAGTTTGTTTTAAAAGTGAAGTTTATTTCAAAAGCCCTCATCTAGTCAGAAAGTCTTCCACCAGCAAAGTTAGTTCTAATCAAAGGAGAGTAATGGAAAACAATTTCTTAGTTATTGAAATTTAGAGAATACTTTTTTACCAAATAAACTTTTAAACAACATAGGGGGGGAAATCCACAACAAACACATTTTGACACTGCACAAAACTCCAGTAAAAAGTAAACTCTCCACAGATCCCAAAGGCCAGCTCTTTAAATGCGTTTTACTTGTACGGGAAAAAAATTGTTTTACTTGTACACCATCTTGCCGCAATGGAAATTTCATGGGTCAGAATCACCTATCCTGTTAATTTGTGAACTGCTGCCCATGCAAAAAGGCTGTAAAACTGCAGTTTATCAAAAATGTGTCTACCTGGCACATTGAGTGTGTAAATCTTGTTGAAAGCAAGAGGGTTCATTTATGTGTAACAACACATTCGGGGGGGGGGGAGAGATTATATAAAATGAATGCTCAGGATGGGGTGGAGGAGGAAGTTGGGCTAAAATGATACTGATTGTATAAAGGACACATAACTGATTCCAGTAAGTAGCATGCATCTATCACCTCAAAACCGTTTTTTTTTTAAAAATCTACTTTTATCTGCAAGGGCACGGTGGTGTAGCATTCATCTTTTAAAAAGGAATTTTTCTCCTACTATACTAAATATGTTTTTTCTCTCCTTTATTCAGCTGCTTGAACTCTTTTCTAGCCTCCCATGTCTCCTTACACAGAGCCCATTTCCAAGTGAATACAACCAGCATCAGGCAAGTTGCCCCGAATGTTGGACAGCAGAGTGCTGAGTCACAAATGTCATGTCAAAATACGACTAGGAAGTCTTCTGCTGATTAATGAATTACAATCGGAAGAACTCATGGATATTATTACACACACAAAGGACCGAAAAGAGGAAGGAGCCTGAGATGAATGAGATAAAAATGTCAATTGAACTTTTTTTTTCTTTTTGGCCTGGGAGAGGAAAGAGAGACAAAGAACATTCCCGTCCTCCCCACACACCAGTGCCCTTGCACTGCCTTCCACAGCAAACTATGGGGACTCAACTCCCACACCAGCCTTTCATGACATCTGTTGCCCGGAGGGGTTAGTCACCTGCCAATGACTCAAGGGCACTCCAATTGTGAGAATGGGACAAATATCTGACAACAACCCACTTCGTTGTGTTCCCTGTGAAAGGGCAAACGGAAGGTAGCCATGCACCCCAAAAGTATCTGCCATTGAGTTGGCAACTGAGGTCAAACAAACAAACACACCCCCAAACAAAGAAAAACCAACCTCCACAGTGCAGGCCAAAAACCAAAAAACTTTGGGCAGAGGTAGTCTTAGTCAGCCACTTAGTATGGGAAGGATAAAGAAAGGCGAAAGGAATAGAAGAAGAGAATGGGTCATTATTTCTTCTTCTTCTTCTTCTTCTTCCTTCTATTCCCCACCCCTTTTCTCCCTCCACACCTCCCTTTCCAAATCTGGCATTTCAGCTGGAGACAGGGTGGTGGTTTCATTCACACACTCACCTCGCCTTGTCTCCTTGGAGGGGAGGGGGAGACAATGTGCGGTACCTCTCCCCCCCACACACACACACACCACCACCACCACCACCACCACATGCCCCCCACCTTCTCCCACCCCACCCTCTCTGGGATTGGGTTTTGCTTTGTGGTTAAAGCTTTACACGTCAGAAAAGAAGAGGGGGTGTTTTAGAAACGAAGGGATCACAAACATCTTCACCAATTTTTTTTTTAAAAAACCCAACAACCACACACATGCACGCACATTCACATTAAAAAAAACCAAATAAGAAAGAAGAAAAAACCAAACCCACAACCAAACCCTAAATGAGTGGGATTGGCAAATGGGATTATTAATCCTGGCCCAGAATAAAGGAAGGCAGCAGACTCCATGCAGACCCCCTCGGCGAAAGGAAGCATTCAGTCACACACCTACCTTCCAGGGCTGCACCGGACACGGGGGGCTTTCGCCAGATGGAGTTCAGAGCAGGTAGGAGAGCCCCCCCCCCCACGGGTGGGTACCCTTTTCTCCAGCCTCCTCCTCCTCCTCCACAGGGAAGCCTGCCAGCCCACTTCTCCTCTCGCCCAGGAGCCCCAACCCTGAGCCCTTTATTCTCACCCAACACATTGGGTTTCCCCAACATGCTGGAGCCCCCCCCTTTTTTTAAAAAAACTATGCCACTAGCACATCCTGGTAGCATCCAGAGAGATCTAGGGTGTGTGTGTGTGTGTGTTAGGGTGGTCTGGCCTGGCATTGATAGTCAGAAACACCCCCCCCCCTTCTTTAGTTTGAGTGGGAAAATACTACTATCGCTACTCCTATACCATCCCCCCACCCAAAAAGTTTGAAGAGTCGAAGAGGAGTCTATTGGGGGTGGGTAGGTAGGAAACCGGGTAAAAGAGGGGTGGGGGGGTGTTTGCAGAGAAATGAATGGACTTTTCGCTTGTATACAACTGCATCTAATACATTCTGGAAAGCAAACCTGGTTCTGCTTAACACTTGATTTTTATTTTTTTAAAATAATAAAAAAAGCCAGTTGCTTTTTTTTCCCTCTCCATTTTTTTTTAATATTACATTCCTGGACACCAATCAAAAGAGCAAATCACGGGGAGGTGGAATGGGGTTTTTTTTTTTTTGGGGGGGGGGGATGAGCGAGCGAGAGGGAGAGCAGAGAGAGCGTGATGAAAACTTTGCGCACATACCAGGGAGGAAAAAAGGACAGGCAGCTTTTTTCCACCTAACACCCAGCAAACACAAACCAAAACAAATAGGGAGGGGGGTGGGGGGGGGGGGAGGAACGGAACTCTACGGGACGGAATCCCGGGCAAAGCCAGGCAGCCGGGGAGGAAAAAGCCACTTTCTCACTCCGCACCGGGGATCTGCCGCCGCCGCCGCGATCGCTCGATCGGAGACCAAATTGTTTGCCTGCTGCTAACCCGCCGCGTCGCCCCCAGGAGCCCACCCTCTGAGGCGACTATGCTATGTGTTGCTGGGGGGGGTTCAGGTAAGGGCTCGCATCTCCTTGGGTTTGGATCGCGGTGGGGTGGGAATGGGGCGCGCGGGGGGGGGTGTCTTGCCGTGCGCCTCGTCTCCTCCTCTCTCCCCCCCCCCCCCCGCTGCTGATTCTAATTTGATTTGATTAAAACGCCTGTCTGGCTTTGGGACTGATTTAAGACTTTCCCTCTGCCCCCCCCCCTTCCCCCTCTTTTTTCATGCATGTTTGTGATTACTGGCGTTTGGGGCGGAGGGGTGTTGTTAAAGACTCCCCTTAGCAAGGGAGTAAGTAACATTCACACACAACTGACAGGGAAACCCAAAAAAAGTCACCCAACATTTTAGACAAGGGCTGGGAAGGAAAGGGGTGTAAACCTTTAACCCACATCTTGAGTAAAGTAGGGTTGCAACGCAGAGAGAAAAAAGCTGGTTTAGTTACTAAAAGGATTTGTTTGTTGGCTTGCTTTTAAACAAAAGAACTGAAAGAGGGGGAAACAAACCCTGAAACTGGTTGTTGGCCAAAGTATGGAAAAGTCCTTCTCTGGGGCAGATGGAACAAGAGGAGAAAGAACCAAACCCGAGGAAGTGTAAAGTAAAGTGAAGGGTTTCTTGTGTGTGTGTGTGTGTGTGTGTGTGTGTGTGTGTGTGTGTGTGTGTGTGTGTGTGTTGTGTGTATGTTAATCCTTAGAGGTTTAACATTTGCAGCCTGGTTAGCAAAACTTCTTGCTGCTACTTTGGGAAGGTGTGTATGTGTGTGTGATTATTTGGAGTGAGCGTGCTTTTTTCCTGCAGGGTGTAATTTTTATAAGCATTGGGGGTTTTGTGTTTTGCAGACAACACCCCAGGCTTTCTGGGAGAGAGAGCTTGTGTTTAAAATAAAATAAAAATGTAAAAAAAAAAAGCAAGCCTTAAAAGGTCAAAAAGTGGTTTGTTTCCTGGACTGGCTCTTTTGACAATCACGCTGTTTGGGAAGTGGGGAGTCTCTTTCTCCCACAGAGTCAGATATTTTTTTAAAAAAGAAGAACAAACAAACAAAGAGAGAAAAACAAAACAAAAATCTTTGGGATTTGTATGTGGGGTTTTCTCTCTCTCTCTCTCTCTTCACTGGATGCTGGAGAAGGCAGAGAGCAGGGAAAGTGGAGGGGGATATGCCGGAAAACATGAGGCCGGGGAGACCAACCCTATTCATCCCTCTCAGAGCAGACGTGCATAAGGAGAACTTGCTCTTTCATGTCTCAAATGAACAAGAGCCCAAATTCTCACTGCTAGGTCTAGTGGGGGAAAGATGCTGACTATTGGCTTTGGTTTCTTGTGACCCAGCGGGTTCTCCCTGGTCAAGAAAGTTGGAGAAAGTGAAGAATGAGGTGGGGAGGGGAAAATGGCATCGGAACAAGACTGATAAATGTAGACACTTATATCACCCCCATACTGCAGCTGCAGCTAACAGCTTGGGCCAGGCGTTTTTGTAGGCCGTTCTCCGGGACAGCTCGAATGAAAGAAAATGCTCCCCCAGAACACATGGAGGTGGTGGTGGTGGTGAGCCACTGGTAAGGCTCTCATAAGCTATTTCTTTGCTTTCAGCCAGAAAGTTTATCATGCTATGAATATAGCTGGGGCAGCCAGAGGGGGGAAAGAATACTGTGTGGGGAGAACTGTGCAAAAAGGATCAAGAAGAATGTGGGTAAAAGCAGAAATGCTGCCCTAGAAAATGACACTTTTTCTATAAATGGCATACTTTCTTAACCTGCACATACGCAGGAGGGAACTATTAGGAATCACATGTAGACAAGTGCCTGTGTGCATGGCAACGGCCATTTAAACAATCACAAGACAACTTTTGGGGTCTTTTGCAACTACTTTAGCCCCTGTTTGCTATCTCATTGATTTGTCCAATACAAACTGATGAATAATATGGGCCTCTGTTATGTGCAAGGGGTACGCATGAGCCCTTCCTCCAAAGAGACAATCCACAGTTCCATCTGAGAAGGGCACCTGTGGTGGAGTTTTCTATGGTAGACATGGGGAAGAAAGTTACGTTTTCAGGCACAACTGTATACAAAGGCCATCTTTAGCATGTACACAAGGATAAGACTGTGCTAGGTCTGAAGCTGTTTTTTAAAAGAAGGAAACATCAAAGAGAGACTGAGGCTACTCTTGGAGATGCTACTGAGCTATATAAAGTAGACGTGTGGAATTATTTCCCTAGAAATCCCATAACTATTTAGCATTGACCATCCTAGGCAGAAGTGATGGGGATTGTAACTCAAAAGATTTGGAAGGCGAGTGGTGTATGTGTATGCATGTGGGGAAAAAAATAGAAACATGCATATGTGCACCTCATTTCCTTACCCATGCTTAGCACTAAGGTTGTTACTCAGAGGAAATGGGCTGGAGAGCCTTGACTATTGGCTTGTTTTCTGTGTTTGTCTCGACACCAATTTGACGAAAAAACTGAGAGTTCCTGACTGGTCCCATTTTGAAGGGATCGTTCTTGTTAATGATGAAGGGATTGTGTTCCTCTCTGTGTAGAGTAACTTTGAATGAGGACTGACTGAACTATTGTCCTTCTCTTCTTGGGTAACAAAGACTTGCTTGGCATCTTGACATATGTGCATTTGAAAAAGGATGTGTAAGATTGGTTGTATGTGTATGAGAATGTCCCTTTCAGTGCACGGTAGGCAGCATTGCGGTGGCTTAGTGGTTAAGATGCTGAACTTGGAGAGTGGAAGGTTGGGCTTCGATACCCGAGTGCTGCACAACGGATCTTGGGGACATGAAAGGAACCTCTTTCAGATGTCCCCTGAGCAGAGTTTCTCCAGCAAAAATCCTTTCAACCCCGAGTAATTTCTGACACAAAATTTATTCATTTATTAGTGCATGCTACCAGGGCTCAGCCTACCATTAGGCAAAATGTAGTGAGTACCTTAGGCAGCAGAGGGTATAAAGCAGGGCTTGATGGAGAAGTGTTGGAGACAAAGCATTGTGTTTGCCATGGAACCTGCCTTGTGCCACATAACTTAATCCAGTATACACAGGTGGAGTGGATCAATCCTGTCCACCTGTCACTGCAGAAGTAAGATTCAACTACCATACTGGTTAGCTTTTATACCTGGAGTGGTAGGTTGGAACCATCTTGGCCTTGGCCTTAGGGACCAAACTACCAGGATCAGCAGTGAATGGCAGGATCCAGGAAGGTCTGACTCTGTGTAGGATTGTGGAAATAAAGTAATTTCAGTTCATAAGGAGGACATAAATCTTGGCACTAACAAGGCTTCTTGAGCACAGTAATTGCTGCAGTCCTATCAGAGTTTTATGTGGTCATCATTAAGCACACAGAAGGGCCGCTGTACAGTGGCACTCGCACATACATGGAGTTTTACACAAAAATTACTATACAGTAGTACTGAAATATCCACTAGGACACAGCTGAATTCTTAACATGAGAGGTGCCTAAAAACTGTGCCTTCAGCTCTCGGAGGAGAAGCCCTGCCTCCAAAAGGCTTTTCCTTTCGATAGCTATATTGCAGGTTTGACATGTGTACTATGGCACTGGAAAGCCAACCTTACTCCTAGCTACCCAGCTTGATGCAAAAATTGCATATTCATACACTGACAAATGTCCACCTCTCCTGTCACTTGAGGTGTTTTGCACTGACCATTCATCCAGGGGAAATCTCACGCTTGAGAGTTAATCCCCATTTGGGGACATAGGGCTTGTCTGGTAAATTCTCTGTTCCTTGCCTTCTTTTCTCATTGCCTACCCTCTCACAGCAAGATGTGTTCAAAACAGTCTCTTAGTCCCAACAGGTAAACCTGCTGTCCAGCCCCTTATGCTCACACACATCTGTGTGTGCACACACATATTTTTCCATGTGCATGCCCTTTCTCTACAGATGCTCCTCATTAAGCCTGCTGCTGGTTTAGGTTTGTTGATCCTAAGCCTGCAGCCAGGAAATTAAACAGGGGAAAGGGAAAAGTTATAGGAGCGGTTTGTAGATTCCACGCTATTGTGACAAGAGAGAGTAATACGTTGTACGCATGGAGGAGTGACACAAATGAAGCTCAGGCAGGACACTGTAAAAGAGGTGACAATTTTAGGGGCACATACCAACAGCAGTTTCTCCACACTTCTGGTTCTGTGCTATAGCACAGGAATGTCCAAGTTCTATATTTTCAGGAATCACTCTATTCTCCAGGCAGTGGTCCGGAAACCGGAAGTATAGTTTGATGTACAATACAACCTTCTCACAGGTGGCTAAACTTTAAAATACAATCTCTGTGTAACTATCTGCCAGGGCACTGCATACAGACCCTGAAATAAATAAATAAATAAGATTAGACGTATGGAAAAACTCAGTGGATCTCACAATTTTTGAAAACAAATTTCCTCTGCTTGCATGTGAAACTATGGGCAAAATGTATAACACATGGCTTGAATTTGGTAGAGCTGCCATGGGCCCAAGAATTGTTTAATGGATCAAGACTGGGTGTATCCTGGGAAGAAGCAAATGTTTTTCCCCTCTCCTCATACTCACTTAACCCAGTCTTCATCAGGCCACCCATATACTATGGGTGAGAAGCTAGCACTTGATTTGCACTGACTATATTCTGGCTTCTGTCAGTTAGTGGCACAGAGAGCCAAGTGGCCAATGTGGTAAGAAATCCTGCAATGGGGTTTCTATAACAGAGAAATATGTCATAGTGATTCTGAGGGATGATGGGAGCTATAGTCCAGCAACATCTGAATGGCCACAAATTGCCTAATCTCAGCTATATACCATGTGGACTGAAAAAACTGTAAACCACAGGTAGTACAAAATGACCATTCATTTAAGAAGAAGAAATTTAGTCTCTCCCATGCAAAGCAGTGATAGTGATCTCAGTCCAAACATGAACACTTACTTTCAGCCAGAAAATCCACTCTCAGAAAGAATTATTTCTTTTAGTAAGCTCGAAATCAGATCCAGCCTTTGCTACTGTTGAGATGGTTTTCACAGCTCTTATTCTTCACCACAAAAATAGAAGTGGAAAGGCCTTGTAAAGCATTATATTCTAATAGTTAGTGCTGTAATCCTGATCACCAGCAAAATTTCTCTATGGAACTCTTTGCCAATTTTCTTGCGGAAAGCAAGACCAGAGAAGTAAAAGGAAATCCCTTCTGAAAGTTAACAGGATTCCCCTGGGCTGTGAAAGAGGTAGCAGCGGGTTCATCCTTTGGATGCAGTCCTTTGAATCCTCTGGTGTTGGTTGCTAGATTAACTGCTGTTCAGACATGGATAGAAACATAGGATTCCACCAATGACAGGTAGCTTATGACTGTGTAGGTCCAGGAAGCAAAGTACTGCATGTAGAAATAGGCTGATAGAAGGAAGAAAACAATCAGGCTCAAGATGCGGACAGATAAAGACTTCAAAGGAAGAGAAAAGCCAACAACTTTGCTGCATTTTCATAATGATGAAATTCCATAGCATGGATTTGATCCGTTTTTGGATAAGTTTCACAATCCCAAAGCCAGCATGGCCAGAGAATCTGGGAATTGTCATCGAAAAAGTAACTTTTCTAAGTTTGTTCAAAAAGCTAGACACCTTGGGAGTTTCAGTACCAACACACCCAAGGCAAATCGTTTCCCAAGCCAAATCATTCCAAGGGTTTTACTTTATGTCTCAAGCTGGGTGCCAAATTTGCAGCTGGATACTTGAGCCTGTTTAAGTGCTCTTCATGCCTTGCTAGGATAGGACATTTGCAGGCTCTGTTCTTACATGTCCCAGTAATCTGATGGGTACAAGGAATTAGGTTTAGGAATCCCCATTCCACAAAGTATTAATATATGAGTTTTGTCTAGAATCCCATTGTGTATCTTGATTTCTTTTCAATATGACTTCCACTGCTCCCTCTTTTCAGCTTGGGCTTTTCCTATTGCTTGGCTTTCCAGCCTTGACACACTTGTAAGCTCACGTCACTCCATGGTTTCAAACTAAGCTAGTGAGATTTAGTTTCAAGAGAGCTGGGCTCAATGTTTACTTCAGCTCCATTTGCTCCTGTGTTTAACTGTACAGAACACACCTAATGAACTTTTTGCTAAGAAAGCCTTTACTGTCGGCCAGACACAGCTGCTAGTATTTTACCAATCCAGGCTACAGTACTGAGGTTGTATAGGCCTGTCTCATTGCATGTTTACTCAAAGTCAGTCCTAGAGCAAAACGGAACTCACTTTGCAGTAAGTGTGCATAGGAGGAATACTGGATGAGCCTAAACTTCTATCTCAGCATGCTTCAAAGAATACTTGTCTGCATATTCTCAAAAGCGGCCCAATCCTTCAAGTGGTCTATCATTTGTTATCAGTCTATTCTACCAATCAGTACCTCATGTTTAAGAATGTGATGCTATAAAATTTGGTGCCAACTCACACCTTACCACATGTAGCAGTTGGAATAAAGCATTTCCTTCAGTGTTTCAACACGTGTCTTATTCTTTGCATGCCTGAGGTCTTTCCACCAAATATAGTTGCTTTCCCTCCATGGAAATCTATCATAGGTCACCCTGCAGGAAGTCCCATGTTATCGTAAAACTGCAGTAGAGCTGTAATGCTGTGCACACATACCAAGAAGTAAGTTCCAATGAATAGTGCAGGACTTTGCTCTGAATAAATATGCATAGGAGTTCTATGTGGATTAAATCCCACTTGAATCCATCTTGATGGAGGGCAGCAAATGGAAGGCTGCTGCATTATATTGTTCCCAGGACAATCTTCATGGCTGATCACCATGATGATAGCCAAGATTCGGAATCGGACACAGCACTTGAAGAAGAAGGTGTTCTGTGTAAGATCGGCAGAATTCAGTAGAATTTGCATCTGAACGAGCATAGTAAAACTTGGCCTGCAAGAATTATATCCTTTCCAGATCTTAGGGAATATGCATAGACTACTTTCTCATATGCTTGAACAGTTCCAGGCAGTGATCTTCTTGTAATCTCTGGTATTTACTATTCCAAATAGTAATCTTTTCAGTATAGATCTACAAGTAGGGGAGTGAAAGGTGCAGAGTTTGGCACTTTCAGTGTTGAGATGGAACTGCCAAAACCATTGGCTTGCATCCAAATCTGAAATTATTTTTTGCATTGTGCAGTCTAGACATGATCTCCTCAACTGTCCTCCAGAGGCAGTACGCACACTCGGTGGCCATGCTCACAACTTTCTAGCCTAGGCAAATGCTCAGCTTCTTCATTTGGTTTCTTATGAAAGAGACCAGGCTTCTCGCCCCAGGACATCTCATTTTATCAACTGGTCTGGTGCCACTTCTGTCTCTCTCTCTCACTGTAAATGAAACTTTATGTGGTGTCCCTATTTTCTGTGGCACAGTGGGAACAATATTAAGAACACTCTTTTATAGCCTTAGTGCCTCTCAGTTCACTAAACAGCCTATCAAATTTTCTGCCAATGTTTTTTGCATTGTTCTTTAGGCAACTTAGAGAAAGCTATGGTTTTTCAAATGGAATTTGTGCGTATCATCTCTGTGTTCTTCCGTGTCTAGGTCAGACGTAAAACTGCCAAAATGAAGCCACCTTTTGGTGAGTTCATTCTGCAGTTCCTTTTGCCTGACCTAGCGTGAGAAAGATTAGCTGGCAACACATGGTTGCCGTTACCAGGGTATGCCCGATCGTGGTTCAAAAATACCACAATCTTCTAGGAGGCTCTTTCTGTGTTACACAACTTGTATTTGATTCCTTGGCCTCAGAAGCACTAAGGCAGGGGTTCTTAACTTTACCACACTGCGGGGCCAGATAAAATGGTGGCAGGCATGTTTGCATTTGCGCGTCTGCTTCCACTTGTGAGGTCATTGCCAAGGGCCGGATGGAACGGCGGTGGGGTCTGGGTCTGGCCTGCGGGCCGTAGGTTGCAAACCTCTGCACTAAGGCTTCCAACCCTGTCCTTTCAGCTATTTTTCCTTTACTTTTAACTCATTTGGCCTCAATTATCTTTGACATAATTATTACTTTTGGAGTTGCTCGACAACTGTTTTTACCAGTCAGCTTGAGTAGTCATTGAGCATCTTCTTCTGCTTGTTCATTTTCTTCATGTAATATATTATTTTTTCTTAATTGACTTGTAACTTTGAGATCACATCAATGAGCTTAAGTTATACAGTACATGGCTCTCCTCTTCCCCACTATATTATCCCAACAGTCTTGCGAGGTGGTGGTTAAGGCTGAGCACTGTGACAGATGCGAGGTCACCCAGTGATTCTTACAGCTTAGTTGGGATTTGAATCTGGGGTCTCCCAAATCCTGGTTGAACACTGTCACCACTAAACTACTACGGTTGTGTTCAGATTTAGGGATGGTTCAGAAACCACTGCTTCAGTCTGAAGTACACCTAAGTAATATCTCACTGGATGCAATGGGGTTAATTTTGGAATAAATGTGATTACGAGCAGCCTCCAAGTATGATAAGGAATGGTTAAAAATAATGAGTCGGTCTCCAGCAGCATATTAGCACATGCAGGATTGTGCCTCCACTTGTAAACAGCTGGAAGTTCCTCTGTGGACCATGCAATCAGTGCCGGCCCGAGGCAAGTTTTAGGATGGAGCGAGATCCAACTATGGCACCCCCTTGGTCACCCCACTGGTGCCCCGCCTGGCGCCCACGCACTCGACCCACGCGTGTCTCAAAAAATAAGGTCATTAACATACATGCCATACGCTCGCAATCAAAATATCAAAAAACCCCAATTTTATTTTCCTTTACCACTGTGGTGCCCCCTGGGAGTGGGCGCCTGGAGCGACCGCTCCATTCGCCTTATGGTAGGGCCAGCCCTGCATACAACTTATGAAGAATCATCCATATAGGAATCTCCTTCTGTGCTTCATTCAGTTCCACACTTTTTTTTCTGTTCCCTGTCACTCCCTACTTCACCCTACACTTCTCTCCCCCAGAGCAATGCAGCTTACCTCAGAATGGAAAAATCCTTACAAAGCACAGCCACTGTCTGGTTAATTTCATTGTCCCCTTTTCTGCACGGCCTTGACTCTGTCATTATTGATGCAAACAAGTCTGCTGGCTGCTCAGGGCTCCCCGGTGTCATCAGAAGACTCTCCTCCAGTTGCTCAGCCTGGATTGTGCCTAAGGGAGCAAACAGATGTAAAGACAAGCAGGGCATGCAACCTGCTTGTCAAAATTTGTGTCACTCCAGCCCACCCAGACCCTATTTACTGAAGGCATGGAGGAAGCTAGGTCACGCGCAAGGTCAGCCAAAGATTCAATGGATAATTCTGAATAAGATAGGGTCTTTCTCAGTCTCCGTTCTGTAAAATGGGAATAATAGTGGCTCATAATACACGTTATCCTGAAATTGAGAAAAGCTGTGATTATGATTATAAAGGCAATTTAGCTCTCTGAAAATGGTGCTGGCTTTCGGCCAAGCCCCACGCACATCAAAAAGAGATAATATATCATTCACTATTCATTGTTCAGAATATAACATGCTTAATTAAGGCTGGGCTTTCATAAAACACGAATGGGCTTACTTGGTAAGATTTATGCTCTGGCTGCATGGACCTTTTTAAATGAGGCAAAATAAGTTTCAAAAGAAGTTAATAAAAGATTAGATAGCCAGAATTATATTGATTAGCCATCACAACTCAGGATTACCTTCTTCCTTCTTCCTCTTCTATGTCTGGATCAAACTTTAAACTGCCAAAATGAAAGCACCTTCTTGGCTTTGTTGTTAGCCAAAATTAAATCCTCATCGGTACATGTTTCCAGTAGTAATCGGCAGACCAGCAAATGAGCTGGATTCTGTATCTCCTCGTTGTTGTTTGCCAGCAGCCCCCAATTGAGCATGTTGCTCTTACATTTAGGGACTCTGACCCTCAGCCTATTCAGGGTCCTCCAAGTGACATAGGGGAGGCAGAGTTCCTCAGCCATATCCTCCTTTAATGTTCAGTGAGCATCTTCCTCCAACTTCTAATTTGAATGTCTGTTCTAGCCATAAAGCTTTGGATCTGAGTTGGCGGACTCTGTTCAGAGGATGTCAAGGGTCATTTTCTTGCTTAGTTCTCTCAGGATCCGCTGTTACTTCTCTCCTTATTTTAGGTGGAGCGATACCAACAAGAGCATATATTTTCTCAGCTGGTGTACTTTTAAAGCATCCTGTTACTATATGCATTGCCTTGACAGCAAGTGATTATTTAAGTACAGTGGCAAACTGTAGCAGCAAATTCTGCTAGTTAATGAATTGCCACTTGTAATCCTCATTGCATGCCAGTTGCATGACTTTTCCCGCCATAGGGAATACAAGCAGCAACACTTTTAACTAGCAACAATTCATCATGGTGATTTATGCCAATGCATTTACACCATTGTAAATCACCAAGAGGATTCTGACCAATATTTATGGTAAGATAGAGCTATTCCCCCTTTTATTGAGGTAGTCTGGTTAGCCAGGTTCATAGAAACAACAATGTACTCTCTCTGCATAAGCATGCAAACTTCTGAGGTTTTTCTGTAACCACATTATATTAAAAACATACTTTAAATCAAACAGAATAAAACAACTGCCGCAAATCAATTGTTTTCTGATGCTAAACTTGCGTAATTTAGTACCACGATATTACTACCAAAGTTGATGCTATGATACTGAATTTTTAAAAATACTGTGTACCCTCCCTCTCAAATCTCAAGATACTCATCTAAGAAATATATCACAGTGGCCAGAATACCTATTAATCCTATTTCTGAAATCACATTTAAGAGACCTGACTCTTTCCCCAACTCAATAGCATATGTTGAAAAATAGTGAAAAAGAATATTTTTACCATTCCTCAACCACTTTGATTTTGCATAAAAGTTAAAGGATGCTCAAGATCCATACTATATGGTCTTGAGAATATGCTCTCCAAAAGCTACCTCTGTTCCATCTGTAAATTGAATTCCACTTCTGCCTTATGTATGAATGGACTGATCCTCCCACTTTTTACCTTCTTTTCTCTGTTTTACTTCCTTTATATTCGTTTCTTTTTTAAATTTTTTTTTATTGAATTTTTCAAAGACATACAAAAAAGAAAAGAAAACAATGACTAACAATACAATACATAAACAAATCCATAGTATCATCCTAACAAACATTACTAAATGTTAGCACATGACAATATCTAAACTAATTATTTACTATATAACCACAAAATATTAAGGAAAAAAAAAACCATTGTTTCAAAATCCAAAATAATAAGAACTTTCTGTGCTACCATTAATCTTTAGATGAATAATAAACACCCTGTGAATATATACAATGCCCGGAGAGTTTATTTGCTACTCAGCTCCAAAAACTTCTTTGTGATGGTACTGGTCCTGAACTATCATTTGCCGTACAAGAATGGTCCACAAATGGTTTCCATATATTCCAAAATCTATTCTCTTTTAAGTTATCCCTTTTCACTTTAATCTCCCATGTCAGTTTATCATTCAATGCTAAACTCCACATTTCTTTATACCACTCTCCAATCTGTATTTCTATGTCATTTTTCCAGTTTCTAGCTATACATTGTCTGCCTGTTGTCAATACAATTTCCAATAATTCCTTTTCATCTTTGTTTAAACCCAAACCTTCCACATTCGTTAAAAGAATGATATTTGACACCAGCTTAACACTTCTACCCATTATTACACCAAACTCAGCTTCTATTCTCCCCCAGAAATCCCTTATTTTTTTACAACTCCACCACATATGTTCGTATGTTCCATCAAATTCTCTACATCTCCAACATAACTTATCTCTTTTATTATCCATCTGGTTAAGTCTTAATGGCGTCAAGTACCATTGCCACAACATTTTAAAATTATGTTCTTTAATTCTCACAGACATTGTTCTCATAATCCTCTTTTTCCATTTGTTTTTCCACTCCAACTCCCCAATTGTTATATTCAAACTTTGTTCCCACTTCGTATTCGTTTCTGCACTAATTCCTTCTACTCAAAGCTCTGACTATTTGTCCTTAATTTTGCATGCCTTCCCAATCATTCTAAGGCAGGGGTTCTCAATGTTTCCAAAACATGGGCAAGACCACATTCATTCAGACAGCTGAGTGGACCGAACTGGTGGTTCCCCCGCCATAAACGCTGCCGTAAAATGTATCTGCAGCTGTCGTAAACGCATTTACAACAGCCACAGGTGCATTTACAGCTGTCATAGATGCTTCCACTTAAGGCGGCAGCGTGGGCCACATGAAATGGTGCTGCAGGTCAGGTCCAGCCCATGGGCCGTAGGTTGGAAACCCCTCTTCTAAAGAGTATAATTACTCCACAGTCTGCTTAATCAATTTAGGGTAAATGAAGATGAGAAGGCTAGCATACACATTCCATATCCCCTCTATGTTTTCAATTATAATGAAGGCCTGTTAAATGGAAAGGTGGCTACTTGCTTCTTTTTGTTGTAGAGGGGGGAATTCTCATTGAACTTCTTGACAATTAAACAG
Organism: Bradypodion ventrale; assembly: GCA_035047345.1. Lineage (NCBI taxonomy): Eukaryota > Metazoa > Chordata > Lepidosauria > Squamata > Chamaeleonidae > Bradypodion > Bradypodion ventrale. The sequence goes on from JAWDJE010000001.1 coordinate 353,594,183, forward strand.
AGGATATAAACTTGTTTGCCTATGGCACAATTCTTCAAAATTACACCCTCCAGATGTTTTGGACTGCAACTCCCCTCATCCCTAACCACTGGCTGTGCTGACTACTATTGATGAGAACTGTAGTCCATACATTCTTGGGAAACAGTAGTCTAGAATGACCCAATCTTGTGGATTACTTTATCTTGCATTCTCTGGTCAAGAAAACTCAGTTAAGGGAAAACTTCTTTGTTACCTGGAGCAAGGACTGGCAAAGTGCTACCTTCCGAATGTTGCCAGCATAGCTAGCACTGAAGCCTACCAACAGCTGTGGTACAACATCCTTTATCCAGTCTTGCCACAGAGAGCACTCACCCCCATTTCAAAACAAACAGAATCATCCAGCTATTTCACATATTGACCATGGTCATGGCTAAGCCAAAAAACCTTCTTTTCCCTTACCTGTTCCATTAGTACTTTGCCTGTTAGTCTTCTGCTATCACTGCATAATAAGAATAACATATTTTTATTTCCAACCCTCCAATTTTTTCTTATGCCATGGATATTTTAGATTGGAAGGCGATTTCCAGAACAAATATTAATATTTTTAGCTTTTATTAGAACGATTGGCTGCCTTGGAGACTGTGGCGAGGAAACTTTCATTTGAATTATGTAAACAGTTCGATTTCCGAGTACTGCAGGACAGAATGAGCTCCCGTCTTTGTTCCAGCTCCTGCCAACCTAGCAGTTCGAAAGCAAGAAATTGCAAGTAGATAAATAGGGACCACTTCGGTGGGAAGGAAGCAGTATTCCGTGTGCTCCGGTGTCTAGTCATGCCTGCCACATGACCACGGAAACGTCTGCAGAAGCAAACAGCACTGGCTCTTCGGCTTTGAAACAGAGATGAGCACTGAACCCTAGAGTCGAGTACGACTGGCTTTCGAGTAAGGGAAACATTTACCTTTACTAGGGATATGCTAGTCAGCCTCCTATTTTACCACCATTTCTTCCACCAACACCCATTGAAGCCAGGGTCACTTTATGGTTATTGCTGCTTTTCAACCTGATGCATTTTTTCTGTATTAAGGACACTGGAACTCTTTTTCAGGAAGAGATGTTCAAGATTAGCAGGCAGATTATTATGAATTTTGTCTACTTTGGGTGTACTTTTTCATCTGATTATTTCACAAACAATAAATCTCATATTCCATTTGTCATTGTCTAAATGGATATCAAAATCATATAGTTGACTTTTTAAAAACCTACAGTGGAAATTTATTAAATTTTAAATTATAGAATAATTATGGAAGGAATCAGAAGAAAACTGCCAATATCATGCTCACTTTGTACAAATCCATAGTGGATTATATTTGAAATACAATGTTCAGTGATGGTCACCACATCTAAAAAATAATAATGTAGACCTCGAAAAGGTTGGTGGTGATCACAACAGCTATGAAAGTTGGCTGGGGGTACATTTGGAGGGTTAACAAATGAGGTTGCCCATTGTGATTGTGTTCATTTGGGCTTAATTCCAGATAAGTGTGCATGGGACCGACCGTACATTTAGTTATTTTTGAGAGAGCTCGAACACTAAGGCTGTAATTTATACCCACCTACCTATTGAACAGAAAATGACTTGCTTCTGAGTAGACATATTTAGGCTCAAGGGTATTACTTTGAAGTCTTGGAAATGTAACATATATTTCAGCATAATTCTGTAGTCTATCTTCTAAATATGCATCAACAACATTTACACATGCCTAGAAAGGGTGAAGAGACTCAAGAAGAACTTATGCAGACTTAGTTACTCCATTCCTTGCATGTTCTTTTTTCACTATTTTTACAACACTTAATTTGGATTCTGAGGCTATGTCCTCTTCTATGTGACAACGGTACAGATATTTCAAGAGTGTGGTCATGTCCCTTCTCAGTCTCACTCTTATCTTCTCCTGGCTATGAGCCCCGGTTTCTTTTAGGCTTTCCTTACAGGGCTTGCTTTCAAATCACGGTCTCTTCATTGCCCGCTACAAAACCCATTCCAACCTACCAATGCCCTTTTAAAAGCACATCTTCCATAAGTAGTACTCTAGATTAGCATACAAGAATCTAAGGGTATCTGTTAAGGTTTAGAAATATAAGAAGCGCCTGCTGGATCTTATGAATGATCCATGCACCAACTATCCCATTCCCCGGAGCAGCTAGCCAGATGCTTTGGGGAAGCCCAGCCTACAAGCAGGGGCATGAAGACAGCTGAACTCCCTCACTTTGTGGTCCCAACAACTGGCTGTAAATGACTGTACCGTACTGAGAAAGAAAGAAACTCTGAATTGATTCTGTTGAAAGAGTGCTTGGAAGCTTGTGTTGCTATGGAGAAAGCATAGAGAGGCAAAATGGGAATATGTTTTTTAAAAATGCAAATAAAATGGGTATGAGACTTCCTTCCAGATTTTTTCTGACACATGTTTGACTGTGAACAGGGGCATACAGTAAGCAAGGTTTTTTTTGCACATGTACATAGGTTGGAAGCAGTGTAATGTGTGAATTCAGAGGCTATGACTAGAACTGGAGGGATGAGATATCTCTCACGAGTTCTAGAGCCTCAAATTAGGATGATGGACCGTTATTGGCAAGAGAAGCAGGATGAAATCCACTACTTCTGGGAAGTGATGGGGTTTTCTCCACTACCCCCACCCTCTCTTACAAACACCCATACATTCCCCTCCCCACTGCACACCCAGGGAGATGTCAGTTGATGGAAAAGTGTTGGAAGAAACCAGACATGACCTTTCCATGTGTTGGGAACAGGCACTTTCGTAAGTGGACTCTGACGTCAGGAGTCTCCGTGGTTTCTTGCAAGATCTGAAAGGTCATTTTATTGTTCTGGCCAGTCTTCTTTTTTCCTCTCACATGGAATTCCCTCCAACTACCAGCCTCTCCCCTGAGTCACCACCACGTCATATTCTTCTCCATATCTCTCTCTCTCTCTCCATATTTCAACCCTGCTCTTTTATTCTTCAGTAGCAGCCTACCCTTGGAAACTAGGACAACATTCCGGGACAAGAATGAGTTGTTTTTACCTCAGATTCCTCTTCTCCTAGATCTGTGATGGCGAACCTTGGCACTCCAGATGTTCTTGGACTTCAATTCCCAGAAGCCCAAGCCCCTGTGAATTCACACGAAGGGGGTTTACTGCAATTCATCCGGCCCACGCCGCCCTCGTAGCTCCTGGAAGTGGAAAATGTGCCCGTACTGGCACATTTTACTTCCGCTTCCGGGAGTGGCAAGGGCAGCGTGGGCCGGATGAATCGCAGTAAACCATTTGTGTGGATTCAAGGGGCTTGGGCTTCTGGGAATTGAAGCCCAAGAACATCTGGAATGCCAAGGTTCGCCATCATAGTCCTAGATGGTTCTCCTATAGGATTCACCCCTTCCTAGAATCAGCCCCCCTTTCTTATATATATATATAAAATGGAGATATAGTAAGGGCTGGGGACAGTGAAATCAGCCCCTCCCTGCATCAAGGTCTGTTTAGTCTGCGGCTCTGTAATAACCCCTCTTCCTTTGCACCACTGTAAACATCTGTCAGGGTCAATCTATCCCAGGGTCTTGCCAGGCATAGCTTCCTTTGCCCCACCCCCCACCACTTTCTCCTATTCTTTCCCTTCTGACTTCTGGACTAGGCTTGGACATGAAGTAAAAAGTGGGCTATTAGTTTTAGGAGCTCATGTGAGGCAACAGGGTTCCTGCTTCTTCTGTCTGCTCCTTTCTAGGGGAAGGCATAAGTGTGCTCTCCAACGATTGAAATAATTAATGTTAGTATACACTTGTTATGTGAGTCAGTGACTCATGGTGTGGTAAGGAGCAATCAAAGCTTTTGAGTGAATGCAGTATGCTCTCCCCCCCCCCCCCCCCCCCCCACCACCACCCATTTGCCATCTTTAGATTTTTTTAAAATGTTGGCTGCAGAATATTTTGGCAAGTTCTGTCTGTTCTGCCTAATGGCAAGTTGTGTGTTAACACAAAGCATGCAAACTCCTTCTCTGGCAGAAAAAGGTATCACCTTACCTACTTTGTAATGACAAAATATGCAATTTCCTGCAACCTACAAAGCAGATGTTTACATTTAGATTCAACAAATCACTGGCACATTCTTCATTATTTCTCATCATTTTAATTTTACAAGATGGACACACATCAGTAAAGTTGCTTTAGATGCCCTCCGAAATAGCAGGCAATGTTAGCAGCCAAGCTAACCTTTGCTAGACTTGTTTTAGATTCATTTCGTGATCCTGGATGCAAGATGTAGCTCTGTAGCCAGTTTACATGGGGCAAGTGGATAACATTGTGCCTCGGCAGTGAAAAAAGCAAACTCAATGCTAGGGATCATTAGGAAGGGTATAGAAAATAAGTCAGCAAGTGTCATTTTGCCTCTTTATAAATCTATGGTGAGGCCCCATCTGGAATACTGTGTACAGTTCTGGTCGCCATACCTCCAGAAGGATATTATGGAGCTGGAAAAAGTGCAGAGGAGGGCAACCAGAATGATTAGGGGACTGGAACACCTTCTGAGGCTGCAACGGTTGGGCCTCTTCACTCTTGAACGACGGCGTCTAAAAGGGGACCTGATTGAAGTTTATAAAATCATGCACGGTGTGGACAAAGTAGATAAGGAAAAACTGTTTTCCCTATCGCACAATACTAGAACTAGGGGACACTTGATGAAACTTTTGGGTACTAGTTCTCAAACAAATAAGAGAAAGTACTTTTTCACCCAGAGGATTACTGGTCTATGGAACTCCCTGCCAGAAGAAGTGGTGACAGCTGTCAGTCTTGACAGCTTTAAGAAAGGATTAGACAAGTTCATGGAGGACAAGGGTATCAATGGCTATAATTATGGATACCTAAGGACAACCTCTGGGTTGGAGAGATAGGCAGGATATTTCTCAATGCCATTTCCAGGGAATCCTAAGCAGGTGAAGGCATCTGCTTGGGAATACAATGAAGCAAATCGTGAACCACTGAGACAGAAAATGCTGGACTGGAAGGGCTGTGGCCTGTTCCAGCAAGGCTGTTCCCATGTTCTTATGTTATTGAGGAGAAAAGGGATCTGAGCATATACAGAGAGCATAATATGTGACTTTTCCTTCTCTTAAGTGTGACTTAACTGTTACATGAATTAACACACCATGAGGAAGAAGATTTCTGAAGAAGGCAGAAGGATTTTTAGACCGGCTAGGGCTCCTGTACCTGTATTATCATTATTTTTTGAAATAAAAAAGATCCAACCTATCCGAGAACCGTGTGCAAAAGTCATAATATTTTAAATATCCCCATCTTACCTACTCACAATAAATAAAATCGGAAAGAAGTAGAATAATTTTTTTATACAACTGGTTAGCCTATTTGCTAGAACTGGTGGGCAGCAGCACCTTTCTGAGGATATTAGATGCTGACACTGCCCTGTAGATGAGAATGGAGGTGGGTGAGTTCTGGAGAGTTATTTGCATCTGTAATCCCAGAGACAGGTTTGCAGGAATCATGGGCATAAACGGAGCTATTTACAGGGAGCAGAGGATTAGAATAGCAGGATGAGGGTGGAATCGCAGAATGGAGTCAGTACTATTTTTATGGGGAGCCCTGAACTGGAACAGAAGTTGGTTAGCAAGTTGGGGTTGAGACTCAGTTGCAGGGAGGAGGAGGGGAGGTGTGGGCAGGGGCAGCATACAGTGCTGAAGAAGCTGGCCGTTCCCTTCACTAGAAACATTAATAGTCAATGACTTCAAGCCGCCAAATATCCCTGTGGTGTCCAGTGAGGCAGCATTTTGCAAACCATATAAAGGATTGTTTCCCAACTTGCTACAGAGTGAAGGAAAGTTGTTCTGGACTAAGCTTGAGTTGCCCAGCAGGTCAGGTCACAGTGCCTGCTGTGTTGGGGATTGAAGCCCAGCACATCATAGGCCTGGCAGACAGAGCATGGAGAGGCACATTGCAGCCCATGTACATTATGCCAGGAAGCCAATCAGGTTGTTTATTCAAGTCCCAGCAGTCCTGAACACACTGTGGAACCAGAGAACTCATAGTGTACATTGCCAGCCCCGCTCCCCACCCCCAAAGATAGATATCTGTAATCCACTTTAGAGTTTCTCTTTTGCTGCAGAGATATTTCTCCCACTATCATCCAAAGCCAGGAACATGAAGCTGGCCTTTCTAGCAGTGACTGGGTTTATTCTTCAGGACAATGTAGAATGAGTGTCTTTCCCTGCTTTTGCTATTAACTGTCATCCCTGATTTCTGTAGGGTTTTGTCCTCACCATCTTGCATTCTACACTCCCGTGGAGCCCATATGTTAAGAAACCTTAACACCAAAATTAAAATAGTAAAATCAAAAAGGTGCAAACTAATTAGAGCAAGGGAACATTTAAAGCAAAAATGAACATGATAAGGGACAAAGATGGAAAAGTTAGCTGAAGCAGAAGAGATCAAAAAAAGATGGCAAGAGTACACAGAGGAACTCTACAAAAAGGACCTCCACACTCCTGATAATAACAATAATGAGACATTTGAACTTGAACCAGATATTCTGGAGAGTGAAGTCAGAAAGGCCCTAAAAAGCACTGCAAACAATAAAGCTAGTGGAAATGATGGTATCCCAGTTGAATTTTTCAAAGCCCTAAAAGATGGAAAACAAGGAGACCAGACAGATATCACCTAGAAAGCATCCCTAAAGAATACACGGTGGAGGTGATGAACAGATATAATGGCCTAGACTCAATAGACAGAGTGCCGGAAGAATTATGGACAGAGATAAGGGACATCATGCAGGAAGCAGCAAAGAAAACCATACCAAAAGAAAAGAAGCATAAGAAAGCAAAATGGTTGTCTGATGAGGCTCTTAAAATAGCAGAGGAAAGAAGGAATGCAAAAGTCAAAAGAGAAAAGAAAAAGTACAATTATTTGAACACAGAATTTCAAAGAAAAGCAAGGAGAGATAAGGAAAACTATCTAAAAGAACAGTGCAAAGAAATGGAGGAAAACAACAAAAGAGGCAGGACTAGAGATCTCTTCAGAAAAATTGGGGAAATAAAGGGAACATTTAAAGCAAAAATGACCATGATAAGGGACAAAGACGGAAAAGAGCTAGCTGATGCAGAAGAGATTAAGAAAAGATGGAAAGAGTACACAGAGGAACTCTACAAAAAGGACCTCAACACCCCTGATAACCACAATGATGAAAAAATTGAACTTGAGCCAGACATTCTGGAGAGCGAAGTTATAAAGGCCCTAAAGAGCACTGCAAACAACAAAGCTAGTGGAGATGATGGTATCCCAGTGGAATTTTTCAAAGCTCTAAAAGATGATGGTGTCAAATTACTACATTCAATATGCCAGCAAATTTGGAAAACAAAACAGTGGCCACAGGATTGGAAAAGATCAGTATACGTCCCAATCCCAAAAAAGGGCAATGCCAAAGAATGCTCAAATTATCGAACAATTGCACTCATCCCACACGCCAGCAAGGTGATGCTCAAGATAATACAGGATAGACTTCAGCAACATGTGGAGAGAGAACTACCAGAGGTGCAGGCCGGTTTCAGAAGAGGTAGGGGGACTAGAGACCATATTGCCAACATACGCTGGATCATGGAGAAAACAAAGGAATACCAGAAACAAGTTTACTTGTGTTTTATCGACTACACTAAGGCATTTGACTGTGTGGACCACAACAAGATGTGGCAAATAATTAAAGAGATGGGAATACCAGAGCACCTCATATGCCTCCTGAGAAATCTGCACATGAACCAAGAAGCAACAGTTAGGACAGAACACGGAATGACAGAGTGGTTTGGAATAGGAAAAGGAGTAAGACAAGGCTGCATTTTATCACCCTGTTTATTCAATCTATACACAGAGCACATAATGCGCAATGCAGGGATGGAGGAATCACAATATGGGATTAAAATTGCTGGGAGAAACATCAACAATCTGAGATATGCAGACGATACCACCCTAATGGCAGAAAGTGAGGAAGATCTAAGGAGCCTCTTGATTGGATTGAAGGAGGAGAGTGAAAAAGCTGGCCTGAGACTCAATATCAAGAAAACCAAGATAATGGCAACAGGCCCCATCAGTTCCTGGAAAATAGATGGGGAAGAAGTAGAAGCAGTGACAGATTTTACATTCCTTGGATCAAAGATCACTGCAGATGGGGATTGCAGCCATGAAATAAAAAGGCGACTGATTCTTGGGAGACAAGCCATGAGAAACCTGGGGAACATAGTGAAAAGCAGAGATATCACATTGCAAACAAAAATTAGAATAGTCAAAGCAATGGTATTCCCAGTGGTAATGTATGGGTGTGAGAGCTGGACCATTAGGAAGGCTGAGCGCAGAAGAATAGATGCCTTTGAAATGTGGTGTTGGAGGAGAGTTTTGAGGGTACCCTGGACAGCGAGGAGAACAAATAGGTCAATCTTAGAAGAAATCAACCCTGACTGCTCATTGGAAGGTCTAATAGTAAAGACGAAGCTGAAGTACTTTGGGCATCAAATGAGAAGGGAGGATTCGCTTGAGAAGGCCTTGATGTTGGGAAAGGTGGAGGGCAAAAGAAGAAGGGGGAGGCCAAAGATGAGATGGCTAGATGGGATTGTAGACACAATGGGTACAGAACTGGGAGTGCTGAGGGGGATGGTGGAGGACAGAGGCGCCTGGAGAAAAATGGTCTATAGGGTCGCAAAGGGTCGGAATCGACTGTGCGACTGAACAACAACAACAACAAAAAGATGATGGAATCAAACTACTGCATTCAATATGCCAGCAAATCTGGAAAATAAAACAGTGGCCACAGGTTTGGAAAAGATCAGTATACGTTCCAATCCTCAAAAAGGGCAATGCCAAAGAATGCTCAAATTATCGAACAATTGCACTCATCCCACATGCCAGCAAGGTGATGCTCAAGATAATACAGGATAGACTTCAGCAACATGTGGAGAGAGAACTACCAGAGGTGCAGGCCGGTTTCAGAAGAGGCAGGGGGACACTACAGACCACATTGCCAACATACGTTGGATCATGGAGAAAACAAAGGAATACCAGAAACAAGTCTACTTTTGTTTTATTGACTACACCAAGGATTTTGACTGTGTGGACCACAGCAAAATGTGGCAAGTAATTAAAGAGATGGGAATATCAGAACACCTCATATGCCTCCTGAGAAATCTGTACACGAACCAAGAAGCAACAGTTAGGACAGAACATGGAATAACAGAGTGGTTTGGAATAGGAAAGGGAGTAAGACAAGGCTGCATTTTATCACCCTACTTATTCAATCTATACACAGAGCACATAATGCGCAATGCAGGGATGGAGGAATCACAATATGGGATCAAAATTGCTGGGAGAAACATCAACAATTTGAGATATGCAGACGATACCACCCTAATGGCAGAAAGTGAGGAAGACCTAAAGAACCTCTTGATTGGATTGAAGGAGGAGAGTGCAAAAGCTGGCTTGAGACTCAATATCAAGAAAACCAAGATAATGGCAACAGGTCCGATCAGTCCCTGGAAAATAGATGGGGAAGAAGTAGAAGCAGTGACAGATTTTACTTTCCTAGGATCTAAGTTCACTGCAGATGGCGACTGTAGCCATGAAATAAAAAGACGACTGATTATGGGGAGACAAGCTATGAGAAACCTGGGGAACATAGTGAAAAGCAGAGACATCACCTTGAAAACAAAAATCCACATAGTCAAAGCAATGGTATTCCCAGTGGTAATGTATGGGTGTGAGAACTGGACCATTAGGAAGGCTGAGCGCAGAAGAATAGATGCCTTTGAGATGTGGTGTTGGAGGAGAGTCCTGAGAGTCCCTTGGACAGCAAAGAGAACAAATAGGTCAATACTGGAAGAAATCTATCCTGACTGTTCATTGGAGGGACAAATAGTGAAGATGAAGCTCAAGTACTTTGGACATCAAATGAGAAGGGAGGACTCACTTGAGAAGGCCTTGATGCTGGGAAAGGTGGATGGCAAGAGAATAAGGGGGCGTCCAAAGATGAGATGTATAAATGGTATTGTGGACACAATGGGCACAGAGCTTGGCGGGCTGAGGAGGATGGTGGAGGACAGAGGTGCCTGGAGGACAATGGTCCATGGGGTCACAAAGGGTCGGAATCGACTGTGCGACTGAACAAAAAAAACAAACCTTAGGCATCCTGAGTAAAAACACCAGTTCTTCTTCTCTAACTATTGCTCTATCTATGACAAGTTAATATGCAATAACATAGCTCTTTATTGTCCTAACATGATAGGATCCACTCAAAATGTAATTTACTTTGGGGGTTGTTGCTGATTACAGATACCTGTCTATGAGTGTCCATATAATACGCATGCATTTTTGCTGCCCCAATGTTGCAGGCTCAGGGGGGGGCAGAATTCTTTTTTACATAAGCAGCAGGAGTTCCCCCCAAAAAGCCTCTACCCTGAAGTATTAGTCAAGGCCAAACCTAGCTCTGCAATAGTTTGCCAAGAGGCAAAATATATGGGGAGACAGATTTGGGCACTCAGATACTGTATTAGATTGATATGATTTCCTTTAATTGTTTGGGACAAATCTTTCCCAGAGTTATGAGTCCTTTCTGATGTTTGGGTGTATTTCTACAATCCAGACTCAGAAAAATTATTTGGATGGTTCCCTTCAAGGATTTTATATTCAGTACTTTGGGGCACCAAAAATCAAACTACCTTTCGTATTTGAAGGTGTTTCCATAAGTGATGCTTATGAAATCTTCTGCTCCAGAAAATGTGTTATTTTTCGATTTCATTAACAGAAGAGAGGTGGTGTTGTTTTTAACAAAACTCATTCTATCCCATGTTTTTGCTTCAGCTGCATGTTTGCTTCTCTGGTTTAGACTGTTTTATGATTCACATTTCTAATTTCTAGTTTATGGCCACCGTCCCTCTATGTTCTTTGAGTTGTTAGTTTACAATGCAGTGGGAGGGGGGTACAATGAGCCTCCTCAAAGATTGTGATATTTTTGAACCACAATTGGGCTTACTCTGGGCAACGGCAAGCTTGTTGTGCCAGCTAATCTTTCTCACAGTAGGTTGGGCAAAAGGAACTGTGGAATAAATTACCCAAAGGTGGCTTCATTCTGGCAGTTTAACATCTGACTTAGACATGGAAGAAATGCAGTGGGAAAGCAAGACTTCTACATTCTAGCTAAGGTGCTTCAGTTTGCATCCTTAAATGCTGCCTGTTTTACTGAAGGGAGATCAAGCATCTCACTGCTTCCCAAATGTGAAAGGGGGAGACGCACCAACAAAACCTAGACTTTGCTCACAGTTCCAGTAACTGCAATGATTGGCATCCTGGTGACCTCCTAGAAAATTCCCATATGTGACCAACTGTGTAGGAATTACCAGGACTTGAAACAGAGATCCATAAGAAGCAGCCTATCTTGGCAAGGGACTGGATTTGCTCATTCTAGTGACGCATGCATCCATCCACCCCTCCACCCCTTCTTGTCTGTTGGCATCTTCAGTTGAAGTGGATTGATTTGGAGGAGGTCAGGAGGTGTGTGTGGCTTGAGGAACAACACTTACAGGATCTGCAGAGAAAGAGAATTTTAGAACATGGCTTATATTTGGCTAGGCGAAAAGTCCTGTGGTGGAAGGAAACAAGTGGGTGGGATTGTAATGGCTCTCCCACACGCAGGCAGCCTGGGGGCCCCTCCATGTCTGTGGGGTTTGTGTGTGCGCGCATGGGGGTCCAGACCTGCAGTGGAAACCGTGGCTGTGAGAGCTCCTTGGATCCTCCTGCCCCCTGGGTCCCCTAGCCTCTCCAGGCTGGGCTCTTAAAGGGAAACCGTGGCGCCTGCACAGGCCAAGTGACCCAGGTGAAGGAACATGTGACACCTGCTTTAATGGGCTGCCGGCTTCCTCCGCTGAACCAGGGCCAGCTTCACTGCGGCCCTGGGCCAAGCCGGCAGGGAGGGGGGGTCACCAGAAGGCTCTCCACGGGGGGGGGGAGGCCCGAGTGAAACAGAGACGGGGAGAGTCCCTGCGGTCAAGGCAGGAGGGGAGGATGGAGAGCTGACATGGGGGCGAGGGGGGAGGAAGAAGGGGCCTGACTGAGCCCGGCCCTCCCCGAGCCCCCTTTTCTCTAGGCAGCCCTGCCAGTTGGACACGCTCTTTCCATTAGGAAGTTGGCAAGGCTTTGCGAATTACGCAGAGAGAGAGAAAGGAACAGAGAGCGATCTCTCACCCCTCACTCACTTCTTCACCGCCTCCCCAGAAATCTACTCTTAATTTCAGCATGTGGTTTGTTGGACATATTAGCCCCATGATGGCGAACCGTGGCACTCCAGATGTTCTTGGACTTCAATTCCCAGAAGCCCAAGTCCCCCGTGAATCCACACGAATGGGTTTACTGCGACTCATCTGGCCCGCGCCGCCCTCGTCGCTCCTGGAAGCGGAAGTAAAACGCCCATAAGGTTAAGACTCTTCCGGGTTAATCAAACAAATAGTAAGAGAATAAAAGTACTTTTTCACCCAGAGGATCACTGGTCTATGGAACTCCCTGCCAGATGAAGTGGTGACAGCTGTCAGTCTTGACAGCTTTAAGAAAGGATTAGAAAAGTTCATGGAGGACAAGGGTATCAGTGGCTATAATTATGGATAAGGTAAAGGTAAAGGTTTCCCTTGCTCGAAAGCCAGTCGTATCCGACTCTAGGGTGCAGTGCTCATCTGTGTTTCTAAGCCGAAGAGCCAGCGCTGTCTGCTTCTGCAGATGTTTCCGTGGTCATGTGGCAGGCATGACTAGACACCGGAGCGCACGGAACGCTGTTTCCTTCCCACCGAAGTGGTCCCTATTTATCTACTTGCAATTTCTTGCTTTCGAACTGCTAGGTTGGCAGGAGCTGGGATGAAGACGGGAGCTCATTTCCATCCTGCAGTACTCGGGAATCGAACTGCTGACCTTCCACTTCCCAGTCAGTGTCTTAGCGACTTGAGCCATACCTAAGCGCAATCTCCAGGTTGGAGAGATAGGCAGGATATCTCTCAATGCCATGTGCAGGGCATCCAAAGCAGGTGAAGGCATCTGCTTGGGAATCCCCTGAAGCAAATGGGGAGCCACTGTCTGAGACAGAATGCTGGACTGGATGGGCTGTGGGATATGTTCTTATGTTAACCCTTCCTCCATACGGGCGTGTTTTACTTCCGCTTCCGGGAGGGACAAGGGCGGCATGGGCCGGATGAATCGCACTAAACACATTCGTGCTGATTCACAGGAGCTTGGGCTTCTGGGAATTGAAGTCCAAGAACAACTGGAGTGCCAAGGTTCACCATCACGATTTTAGCCTTTCCTTAGTCAATCTTTGTACCAGCTCCTGCCAACCTTGCGGTTCAAAAGCAAGAAATTGCAAGTACCGTAGATAAATAGGGACCACTTCGGTGGGAAGGTAAACAGCGTTTCGTGTACTTCGGTGTCTAGTCATGCCTGCCACATGACCATGGAAACGTCTGCAGACGAAGACAGCACTGGTTCTTCAGCTTTGAAACAGATGAGCACTGAACCCTAGAGTTGGATACGACTGGCTTTCGAGCAAGGGTGACCTTTACCATTTACTAGCCAATCAACCTTCCAAATGACATCTTTTGAGTGAGCTGCCCGATAGCAATAGCAATTGCATTTATATATCACCCCATAGGCTTAGTACACTCTCTGGATGGTTCACAAATTAATTAGCATTTTGCCCCCAACATGCTGGGTACTCATTTTACTGACCTTGGAAGGATGGAAGGCTGAGTCAACCTTAATCCCTGTCAGGATCGAACTCACAACATTTTGGCTGCAGTACAGCAGCTTAACCACTGCACCAACAAGGCTCCTGGTGCAGAATTGATGAGCTAAACAACACTCTCGAGCCTAATCCGGGAAGGAAGGGAGACATTTGTTGTTGTTCTGTTGCACAGTTGAGTCCGACTCTTTGTGGCCCCATGGACCACCGCACACCAGCCTCCTCTGTCATTTGCCATCCTCTGTAGCCCACCCAGATCTACGCCCACTGCATCAACTATGCCATCTAGCCATCTCATCCTCTGCCGCCCCCTTCTTTTGTCTTTGATCTTTCCTAGCATCAGGGCCTTTTCCAGTGAGTCCTCTCTTCTTGTTTGGTGGCCAAAGTACTTGAGCTTCAGCTCCAATATTTGTCCTTCCAAGGAGCAATCAGTATTGATTTCCTCTACGATTGTCTGATTTGATTTCTTTGCAGTCCAGGGAGATGTAGGTAGAGTCAATAGTGGGCAATTTGCAATGAGCCCTTTGGTACTTAAGCAAGACATATCCATGTATGATTAAAAAGAAAAAAGGAAACGAAGAGTCTTGTAATCCAAAGACAGATGTGTTCTGCTAGTTGTAGCCTTTTGTGGACCGAAGCCCAGTTCATGTGATGCAGAAATGGGCTGTGGTCCATAACAGACTGTGCCCAATAGAACTTGTTTGTCTTTAGGATACCACAGAGGCCACCATGGGGAAAAAGAGAGAGTACAACCTATGATGCCCTTAAGAAAGACTATTGGGTTTATAGGTGGCTGGATAATGCAGTGATTTTGGCATCTGGCTGTGGAGTTGGAAGTTCAATTCCCCATTGTGCCTCCTGTGAGAAGAGCCAGACAACGTAGCAATGGGCAAGCTGCATGGCCTCAGGGTGGCCTCAGGAGAAGGGAATGGTAAGCCACATCTGTGTTTTCTCTACCTAAAAACCTCTGGAAAGGGTCACCATAAGTCAGAACTGACTTGATGGCATGCAGTTATTATTGAGCCTTTCAGAGTTGCAACCCGTTTCGTCAACTGAAGAAGATGGAGATAGTGGATTGTAATTTCCGTGAACACTTATATCCAAATGAATATACTGGTTTTAAAAATGCCACAAGAGTCTGTTTTATTTTCTTACATAGACTAACAGACTAACATGACTACCTCTCTGAAAAATCCATAGAAGACAACATGCAAGATTTTTTTAAACAGCCAAAACTACCTAACCAGGAACATGGAACGTGAAAACTTATAAGAACTTATAAGAACAGTCCTTCATATGCAGCTCATGTGCTTTGTAGTTCTCAGGCAACTTGATGTGTGTTCACTTGGAAGTTAATCTCCCTCAGGTCAATAAGACTAGCTGCCAAGCAAATGTGCCAAGTCTCAGCAAGACAGCCTACAGTGCATGCTGCATATAAGACCATGAGCTCTTAACTCCTGTCTGGAGACTTGTGTACTCTCCATAAAAAGACTGACACCTCAGTACCGACAACACTGCTTCATGCCAACTAAAATGGAATAGGTCCAAAGAACGGATATGAAAAGAATTACAAGTCTTGGTGCAAACAGCATCTCTTTGCTTATCTACAGTTATTTAAATTGGCTCGGACCACGGTTTGATTTTTCCTAGCTGTCGGCTTTCAGCAGTAGCCTGACACATACATTCAGCATTTTCCAGAAGGATAGCTGTGCTGTGAATGTGTTGGAGCAAAATCAGTAATCTTTTGGCACCTTGAAGACTTAACAAAATTATTGGTTCAAGCATTTGTAAATATAGCCCATTTCATCAACTGCAGGATTATTAAGTGATGGTGAAAGCTTTCCTTGCAAAATAACTGTGTGCCTAAATGATGCTAAAGTGTTAGTTCTATTTACAGATATATTTAAAAACTCTTATGTACCTGTGCATTGAAAAAAATGGTACTGTAAATATGCATGTACAGAAAGCTGATAGAAATACTTTTCATTTGTGCATTTGACTAATATTTTAAACGCAGTCAAGGGATTGTCTGGGTAGCAGATGACATCAGGCAAAGACTTGCACCTTCATGTGCTCTGCTACCAAGAATAAAGAGACTGCGGTGGCTTAGTGGTTAAGACGCTGAACTTAACAACTGGAAGGTCAGCAGATTGAGACCTGAGCACTGCATGATGGAGTGAGCTTCTGTCTCTGTCCCATCTCCTGCCAACGTAGCAGTTTGAAACCAAGAAAATGTAAGTAGATACATAGGTACCACTTTGGTGGGAAGGTAAACAGCGTTCCGTACACCTCAGTGTCTAGTCATGCCTGCCACATGTCCACAGAGATGTCTGGAGATGCAGACAGTGCTGGCTCTTTGGCTATAAACAGATGAGCACTGAACCCAAGAGTCAAATACGACTGGCTTTCAAGCAAGGGTGATTTTTCCCTTACCAAGAATAATAAAAACACTAACTTTTAGTCACTGTAGCTACATTATCAGCTCTGTCAATGACCTTAAAATACTTGCTGTGTTTTCCTGTTCACTTTACTTGAACCAACTGTTTTGCAAGCACTGCACAGCACTGTTTCCAGACAGACAGCCTGAACCACTAGGGGGGAAAAATGCTCTGAAGTAATAGTTGGTCAGTATCTTTATTACAATTGAACAAAGATCCCAGGCTACAAGCTAGATTTTGAGCTCACCAAAACTCTTTCTCAGACTAAATATTAAACAGTTCAACACCCAAAAAAAGCTGGAGGAAGAAGAGGAAACTGTTGCTAAGTATGCCCAAAAAGTCTCATTTTGCAATTTCTAATCTACTTAAGACAGAATGGCAGAAGTACTGTGGAAGAGTAATATGTTTGTGCTGTGCTAAAGGACAGAATTCACAAGCAATGATTGCTTTTGTCTACAAAACCTAAGCCCTAGATAAAACTCATGGAGAGATGTCCTTGGTGTTCCTTCAGCAAGAAATGCTGGAGCCCTCATTTCCCAGTTGCTGGTATTTGCTCACTTTGAAATTATATCCAGTGTGGTGACACTTTCAGGCTGGGATAACAAGCACAGAGAATATTATATTGGGCTCTTGCTTTGGCACTCAGAAACGCCATAAAATAATTGTGGTGAGTGGGATATATGGTTGCCTAGTTTTAGGGAAACCTAAGTAATGGACCAGGACTTGGGAAACTTGGGTTCAGTTCCTTGGTTCTGCCATGGAAGCTCATTGGGGAGTACCACCACTCCTTAAATACCCCAATTACCTCAAAAACCCTATTAGGGTTACTATGAATCAGTTCTGACTTGATGGCACGATAGCAACAGCAAAGATTCGAGGTAATGGCTGGACTCTCAGGGCTTTTCTGTGCTCTGTGTTGCCAAGTGATGAGAAAAATAATAATCTCAGGATGAATGGTGAAAGGAAGAAAAGGTTTGATTTTTGTTTGTTAAGTAGCCTTAAAACCTGCAGATCAATCTCCATTCTCCGCTTGTACAAGGGCTAACTGCTGTAGTTCAGTGCCAAGCTGTCTTTATGTCTGTTGCACTTGGGCGCACCAAAAACTCAAGAGTGAATCGTAGAATCATAGAATGACTGAGTTGGAAAAGAGTCTATTAGACCATGGAGCGCAACCCACTGCTCGATGCAGGAATCCAAATCAAAGCAGATCTGACAGATGATTGTCCAATTCTCTCTTGAATGCTCTCCATCTCTCAAGGCAATTGGTTCCACTGCCATACTGCAGTTTGAGCCTGTTATTATGTGTTCTACACTCTGGGATTATTGAGAACAGATCCTGTCCTTCCTCTTTATGGTTATCTTTCAGGTGTTTGAAGAGTACTATCATATCCCCTCTCAATCTCCTCTTCTCAAGGCTAAATATGCCCAGTTCCTTCAGTCTTTCCTCATATGGCTTGGTTTCCAGTCCTCTGATCATCCTTGTTGCCCTTCTCTGAACCTGCTCTAATTTGTTTGTATCTTTCTTAAAGTGTGGTGCTCAGAATTGGACACAGTACTCTAGATGTGGTCTGACTAGTGCCAAATAGAGGGGACTAGTACCTCACAGGTTTTGGAGACTATACTTCTGTTAATGCATTCTGAAACAGTGTTGGCTTTTTTTTTTGCTGCCACATCACACTGTTGATTTATACTTAGCCTGTGATCTACAACAATTCCAAGATCCTTCCCGCTTGCAGTATTCCTGAGTCAAGTATCTCCTATCTTGTAACTGTGCTTTTGGTTTTTCCCCATAGATGTAAAACTTTGCACTTATCCCTGTTAACTTTCATTCTGTGATTTAAACCCAGTGTTCAAGCCTATTAAGATCTTTTTGAATTCTTTAAGTCTTCCAAGGTATTAGCTATTCCACCTAATTTTGTGTCATCCATAGGTTTGATAAGTATTCTTTACATTTCCTCATCCAAGTCCACTTGAAACAAGTGGACATCTTCATTAGAAAGCTAATGAGCACATGCCTTTGAGCTCATTATTTCATTTGGACTGAGGTGGTAAGAGGAGATCAGCATCTCAGCTCATGACCCTTCACTTTGTATAAGTCTTGGCAATAATAATAATAATACAGGGATTTGAAGAAAAACATACATTAGTTGATAAGTAGGCTTCCTCAGACAGCGCTGGCTCTTTGTCTAAGAAACAAAGATGAGCACTAAACCCTAGAGTGGCTTTTGAGCAAGGGAGACCTAAGTTTCCTCAAATCCCAGTTGCAGCATAAGATCAGGGAAAAACTATACAGTAAAACCCCGACTTACATATGCCTCAAGTTACATAAAATTCGACTTACATAATGATTTTGTGTTAAAACCATGCCCGATTTACACGATTTCCTATGGGTTTGCTTCGAGTTACATAAAGATTCTTTTTCCTATGGGTTTGCTTCGAGTTACATAAAATTTCATTTCCCTATGGGTTTGCTTCGATTTACATAAAAATTTCATTTTTCCTATGGGTTTGCTTCGAGTTACGTAATTCCCCCCCCCTTATGGGTTTGCTTCGAGTTAAATAAAAACCCAATTTAAGCAAAAGCCTACAGAATGGATTTTTTTCATAAGTAGTGGTTTTACTGTATTATCATGTGTGCTATATGCAATGCTGAACAGAAGCCCTAGAGCAGTGATGGCAAACCTTGGCACTCTAGCTGTTCTTGAATTTCAGTTCCCAGAAGCCCTGATCAGCAGGAGTGCTGACTTGGGCTTCTGGTAATTGAAGTCCAAGAATACCTGGCGTACCATGGTTCACCATCACGGCCCTAGAATAAATTGTGACCGCCACTTTAGCTGCTGGGTACACTGTGTGTCTGGCTGGCCCATGAAAAATAGTTTGGTTTGGTTTCCTGGTTCTGGTTTGCCAACTTGCTTGATTAGTTTGGTTTTATCAAGACTTTGGGGCAATTTACTAAGATTCCCTGTATGCCTGTTTCCATAGTCATTTGGCCCAGAACCAGTTCTGCCTCTCCCAAACCTTGTCTGTTGTGCCTGATGACATGAGAAGGTCGTATCCACGAGTCTTGGCTTTGGCTCAGAAATGTCAAGGAATAGGATGCTGCTGATCTGTCCGTCCTAGGGAGATCACCTAGAAAGCTTGTGCTACTTAATTATTATAGCCTTACCTCATTTTTCTGTTAACAATTTCCATCTCTTTTGAAGATGACGGAGCAATATAGTCATCCTGAAGGGAGTGGTTATTGGAGTTGTGGTCCAAAATGGTTACATTTTCCAGGTTAAAACAGTTTCCTTTTCCTCCAAGATCCTGGACAGGAGGGGAATGGCAAGCCCATTGTTCATTTGCTTATCCAATGCAATTTTACAGTTACCCACTGCCCAACAGTGAAGTTGTCCAAACATAGCAATGCAGGGCTGCTTGATCCCACATCATCCTAGAAACTCTTATCATGTTAAAAAAAAAATTTTGTGCCTTCAAGTCACTTCTGACTTATGAGACTCTTAACAGGGTTTTCAAGGTAGGTGATATAGTTAATGAGGGTTTAGAGCATGGGTTCTCAACTTACCGCCCAGGGGCTGGATGCGGCCCGCAACACCATTTCAGGTGGCCCATCACCACCTCCGCCACACCCGGAAGTGCTATGTATGGCAGGCAGGGCAAAATGGCCGTCCAGCCCCTGAAGCTATCTGAGAGAACATGACCTGGCCCTCGGCTTGAAAAGGTTGAGAACCCCTGGTTTAGAGGTACTGTACTTGCTACCTAGAAAACCTGAAAAGTCAAAGTCAGAATGGTCTTGATGAAACACGATTACTATTTACCATTGGCACTGCCAATGCGTTTCCATAGCCAAATGGGGATTTGAAACCTGGTCTCCTGAATCCTAGCTCATTGCTTACATTGGTACACTACACCAGCTTCCTAGTGTGCCAAAGTCTAATCTCAGTAATGAGGACAGATATAATTTTCATAACTGGTGTGTTCTTTCTAGGCGTATACCATTCATTCATTCATTCATTCATTCATTCACTGAAGGTTCCATGGCCTAAGACAGTGGTGGCGAACCTATGGCACACATGCCAGAGCCCTCTCTGTGGGCACTAAGAGCCCTCTCTGTGGGCACGCGCACTGTTGCCCCAGCACAGAGTTCACTCTGCCCAGCAGCCCAATGAGAGCGCTTCCTTCCTCCCCCCAGCATAGAGTTCATCCCACCTCTCTGTTTGGGCACTTGATCTCTAAAAAGTTCACCATCACTGGCCTAGGATAAGTTGCCTTAGTGCCTGTGTGTGTCCCCTGCCGCCGCCCCCCCCCCCCCCAAAAAAAAAAAGCAAAGCAAAAAGACACATCACTACCGTCTTATTTTCTTAGGGAAATAGCATGGTATGTGAAGCTATAAATCAAGAGCTGCAAAACAGTCTTCTGTGTTTTACAGTCCTAACAATCCACTGCAATTGGCAATGCTGTTGTGGACTTCTGGGAACTGAGGTCCAAAATGTTTGGAAGACTGAAAGCTTTACATCCTTGTCACAGATATATGGTGTAAAACAAGCCAAGTGGGAATTACAGATGTTTGTTCATGTGGATCCCCTCCCCCCCCCCCCCCAAGACTTGTAGCAAGGAATCTTGAAAGGTTTGTGAGAACACCCAATGATTCTTATATGCCATTGGCAAAATCATGTTCGCTTAGTGCTGAATGGAGCTCTCGGTATGAGTATAGTATATGTCTTACAATTGCTGCCCTAAGTATCCTGTGCTTCTTACTTGCAACCACTACTAACTTTTCTTCTGCAGCTCTCTTGCACTTTAGAAGCAAGAAACATTGAGTTTGATCACAACTGCTACCATGATGGCTTCCAGATGTTCCTGGTTTTATTAGTATATACGGATAAGTCACTTTCCATACTAGTGCAGTTCAAGCACATCTTAGGAGCAAAACAGCTAGCAGATCAATTAGGCAGCCTGAGCTGCCTATTGGGATGTTAGAGATACAGATACAGTACTGGATTCTTATGCAAATTTCTATCTTTATTGATACTGATCACAAGTTAGCTTTTCGCCCATCCCAGCAACCACAATTAGTGTTCTCCTAACTTTCTAATTTGTAGTTTCACACAATAGAATCTTTGTCTTGTAGCCAGTCTTGTGTTAAAGTAGATTCATTGACCCATTCAAGGTACAAAGGATGAGAGGGACATTCATTTAATGTGGTAGGATCCGTGTTTTATGCTGAAGCTGGGATGAGCAGATTTTACATTTGTGGGGTATACCTTTTTTCATATTTGAACATACTGATCCAACAACCTGGGGGTAAAGCAAAAGATGTACATTAGGCTTTAAGACTTCTGAGCCCAGGAATGTGTTTTTCATGCCTGAACTGAACAGCGCTCTCACAATCCTTCCTCATACAAATCCACTCCTAGCTGCTTAAGCTTGCTTAGTTTCAGCCTTATAATTTGGGTGGGGAGTCGTTTCGTTTGCTGCTATTGTTAAACTATTGGGAGATATAAAGTCTTGCCACTCTCCTACAAATCAACTAGATCTGGTTACCTGGCTGTAGAGTAAGAAGCCGGGAGGTTGATTCCTCAGCATTTATTTATTTATTTATTCCATTTATACCCTGCCCATCTAGGAGGTTTTCCTACTCTGGGAGGCAACAAGACGAAACTCACATATCAAAAACACATTTAAAAAATACAAAAGCTATATTGACAGTGGATAGAGACAGAATGGAATACCTAGAGCTGAACCATTGTCAAAACATTCTCAAAGGCCTCTTTAAAAAGAAATGATTTCAGCTGCTTTTTAAATATAGACAGGGATGGGACCTGGCACAGTTAAACTGGGAGGGAGTTCTACAAAGTTGGTGGCACCACCAAGAAGGCTCTTCTCCAAGTCATAGCCTTCCTTGCTAATCTCGGGGTCGGCACTTGGAGCTGTGCCATCTGGGAGGAACAAGTGATGCAGGCTGATGTCCTGAGGGGTCATACCTCCTAGGACAGTGATGGCTAACTTTGCCACTCCATCTGTTCTGGAACTTCAATTCCCAGAAGCCCTGATCAGCAGGTGTGCTGACTTGGGCTTCTGGTAATTGAAGTCCAAGAACAGCGTGATTTCCCATGTTAGCCAGCAGGGTCCTAGGAGAACAGTCGGCCTATTTAGCCTTGGGCAAACTGCATAGTCCCAGAGTACTCCATGTCTAAGAAACCCTGGAAGGAGCTGCCAGCAGTTGGAATTGACTTGATGGCATCCTATTGTTGTTGTTGTTTGTACTACTTTTAGTAAAGGCTGAGATAACACTATTGAAGTAGCCCACTTCTGGTCAAAAATAGTACAGTGGAGCTTCATACAACAATTGTTCCGTATAGCAACGAAATCGCATAACAATTAGGTTTTTGAGGGGAATGGCATCCCGCATAACAATTTTCCCAATGGAAAAAATCGTACAATTTTTCAATGGGAAAAAACACTTGGCAAAAAAAAAAATCATTGTAGGATGCATCCCATAGGGAAAATCGCTATACATGCATCGTATAGCAATTGTTTCATACAACAACAAGCCCCGTGGAACGGATTAAAATCGTTGTATGAGGTACCACTGTATATCCATTTTAACATTTTAATTTGATTGAATTCTATTTATACTTCATATACTGTACAACCATAATTTTAAATTGTGGAATGCTCTAATATGAATAAAGAAATCATCGGTTTACACAGTCCACCAGATGTTTGGACTAGAGTTTTGGAACACCACTGGACCTAAGAATCAGAGGGGAGTATTGCCTAATAATGTACCTAGTAGCGCTACTCTCTGCAACTGCTCTATCTTGACCTTATCAATGCCAATCACACTCAGGTGCTTTTTCCAACCCTTTTGGGATTGCTCCCAGCTCTCCTATCACTAGTGGTATCGTTGCTTGTTTCTCCCACAGATGCTATACTTAAGTTCTCAAATTGTGATATCTCATGATCTTTTCCATCTCTTTTTCTTCCATCCAACTGTCAACTGGGATCACCACATCAATCAGTTTAGCCAGATTTTTCCCCACAACCACACTATTATCTGAAGTGTTGTGTACAAGCCTCTTACCAGTTTGGATAACAATACACTGTGTGAATGTGGAGAGATACAGAATCCAGCTCATTTGCTAGTCTGCTGGTTACTACTGGAAATATGTATTGATGAGGATTTAAGTTTGGCCAACAGCAAAGCCAAGAAGGTGGCTTCATTTTGGAAGTTTAAAGTCTGAACTAGACATAAAAGAAGACGACCCAGTTTGGATCTTAAAGTTCCACAAGATCTTAACCATCTTATCCTCATTCTCAACCACCTTTTCAGGTTTGTGTTTCTACCAATACTTTGGAGATGGTGTTCCATAATTCTTGCACAGATTCCAATGTAATATTGCTGTAACTCAGTTAGGGCATCCTTTGTAGTCAGTCTGTATGATCTTATTGCATCCATCATCATCACTGCAAAATCACTGATTTTTTTTAATTTCAGGAAGCAAATTAGCAGCAATTGGTAATTGTTTTAAATTGACAGACAAAGATGTTGGCTATAATAATAATGGCTTTGATCTTCCAAGGAAAAATTGGGAAGTGCTTAACCAGATTCAGACTAACCATAGCAAGTGCGAATGTTGGAAACATAAATGGGAACTAGTTGATAATTCCAATTGCAATTGTCAATACCTACCACAAAATTAACATGTTGCAATGGAATGTCCCCTTGGAAGGCTCCCTGCAAGAAATACATCATCTTAAGGGCACTGCTATTCAAAGGCTAAATGATTTATTTAAATATCCAGCCTTAGAATTTGTCCCTTTAGTAACTGCTCATACATAACCTATTTTACTAATTATTTAACCCAGGGGTTCCCAATCTACGTGACCTAGCCCACGACGCCATTCCATCCGGCCCATTGCCTCCTCTGCCGCATCCAGAAGTGGAAGTGGGTGCATTTTTGTCAGCTGTAAAACATGCCTGCACATGTGCAAACATGCCCGCGGCTGTCATAAACGCAGAAGTGGGTGCATTTACAACAGCTGTAAATGTGCCCACTTCTGGAGGCATGTCCAGGGTGTGTGGTCTGCCCTGCTCAGCTGTTCCTGGGCATGGTCAGGCCTGCAGTCCAAAAAGGTTGGTCACCCCTGGTCTAACCATTCATACTGCATGTTTTAAATCTTTGTAAAATTTATTATTTTAATGTTATTTTATATATATTTAAATATATTTTTTATTCTGCTGTGCCAGAATAATACATACTGTATTGTTTTTGTTATTGTTGTTTGCCGCTTCGAGTCGCCTTCGGGTTGAGGGACGCGGGATACAAATAAAACTATGATATGAGCCATACAGTACTAACAACAACAGTTTGTGATGTTAGGTTGTTTAGCAAAAGATAATGCACCAGCTTTCCAGCCTTGTTACTAACAAAATAACACTTTGCTGGAGTGGCTTTTCTCAGAGAGTATCAGCAGATTTCAGGAAACAGTTTCCCTTTCACAACTTGACCACATGCCTGTGAAAAGTCATATGCACAACTCCTTTATCAGCAGCATAAATATGCCAGAAAAATCAAGCACAGATCTATCCTTGCAAAATGTTCAAGAATATGAATTATACACTCTGTCTTCTGCATCTGTCCTTTGCCGATGTAGAACAAGACAGGAAATCTGCGGTTGAAGTTCACACTGATGTTGTCTTCCATCTGGCACACACTTACATGGTATTCTGAAGTAAGACCTACTATTCTTTATCACTAATCATTCCCACCTCCACCATCAAGATACATTCTGAAACCCAAGAAGACACAAAGGGAAAACAGCAGTGATGGAAAAGAGAAAAGCAAAGTAGATTTTACTATGCCTAGGGGTTTGGTATATAAAAACCACTTGTGTTCTAATTTCATCTCACTTCCAACTGCTTTCCATTAACCTGTCACTTTCCTGTAATGTTGCATGTAGGTTGTGTCAGTTCTCCCCCACTCCAATCCATATTTTATTTTATTTTATTTTGGAATCTGTTTTTCTATAATAGGGTTGAGTTAACTAGTAATGAATACAGGTAGCAGTGTAGCGTACCACATAAGTTTGCCAAATGTATGACAACATCAGCATGGAGTCTGACCCTTCTGCTTCCTGGCTCATTACATCTTGGGAAAGAAAAGAGAAAAGTTAGCATGCTTACTAATTTGTATTACATTTGCCTCCATTCTCAAATCTGTATTACCTCTTTAGGTAGCTCCCTGGTGGCTCAGTGGGTAAAAGCACTGTGCTTGGAGGACAGGGTTCGATTCCCTAAGAGCTGCATGATGGAGGACATGAAAGGAGCCTCATTCTAGCATCCCCTGCAAAAAATCCTTTCAACCCAGAGTAATCTCTGACACACACACACACGCGCGCGCACGCGCGCACACACACACACACACACACACACACACACACACACACACACACACACCTCTTTAGATTTCTGGAGTTGAAGGTGATCACAGAACTAAATATTGGTGTCATTCTAGATGCAGAGTAGAAAGCTATTATGATTGTCAAGAAAAAAGATTTTAGCAAATGCCAATAGTACACAGGTAGTTGAAAGGAGCTGTTCCTCCAAATTGGGAGTGAAAAACATTTTTAAAAAATTAAACGAGATTATCTGGTGAATGTAGTTGAGATGATTGACAGTTCCATTAAAATGATTTAGAAATATCCATACTCCTTTTAGTAATTAAATGAAAAGCTAGTAAAGAATATGATTTTAAAAACCAAAGAGCCAAACACAGTATTATTAATAAAATTAAGCAACTGTATGCTTGTATAGGTCCAATTTAGCATTTTTCAAACTACACATAGTAAATGTATCTGGTATATACCTGTGAAATATCTTGGAATGCAAACATCACCTGTTCAGTTATATTATTGAAAAAATTAACTGTAATCTATTACAGGCAGACAGTAATAATCATGCTTGATTTATAAAGAGCTACACCCACTTGTTTGACATGTGTTGATTTATACTATACAGTTTTAGCATATTCTGCTGTGGAGCCCTGCTTCAGCGTGGACAAAGCTGTTGTTCTTCTTATTTGTGGGTGTGCACCTCAATCAGACTCAGCCAGTTTCTCAAATATGTTATTTCTGGTGAACACTTTTCTTATTGTTTGGACATTTTTTTTGTAATTCAGGATTCAATCCAGAGTGATGTCTAATGCAGGGTTGGGGTGGGGTGTAGAACAGTGTTCTTAAATCTTGCCTTCCCAGCTAACTTGGAACTTCCTCTCTGCTTTTCTGTTCTTTAAAGAAAGACACAGCCCTGTGTTTTTAAAGGTTTGGTTTCAGCTGCTTGTTTTTATAATATAAGAAAATATCTTTTAAGGTTAGCTGGTGCTTGATATACTCTAAAATTTCCTTCTGGTCTGTCAACAGAAGATCATCAGTGCAGATGAAACTTTTGGAGTATGGGAACATTGATCAGTCATTTGTATAAATGTTTAAAGGAATAGTGTCAGAATACTAATATGTGGGAGAACATTCCTTTGATTCTTCCAATAACTGTCCCTCCCTTGGAATTCAACAAAGAATCTTTGGTTTTGAGTTAGAACAGTGGCTGTTTTCTGTTACTACATGATTAGGAAGGAGGTAGCTCTTTTTGAGCAGCAATTGATGATGGACTGTGGCATATGCTGCTGTAAGACGAACATACTTCTCCAGTTATTTTGTCTTTCAATACCATCTTCTATATCAGTGATGATGAACCTTGGCACTCCAGTTGTTCTTGAACTTCAATTCCCAGAAGCCCCAATCAGCAGGAGTATTTACTTGGGCTTCTGGTAATTGAAGTCCAAGAACATCTGAACAGTGGTGGGCTCCAAAAAAAATTACTACCAAACTGTGGGTGCGGTATGGTGGGTGTGGCCGGGGGGAAAGCCCTGTGTTGCACCCGAATTAGGACTACTTTATTTCAAAACTTGGGTGGGTGCGGCCAGCCAGAATTTCTGCTACCGGTTCTGGCGAACTGGTGCGAATCTGCTGATGCCCACCACTGCACATGGAGTGCCAAGGTTCATCATCACTGTTTTATATGCTGAGTTAGATTTACGAGTTGAGCTGTACAGTTCTTAGCAGGTCTAAAGCTAAACTATTTTGGCAGTAAAAGAGGTTCCGTTTTAGGTGCTAGACCAGTGGTTTTCAGCCTTGGGTTCCCAGATGTTCATAGATTAAAACA
This sequence comes from Bradypodion ventrale, assembly GCA_035047345.1. Classification (NCBI taxonomy): domain Eukaryota; kingdom Metazoa; phylum Chordata; class Lepidosauria; order Squamata; family Chamaeleonidae; genus Bradypodion; species Bradypodion ventrale. Next base: position 353,621,625 of record JAWDJE010000001.1, read on the forward strand.
TCAAGGAGCCTTGACCATTGGCTGTGATGGCCAAAATTTCTGGGAGCTCTAAGGCCAACAACATCTAGGACCCAAAGTCTGGAACCACTGAGCTAAAATATTTAATATTTGTTCAGACACTTTATATAAGTGATGTAATAGGGAGATTCGCCTGTAGCCTTTGAGATTGGATGGGTTTTTTTTTTTGCCTGTTTCCACAATAGTGATTACTTTAATATTCCACCATATTTTCAGGATTTGTTTGCTTAACCAGACATTATTAAATAGTTGAAGGAGCCGATTTTTTGTGTTTTGTTCAAAACATTTAATTTGCTCAATTCGGATATCGTCAAATTCTTCCACTTCGTTGTTAGTATATCTTCTTATGGCTTCCTCTAGTTCCACCAATATGAAGGCAATAGAAAATTCATTGGATTTACTCTGAATATCTTCATATCTCTGAATGATGTTTTATTTTTATTATGAACTAGCAGAGGTTGCCCGGCGTTGCTGGGCTGTTTTAAATTGGGTTGGAAGGTTAAATTGTGTTAATGCTTGTTAAAAATTGCTTAGTCTGTAATTTTTAAAATGTTTATTTATACAAATTTTTTTTTGGCTTGGCTGGATGTTTTATGTAACTGAATAATGTTTTAGTTTTTGTTTTTTTAAAAAATATAGTTGTACCGTAGGTAATAATTTTAATAATGTGAAACTAAATATTTTTTACATTCAATGTTTTAAAAATGTGTTTAGTTGTTTTGGGTTTTTATTTGAGTTAGAATTCAGCACAGGATTTTAATAAATTTATTTTATTTTATTGACATATGTTTGTGATTTGTGTTAAATTGTGTTTTCGTGTAATTTTTTTGACTTGATATTATTGTGACCTTTTGTGTAAAATTGTGATTTTGTGTTATTGTTTTGATTTGTTTTTACTGTTGTGGCCTTTTGTTTGGGGCTGTTGTGTGTTTTTGAATTGTTTTTACTATTGTGGCCAGCAGGTGGTGCTGGTAGGGGTTTTCTTGTATTTTGACTGTTTTTTCTCTCCTGGCCTTTGGGTGGAGCTTCTTCCGGTAAGTAGTCTCTTTCTTTATTCATTTCGTTTCCGGTCGTCGTGTAGGTAGGACATGTGCTGGTGAGTTGACTTGTTTTCTTTCTTTCTTTATTTTTTGGGGGTTGGGTTTTGTATTTTTTGACTGTTTTGTTTTTTATTGTGTTTTTGTTTACTTTGTATTGTTTTTTGGTGTTGTTTTTGTGTATTTTTGGATGTTTTAGATTGTGTTTTAAAGTATTTTTGTAAATTATTTATTTTTATATATTTTGTTGTTGTTGCTGTGGCTTTGTGGGACGTTGATTTATTTCCGTGGGCCGGCTTCACTGGCCAGACTGCGGGCGTTGGGGAGGGAGGCTTTATTGTCTTATGGTGCTTTGATTGTGTGGAGTCGTGAAAGTAGATCGGAGTTTCCCCTTTAATATCAGTGGGTGGGGGGTTGCGATCCCCCTCTCCGCTGGTTCCCCGGGGGTTGGGAGGTTTGTGGGGACAAAAGGGGTATGTCCCCCCAACCCTTCTGGACCCAGTAGACCAGGGAGAGTGGATCGATTTCCCCCCCTCCTAAAAAAAACCCTCCGTTTTTAAAGAGAAGAAACCGCTTGGTTTCTTCTCTTTAAAGATAAAGGTTTGTTTTTGTTTGTTTTTTTGGGGGGTGCATTCTATCCCCTCTCCCTGGTCTACTGGGTCCAGAAGGGTTGGTGTTTGCGTGGCTGTGAGGTGGAGAGTTATTTTTTAAATTTTTCGGGCACCGGCTTCCTCAGCGTTCTGTGGGCTCATGTCACGCAGGACTCTGGGGCTTGTAGTTATGGGTTTGTGATTTGTGGTTGTGGTTTTTTTTCCCTGTGGCTCGATTTTGATTGGCCGCAGCGCATTTCTCAATGTTCTTTGTGATCATGCCTCTCAGCCTGATTGGCTGTGGTGCGGCGCAAAGAACGTTGGGAAATGAAGTTGTTTCCCTTTTTTCGCATTTGTGGGGCTGTTGCCCCATTGGTGCATTTCTCAATCCTTCTTTGACCTGCGGACCCAGTTCGCCCGTGTGCATGAAGGGTGGGTGCGCGTTAGTAGGGCCAGGCTTAGGAACCTATACGAACTTCCAACGGTTAACCCTTGGTTTTATAGGTTAAGATTGGTTGGGCTTCTCTATCAAAAGCAGTTGATGTGCTGTTTACATACAGTTATATTTGGATACAGTGTCCTTTTGTTTGAATAGCTGTTCAATCTTTTCAGGAGTCTCCAAGCTTTCTGTCCACTTCTTCCCATATAAAGTTGTGTGTGTGTGTCATCAAAAGTCATCGTGTGTGTGTGTGTGTGTGTGTGTGAGAGAGAGAGAGAGAGAGAGAGAGAGAGAGTTCTGTGAGAGGGCCTATGCAAGGGGTGCCCAAACAACATCCCGGGAGCTGGATGTGGCCCCCAATGCCAATTCATCTGGCCCGTGAAGCCCTTGTTGCTTCTGAAAGCGGAAGTAAAATGCGCCCACGGCCTGAAAGGTTTTGGCACCCCTGGTCTATGCAATGAGTTCTTTTTGTTTCTGCAAGAGTCAAGATCAAATTTCTCCCACCTTTTATTGTATGTTCATTAAAAGGATTTTCTTTGAAGTGTAAATATAACCTAGTACTGAACATGTGTTTCTGGGGTGAAACCTAGGATGTAGTTGGTCCATCATGCTCTTGGAATGGAGGCACAAGAACTTTCCAAAATGGAAGTTACAAACTGATCATAGTTCTTTGTTGGAAGGGCACTCTAGAACAAAACCAAATCTAACATTCTTGGAAACATTTCCCAGTTGGCATTTTGTATATTATACTTCCTTTGGAAAGTTGTAGATTGAGGTTGGATGGCTGAGTAGATCTGACATAGGATGGGTTTGTGTTAAGTGTTTGGGGTTTGGGTCACATATGCTCTTAATGCACTTTTGAGCTATAGGCTCACTAACAAAAAATAGATCTGGATTGTGGCCTTTGTACCACCTGCCTCTGCTAAATAAACTTTAATTACCCCTGGAGGTAATGTTATTCAGTTATGATGACTTTTGGGAATTAAATATTTCTTTGTCTTGTCCTGTGGCTCTTAAGGCTTCCCACATGATGATAGAGATTACAAAGCGGGTGGGAAAGCCATGGAATTGAAGTCAGAAGTTTTTAATTACAGGGCACTTAAAGTCATCCTCTGCTGGAGACATTTTCACCCTTATGCGAGTGTAGTTATGCCCAAGAAGATTCCAAACAATATTCAGTTAAGGGCAAACAAGAAAAATATTTAATAAAAATACATGTTTTTATGTTGCAGACAATGTTAATAACATACTTTTAATTAAAGATCCAATATTTCTATGTACAGTAAACCCCAGGTTACGATGGAGGTCCGTTCCATCAGCCTCCGTTGTAACCCAAAACACCCATAGGGATGCATTGAAAAGTAAAAAACTGGTCCTGAATTGATCATTGTAAACTGAAAAAAATACATTAAAAATTTGTTAACTGGGATGACATTTCCATAGGATTTACCATTGTAAACTGCAGCAAACTTAAACCCAAGGCAGTTATAACCCAGAGTTTTAATGTATATGTGAATGTTTATGTATACAGTACTTATATATTTTTCTCCACTCCTGAGGACTTTACAGTGGAACCCAGGATAATGCCAGCACCGGATAACAACAAAACCGGATAACGACACCAAATTTGGCAAAAAGCTGTGCACCGGATAACAACACTTTGTCGTTACCCGATGCTGTCGTTTTTCTCATCCGCTGCCCCTGCTGGCAGGGAACCAGCCAAGTTCCCTGCTGGCAGGTGCGGTGGGTGGGTCTGTGCTCCCCCTGAGGCCCTCTGGGGGGAGAACCGGCCAAGCGTGTGGTTGCTTCCCCGCCCCCGGAGGGCCACAGGGTGGGTCTGCGCTCACCCTGCGGCCCTCCGGGGAGAGAACCAGCCAAGCACGTGGCCGCTTCTCCCCCTGGAGGGTTGCAGGGTGGGTCTGTGCTCACTCTGCTGCCCTCCGGGGGAGAGCTGGCCAAGCACGTGGCCGCTTCTCCCCCCTGGAGGGTTCGCAGGGTTGGTCTATGCGCCCCCACCCCCGTGGATCGGTATTCACACGCCCTTCCACTTCCCGGAGTGACCAGCTCCTGGCTAGCAGCGGGGGTGGGGTGGATCGGTGTGCACCCACCGCCGCTGTAACACGCGTCCTTCTGCTTCCCGAAGAGACTGGCTCCTGGCCAGCAGCGGGGGTAGGGTGGATCGGCGTGCACCCGCTGCCGCTGTAAAACATGCCGTTCCGCTTCCAGGAGTGACCGGCTCTCGGCCAGCAGTGGGGGTGGGGTGGATCGGCGCGCACTAACTGCCACTGTAAAGCACGCCCTACCGCTTCTAGGAGTGACTGGAAGCAGAAAGGTGTGTTTTACAGCGGCAGTGGGTGCGCGCCGATCCACCCTACCCCCACTGCTGGCCGAGAGCCGGTCACTCCTTGAAGTGGAAGGGCATGTGTTACAGCGGTGGCAGGTGAGTACCAACCCACGGGTGCAGTGGGGGTAGGGTGGATCGGCGCGCACCCACTGCCGCTGTAAAACACACCTTTCTGCTTCCAGTCACTCCTAGAAGCGGTAGGGCGTGCTTTACAGTGGCAGTTAGTGCGCGCCGATCCACCCCACCCCCACTGCTGGCCGAGAGCCGGTCACTCCTGGAAGTGGAAGGGCATGTGTTACAGCGGTGGCAGGTGAGTACCAACCCACGGGTGCACACAGATCCACCCCCGACCCTCCGGGAAGGGAACGAGCCACATGCTTGGCCGCTTCCTTTCCTGGAGGGCCGTGGGGGCTTGCTTTGGGGGAAAGCGGCTTTTTAAAAACGATATTGGGTGCATGCACCGGATAAGGACACAAAAAAAGCCGATTCTCCCCAAATTTTGTAGTTCTCCAGTGCATGCACTGGATAAGAACAAACGGACAATGGCACGACTTGTGGAACCAAGTTTTGTCGTTATCCGGGGTATTACTCTCTCTCTCTCTCTGTCATACATGTCAACCTTCCCGGATTGGCTGGGATTTCACAGTTTTCGGTGCCGATTTGCGCCATTTCCCGCCCCGCGCTGCTGAAACCCTGGAATTTGGCAGCGGGGGAAAGGAGGTACTGCGCAGCCCTTCTGCGTAAGTCGCCTTCTACGCATGCGTAGAAGGCTTTTACGCTTGCATAGAACCCTTTTACGCTTGTGTAGAAGGCTACACCACTTGCATAGAAGGCTACGCAAGCATAAAAGGGTTCTACGCAAGCATAAAAGCCTTCTACGCATGCGTAGAAGGCGACTTGCGCAGAACCGTTGTGCGCAGGTCCCGGATTGTCTGGAGCCACGGTTGACAGGTATGGTGTGTGTATGTGTGTGTGTGTGTGTGTGTTTGCTATGTGTATGTAAAAGCACACTGTGCTTCTTCTTCCATGAATATACACAGTTTTAAAAAACTGGCATCTAAACTGAACAGTCTAAACTTCTTGGTTGTGTTGCATAGATTCCACCTAATCTTTAGATTCCAAAGGTATGTGGCTCTCAGCCTCAGAGGCAGGCTGCACAGCTGCTTCAGGAGATGTGCCCTGTTTCCTGACCCATCTTCGTGTGCTTTGTTGAACATTGTGTGGGCTTAGGATAAAAATGGATGTAATATAAAAAAGGAACTCCTAGTGTCTCCCCCAGCTGCAGGATAAGTTTGGCTTCCCTTTAGCCTCACAACTAAAAAGGCAGCCAGACATACTTGCAAATCAAGTGCTGGCTCAGCTGTCACTTGTTATCCTTCCCCACCTGCTTCACAAAGTTGTCCTTGCCTTTTAAAGCCTCCTTTGAAAGTACTGCAGGAATGTTAATGCCTTGATCATTGCCAGTGATTTTTCTTCTTCAAGGAAGGCTGTTAAAACCCAAAACTGCTCTAGGCCTTGGGGGGTTGCATGGGGAAGCATTGTGATGACATCACAGACTCTAGCCAGTCAGCGCCAAGCACAATTAGCTTCTGGTTCAAAAGCTGGTAGGACTTTTATTAGCTTCACACACACACCCCTTCTTGGGGACGACACCTTCTAGAACACCCTGGGGGGCAGCATGGTAGGTGGCTACTAAAAACAATGCTGAGAGTTGTCACCCCCCAAAAAAAACACACACAACAACAACAACATTTTTTTCTGAACTCTACTTAAGACAAAGGTGGGCAACAAATGTTGTTGGTCGTGGGGAAACTGTTTTCTGTTGCCAAGATTCTTGAGGGACCACAAAGACGGTCAAAAATGCAAAACAAAACGGAAACCATCCAAACATTAAACCAGAAGCAGCAAAGGTCCACTTCAGGGGTGGGAGAGGTGATATTAATTTGTGTATGTGTTAAACAGGATTTTTTTTTTCTTATTTTTTGCTGACAAAGTGGCTGTGGAGCGCTGGAACTGCCAAAATATCTCTGGAATGGGTGTGGGGTTGCATGTGGTCCTGGGGCCACAGTATTCCCACTTTTGGCTTAAGAAGAAAAAAAGAACATTTGGACTGAATACCCCGAGGGAACTTCTAGAGTAGTCCACTACTTAAAACAATCGCATGTGTATTTACTCCCTAGCTAGTGTGGTTGCTGCATGATCTGGCACTAGAATGGTTGGTGCTGGAGACCAGAGGAACAATCTCCTGTTTTTCATAAGCCTTTTGTTTCCTTGTGTCCCTCCCTTGTGGATCTTAAGGCACTCTGTAAAATCTTGGATGTATTTTTATGGAGTAAATGTGTTTTCTCTCTCTTTGTGACTTAAAATGCATCCAAAATAGTGAGCTGTTCACTTCCAGTAAGAATTAAGTTCGAAATGCATTTAGTGTCTCCTCACCCACCAAATAGGATTCTGATTATGTGTCCAATTACAGTGCTTTGACCTTAGTGAGCAGCCACCTCCAGATGTGTTAAGATGGGTTTAATTCCCCGCCCCCAAATTCATATCTTCCCGTTGCCTTGCAGCCCCCAATGGCTTCCCCATGATGAAAAACATCACATAGGAACTTTGGGATGTTTGGCTGCGGGGGAAGTGCGTTGTAATGTTTGTAGTTTTGAATTTTTTTATGGCTAATGATGCCATCAATTAAATTATCAATCAAAATTTTAGCCATTGTGTCAAGAGTTGTAATAGGTAAAAGTGCAATCAAAAGGTATGCAGATACTGTAATGGGAATACATAACCCAAGTTTATGGTATTACTAGCAAGGGTACCCAGACTTTGTCCCGGGCGGGCAGTGGTGGTTGTGTTGGGTGAGCTACAGGGGTGTTTGTGGCCTACCCCCCACTCCGCTCCTGGTGTCCTTCATGCCTTTCGCCACGGGTGTGGGTGGTTTCCCCGCGGACCTGAACATGGTTGCGGCCAGTGTGGTTTGGGCTGGACCTGGGGCGACGCACGCATCCCTTCCTCTCTGTGTGTCTCTGTCTCACTCTATCTGTGTTTCTCTCTTTTAGTCACACACACAGGGGGGGGGGGAGTGGAATTTACAGAATCGGCTCCAGGGGTGTTTGAAGGCCTGCTGGACACATACGTTACATCTCTTCCTTATAGGTTAAGAAGAAGATTATCTCAGGAATTCCAGGACCTTTCACTATCAGTCATTCACTCTCAACCAATCACAGTCCAACATGCAAATTAGCTCTTTTCAACATTCTATTTCCAGAATTGTTGTTAAACTGCCGTTTTTTTCTCCCAAGGCACCTTGGGAGTTGTAGTTCCCATTCCTATTCCCATTTTGTGGGGTGCAGGCCCCACGCTCGGCCTCCAGACCCTTGCGGGGCTGATCTCAGTGGCATTAGGTAGGTGTGTACGAAACATTACAGGATTGGCTCCAGGGGTGTGGGAGCCTTTCCCGGACACATACCTTACATCTCTTTATAGGTTAAGATAGAGGTGAAAAGCAAGCTCAAACTCAAAAGCAGTAGAAATACAAAAACAAACATTGCCAGCATGCTGTGAAATATGAACATAATACTAGATCTTAGAAAGCTACTTTTAATAGTACAGTAAAACGCCGACTTACATATGTCTCGAGTTACATAAAATTCGACTTACATAATGATTTCCCCACTAAAACCATGTCCCGATTTACATAACACAATTTCCTATGGGTTTATTTCAAGTTACGTAAAAATGCATTTTTCCTATGGAGTTGCTTCGATTTACATATCATTTTCCTATGGGTTTGCTTCGAGTTAAGTAAAAAATTCATTTTTCCTATGGGTTTGCTTCATGTTAAGTAAAAAAAATCATTTTTCCTATGGGTTTGATTTGAGTTAAGTAAAAAACCGATTTACATAAAAGCCTATGGAACAGACTTTTTACATAAGTAGGAATTTTACTGTACAAATAACCTTGTGGAATGGAAAAATTCGTATGTAGAGGTTTTACTGTAATTTGTTACTGTAACTCACTTTTATAGTGTTTGGAATTCATTAGACTGTTCTAAAAGTAACATATTGCCTTGCTTGTTGTACTGCTCTCAATTTTCCATTTCTCAAGGAAGCTTCTTAAATTGGTCAAATAATGGTATAAAACTGGGGGGGGGGGGGGGGGGAGAATGGGAATTCTCCCAATATGCCTCTCAGAATGATGTTAAAGTTGTTTTAAATGAAATGTGAATATTGTATGTGTTTTCTTAAATAAGGAATAATGAAGAGCAATGCAGTGAGCAATGTAACACATTACTTAGAACTGTTTAATGAGTAATGATAATGAATTACTTTCCAAACATTACTTCCCATAAAGTGAAGAGAAAACAGTTATTGTACTCAAAGAGTACTCCATTCACTCTCATTATGTGAACTTTAATTTCTCTTGCTATCAAAGAAAGTAACTCACTACACTTACACTACAGACCAAGATCATACAGTACATTTGCCATTGGGGTAGTGTCCTGAACAATAAAAGATTGTTTATTTCCTCAGGATCTCCTTCAGTCTGCATTTGACAAATTACTCTGCTCTGTTTTTGCACTTGGTCAGTGTTTTAGCCATGTTGCTCTACACCAGGGGTGCTCAAACTTTTCAGGCCATGGGCTGGTTACATGTCAAGCTTGCCAGTCATGTGGTTCCTTCCACCTGAAAGCAGAAGTAAAATACGTGGGCGCCAAACACACCCGTGTATGTGCAGAACATTGCTGCAAATGGCCCCTGGGCTGTTGTAAACATCTTTATAACAGCTGCAGGTCATTTACAGCAGCATTCTATGCATGCGCGGGTGCATTCGGCACCCACACATGCACATTTTACTTCTGCTTCCAGGAGCAGCATGGGCCAGATCCGGCCCACGGACTGTAGTTTGGGCACCCCTGCTCTACACAGTAATGTGAGAGAAAGAAATACAGTTCTCTTTGTGTGTCATCTGAGGCCAGAAACAGACAAGTAGCCTATGATTAGAAGAGAGAAATCCTTAATTAATGAACTTACTTGTGTGTCACACATGTTAGCTTGTAAACCACTGTATTCAAACTCTGTGCAATACAATAAAAATTAGGTGCATTTGTTGGCCGTGTCAAACCTCATGTTGTAAAATGGACCAACAAATTCCATTTCCTTTAGCCACCATTTCTTCATTGGATCTCTTTTTGCCTTTGGGTTGGCAGCTCTGTCTGTCTACATTTGTGTATCTGTGTTTATCTGGGGTAGCTGGTTACATACAGACATCTGGATCCAAGTCTTGGGCCTCCAATTACTGATCACTATCCCTTTTGCTTGCTGTAGTTACACATCTGAGCACAAGTAATTTTTGTATAGAAGGAGCTTCCCTTAAACTTTATAAACAATAAAATACAGTGTCAATTTACCAATGAATTGTACAGTACTTTGAAAGATAATTTCCCCATTGCTCTTTTCAGAACTTAGAACTGGAATCTGATGGTATCTGTGAAATGCGTTGGTATGTGACCTTGCATTACAGAAATACCATTTCACAATGTTCCACATTCAGTTCTATTCCTTATGTCATCATACAAAAGTTATGTTCCAGGCAACTTGATGTACCAACACTAGCATTATAACCAATATTATACAGTTTGTACCATGAAGATCCCATGTATCTTTATCCAGGTTCTAAAGTATTTTCAGATTTAAAGGCCATATTAGGCAACTGCCACAACCCCATAGTGTATACACTACCAAATTCACATAGAGAAGGACCTCTCAACCTATTTTTCCACCAACCCTTTCCCAAAGTCAGCTTTAAAAATCCTTAAACTGAGCTTCCGAGTGTGTGGACTTAGGTTCCCGGGGCCGGGAAATCTCCTCTAGGTTTCCCGGTTTCTTTACTTCAAGAGAGAACTTTTCCAGATCAGGTAGTAACAAACCAAATGATGAGAATATTGAAAATAGTGTAGCTCAGTCTCTCTGGTCTCAAGACACCTTTTAAAAACATATCATCCTTTGTTATTCCAAAGATGAGACCTTGGTAAAATATTTAAACATTTATTAAAAATAAAAGCAAGTTCTCAAAAATATAAAAATATAAGAAATGAAAAGGCAATTACAGAAAACATAGCAAAATAGTGATTCAAAACCATGAACTTAAAATAAGACAATAAGATAGGTCTCATAGGTCGATCTTAGAAGAAATCAACCCTGACTGTGAAGATGAAGCTAATGAGAGGAGAGGATTCACTTGAGAGAGCCTTGATGCTGGGAAAGGTTGACGGCAAGAGAAGAAGAGGGCAGCAGAAAATGAGATGGCTAGATGGTATTGTTTATGCAGTGGGCACAGAGCTGGGCAGTTTGAAGATAATGGTGGATGATAGAGATGCCTGGTGGGCAATGGTCTATGGGATCGCAAAGTGTCGGAATCGACTGTGCGACTGAAGAACAACAACACATCTTAGATAAAATAATAAAAAGTTAACTAAGACTAGGTGACTCTACTTCTAAGTAATCATAGAATCATAGGGGCCTTTTGGACCATCAAATCCACCCCCCTGCTCAATGCAGGAATCCAAATCAAAGCAGATCTGACAGATGGTTGTCATGTTCTCTCTTGAATGCAGCCAGTGTTGGAGCGCTCAGCACTTCTTGAAACAGTTGGTTCCACTGTCATACTGCTCTAACAATTAAGAAACTTTTCCTAATATTTCAGTCTATACTGTATCTGGCTTCCTTCAGTTCCAATCATCTGATTATCCTTCTTGCCCTTCTCTGTACCTGCTCTAATTGGTTTGCATCTTTCTTAAAATACGGTGCCCAGAATTGGACACAGTACTCTAGATGTGGTCTAACTAGTGCCAAATATAAGGGAATAGTACCTCATGGGTTATGGAGACTATAATTCTGTTAATGTTACCTAAAACAGCATTGACTTTTTTTGCAGCCACGTTGCATTTTTTTAACTCATACAGTATTTAGCCTGTGATCTACAACAATTGTAAGATCCTTCTCGCTTATAGTATTCCTGAGCCAAATATCCCCTGTCTTGTAACTGCATTTGTTTTCTTCCCTAAGTATTTGCACTTATCCCGGTTAATTTTCCTTCTGTTGGCTTTAACCCAGTATTCAAGCCTATCAAGTTTTTGAAAGGTATTAGCTATTCCACCCAGTTTTGTGTCATCTGCAAATCTGATATCATCCAAGTCATTTATGAAAATGTTGAAGAGCACAGGACTCAGCCTTGTCATACTCCATTTGTTACCCCCTCCCAGCTTAAGAAGGAGCTACTAATAAAAACTCTGATTATCGCTGCATCACAACAAAATAAATATTGTCTGCTACTTGATCTAATACTTGTGTCCTATACTAAATCAAGTGCTCTGAAGCCAAATCTGAAGTTCAATTCTGTCTAGGACGTCAGGATCTTTAGTAAGCAAATGTCACCCTCTTGATTAGGTTCTTGCATTGATCACGTGGGGTATATTTGCCACAAATGTAGCAGAAATTGTCCAGTTTATTAACACAGCTGCGCCTACTCATCTTTAGCTCAAAACAGACTCACTATGGCCTAGCTGTACTATCCAATAAGATGGTTTCGCACTAGAGACAAGCCCTTGGTCCATCTCGCCTTATATACCTATTTCTGACGTCAGCTCACTGACTTGCCCAGACATTCCCGGCTGCTGCTGGAACATGCATGCCACCAGGAGATATGATTTAGCTAAGGCGGCAGTAGGCATAGTGGTAGCTACAACTTTTATAATGTTCCCATGTAAATATACATTTCCCAATACCATTTGAACAGCTATATCACACCTGTAACTTAAAATCTGTATGTGATAGGTAAATTCTGAGTTCAGATTTGGAATCAGCACACTCAATATCATGTAAATCACATGTGTTATTCCCATTAGCAATCATTGTTGTGCAGTGTTATGATTCTGTAACATGCTGTATATCCACCTGACACTTGTGCTATCTAGTCCACACCCAGCCATCTTACTAATCAGAATTTCATGGGGCACTTTGTCAAAGGCTTTGCTAAAGTCAAGCTATAACATCATCAGCATTTCCACTGTCCGCCATGGAAGTTTCCCAATCAGAAAATGAAATCAGATTAGTCTGGCAGGATGTGTTTTTGACAAAACCATGTTGGCTTCTAGACATTATTGCGTTGTTTTCAAGTTGCTTACAGAATAGCCGCTTTATAATCTGCTCCAGAATTTTCCCTGGGTTTGATTTTAGGCTGACTGGTCTGTAGTTCCCCAGTTCTTCCTTTTTGAAGACAGTAACAACATTAGCCCTCCTCCAGTCATTGGACACTTCACCCATCCTCCATGATTTCAAGAAAGTGACAGACAGTTAGTTGTTCTGAGATCTCTTCAGCCAATTCCTTCAATATCCTTGGAGGCAATTCATCTGGTCCTGGGGTTTTGAATTCATTCAAGATAATAAGGTACAGTATTCCTTGACTGTTGTTTTATCAATCTTAAGCTGGAATCCTGCCCCTTTCCCTTGTACATCACACTTGCCTGGAGGGATATATGCTACCTTTCGAGGGGAAACTGAGCTGAAGTAGAAATTGAACATACTTCTGCCTTTTCATTGTAATTTGTTACCATTTCCCACCACCATTGAGTAGCTGAGCTACTGTTTCATTTCTCTGTCTTTGGCTTCATATGCACCTGAATAATGCTTTTTTGTTGCTTTTAGCATCTCTTTGCCAGCCTCAACTCATTCTCAGCTTCTGCCTTCCTAACACTATCCTTGCAGTTCACTACTCGTCTTTACCCCTTTGTAGCCTGGCCTTTCTTCTACTTCCAGTATGTGTCGTCTTCTTTTTTAGCTCCTCTTTGAGCTTTTTGTGGAACCACATTGGTCTTTTTTGCTGCCTTCCACCCTTCTTTATTTTTGGAATTGTCTGGAGTTGTGCCTTTATAATTTCCTTTTTTAGAAACTCTCGCCCATCTTGGACTCCTTTTATTGAAAGGATCTTCTATCATACAATTTTACCTTTAATTGTTCTGAGTTTATTGAAGTCTATTTTTCTAAAGTCTAGTGTGTACGTGCGACTACACGTCTGTTTGAAGTCTTTTTTTCCCCCTTTGAGATCCAAGAACTCAAGTAAAACATCATTACTTTCTCCAGAGTTTCTCTTGCTGCTACTTCTTCTTCCAAGTCATCTCTATTGGTCAGAATCAAATCAAGGATAGCTAATCCTATAGTTTCTTCCTCCATTTTTAGTAGAAGAAAATTATCAGCCACACAAGCCCAGAGAGTGCACTAAGCTCTATGGGGCAGTATATTAGTGTAATTGCTATTGCTACAAGCCAAGAATTTATTGGAAGGGCCATATTTAACAGAATTTGTCTCGCAACAGATATCAGGATAGATAAAATCTCTCATTACTATTACATTGTGTATTTTTTACTTTTTTGCAATTTATTTTACAAAGCTTTTGCCCATATTGCCTCCTTGATTGGGCAGTCAATAGTAGACTCCAACAACCATGTTATTTTAGTTGCCCCCCCCAGTGGTGGGCTCCCAAAAAAATTTACTACCACACTGTGGGTGTGGTATGGTGGCCGTGGCCAGGGGGGAAGCCCTGCATTGCACCCGAATTAGGACTAGTTTATTTTAAAACTTGGATGGCCGGGGCCAGCCAGTATTTCTGCTAATG